>RJWH01000536.1:0-716551 GCA_004363575.1 Solenodon paradoxus
TGTGTTGGTGGTGGGGGGGACATCCAGTCGAACACCTGTCAGTGGTGACAGTTTGGAGCAGAACAGCTGTAGGGCAGAGATGATGTTTCTAATAACCAAGAACAAGTGATGGAGATAAGACAGCCAAAGGGATTGTGTCTGACAGTCCTGCACCCACCCACGCTCTGTTCAGGTGTCCTTGATGAAGATGTTGCAAGAATTTTAAGTGGGGCAATTCTCTGCTGTGTTGGACTGTCCCACGAATCAACCTGAATTATTTCACACATTCCAGGATTGTAGCATCCTTGACTCCCAGATGTGAAATGCCAGTTACTCTACCTGTTATAGAGACAACTGAAAACAAAGCCCCAAATATGCTGTCATACATTGCTACCCTTGGGAGAGGTGGTGATACCGCCCCTGTTGAAAACTGCTCCCTGTTAGACTCTTGAGGTTTACTTGGGATTGTGAGTAGAAGCCTGCATTTGCCTTGAGGCTCAAAATCAGAGGGCAGCCTAGATCCCCTAGCATCAGTTCCACCTGGGAGTTTATTACAAATGCAGACTCTCAGCTCTCACTCTGGATTTATGAATCAGAATCTATACTTTAACAAGATCCCCAGTGATTTGCATGCATATTAAAGCTCGAGAAATATTGTCATGCTAACTAGAACATGGGTTTGGAAGTAAGAAGATTCCAGAGTTGAAACTGAGACTCTGACTCATAGTAGCTGTGTGACCATGGGGAAGTTATATAACCTTTCTGAGACTGTTTCCTGACCTCTTAAAAAAGATCATAGTAATTTACTCATGGTGTAGGCAAATAACAGACATTCAATGAATGTCATTTCCTTTCTTCCCTTCCCCCTTCCATCAGAGAACACAGAAAATCGCGTTTGGTTCTATAAGGAATTATTACCATAGGAAATTGTAGCAAAATGAAGACGGAATTATATTCCTCTCCCCCGCCCCCAGCTCCCGCTTCCTATCTTTTCCTCTGTTTTGTTCTCTCCCCACCACAGAACACATTACTCATCAAGTTCTAGCTGAGGCATTGAGGGGGAGTGCCATACACTGGAGGAATGAGAATTGTGTGTGACCAGAATTGGGAGAGGCTCGTTCCCATGGTTCAAACAGGTCAGTTAGGAGAAATAAATGAAATGTTTTATTTGGGAATAATGACAAAGAATGAATCTACAAAGAAGAACCCAGAAGGCAAGTTCAGGTCCAAGTCAGGACAGTGAGGGAATGAGAATCAGAGAAGCATCTGCGAATAAGGAGATGAAAACAAACTTGTCATACACTGAAGACAGAATCACAGATTTGACTGTTTTATTATTATATTGAAAGCATTTTGAGGCTGAAAATTATCTTAGGGATTATATCTTACTTCATTTGCTTATACATCTAAAATTTATAAATGAATACTGTTTGTTGAATGACGAATGTATGAATGAAAATTTTGCTCTGAATGTGCCGATTCTATCATAGTCCATTCTGTAGGGAAATTCATAGGCCCTAAACCTGAAGATCTTCCTCCATGAGCAAATGCTTCCCCAAAGGTCTCTATTCCCACACACTTTTATCAGGTAGCTTTTTGAGTTTCCCACTGCCCCCTCTTTTCTTATAGCTGGTATCTTAATCATAGAGAAAGAATGAAGGGGAAAAGACAGAAAGAAAGTTGGCAGAATAATTTGTCTACTAGTTCTCCTTTGTCTATAGTTCTTACTATGGTTGAACACCTCCTACTTTCCAGAGAGACAGCTATCTCAGTTTCCAGATCAGGGAATCTAGGGTAGAAAAGTGACTGTGCCTTTCTTCACTGAAGAGACACTTGTCAGCTCGTGGGATGATTCAGGAGTCAGTGTCCAAGAAACCAGCTCGTTCAGGCCTTTACCTGAACGCCAATGAGAGTATTGCAAGTGGCTTATAGGAGACAGACATAAAACGCAGCCTCTCCTCTCCGCAGAAGGGAGTTAGGGATCCTCGTGTTACCGGTAGGGGCAGATCAGATAAGATAAAATAAGGTAAGATGATACTGGGTTTGTTTTATTCTCCCAATTCCTTAGTACTCTGTTGAATTTCTAGACTTGATTCTTGTGTCCCCGTAGGAAAGAATTCAAGCAAGGCGCAGATATGTGAAAGAAATTTTATTGCAAAGGAAATTTTATTGCAATTTTATTAAAGAGAAAGTACATCATCAAAAGGGAGAACAGGATTCCCCAAGTGGGTTCAGCAGCTTTCTGGGGGCTTATATTCCCTACTTGTCCTCCCTTAAGCATTGCCCTGGTACAGATTCTGCACCCTTCTTTCATGATAATTGACAGGTGACATTATATAATTAAACACTTACTGTGTGTTCTTTCCATAACCACCTAAGTGAAACTCAGGGTGCGGGGCAGGGTTGGGGATAGTAGGTTAGAGGAGTGAGGGGATAGGGGCAAAACCACAATGCTAATTTCATTATTATGACATCATAGTGAGGGAGGTCATCTAAGGACAGGGGTTTTGCTCTTTCTGCACATAGTGTATTTCTTTTTAGGGGGCAGGTGAGGGCATCTTCAGTTGTGTAAGGGTTGGCTAAATCCCTTTCGGGATATCATGATGACGCAGAGCTTTGGGGGAAGTCCTAATTTGGGGGTAAGAAGGGTGGACTGTGCTCATTCATTTCCAGGGCAGCATTGCACTACCTTTCTCTGAGATCTCCTTGGCAACACAGAGGCAGTAGAACTCCATTTGTTACAATCCCTTTTCCTATATGGTCCTCAGAAGAGCTTGTCCACTGGAAGTTGTCAGGTCAGATGAAACTTGCTTTCAGCCTTGTGGACAGCCACTTCCCAGTGAGCTCGGGGAACTGGCCCCCTCACTGCTATGCTGGAGTTGGTGGCAGCTTCCCGGAGACCCAAGAATGTCAGCACTTACCTGCTAGGGGCTCCACTATACCTCTCCTGTTCTCACAAACTTTGTGTTAAGACTAATTTCTGCACAAAATTCCTAACACTGTACTAGAATTTTAACAAAAATCCCAGGAATACACAGAAACATTTTGCCCCTGATGATGCTGTTACAGGCTGTCACGGGGGCAGGGGCTGGGCATTTGTCCCTCACATCAGCCGCAGACACTTGGCTTGAACTTTTCAGCACCCCCCCAACCCCCACCTCAGTGTTTGCTGCAGTGAATGAGGCCCAAGTGCCACCTGGCCGGTGCTCTGGACTCTCTCTCCACAGCTGTGGTGTGGACCTAGTGACAAGGGGCTCGCCTGGAGACCTCTACCGTTGAGTTGGCAGTTGTTGAAAGAATGACCTTGGTTGAGAATCTAGAAAGAGGCAGCGCAGAGTGGGCCCTTTGGCCACAGCGAGGACCTTCTTTCAGGCAGGACCGTGCTTCCAGAATGGTTCTCCATCCTTGGCCTCAGGATCTGACACTGGGCTCAGTCTCAGATGGGCCTGTCTGCTGGCTGGGTGTGGTGGTGGCGCTGGCATGGAGTGCAGGCTCTTTGTGGGTCAGGAGCATGGACTGGGTGGTCAGCCACTGCATTTGAATTCTGCCCCACCATTTACTAGTTGTATGACTCGGACCAGTTTCCCATTATTGTGCCCCTTAGTTTCCTCAGCTGTGTAACAGGGAGATTACTACCTACCTTGTAGGGATGTCCATCCATAAAAGTGCTTAGTATGGGATCTACTCATAGTAAGTGCAACACGAAAGGAAGCTAGCGCTAGTTCTGTAACCCCAAGGAAAGACAGGCTAGGGCAATGCCTCCTGTCTTAGGACCAGAGTGGGGAGTGGTTCTGGGGGCTGCATCCCTATTTGAGGACTCACAATTGACTTCCGTAGAGAATAGGGAGGCTGTAAGTGGAAACTGGGAGGTTTTCACTAAAACTCTGGGAGACACTGGGGTTTTGTATTAGTGCCCTAGTAGAAGCGGGGTGGGAAGGTAGTCTCCCCCTTGGCAGAGAACATAGGACAGCAGGACACAAGAGTCAGCAGAAGGGTGAAAGTGCCTGGCAGGCACATGTGCTGGGGAGCTGACCGGGCTTGCTCTGGGCTGCATGCCACACCCTCAACACCGCCTGAAATAGCTGAGGGGGACTTCACCAGGGTAGAAGGTCCCATATTAGTAGGAGGTGTGAGTCATACGAGCTGGTGAGAGAGAGACCTGATTTGAACCCTATATCTGCCACTTGCTAAACTGTAAAGGCTGGGAGAGCAGGGGGCCATCTCATTCACTATTGAATACATAGAAGAACTTGGCACATGTATTAATGAATTTAATAACCTGGAGCCTCAGCTTCTTTAACAGTAAGATGAGGAGAGTGTAATGACTGCCAAAGTCAAAGCAAGGATTACATTAGACAGTGGCCACAGACACCTAAATTTCTTAATGCATATTGGATTCCTTCTTTTTTTTTTTATGTCCAGTAGTCAGTGTTACTTAAAATAGAAACACAATCTATGTGGCAATTCAACCTGATTAATGCTGCTTTAGTGCAATAAATATAGTTTACTGTACATTTGCTAAAGACTAGATCCTTTAAGAGATCATGCCTCGTACAGAGTTTTTTCCCAATGTAGTCACTGAGTTCCCAGCATCACTTATGATGCTATGCTTTCTAACAAAAACTGGAATATAGTTAGCAGTTGGTGAGTACTGTTGAATTTTCAGAGAGTAAAAGATTGCAGATAGATTACTAAATAATCAAAACCGATTATGATATAACTTGGAAAAGCTATAACACAGGGAAAATCAATTTGAACCAGAGAATTTATATGAACAGCACACTTTATGATTTGGTCTTTCCTTTCATGCACAATTAGAAGTGCTTTCTGACTAATCCTGTTCACACAGGTGGAGAATAATGGACTGCAAGAATGGACTGAAAAATCAGGGGAAAGGGCCTATTTTATGCTTGGTTCTCAGTCCCCATTTGATTCTTCCCAGTTAATCCTCCATGCTGTGCCACTGGATGCCAGGTACCTAAATTTATTAAATCTGACCTTAAGTTTACATCCTTCATCAAATAAACGAACTCAGTTTGCAGGTGTTTTTGTTCCTCTCTGTTGCAAAAGCATGGACTTTGTTGCTGCTCTTTTCTTTAGAGTTGGAATAATCTTCCGTTAGCTTCTGTAGGCTGAAATTACAGTCTAGATTACTGATTGCTATTTAATTGTTAGATAAAGATTGGTTTGCTGAATTTAATTTTGTGAAGGAAAACAAAGCAGGTACAAATTGCCATAATGCCAATATGCCTTTATAAGACTTGATTATGCATTTCTACCTATTTACTGAAGCAAAGTGTTATTGTTTACATCTATTTTAGAAGGCATGGTGCATAGGTAACAGTAAAATTACTGCTTGGAAAGTTTCTCCATTTCTCTGACATCCTTTAATTCTGGTTCAAGATTAGAAAATATTTATTGATGTGGAATACGTTTTCTTTAAGAACACACCAGTGTTACTAACATAAGCAGTATTGAGCATATCACCTGTGTTACTTAAATAACAAGATACATACAATGTGAATTACCATCATCAGACACACGCTTTTAACAACTTTAATTGATATAATTATAATTAATATGCAATGTCATACAACAAATGTAGATACAGTGACATCAAATATCAAAGAAGCACATCTTTCCATCTTTAAATGATATTGACTAACTAATCCCAAGAAAGCAATATGGCATTGATCTCTTGGTTAGCACTATTTTCAATATCAACTAGCACTTTAAAATCAAAGTTGAAATGGTACATTCATTTGCCAAATAGAGGTTAAAGGCAAAGAAGGTGAATCAACGTGCAAATTACCATCTGGCCCAGTTGCAAAATCATTTTCCAGACGTGAGGGCTTGAACCATGCACCCTTGCAAGCAAGATGAAGGGCAAATAAATAGATGACCTCAAATCAAAATTGGTTTCACAAAGAACCCAGAAGTCTTCAGGATGGTAAAGACCAGAGGCCTACAGCTGTTCATGCTCAGGTATCCATAGTGTGTTATGCTAACTACCAGAATCCTAATTCAATGCCTTGTGAGACCTATGTCTCTGGCCACTCTTTCGTTGCGAGATGGAAGCCATTCTTTGTGGACATGGTTTGGTTAAACCTGCAGCCAGTCAGCTGCACTGGGGGATAGCTGGGAGCCGTAACAATGATCTGAGGTGGCTGTGACCCAGCTGTCATTTTATAGATTTAAGTAAAAACAACACACTAATATATCAACAAACAAGGAACCGAGATCACTTATATATCTACTTAATACTTAAAATACTTAGAATGCCTATAAATATTTTTCTCCAGAAACTGAAAACACTGTAGACATAGTTTCATTGTTCCTCACAACACATTTGTGAGGTAGAATGGGGTGAAGTAAATATGAAAGTATCACCCCCATTTCATAAATGAAGACACAGACCTCTAGGGAGGGCAGGAGACTTCACTGGAGCCATCAGAAAAGAAAACAAAGCTGAATCCTACCGTGATCATTTTCAATCTAGGGTCTAGAAAAGGCTGCTTGCCTCCCTCTAGCTCTGATATCCTGTCTGACACATTATGATTAGTCCTGTCCCTAGAGGGTGATTGTTGAGATCCACTGGGGCCATTTCCCTTGGGTAGGCCTGAACAGACTCTCTCCCTGAGGTAAAGGCCATCAATTATTGGTATGTATTTCAGATGAGTGTGTGCATGCACATGTGTGTATGTTAAGTGAGATTTGTTGAGTTCAGTTGCTAAAATCCTTTGCCCAGCTCAAAAATACATAATGAGCATTGGCAAAACAAAGTTCAAACCATAGGCGTTTTGTATTAACATAACCAGGAGTGTTAGAGTTTCTATGGGAGCCTGTCACCTTGCTGAATGTATCTTGCATTAGGTCCATATCCCTCTGTTTGCCAGCAGGATTCGCAAGTTAATAAGATCAACAGATTCATCAGGACACCTACTCAGCAGTGTTCATCGGGAAAGATGCTTGTTGCGTCAGCACTCCCTGGGAAGAGGCCGGTCCCTCTGACCCAGCATTTATGACTGAAGCAGCACACTGAAGTACATTGCTCCAAAAGCATCTCATGGAAAATCTGTCAAAAGTTTTTGCTGAGGGAGGAAAAACAACATGTGGAATGTCTTGCTTTTATTGAATCGGCTTTTACCAAACTGAACACCTATGAAGAGAATGAGGGTAGGGGCAAAAGGCCAATTATTTCGGTCACGCGTGGTCAGAAGGCGAGACCCAGGGGAGACCCTTGGTTATTCCTGGCTATTTTTTGAGAATGTCCACATTTTTAAAAAATAGTGAGAAATATTAGAATTCTGGATATTGCCCACTCCTGTTGTAAAATACTTCTGGGAGTTTCTCACTCTCCTTTGGCATGTTTGGAGTGTGGGATGGTGGTAGGGTGGGATCCCAGTGCCTCTGACTCCAGAAGATCTGGAGCAGCACAGCTATGGGGTTTCATGTCAGTACTTCTCTGGGCCATAGCAGGTGACAGGATGAGCTGAGAGGGTTAAGTTTCTGTGAACCAAACAGAGCCACGGCAGCAGGTCCAAGTTTAGAAACACAGGCTGACCCAGTTTCGAATTCTTCATTTAACGCTGTAGGACAGTATAACGCATTTTCAGGTGTTAACACAATATCAGGTGTTACAGGAAGACAGAGTTTTAGCCATGAAATAAAACTACCTCGAAAACACACAGGCATAAAAAAGGCAACCAAGCATGCCATAAGAAGCCGTCGTCACCAAGCTAAACATGTTTGAGCTAAAAAAGGAACAAATCAATTCATTTTCTTACAAATAAAAAAGTATCACTAATCAGTGAGTGTTTCATTCTGTCACAGGGGACACTGCAATGAATCAGGGTTTCTCAAACTTAGAATACGGACATTTGGGACCAGCTAATTCTATGCTGAGATGGGCCGTGCTGTGCATTACAGGATGTTCAGCACGTCCATGGCCTCGACCCTTTAGCCCCCGAGTTGTGATAATCATCAATGTCAGCAGACATTTTAAAATGTCCCCTGTGGGCGAGAATCACTGCAATAAATGGATGTCTGCAAAGATGATCAAAACTGGTGATGCAGGATTTTAAGACTATACACCCAAGGGTGTTAATTTATGAAAGGCCAGAATTAATAAGGGCAGTGTATGGGGGAATATGTATAAATCACAGGGTTTATTTCCTATGCAAACGTTGCACTGAGCCACCGCAGATAGACACATGCCTTAAATTGTTTTAAAAACAGTTTACAGCCATTATCCAACAGACAGTACGGCAGTGAACCAGTTGCTTTGTGGGTCTAGGTCTCCCCGAGCAGTGGATGGCTCTGACAGTTATTAAGGGCTGATTCCCATTTTCCCTAATGAGGTGCTCAGTGCTTGTCAGCTCGTCTTCCCTCCCACTCTCCTCCTCTTCCCACACTAGATGCTCAAGCCACATGCCTCTCCTCCTCTCTCTATAACTAAACGCATCTCACAGCCTCTCCTGCTGCAGAACTGCGACTCCACTGGAGGCCCATGGGCTGGAGTCCCAGCGGCGGTTGAGTCATCCTTAGCAGAGACTCGTGGCCTGGAGGGAGGTTCAGGGGGAGAACAGGTGGAAGAACTCCGAGATCTGACAGCAACCTGATGCTCTGCCCTGGCCTGCTGAGTTCCTCCAGGGCACTTTTTAGTTTCCTCTTTCATTAATCAGGAAACTCAGGTGCTGGTGTCCAGCTTGTAGAGACAAACAGGCATCCCGTCGTCGGATACAATCCAATAAGCAGAGATTGCAAAGGAATCTGAGAAATCCCTGCTTCCTCATATACAGGGTGAAATCCTCCCAGTACTCATTTCCTTTCCCCTCATTGATATTTAATGCCATTTCTTCCTAATTAAAAGTTTAAGAAATACCGCAAACAAAAAGTTCTCCTAAAAGTAACCCCTGACAAAATCACTCAATCCCTCTTCCTCAGTCCTTCTGGAAGGGAGTCCTGTGGTGGGAACAGAAGCCTCCCCCTTGCTGGTCTGGCCTGGCCCACTCAGGGTTGGCCTATGGCAGCTGCAAATCAACCTTCACACATTTTCCAATAACGATTTGCTTGTATCAGGAAGGGGAAGTCGTGGCAGCCAGAGGAGAAAGAGGAAAACAAAACGATCATACCAACAAAACAGGGCTTAAGATTGTCACTCGATGCGCATCAGGTACTTATTAATTCTACTGGATAAGCACTTATAAATAAAGAAGAGTTATTCCTCATTCCCGGCCAGGTTCCTTTGTTAGGAGTCGTCGTACAGAGGATTGTTGTAGTTTCCCCAGGACCCGTAGTCATGGTCATCCAAAAGCCTTCCATAGGAGGAGTGCCTGGCGGGAAGGAGAAGAGGGTCACGGCTAGTTAGAGAAGTTGCCTGTCTGAGGACAGCTTCAGGCCCTGAAGCCTGAACGGGGGAGGCTCACTGGGCCTACCAGAGGGAGAGACATGATTCTTCAGTAGGGCAGGCCCTTGGTGACTGAGCCACCCACCGTGGAGACACCTGTCTTTAAACATCCTATCAATCACGGCTGATCTGGTGGGGAGCCTGACTGGCATCTCCTGCTAAGCTGCTGGGCTCCTCTCTCTCCTTGACCTCCAGGGCCAGGAGAAGGAGAAGTCACTTCCATGGCTATTTACTAGTAATAATGGGGAAAAGATGGCTGCATTCCTGGTATTTTGACTTAGATCCTGGACTTAGTTTTCCCTGATGCAATAGTGACAAGCATAATCATTGCGTTGCTCACTCCCCTTCCTGACACCTATATAGCATTTTACAATCTACAAAGTACTTTATTGTTGGTCCTTATTTCTCTAATGAGGAAAACGGGTTCAGAGATGTTCACTGATGTGCCCTAGGTTACTCAACTGAGCCACGCGTCACCCACCTCCTGGATCCAAGCCCAGCGCTCTGAGCTCAGCTTCCCAGAGTAGATCAACATCTTTGTTCAATAGTAAGATGGGTTAAGCAGGCTTTGGTCGGTCATTCTAGGAGCCTTTGCCACAATGAATATTATTTCTAGAAGAAACTGAACTTGAGTCATTATTACTTCTCTTTTCAAAAGCTGTGAGTGGCTCCTTCCTTACACAGAATGAAAGTCAGTCATTGCAAATGACTTTTAAAAGTTCACAAAGCCTTGCTCATGCTCCTTTTCTGAACACATCCATTAATATTACAGTCCCTTTTGCATCCTTTGTTCTAACCACGTAACATTTGTGCCTTTTCTCTTTATGTCTGACACACTGTTACCTCCGATCCTTTGCTCTTTCAGCTTGGGACAACCGTCCTTCAGATCCCCCAGAGCTCACTCCCTCATCTCTTTCAAGTCTTTGTTCAAATGTCACCTTCTCAGTGAGGTCTTCCTTAAGAACTTTATTTAATCTTGCAACTCTCACCGTCAGCTTTCCCTGCAATTAAATTTTTCTCCCTGCACTTCACCTTCTGACATACTATATTATTTATTCATTTATTTGGTTATTGCCTTTCTCTCCTACCTAGACTGTACGAGTGGACTATTCACCAGCTCTGTTCTTCTTGGCTGTATCTCCAGCACTTGAAAAGTATCTGGCACATAACTATGTAATGTCCTCAGTAATGCTTGTGGAAAAAACAATGACTGGAAAAATGTCCTGAAAAGTCAGTCTGTCCTCAAGAAGCGAGCTTCCTGGAAAGGATTATGGTCATTTTAGGACTGACACTAACCACGGGATTAAAAGAACCACACAACGAGCATCTGGTGCCTCTGAGGGGCCTGCTAGTGTGGAACTACTGCACCTTGCCACTGGAAATCAGGTAGCGTACACAAATGTGTCCACTCGCCCACATTTTTTCTCAGTTAGATAGGAAAATTAAACAAAACAAAACTACAATCTGAAAGGCACATACAGCATTTGTTCTCTGTCGTTCAGGTGATTGTCATCACTCTTCTGACACCTACTTACATCTCCCAGGTACTTTTTGAAAGCAAACGAACCAGGTTGTGTTTGTTTCACATTCTGAGGCTTCAACATTTGATTTTAGCTCCAGAATCTGACTCAGCTGACCTAATCTAGCCACCTGAAAACTTGAGCACATTCACTAAGGTACTTTGTTTTCCTTAAATTCATACATGAGGCCCACATTCATTTCTGTGGGCATGAGGAGGAGAGACCACAGGAAACACACCATTAACATGAGTGACAGGAATAAGGGGGCCCATGCTGGTTGTCGTCTTTGGCCAACACTCCCCCCATAGCTACGACCTCCAATTCCAGTTCAGTCCTTTAAGAGGGTGGTTCAGCAATGAAAGCGATAGAATGAACAAATGAAAACCTGGGGACTGTAAGACTGGAGGTGAGTCTGAATTTCAGCATGACTTACTGCTGTAGGTCTGCAAACATCTACCTAATGAATGTCCCTTTACTGATGTGGACTCTTGCCTCACCTTTGTATGGTAATTGAACTCATGGCAGTTGTATATCTATCAGATACTTTTCTCCCACAAAATGTCAGTTTGGTCAGTAGTTGTGTGTCCTTGGATATGTTTTAAGTCCTCTGTTTCTTCATCTTAAAATGGTGAAGCTTAAAAAAATTGCATTATGATTATTTGTAAGATTAAATGAGGCAATGCGTAGAAAAGGCTTGGCATAGTAAGCACTAAGTGAAAAATGCGCCTCCTTCCCACCAGGAACTCCTGAAACTCTGCCCCCAAGTTTTACTACAAAACCAGCTGCTTATAATATTATTACTTGAATTAAAAAATTATTATCATGCCAGAGTGGGGTCAGTGTGTTAAACTTCTGGCGATCAGGTTTACTGCTGCTGGTTATTTCAGACAGGGCTATTCGAGCAGCGCTGTAGGAGAATCTGCTGTATTGTGAGAGATGCCGACTATGTCAACACTGGTGGAAAAAGGAAAAAAAGCATTTACTTTCATTTTCATTTGCCTTCTCATTTGAATGAATAGTCAGTTGAGCAAAATGCTGATAAGTGAGCAGAGCAAAGCAAGAGATACAGATAAACCATATTTGGGAGTGTACTAAACCCACAGAGCTGGCTTTAATATATTAATGAGTCTGAACAAGAAGAATTGGGTGTACTGGGCTTCAAGCCAGCTTTGGATAAATCTTGTAACACAACAGAAAGAGTAAGGCATATGTGTGTGTGTGTGTGTGTGTGTGTGTGTGTGTGTGTGTGTGAGAGAGAGAGAGAGAGAGAGAATAATTAATGATGATTTTAAACTACCGCTCTAGGTCAGAACTTAAAAGATGGTATGTTTGAGATGTAAATGTGGAGGTTTTCAGATTGGCATTTGTGGGGTCTATGAGGCGAAAAATCTCCCACTCTGATTTCTCAAAATAATAAAGATGGATGTATCATTCAATGCAGCAATCTTCACTTCTAGACATATACTCGAAGAATGCAGAAAGGCAAATAAGAAAAAATACCTGCAACCCTACGTCCATTGCGATACAGGTCACAATAGTCAAGTCATCAAAACAACTTAAATGCCAGCCCACAGATGACTGGATAAAAAAGCTGTGGGTCAGATACTCAATGAAATCTAAGCAGCTGTTAAAGAAGATGAAATTGTGCCCTTTGCAACAATGTAGATGGAATGGGAGGGGACCGTGTTAAGCAAAATAAGCCAGAAAGAAAATGAGAAGTACAGGATGTGTTCACTCATATGGGGAACATAAAGAAACAAGGCTGACAGACAAATCCCAATAAAATTCACAGGATTCAAGACTGTGACTACAGGTGGGGAGGGGTGGGGAGGGAGGGAAGAGGGACCAGAGTGGTGGCAAAGGGCACTGGGACTCTGGTGGTGGGTGTAATATAAAATGCACACAGACTGGGATGTGATTTCAAAATCCTAAAACGCAGAGGACAATGCAAACAAAAGTAATAATAAAATTATCATGCAAACATCAAATAAAAAGATGCTGGTGATCCAGTCCATTCTAAATGGAGTCATAGAGAAAACAAACCAAACAAAACACCCACTCCCAAGATTAGGAAAGTAGGGCTCCAGCAAGCTAGATGATTTTGCCCATGTGATTTCATGATAAAGCTGGTACAGGCTTGATAACGTGACACTGCTTCATCTGATTCAATCTGAATATCAATCTGTCTGAATGACATCATCAGATCAAAGCAATTCTGCTGACTCAGTTTCTTCACCAGTGCTGGCACCTGCCCAGCGTAGCTGCTTCTTATCTGTGCCTTGGCTTCCTTTAGATGGGAAATTTCTTGGGGGCAGACGATGTCTTTACTTTCAGTCTCTTTTTCTGAACATTTAACATGCTGCTCTTGATGCAGTGGTTCTTTTATAAATATTTTACAAGAGCTACTTGTGTCCAGAAGAATGTAAATAGTATATAGAGAGAGTCTGTTTGCTCAATGCAAGCAGGGATCAGTCTGGCCTGTGGCAATTCATTGTGCAATAAAATGGTGGCCAAGTGAAAAGAGCGCATTGGAGAACACAAAGGGTCAGAGTGAAAGACAGGAAGAGGGGAGAGAACTGCAGCTGCATTTCTCCCACTTGATGATGTAGCTTTGAGGCACTCAGCACAGTGCTCAGAGTCCCGGTTAATCAATGACACCGTTACCTGCCACTGTGGCTCCACCACACTGCACAGTCTGGTGAGCTAAAAGCAGAACCCGAGGAGACAAAACAGGGAATGACTGATTGATTTTAACCCCTTGTCTCACTGTTCCCTTCTCAAGTGGCTTTGCTCTAATTAGAAGCAGCATTCCCCTCTGCCCACTCCCAAATGGTGACACCTTGTTGGTGACAACTGGCACACGTGGTGACATCTGTGGTTTAAAGCCTCTTGACAACTGCACAGTGGTGCCTAAGACAACTGTAGCGTTAATACAAGACGGAATTCAACTGTCTTTGCAAATACATGAGAGGTTGTCTTTGTGCAGAAGCAAACATATTTTAGAACACATCTTCTCCTTTATAAGGGTCAGCCTCAGTTCTTCATTGAGTCTCCAACTTTATTACTATTCCTCTCAAAGTCCTTTCCTCTTTATTCCAGGGAGCCTTGCCATTCCACCATTAGTGCTTATTATGTGCTAAGAAGGAGGGATATAAATGCATAAGATATGGCTTAGTGCGAGGAAATCACAGATGAATTTGCAGCTCATTAGTCATTTGTAATTAAGCTCCAGAATCTTCCCATCCATTTGCAAAGCAAATTCAGTACAGCTGACACTGTCTCTTATTTTTGTTGCCATTGGTGCCTTTTTTTTTTTTTTTAAACTGTCTTTCTCTGTTTGGCTACTTTCATTTAAATATTTATTGAAAACTTACCATCTATCAGGACCTATTCCAGGGTATGGGGGATACTTCAGTATGAGCAGACCAACATCCCTTCCTAAGAGAGCTTATAGTCTAGTGGCGGAAGACACAATGAACAAGATATGAAAAACAATATGGCAGATGGTAATACAGGCAACGGAGGAATATAAAGCAAGGCAGGGGAATGAGAAGTTCCAAATGGGAAGTAGGGATTGAAATCTTGAATATGGTGATCAGGGGAAGTCTCACAAAAATGACATTTGAGAAGACATGTAAATGAGATATGAGCTGAGCCATGGGGATGCCTGAGATATATGGACAGAGAGCAAGTGCTCCTGGGCAGGAGCAAAAAAAAATGGTCTATAGTTTTTAGTTTCTGGTTTATAGAAAAGTTGCGAAGATAGGAGGAAGAATTCCCAGATGCCCTTTGTTCAGCTTCCTTTGATGTTAACATCTTACACAATTTGCACACTTGTCAAAATGAAGACATTGACACCAGGAGCTACAATTTTGAAGCTAAGAAAAATGTGAGGCTAGGAGTGCCTTTGTTTATCCACAGTTCCCACAGCAGAGCAGAATGAGAACTACAATTCTGGATCCTATCAGCTCTGTCTTCTTTCCACCAAAATCCCATGGCAGGACACCTTCCCAAATACTCACTTTCAAAGTTCTCTTGCTACAGTCTGGCTTTCTTTAATAAACACAACAGTTACTTTCAAACTTACCTTTAAATAATCACCTGGACTTGAAAGCACAGATAAAAAATTGGTTCATTTTATATTTTGAAAGTATCTGCTAGCTACCTATCTTACTGGTAGACACACATCATGGAAAAGGCCTGCCCTTTGTAACACCTATTGGCAAACAGGAGGTAACTAGTGGAAGTCTGCGGTTTACCGAATTCCCATGGCTTCCTCCTCCTTGAGCCTAGATTCTCCTGATTTGATAAATAGAAACTGTCAGGTACTATGAAGACTTTACATCTCTCCTTGAGAAGGAGACTGACAGAGAACACATTATCCCCTGGACAGGAAAGTGAGTGGGTCACAGGAGGCATGTGCCAAGGAACTCAGTGTGGAGGGAGACAGAGGAGGCCAGGGCGGGGGTCACTTTTGAGCTGGAAAACTCCGTAAACTCGGTGAACCAAACACTCTGTGAGAGGGATCAGCATGTGCAAAGTAACAGAGGCAGAGACCAGCAGGGAAACTCTAGAGTGAAGTGTCTCTGGAGTATTAGGAGATGAAGGAGGATGGAGAAGGGCCACTCAAAGTATGGTCCTCAGACCGGCAGCACTGGCCTCCTCTGTGAGCTGGGGAGAGAGGCCTATTTTCGGCCCTCACCCCACCCTACTGACTGGGAATCTATAGGATGAGACACCAGAAACTGTTTTGAATAACTTTTCCATTGATTCTTATGTACATTAAGAAACAGAAGCAGAGGATCAAGTTCAATTAACTAGACTTAAAGAATGCCAAAAGCCCATTCAAGAAAGCAAACCAATAAGTAACAAATTCTAGAAGAGCTTGACCTTTATGGTTGGCTGGAGCCACTCTTTAAACCTAACAACCAGCAGGAGGAATCCAGTTGTAGAAAATGTAACCACTAGAAAACTTCAAGCAAAACAGGTGATTACTAACAAGATCCCCTAAGAACCAGACTCTGTTGTGTCTATAAATCAAGATCACATTTATTTGTGTGACGGGAACAGCCCGTGTTATCTGTCTGGGTTACCAGCACAACTAATTACACAGCATCCACATTGTGGGCAACAGCAGACACGGTCTCCTGCGCAGGGGATTATCTCGTGGCTGAACAGTTTTGAGCCAATTTAAACAAAACAAAACTGACTTAGCTCATTCTTCAATCATCACTAATTAAAGACACCCTCTGCAAGAGGTAGGCAGAGCCTTGGTTTCTTTTAAAGTTGCAAACAAGCCCCGGAGTAAGGACTGCTTTTGACATAGTCTCTGGTTTTGAATGTATTAACATAGAAACAACTTTATAGGCATTGGGAAAAAGCACAATAGAAACTGTCAAAATAGAACATGAAAAACTGAGCTGCATGCCATCTTCCTTCTCTTCCTCTCCTCCCTCCTTCGAATTCTTGATGTCTGCTGAATCAGACTATTGTTGGCTGCTATTTCACTGAGCACCTAAGTAGTAAGCACTGTTTGCACAACAATTACAGTAACTGTAGTTTGTTTTTTTAACTGCTCTCACCTCTCACTGGGCACTGAATGTTTATCTGTGTCATCAGTTTAATCCTCATAACAATCCTAACTATGTATCAGTATTACAGTCCCATTTTCCACATGAAGAAACTGAGCAAAGAGTGATTGACACTCTGGCCCAGGGTAGGTACTCTTCACTGTGGTCTCTCTAGGTACTCCACGTTCATGACTTTTTATCTTGACACAGCCCTGAATGACGGCTATATTATTAGCTCTATTTCTACAGAGGAAAGCATATTTGGCCACGGCCACCTAAATGGTAAGTAGGAGGGTCAGTACTGAGCCCGTCTCAAAGTCTAGGCTCCTTGGCATACTGCTGCTGGCTAAAATGGAGTCCATAATTGAGACAAGTTGAGGAAGGTTCAAGGAGGTTCATGTTTATAAGCCACATCCAAAATGGCTGAGTTTACAGAGAGATGTGGTTCTGTAGCTGGGGATGCTCTTACAAAAACAGGGGCTTTAGGTCTTTGAAAAGGGGGAGTGTGGAAACAGGTGGCCAATGAAGGCAGTTTATTCATGACTTCAGAGGGAAGTCATTAGAAATGGGGAAAAGGTGAAATTACTGAGTCACTGTTAGTGTGCAAGGTGCACCTGTTTTCTAGCTGTGCAGCTGCTGTGTGAGGGCACTGGTGGGTCATAGCCCACGGTTGTAGGACAGAAGCTCATGGCTCCTCGTGGGCTCTGATTTCAGGTGCGTGTTACTCCAGTTCAATAAAGTAAAAGACCACAGATGCCAGACTTCTTGTCATGTTATTCTCAGAAATCTGGGTCGATAAGTATAGAATAAATTTTAATACATTTTGAGCCAAGGTAAAGCCCAACATTAGGTGTACACACACACACACACACACACACGCGTGCACGCGCGATGTACATGCACAGATACACACATTTGTCAACTGAGCCAAATGTATTTTTGATGAACGATTAATGGGACTTTCCAAGATTCTGGCAAAACAACACTTGAAGGGGTTTTAGTACAGCCTTAAGATTCATGAGAGCTATTAACCTCCTTATGTTATCATTTTGCTGAAATAATTAACAGAGCAGCAGAAAGGGGTTTTCCTTAGGGGGTTTCTAAACAGGGGTCTGATCACTTTATCCATCCTTCAGTTTGTCATGTTGACGATTAATAGCAACCTTATATTTATACCACCAGGGGCCTTTCAACATTTAAGAGGGAGGACTTGTACATGGGGAGAGAAACAGTGACTCAATTTAATCATCCACCAAATCTGTCTAGTTTTGAGAATGCCTGGAGAAAATATACATCAAATTTTTAGAATGAAATTTAATGCAATTTTAACCGGTACTCATTAGAAACTATTTTAATGGTTGCCTAACAAAATTTTCCAAAGACATTAAGCTCTATGACTCAGCACCAATGTGACCCCAATGCTTCGAAGAGTGCCTGGCACAATAACACCATTAGGCAACTGTGCTACTGGGGTCCCCTTCCAGGGGACCACTGTAAGACAATGAAGGCATTGCTATGTACTTGGGAAGTGGTGTCCATTAACCCTCCTAATAATGCTACCAAGTAGTTCAAATGACAGCCCCTTCGTACGGGAGAGGGAAGTGAGGGTTAGTGATGCTCGCATACACAAGTCTCACTAGAACCTGCTAGAAAGTGGAAGAGATGGGGTTGGAACTAAGGTCTGCCAGCTTCTAGAATCTGAATTCTTAATCACTGATTTCTAAACTACTTTTGTATAGCCAGTGGTAGGTCTGAAATGGAAAATTGTATTGTGGCCTGCAGTCAAGCATCCTTCAGTTATTTCAACACAGTGCTTGGTAAGTGTGTGGTAAGAAGTGTTTCTATTTCTCTACACTCCCGGGAGGCCAGCCATACTTTTGGTGACACAGTCCTTCAGAAACACATCGTTGTTGATTCCAAAGTGACTGTAAAGTTAACCATAAGTGCCTTTATTTGGCCCCCACCTCAAACACAAAGGAAAACTGCTATAAAGTAGGAATGAGGTTCTCAGACAAGTTAATAAAAGGCAATTTAATTCAATTAAAAACACTACAGCTGCAGTGACAAACGAGTAATTAAACCAGATGGAAAAGAATGTGATTCAGTAACATATAATTCACAAAACAAAGTTTCCAGTGCAAGGAGGAAAGGCTTAATGAAGAGCAAGATTTCTTAGACTATGAGGGAGACTTGATTTACCCTGGCGGTCTATCGTATAAGGCCACCAGGCACCGTGCACATTCATCGTGAGGACCCAGGTTTGAGACCTGGGGTCAGAGAAAACAACCAAGATGAACAACCAAGCAAAATAAAATAATGTATATCTTCCTCCTCTCTCTTGCCTGCCAGCCTATATATAGGCCTTCATTCCTGCCTGCATTTTTCCTTTAAAAAATATGAAGAAGACTTTTATAAAGGTTTTTTTCAACACAGGGAGTACTTACCCTTTAATTCCAATTTCTTTTTGAAACCTGGCTTCTTAGTACCACAGATACAGGCACAAGATACTCTCATACTTTACTCTGTCGTTAGATTGGTGCCCATTTGGAACAAAAGATGGAGGGAGATAGAAGGGAGGGGAGAGAGGGTACCGGGACAGGAGGAAGGCTAGGGTGCACCCACCTGTGGAGGAAGAGACACAGTGGGGCTGGGGGAGGGAATTAATCTAGGCATAGATGCATGCGCAAAATGGTGCCTGTGTGACTGAGGTTTTTATCTTAGTTCTTCATGTATGGAATTTACTTTTTTATGGAAAAAATAAAATAGACGAGCAAACGCATACATAAAAAAAAAACAATAAAATAATAGTGACAACAGTCAGGATGAAAATACAGCAGGTCCTAGAAACTGTCATTTTTTTCAGTTTTGTTTCACTATAATGTCGATGAGAAAAAAATATCAATTTCCAGTGGGGCCCAGTGTGTGTGGAGTCTGCATGTCTCTCTGTCTCTGTGTGGATTTTCTCTGGGAACTTCAGTTTCCTCCCACATCCCAAAGATGTTCACCTTAGGCTCATGGGCCTGTGTCCATGATCCCAGTCCGAGTGAGTGAGTGAGGGGGTGTGTGTGACTGTGGGTGTGTGAGGGCGCCCTGAGATGGAAGGACATACTGTCCAGGTTGGGTCCTGCCTTGTGCCCTGAGTGGCTGGGAGATAATCCCATCTGTGAGGACCCGGAGCTGAAATAAGCCCATTGGAAAAATGAATGAATAAACGAAAGAGTGAATACCAAATTTTTCATATTAGAAGTGATTTGGGTCTTTATTTAGAAGTCTAGTGATATTTTTGGGACCAGAAATATGCTGTAGGAATTTAACTCTTTTATATCCATTAGCCTCTGATAGTTTCTTTTGTTATATGTCCTTTTGCTTAAATTTGCTTTAAGTTTCCAAGAACACATCCATCAAGTTAAATGGGGACTTAGGGTAATTGAGGCACTAAGAAAATAAATAACAGGGGAACCACAGAGAGGGATGGGAAATCTCCTTGAGTGTGTGATGTGACAGACACATATGATTAAGAGACAGAAGAGCATTTCAGGGACAGGGACTAACAAAAGCCAAAGGCCTGGAGAAAAAAATAACCCGGTGTGTTCCAAGAATTGGACAGAAAGCAATTCAGAGGTTAAGGGGGAGAGATGTGATGAGTGAGAAGAGGCAGGCAGGGGCAGTCCATGAATAATCGGAGGGCCAGTCTGAGAAGCTAGTATCTGATGCTGCAGGGGTAGTGATGGTGGGCCTTTAAGGGAGGGAGCAACAGGATCAGAGGAAGTTCCCTAAAGAGGGTTCTAGCTGTTGGGAGGAGAATGTGCTGGAGGTCAAGGAGTGGCTGTGCTCACTTGTGCTTCTGTGCCTTGTCCCAGGGAACTGCACAGACCAGCATATCAGACTACCACTTGCCATTTGGCATTTTACAGCTGGCAGGACACTCAGGGTGAGGAATGTGGCTTTGAGACTTTTGATTTCACAGAGCAGTGGACAATAAAAGTAGGGGCTCACGGAGTATTGCAACTATTTGTTTCAGGAAAATAAGCACTCAGCTCCCATTTGTGATCATTTCACTTCATAAAAGATATTCTAAAGCTCAAAACATAAGGGCATAATCTCAGGAGGGCACAATTTTGTAGAAAATGCTACACTTTCCTTATATTTTGAACTTTTTGTTTTAGAACCAGTCAGAACCTCATTTAAGAGGGTATACATCTGCACGTGTGCAGATGTCAATGTGTGCAGAATGTGTGCGGAAAATCAATATTTAGGAATCATTAAGTGCACCCCCTCTCCCATTTCACAGATGTGACAAGGTTCAGGAGGCATCCGCTTTGTCTGGGTGAGGAGGTGAGTTATGGACAGAGAGCTAAGAATTCAGTCTCCTGACTCAGGTTTATTTTCATTCATTCCATCGTTATGCTGTCTAGTTCAGCTTACCTCTACTTTTGCCAAGGTTCAGAGACTGTGCTATTTATTCATGTCCACTGTGGATACACAGACCATTTTCACATCCCTGCCAATATTTCTGAGAACTAAGATACTTAGCAAGTAAGAAACTGGTGCACCCTGGTGGTGTAGTGGTGAGATCAACTACTTCAGACCAAAGCATAGTCTGCAGACATCTTAAGGAGCTGGGTTCATGTCTTGGACCAGGGAGAAAAACCAAGATGTACAACTAAATACAAGTAAAGTGCTTCCTTCTCCTGTCTCCTCCTGCCTGCCTGCCTACTCTCCTTTATTCCTGTCTGCACCTTTCCTTTATAAAAGGAAGTGAGGACGGGAGTGAGGGAGGCAGGTAGGAAGGACTCATCAAAATAGCTTTCAGTCCGGAGCCCAGCAAAATGGCATCTTTTTCTTCACATTAAGAAGAGTAAGGGGCATCTCACCTGATCTTCAGATATGCTGCAACTCCAAACACCAACACCACCACGGCAATGACGGTCACGGTAATGGCAGCAATACTGCCTGTGGAGGAGGAAAGGAGCCGGAGAGAAGACAGGACCGTTATTCACTTGAGATCATTCTGCACGGAAGTCAGAGCTAGAGCAAAACCCAGGATCTTAATTTTGTTACCAAAATGCTTCTTCTGCTAGGCGAGGTTCGGTCCGTGGACAATATTTACTAAGACCTTTAGGCTGGCCTGGAGTTCAGAGAACAATCCTCAGTAATATTTGATTATCTTCTTAAGAATAACAACCAATCTGTTGCTGCCGCTGCTGTTCTCTGGGGCAGACAATTTAAAATCTCTGGATACCCTATTTTCTTCTTTCATAGGACCTGGCTTATCCTGCTTCCCTTGTAAAATATGGAGAGACTCAGCATAAAACTTTATTCAAAGGTCACTCCAAATTCATGTGTTTGGTTTTAAAATAAACCAGAACCATGCATGCCATTGCAGGAGTGTCTGCTTTAAAGGGTCATCTTGGTAGGAGATGTACTCATTTTAATGATGCCATAAAATAAAAGCAATTTTTAAATTTATTTTTGTATTTCTAAAATTCTTTATGTTTAGAGTGAGCATATTTTTAGTTTTAAAATCCAGTTGTAGACACTGTTATGTGACCATTCTTTCCCCCCAGTTTTGTGAGTTAGCATTGATATATAACATTAGTGTCATTAGTTCATTCAGCTGTGCAGCATAAAGATTTGATATATTTACTTACTGCACATAATCACCACAATGTATTTAACTCCAACAACACAGAGTTACAGTTTTTTCTTGTGGTAAGATCTACTCTCAAACATACCTGCAGTTAACCATGCTGTACATACTATTCCCTGAAATTTTTTATCTTATAACTGAAAGTTGGTGCCTTTTAACCACTTTCATTCATTCCCCCCGCCCTCATCACCACCTTTGGTAACCACCAATGTGTCCTACATTCCTGAGTTTATTTACTTTTAGATGCCACATGTAAGTTGAGATCTGACAGTATTTGTCTTTCTCCGTCTGACTTAACTCACTTAAGGTGTAAAGTGTTCTGTTTTGGGTTGATAACTCCTTAACTTTGAATAGATTACAAAAATGTATAGTTTTTTAGCCCCTCACCCTACGTTGTAAATTTTTGATGTCTCGACACACCCTGGTGGCCTATGGTGTTAGTTCACCAGAGGCTTAGTCCACATGCATCCAAGGTCTTTGGTTCAAGACCTGGGCCAGGGAAACAACCAAGATGAACTGGGCCCTTTCTAGACTGGTGATATTGTGTTGAGTCCTTAAGCCAATGTCTGTACTCTGGTCCTTTTAAGGTGAGTTGTCCATTCCCTGTATTTCTTAGACTGTCCTGGTATTTTTCCCAGCAGCCCTCCATGCTGGGACTCTAGGGACACATCTCTTTTGTACCTAACTGAAAGGCTGGCATGACCTATGCAGGCCACCACCTTCTCTTGATATCCAGGAGAAAGTGCTGCTCTTTTAGAATCTCTCCAAGCTGCAAATCTTCATACCCAAGCTAGGGTATGTTCCTCATGGAGAACTTATCTCAGTCTTTCCTACCAGTCTTGATGCCTAATTTAGTATTTCTTATGGTAACTTTGATTTCAATATAAGATAAACCTATAGATGCAGAGTCTCCATTCGTCAGATGCAGGACAACACACCCTGTCCACCATCAAATTTCCGAAAGTTCTTCACCACTGTCCATTGGACCCCGCCACCACCTGCCCCCAACCCCCACCCCATTCCCTACTGGTAACCTCAGTTCTGTTATTAATGTCCAAGGGTTGGTTTTTATTTAGTCTGTTCCTTTGCTTTATTTCTTTATATTCAACATATGAGTGAAATCATTTGGTAACTGTCTTTCTTCTTTTGATTTATTTCATGTAGTATAATCACCTCTAGTTCCATACATGTTGTTGCAAATGACAGGGTTTCATCTCTTCTAAGGGCTGTGTAGTATTCCATTGTGTATCTATACCGCATCTTCTTGATCCATGGTGCTGTCCTTTTATTCCCTGTTGTGGGATCTCTATTTGTCTTCCTTCTTCTAAGACTTCCATATGTAGTTGTAGTTTCATTATGTCTGTGGAAGAAAGTGAGTTCTAGTTCCTCCTATGCCATCATCTTGAACTGATTTCTTGAAGTATTTTTAAAAATTCTTCTTTGTGAGACGTGTCCTGTTTTCATCCTTGAATGGTGAATTTGATTTTGGAGAGAATAAAGTCAAGTTTGGTGGAAAAATAAGGTCAAGTCTGGGAGGTAACACTACTTTTTTTTTTTTTTAGAAACAACCAGGTGCAATTATAAAGTAACATGAATGTTTTATTGTGTAGTTTGAAATCTGGTTCCAAAGGCAACTATTAATGGACCATTAAAAAACCCTTTGAGCATATATCCTTGTAAGAATAACCATACTGCTTCCAAAGATTACTACTTTGAAGCACAACACTCTTTTTGTGTGAGCTTTGGACTAATAATGTATATACTTCAGTTTTATTTCACCTTAGAAATGCCACGAATCAATTGGGCTCTTGTCCCCTAATAGTTAAAGTGAGTTTTTGGCACTAAAGCTGGTGTTAGGGACCCTATTTACTCTTTCAGGTCACTGAGAAGTTATTTACTACATCAACAAATGAATGAGACTCAAACACATTGGAAAAAGCATTAAAGATCTGACGTCCAATTATGTAGATTCAAGTATAGTTGCACCGTACTCCGTTGTGTGACCATGGTTTATTTAACCTTGTCAACTTGTACACCACTCACCTACTGCGACAGAGAAAGAAGAGCTATTCTACCTTCTCATAGGATTTCAAGAGGATTAAATAAGATGTCATTGTAACACACTAAAGTCCTGTCAAGCGTGCCATTCCAAACCATACCCACTTCTGTGAACTTGGTAATGGCTCTGTCCCACTTTATTTAATTTAGCATCTGTAGATTATTTTGTATTCTCCTTTTATTTATTTTTTTTCATCTCTAATGAATGCTTTTGTGTACTGTTCTTCTCATTAGTCCTTTTACCAAAGGAGCTAGAGCAGAGCTAAGAAGCACACAGTCTACTTTTAATACTTACCAGTAACTCCTTAAACGTTTTGGGTAAAAGAAGGTGGTGTCAGACATCCATACTACCACTGATCATAATTCCTACAAGAAAGTCAAGGAGGCTCATTGCCAGCAAAGAGACTAAGACCAGAGTTTGACGTGTCTACACAGACTGATCACATTGTGCCATTTTATGACTTCCACAATTCTGGACCCGCACAGACCCATCTCCTTGTTTCTGGAATCCTGGAGCAAGATAAATATAATCGTCAGCACATTTCTCTTCTTTTTTTATTGTAAAGATAGAATTCTAGCACTAACTGCTCAAATGTGTAGACTGGATCAAGTAGAGAAAGTTCAAGGTCAGATCCTCTTATGGAAAACCTCCACTCCTGCTTTGAAAGGCTGCACTTAGCTTCTTGGCCTCCACACAGTGCTGAAATTAGAACGATTCAAAGTTCACTGAAGCGTCTTAGCAGCTTTTTTAAGAGCTTGTGAAATGAGGATTATTACTGCAAGGTAAGATGACAGGGGTAATAGTTTTAAAAAGATACAGTGATTGCAATTAGCAACAGTTTTAAAAGTTAACCCTTTTATTTAATTTCTCCCTTTTTAAAAGAAAAAAGAAAAAAGAGGACTAGAGTTGATTCTCTGTATGACTTCTTTTCTGGACCCAGGGATAGTTTAATACAGAAAACTGTAAGTTTGACATTTTTCAAAGTTTCTTTTCTAACTCTAGGCATTTGGATCTCTTCCAACTCTGTGATTTACACCACTGCTCTCTGAAGATAAATCAGGCAGTTCTTCAACTCAAATGCTGTTCTTAAAACAAAACAAAAAAAAAACAATCCCCAAAAGCCAGCAAGTTACAGTGACAAGTGGCTTTCTGGCTCTCGGTGTAACCCCATCTTCAAGTGGGATTCTCGGAGTTCCTTCCTGCTCACCAGAGAATAGTCCTGAAGACCAGAACTGGGACTAGCAGGTGATTTTCCACCTGCTGGACCTGAGGGTAGCTGAGGAAAGGGAGCTTCTGAGGGCTGGTAACGCCCAATGGGAGAGCAACATGGGTGAGGTAACACAGACAGCACTTAAATGTTGGGAACACTTTATGAACTACTCTACCACCCACTGGCTCTGCTCAGAGGGTTCTAACCATGGGAGAAAGGGGCTTCCAGAAGGAGAAAATGTTTGCCGGGCCCCCAGTCCAGGCAGTCAGTGTCCTGAATGCTCTCACCTCACCTCCTTAGTAACTGTGGGGAGCCTTGCCCTGGGAAGTTCCATGCCCCAGGGCTTTGTGGTTTGAGCCTAGGAAGGCTTGCTGACCTAAAGTTAGCACAACTTTAAATAGTAACTGAAAAGTCTTGATTTTCACCTTGTAAAAACAAATGTCACTTCCCCCTGAGTTCTGTTTAAACCAAAATGGAATTCCCCTTCTCCTCCTACTCTTCTTTTTTTTCAAGGTGGGGCAAAGAGAGGGAAAATGAACACGGTGTAGCTGGGGAAGAGAGGCTTGGCCCGATGAGGGAGGATGGACACCAGATGGGCAGGGTACTAGGGTGGGGGTGGGAAGGTGACTGCCATTCTAGTTCTTCCTCCTTTGAAATTTTCGAGTTCCAGACTAGGTGTGACTCACACTGTAAAGCTCTGGAGCCAGAGGGAATTAAGAGAGAATTGGAGGAAATTTATCTGTATATTTTATAAGTTGCAAGAATATTCCACCGAGCTAGCACATTCCACTGTGCGAGCATGTTCTGCCTGATGAGAGGGTTGTGGGAGATCCATGCGCCAAAGCGTCCTCCAATTTGGGGGTTCTCCGAAGGGTAGAATTTCTCAGACTGCCATTTCACCACTTTCATAACAACTCAGAACAAAAATAAAGCAGCTCAAGAATGACCACAGCTGCCCTTAAGGGTGATTACTTTGCAATGACGCTGTGCCAAGATCGACAGCTCTCATCTCACCTAAATGTCTCTGTGAGATGTATGAACTTATTCCCATTTTATGGGTGAGAAAGTTAAGGTTCCAAGAGATTAGCAACTTGATTTGGGTTTTACCACCCAGTAAACGATTAGCTAGCATTTGAATCGAGGCCGATTTCACTCCAGGTTTTGCACTTTTAATCGTTAAAATACTGATTACTTTCCCTGGCCCCTTTCTCAGCTTAGTCAGCTTCTTCTTTTTCTTCATAACCTAACTAAACATCAGTCTTTTCTGAGACACTTTCCCAAGCAAGTCACAGAGGTGCTGTGTGTTCTTGGAGACTTGTGCCTACTTCTTTGGAACACTGAGTCGCCTAGGAGCTTCCCCAGGCAGCTTCTGAAGATATTCGTCTTGCCTTGAGCCCTCTCCCACCCTCACTTCCTGTACTCAGCACCGTTTTTAGGTCAGAGTTGATACTTAGCTCACAGAATGTTGAATGAACAAATGTAATATGATGTGTATGTGATGGTGTGGGGGGTGGATAACTGGTAGATTCTGAGCTCAATTACTGTCTCAGAAAGTTCCTGAGCAGCAGGCTCCCTGCGTATCCATCTTGGAATCTTCTGCTCCAGGTCTCACCTGGGTATCTTCTCCCATGACTACAGATGCAGTTCAACCACTGCAGCATGACTTGTGAGTTCCCATGGGCAACCAAACAGGAGGACAGTTGTTTAGAAATAACCATCTGAACTGATTCAGATAATATCCTGAAAGTAGCAGACGCCTAGAAGATCACCTTCCTCGTTGGACCTGGTCAGACCACCTATGAGGTTGCCACTTGCCCTGCTTTCAGTCTCTTGTGTGTTCTCTGCAGTCCTGGAATAAACCGTGGCATCATTTTAAGGGGTCTCTCTTCCCACTTCCGCCGTCATTCACAGACACGCCCCTTCTCCTGAGTACTGCTAGTTCTTCCTGCGTGACAGGAAGCAGCCACACTCGGAAGAGGCTCCACTGGTGGCAAAGCCCCTCCCTCCTTGAGCCGGCGCGCCCTCCCGTCTTCCCGGGTGTGACAACACTCCCGACCCTCCAGTGTTCCTCTGGGAACCCTTCTCTCGAAGGTTTTTCTTTTTTTCTGCTCTTTAAACATGAAACAGACACTTCAACTTAGCTTTTTGGCAGGATACTTGCAAATCATATTCAGAATGAAAATATTAGGATGTGGGGGGTAAACCCCAACACTGTCTGAAAAAAGAGATTTACTAGACTGTTTTGAGAGTTGCTGTGAGAGAGCTGGGGGTGGGGGATGTGAGGACGGAAGTTTCCAGGAGGATAGAAAAAGCTGAATGTCGTGCAGTTACCTGTAAATGATTTCCGAGCTACATTCTCCTTGGAAAGTCAACACTCAGCTTTTTCAGAAGGAAGTACTTTGACCAAATTCGGGTATGTGTCTGACCTATTCTGAGAAGAGCCTTTAACAAACCTCTTGAGTGTTTTTCAATATTCTTGCTCTTTTCTTCCCTCTTCCTGGTGCAGGGATTAAGTAAGAAATGGAGAAGACGAGCAAGATGGAGAGTTTGTGGAGGCTCCTTCAGTCAAGGTCAGCAAGAGGAAACTAACATTGTGTCTCAGAGGAATTCCTTCTTTCCAAGAACAGGTCTGCATGGGCGCTGGAGGGGCAAGTGGGCCATTGGCCAGGGAAGGGGTTTGCCCGTTAGGCCTCCTTGTGTGCTGGAACCTGTGTGCGTTACACTAGGAAAGGTTCTTCCATCTTTACAGGACTAGTCTCACGCTGCATCGCCTTCCTCCAAAGAGCAAGTCATAACAGCAGTAAACAACAATGACCATAAAAACAACACTCACGAACACCTTTTTATTTCTTACTCTGGGCCAGGGACAGCTCTATGAGCTTCACTTATTTCAATTCATGTAATGCTCACAAAAATTCTGTAAAGTAGGTACTCTGGTTCTCTCCATTTTACAGATGAGGACACTAAAGCTGAGAGAAACTAAGGGTCCAGAAACACAAGGCTGACAATTAGAATTGGGTGGAAAAGAAAAATCTTAACAGAAGTCGCAAGATTGTGGCTACCCAGGGAATGAGAAGGGGGTGGGCAGGAAGGAGAGAACCAGGAGGCAGTAAAGAGCACTAGAACTCTGGTGGTGAGTGTGGTGTGTAATACACACAGACTGAGGTGTGACTGCAATATCCTAAATGCACATAGCAATGTAAATAAAAGAAATAATAAAATGATTAAAAACAAAGGATAATTGAGCAGAAGCACAGGTTCCAGAATCTCTGTACCCACTTCTCTCTCTTGCCACTCTGGCTCTAATGTTCCATTAGTCTGCTTGCAGTAAAACCTGCCACTCTGCTGCACCCGCCATCTGCTTTCTGTTGGCTGTACAGGAATCAAGGCTTAAGTGAGGCTGTATGATGGTTTGGATTCTGCTGTAGGTGCTGGTACAGGTGGGTCAAAGCTCAGTCATTCAGACTGGGAGATGGACTAGTTAGAAGCGGATGGCAGGTGCAGAAACGTTACCTGCAAAGTCCATGTCATTGGTTTTTAGCATGTATTGTCGTCTAAAATAATGACCGAGAGTGCTGCCAATGCTGTAGCTTGCAGTAGATGAAATACTCCAGTGTATAAGGTGCTTATAATTTGCTTTAGGCTGTGTAGCTTAAGTGTGTGTAGCTTGTGATTTGGGGAAGAAACACGAAAAAAAATGTGTTTGGAGATTTGATCACCTACATGGATTCTAATTTACCATTATTGGAGGTTGCTTTGCCTTTTGACCTTGAATTTCACGTCTTTTTCCCCTTCTAATCTATCCCATACCAAGGGAAGCTAACTTACCGCTCTTGGGCTCAAATCAGTCCCACAAGCTTCCCCTGAAAGAGCTCCATAGGCTCCTCTTGAGTTAGGACAGTGTGGGGTGTAGAGAAGCAACAGGCCAGGGTTCTGAGCTTTCACTACACAGGTGCAGAGACAAGTGTCTGGCCCGGCAACCGTACAGGAAGGGTAGGATTAGATAGACGGATAGACAGAGAGATAAGAAGGGGGTCAGTGGTATAAACTCTGTTTCTGCCTTGAAGTGCCTTTCCTCTCTTTTGAGGAGAGAATGTCTATTATACAAGATAGAATAATGCTGGGAAGAAATAGAGCTGTTCTCTGAAGAATGAGCAGAACTTGGACAGATGACAGTCCGAGCTTGAGGTGGGAACTGGCTGGACACCATTTGCAGGCTGGAAGCACCTCAACCTGTGTCCTTATTTGAAAAATGTGATCATTTCCACTCACTCCAGTTCTTGGGGTTGTAGGGAAGATCACATAAGAGGTAGCGCTTTATAAATTAGCACAGATGAAGGGGACTGTTAATATCTCTGCATAGTCTAGTTTCTTCACTTATGAACCAGGACACTGTGATACTAGGGATTGACTGAGTGACTTAACTGCACCCAGATCACAATTTATAGACATGACAAAATTAAGGTGACAGTCTATATAAGAAGGTATAGTGGGATTAATAGGAATGATGACAATGCTTGGGTGCTCAGGACCAAATCATGGAGAATTCTGGAAGCCAGACAAGGTGACTGGTCTTGACGCTGTGAGGAACAGGGACTAGAGGAGTGCTTTGGATAGAGGGATGATTTGAAAGACTTTCTCAAGTTCAGTCTTTCCTTGGAAATCATCCTTGATTATGTCAGCTTATCTCGAGTTCTCTTTTCCTAGATGTTTGTCCTTCTACTTTGCATGACTCAATTTAGCAACCTTATTCTAGTCTCTAAGTAGTACCAAGACAGGTAACTGTGGGTAGCTAAGCATGTATGTATAAGATGTAGCCAGATGCAGTGCACTGTTTTACCGATGGTCTTACGTGAGCACTTGTTTGCTCTCTAGGTTGAATGTTCCTTAAGCCAGGTTTCCTTGGTCCTTGTTTAGGACAAAGATATGTAATTCATAAAGTCAAAAACTTCTTCTGAAAATGTAGCTTTTACACTGAACTTTATTAGTATTGGTGATGCAAAAATAAAATTCCTTTTAAGGCATACAGCTTGCATGCAAATATGCTACTGAAGTATTTTTAAGTAACGCAGCCTACTTTTGTCTCAGTAAATGAATCCTTCTCACTACATCTCTCCCAGAATCTTTAAATCATTCAATAATTTCATTTCATCACACAGAGTGGCAGAGGTCAACTTCATAAAAATTAGTCAAATATTATGACAACTGGACTCTTTTGTTTCATGTTTATACTTTTATCTAAAAGCTAGTTAGTGGGCAGTCCTGGTCAGTGGGCAGACTTGGCATTCAAATTTGGGGGCAAGGAGCCCAGTATATGTATATGTCCACTACATGTAATCAGAAGACTTGGTTTGGAGACTGGTTTTCCTTTCATCTAACAGCATTTTATGTAACGTAGGTAGCACACTGTTAAACACATCCACAGGAAACATTCATCTCTGCTGACATATCAAAAGATTTGCACTTGCCCAAGTCAAGCGCTTGTTTCCTCTTCCTTAACCTCTGTTGTGGGCACAACAGCTTGACTTAAAGAGTCAGGGGTTTCCAATGAATGCAAACCAGGCCACAGGAGTAGGCACAGTCCTGGTTACCCTGGTGTCAGTTTTTTCACTTCACTTAAAATTGCATTTTTCCCAACTGGAATTTATTATCACTACCTGTTTAAGGGGCACTGTCCCAGCTTTCTAACTCCTGTAATGTGAACCATAGTGGGTTTCTAAGAAAAGCAAATGGTGCTCCTAGCCCTTTTTCCCATTGCAGTAAGACAAGCTGATTACCACATGGCAGCTCCAGGTCAATGTCAGGGAATACTCCTCTAAATCAGACACTCCTTAGACTTAAAAGAGCCTTCAGGGAATGAGAGTTCCTGATGAAATATGGGTGACCCCCTACATCTGAATGCTATTAACAGAATCTCCTTAGAGACTGCTCTGAATTCAGTCTTGGCTTACCAACAGTTCTCAGAGGACATCTGTAGTATTGTGCCAAGAACAGTAATAAAAGCATTAAGGAAAACAATCCTGGTCATAAAAGTCACAGCAGCCACCATTTCCTGTGTTACCGGGTGTCCACCACTGCATTTGCAGAATAGGGTAGTTGTCTTTATTTTGGAGTTTAGAAGTTATAGACTTCAAAGAGTTAGCAAAAATATGCTTATCAGGTTAATGGGCAGAAGTGAATTCAATCTTTAAGACTGGATTCCCCAAACCTATGCTTTTTTACTTCCTGTGACTGAAGACTTAACAAGAAGATTGCTTGACAACACACTAGGTGACTAGTCTTGGGCAAATCACTTTATGTCTCTCCCCCTTCATAACCTCATTTGTACCTCTTTCTTTATGTAGAATGGGAATTCATTCAGTCATTCTCAAAGCTCGTGTTTATTGTTTACTATGCGCTGAACTTTGATGAAACACCTGCTTCCTCTCAAAGTGCTTTTACAATTTAATAGGGTATCTGAAATGCGTTGTCTTTCATGAGGTGAAATACAAAGGTCTCCCTCAGGTCCAGGCACCTCTTATTCATAAAAACTCTGAAGCCAGGAAACCTTGAATCCAGAGAATTCAGTCAATTGAGGTGTTAGAAGAAATGACATTGAATCTGAAGTTCAAGTTTTGCTTTCAGCCAGATCATGAACAATGGAGTCATGTAATGTACTGTTGAAAGGAAATTCTATGAGGGGTTCACAGAATGAACCCTTTTATTTTGGAGGGTTACAGAAATTAAGGGATTTGGTGGCAATTAGGCTCCATCAGTGAGAGTTGGTACTGGATCCATTTTTGATTCCTGACTTGCATTCTACCTCTTGGTCTATCCCAGGTAAAAACCTTAAATACTTAGCTGAGAATAAACAAAGACCCATTCCTTCTTCAGGGCAATGTTTTAAAAATTCAAGCATCTCCATGCTACTCTCATGTGTTTTGCCATATTTAACTCACTTATAGTGTTATTTTCTTAATATCTGTCTTTAAATCAAGTGATTTTCTTTAGAAACTATATATATATGTATATGCCAAACCCTATGTAATGATATCTATGGGATCATGAGAGTATGCTACCTTATTTTTTCAAATTCACATTGAAACAAAAGCACAGTTTGTATTAGAATAAAAGGGCTCATCATCTTGCATACCCATGTAGGGAGTAAATACTTTGGGGAACACTGCTCCCAGAAACACTAGATTCACAAAGGGACTGGGATTGAGAGGCTGGACTGGGGTGAGTCCGCTGCCTGCAGATCCCCTGGAGGAGGCCTGGGAGAAGGGAAGGGCAGAGAGTCAGGGCCTGGGGCACCACGATAAACAGAGGTCACCACTTTGGGGGTTGAGGCAGCTTCATGAAAACCGATTCTTGGTGGAGGCCCAAACTGAGGAAATGTGGCACAAGAGGGACAACTGTCCTTCTCCCACCTCCCATTTGCAGACATGTACATAGACTTCATTTATGGGTCCAGGCTGCTAAATGATGATGTCCATTCCCTAACGTGCTCCATGCCAGTTTCTGCCTTTCTCAGGTCTCTCTCTGCAGGACAGATTTGCAGTGTCTGACACATGACTATCACGACTGCTTTAAAATGACTTTACACAAAACATATAATTCTGTCTGGGCTGAATTATGATTTCTGTTGGGTGACAGGAATCACACTTTAATATGGATGAAAACCTCACTTCTGAATCTGCCCTATCCCAGATCTCCTGATTATTGGGGGGGTGTAAAACGGAGAGATTTCTGGAAAATACATGAAAAAGAAAATAACAACAAGCAATCTCCTCTATTGTTTTCCTGGCTGAAGAGAACCTTCCTTCTCTTTTGAAAATCTGATGTATAGTGTCAATGGGTCAGCCAAGTCATGTTAGGTCATCTGATTTCCTGACTGGAAGACAGATATAAGAGGAAAATAAATCTCAACAGCTCTCTGCTATCTGGAGTATCGTTAATGCAATTAGCATTGAATTTTTCAAAAATAATTCCCTGAGGTTTTTCCGGCTTGGGACAGTTGCTGCATGGCAGCCATCAGGAGGAAGTATTTATAGGCTGTAAAGTCAGCCTTTTGTAGCTTCTGACTTTCAGCAATAAGGATGAGGTTTTCCCCTCAACTCTGCAGTTATCACTTTGTGAATGAGAAAGAGGAGTTAACTGTAGCACTCCTGTCTGCTCACGAGTTGCCATTTATCTCTCTGAACACTGAAAGAGGTTTTTAATCTCTTCCTTTAGCTCTTTAGTAGTTCAGTGATGAAAATGAGGCAGGACCATGGATAAAACAATACAGAGAAAAAAAACCAGACCAGAATTGACATCTGCCCTTTTTGAGTTTCAGTCTCCAGGAGAAGGATCAGATTCCTTTGGGGTTCACTGGCCATAGCAAGTAAGACCTTCCACAGTGGTGTTTCTTGACTTAAAGGACATAAGCAAAAAGGAAGGGGAGAACTTCTCAGCACCTGAGAAAAGAGTCCTATCCCTGTTTGCCAAGCAATGTGCAAGCTTTTCATTTTTCATCCTGGATACCGGTGGGGAGCAGAGAACTACAATTTCAGGTAACCTGTCCCAACACCTTGGTCAAGGACAATGACATCAGTATAATTACTGCAGCCTAAGGGATCTCCATGGAGCCGTTAGTTAATGTAGCCTTGCCTCCACGTAATTAATCACCAAGGCCACGTAGGAACCAGTTATTGGATGCTGTATTTCACTAAGCTAAAATTTCTTTAAGACTCAGGTCAGCAAAGTTTCAGAGTTAAAATCTTCGGGAAGAAAATAATTCCCAATTTTTGATTCCAGTTGAAAAAAAAAAAAAAAGGAATGCAGCTTCTAGCTCCTAGTCATTCACTTCAGGATTCAGCAGGGCCTTGGCAAAACCCTGGAGCTCAGCTTTTGTATTGTCCTTCCTCCCCTAAGATTTCTTCCCCCAGCTAGCATCTCCAGTTGTCTGCACTCTTTAACATATTCCTGTGGAGTGCCCAGGTTTCATGAAAGTGCTATGGAAACAAAAGTGGACAGTTATTTGTTTCTTTCACACTTTTTGGATTAGCCTTATCCATATTGTGTTATAGATGGATGTTTTAATAGATCTTTATTACCTACTTTTTATAGTAATAATCCCTTTAGGAGTCTTTTACAAAGATTCTCTTTTTTTCAAGTTAAACTAAGTTAAGTTTAAATGGAAAGTCTAGAAGAATCCATCTCTTGTTAGTATCCACACTCAAAATTAGAGGCCACATTGTAATAATAATATAGCTAACATTTATTTATTATTAAGTATGTAAGAGAGACTTCCTATACTTGTCTCATTTAATTCTAATAATAATCCTTAAGGCAAGAACAGTACTATTACTCCCCTCATTTCATAGATGAGGAGAGTATGATACCAGTGATGAGTAAACACACCCTTATCTCCATCTAGCAGATGGCAGCAGGCAGGCCAAGGCCCCAATTTGTACTATGAGTAACATTCTTGACTTCTTAGAACCTGGTTTTGAAATGACCCCATAATTTTTCTAAACAGAAATATGTAAAATGTTTTTGATGGCTTGCTTCCATGGACCTATTGAGATTTTTAAGATTTTAGTTTGTTAGCCTTTATTTTTGAGAGTGTGGCCCATCCCTGAAGAGCAGGAGCCTGATGGTGAAAGTGAGACAGTTAAAAGATGTTTTCTCTTACTGGCCAGTGTTTTCCTTCCGAGGACCTGAAGGACAAGTTTGCTGAGAAGACTATCATTTAGGATCCACAATGTGTTCTAGTAGAGTGTTCCTAACACAGGTTGCACCCTGGTGGCTTGGGCGTTAAGTTTGTGGCTGGGGTGTAGCCCACCTGAAGTTGAAGGACCTCGATTCATACCCTGAGGCCAGTAGGGATGGGGAGCAACAACGACAGCAAAAAATAATACTCCTAACACTGGGGCGGGAATTTGACATTCTTTTCTGATAAAGATGATGGGGGCGCTGATCGTGTTCTCTTTCCCACTATTATTTTACAACTAAAAGAGACGGTTTTCTGAATCAGAAGATTATAGTAAGGATTCAATCTGGATATAGAATCAGGCATATTCCAATCAGTTTTCCTAAGGAGCCAATGAGCTGTAGATTTATCACTGATATTAGCTGTGCTTTTAAGCGAAATCCCACTTTCTCAGTGAAGCATTTCCAAAATTATGACTGGTGAAAGCACTGAAACAGAAAAAGAGAAAGAGCTCCAGGGAGACAGAAACTCTCCAAATGTTATGAGGGTGATATTGAGAAAAAGAAAATATGTGATGGAGTTAAATAGCTACTAGAAGACAACATAAATGGTAGCTAGGTGTTTTATTACTTTTACATGCATTTTTCAAAGGATATTTTGTCAAAACCTCATTAAAACTTAGAAGCAAAAGAGAAATAAGGAGTAGAGACAAGGATTTTTGAATAATTTGTACCTAAAATAAAATCTGACAGAGCTCCTTCTAGAAGTTTACTTAGCATTAGCAAGCTTTAAAGTTTAGTGTAAATTTAAAGAGTTAGATATGAAAATGAGAGAGAGTTTATAACACTTCATAACCTTGCCAATTGTCAAGTCCAAGGAAATTCTTAGAATGGTGGTAAAAGAGTGGTGCGGCAGGGATGTAAGGGGTCAGAAACCAGTGGCAGCAGAGGGCACTTTCAATGGTCCGAGTTATTATGGGGCATTAGAAGGGTATCTTTTCCTTGCACAAGTGTTATACACTGAATGCTTGTGTCTCCCCAAGACACCTGTGTTGAAATCTTAACCCTTAATGCAGTGATATATTAAGAGGTGAGGCCTTTGGGCAAAGCCTTTCGAATGAATGAATGCCCTTATAAAAGAGGCCCCAGAGAGTCCCCTTGCCCTTTCCATCATATGAAGACAACTGTGGGTTCTCATCAGTCACAAATCTGTTGGTGCCTTGATCTCAGACTCTAGCCTCCAAAACTGTGAGAAATAAATATTTGTTATTTAAGTTACCAAGTCCATGGTATTTTTTAGTAATATAAATAGATTAAGACAATAAGTGAAGATGTTTTATTTTTCTTCATTCTAAAGTCAAAGGTCAGGATTTATGACATTGAGAAAATATGTAAATCTATGGCCTTGTGTCTAAGCTTAATGTTTAGTAATTCATTTATTCATACGTGAAGCATTTATTGAGCACCTAAACTGATCCAGACATTGGTAAGTGCTGGGAATGTATTTGTGAACCAAAACAGACCAAGCTCTACCCTCATGCCTCATGTACTTGAAAAGTAATGGCAGCAAAGAACAAAGATAAAGACGATGCCTTGATGCTGATCCATCCTTACTTTCATGTTGCTATTTTACACACAAGTCAATATATAATCAGACACTGAAGAAAAGATGCAACTACATTGTCATAGTTTGTAACTGGTTGACCAGAGCTGGTCTGGCAGCCCCAGGAGAGACCTCCCCAACAGGTGACATTTGAACTGAGATCTGAGAAATGAGCTGGAATTAACTGGGTGAAATGAGCTGTGGAAAGGTTCCAGGTAGAAGCATCCAAATGAGGAAAGGTCCTATGTCTAGCGAGGAATCAGCATGTTTGTGGAGCTGAGTGATAGTCAGCATGGGAAGTTTGTGAGGCAGGAATTGTAGTCAGAGGCCTGAGTCTACCAGGTTCTGTGGGCTTGGGGATTTCATCCTAAGAGTAGTGGGCTGCACCGTAGGGGCTGGGATGCTGGTGGCAGTGAGGTAGTGTGTGACCTGATCACATTTATGTTTCGTCATTATTCTGACTGTTGTGTGAAGAAATGACAAGATGGGAGTCAGAGAAGGACATGAAGGGTCCAACTACAGGATATCATGGAGAGATTATGAGAACTTGGATGTGAGAGTGAGGCTGAAGAGAAGTGGATGAGTTGGGGAGCTACCATAAGAGTTTGAAATCAACAGTACGCAGTGGTGGAGAGAACACAGGGAGGGAAGAGGAGTCAGCCAAAAAGACGGTGGCTTTATTCACTCTAAGAAGCCAGCCATGCCTAGCCAAGTACAATGATCTCCTATTTGTAAAACTGAGTTTAAGATGTAATACATTTTAGGATTATTGCTTCCTTATATATTCTGGGAATTCCAAAAAAACTTATCAGTAAATGTTTAACATTCTTTTACATAATCTTCTTGCTTATATATATATTTTATTAAACCACTACCTTCCCCTTTAGTATATTTTTAATATGGCATCTAAATATGATAGTCATTACTTATTTCACTACACATATTTTTACTCCAAAGTTTTTCCATGTGTGCTTTAAAAATTATTCTTCTATCTATTCTAGGACTTAATTCTTTAGGCAAATCTATGCTAATCTTAAGAGTTCATCTGGAATGAAGAGATGCGATATGGAGCTAAAGTCTCTTGTAGGTACCGACGCAGAGCTGTCTAGATGTCCATGCCTGCTTAATGCCCTTTAGTTATGAGACATTTCGACAGTTCACACTGAATAAATACTGGAGGTTAGATTAGCAATTCAATGTTTAAAAGGCTTTACCAATTTCCACAACTATATGTCCTTCTGTTTGTTCTGGAAAGTATAGGATAGCGTAAGAGCAGTGGACATTTGGGTTTTATAGGCAAAAGAAAATATCCACCTTGGAATGAGCAGAGTGACTATAATCTTAAAAAGCTCACATATGCAAGAATTGATGACTGATCCCAGTTAATTTTTCATGCATTTGCTGAGCACCAAATTGTGCACAATACCATTCAGTTTAGTTTGGGGAGTCAAGAACATACCGTGGCCATAGTTACTTCTCTTAAAGAGCTCTGACTTAATAGCACAGAAATGACTGAAATTTAACACATCACATCTCTGTTTTTGGTGCTTACAACTGGGTGGATTTTGAACCCAGATGTTCATGTTATTTTGGAAAACCAAAACTGAAAAATGAAAATCAGTTCTAATTTCCTCTGCATCGCCATTTTCAGATGGCTGCCACTGCCACTGGTTTCCCTTCCCATTGTGCAGCCCCTCCCCCACGACCCCGTGGGTGGGCTCCACATCTGATGACACCCTATGCAGCTCATTTTCATGGTAGTCCTGGAGGTCATTGATCCTCCTCAAATTTTTAATTTTTTTTAATTCAGGTAACGAGTGCCATGGAAGGAACATTTGACTCAGGGCTGGTCAGAAGTACTGAATTTAAATCCTGGTCCACACACTCAATGGCTTATATATGGCATTTTAAGTTAGGAGACAGGATGAGATCATCTCAGGAGTGAATGTGGAGAGATTGGGCAGAAAGGAGGGCAGTATTGGTTCTGGGGTGCTCTGGTGAGGAAGATGAGGAGGTGAAGTCAGTGACAGAAACTGAGAAGGAACAGCCAGCCATGCAAGTGAAGTACAAAGGATGATCTAAATATCAGGTGGTGATAGTATTTTAAGATGAAAATAGTGGCCATCCATGTCCAATGCTGCTGACGGCCAGGTTGAGTAAGACCTAAGAATTAACCCCTATGCTTGGCAAGGTGGAGAGCACTGGGTACCTCAACAATAGCAGTTTTGGTGTGTACAGCTGGGTGGATTTTGAATCCAGGTGTGCATGTCATTAAGATCACTGCCTTTGTCCACGAGTGCCTGAATCTGCCTCATCCTGTCTCTCCATAGGCCCCAGTTCCTTCATCTCCTATAACACAGCCCGTATGCTTCCTCCATCATAGACCCTGCCCCAAGCTGTCCAGTCAAATTTAACTCTCATCACATTTTCCTTGTTTTTAGAATATTCATGGGTGACTATGAATGGATGAGTCATTGGATTAATAGAAATATGCTTAATGCACCCACACAGAATGAAACAAAAATGTTGATGTATGGTATTATCATCACCATATGAAGATCACACAACAATCTCTAAATGAGAACATCTCCAAATAGTCATTGGTGAACATAATCTCACAGGGTGCTCTTCAGTCTTTTGCACTGAGAAAGCAGCAGTGCAGCAGTACTGGTGCTGTAAGTCTTGGTGGTTTGAAGGATCTGGATGGGCCCAGCTTTGTCCTTGAATGATATGACCTTGGATAAGGGACTCCAAATTTCTGGGTCATAATTTTTTCACCTTTGAAATGAACGGGTTGTATCAGATCTGCTCAAAGATCCATTCACCTACCTGATTCCTTCTCAGATTAGAAATTAATGAACCGCATTACAAATTACTTGTGCCCTTTCTTTTTACCTAAGCTACAAAATCTCTAAGAACAAGTCTTTACCCTTTTTATACATCTTTTTCTCAAGCACAGGGTCATGGTAGATGCACAGAAAATATTTTCTGATGTAAGAGATCATAAGGGATAAATGATCTTTAGTCTATGAAATGTACACTGGCCCTTGTTCAGTGATCTCCTGCTAATCCGCCATGTCTATCTCTTCCTTCACCCAATCACTCCTTCATCAATTTACTCTGGAGTTCCTATGGGGTGCAATCAATATCCCCCAGAAGTAAAAGTTCCATGACTTAGCTCTGTCACTGATTTTATGCATCTTTGCCCTGCTGGTTTAGATCGGAGATCAAGACACAAGTCAGAAAACTGGAAAACCTGAATAATCTAGCTCATAAAACTAGGGTATTTGTAGAAAGTAGCAGATTGTGTCCAACTATGAAAAATTTTGCATGCCAGCCTCAGAATTTGTGCTCAGGAATATTTATCCATCATGTCTAGAGTTTCCTGGATGGCGCAGGGAGTAGGGAAAGGGAAAGCAGTTAGAAAACTGAGGAGGATGTGCCACACTGGTAAAGCTGAGGGCCTGAATTAGGAAAGAGAGGAGAGAGGCAAGTCTGTACTCTTAGGGCATCTTAGGGACAGTCCTTGGGACACTGAGTCAAGTCAACACCCATTCTGCTTGAGCTACCTCATCTATTTTGGAGATTTACCTTCATGCTGGAGGCCTAGAAAGTATCAGATGGGAATTGGGATTTGTGGTAGAGAGAGAGATGGAAAGTACACATCTAAATGTAGTGTGATGAGTACTGCCAAGAGGACTAAACAGATGGAGCTGCCCAGAGAAATTCCCATTTGAACTGGGTATGTCATATTTCCTCCCTTTGCTTCTCCAGATCATTCAACACCCTTTTCCCTGTGGGTACTGATCTACATCCAGGAGGTTGACCTGAATGGACATGTCCATGTGTCTCCTTGTCCGTGGCTTCTAACTGCATATCAGAGGGAAAGGGGAGATGGAAGGCAGAGTTTTCATTGTTCATTCTTAGGTAAGTTAGCCTTGAGTTAGGTGTGTCCCTCAGCTAGGTCTCTGCTCCTCTCAAGATGGTCTATTTAACAAGACTCTTTCTGGGTTCTGGTTATGAGCCTCTCCTCCTCAGCCTGACCCAAACATAGGTGCACCTTGGTGGCCACCAGACAAAGTCCACATACATCTTAAGGACACAGATTGGAGATCAGGGGTCAGGGGGTTGGTGCGGGGGTCGGGGGGCAAGATAAAACAACTAACTAAACAACTAAGACAATGCTTCTTCCTCCTCTCTCTTCCTGCCTGCCTGCCTACTCACCTTCATTCCTGTCTGTACTTCTCTAACTCTACTATTATGACCCCAAGTGGTTTCCCTTAGACTCTAGCTATATATTTGAAATTAATGCCTTTATTCTAGTTAGCTTGTATTTGTTTTTCTTGTTGGGACCCCACTAATATAGTGAGACTTTGAAATAAGTATTTGTAATTTTGAGGGATTTTATCCCCTGCTAAACTTCAGCCTTTTCCATGAGGGATAATGTCTTCATAATCTTAGTTCTTTCTCTGTCTCCATCTCCAAGGTCTAACAGAGTTTCCATTTAGAGTGGTTGTTTATCAATCATTTGTTAGGAGATATTAATTTTGTCTCACAGGCATTCCTTTGACCCCAGATAGTCAAGTCTAACTTTGTTCTAAATACTCCCCTCTCAGTCCACAGCCCTGGCAGGACAACAGGGAGGGACCACAACTCCATTTCTCCCCTTTACCTTTTGGCTATTCTCAGTCTACTGTGTCTCAACCAAAAGACCAAATTCTCCCATTAAAGTCTTTTCCTGCTCAGTATCCTAGTTTACAGTCTTTACGTCAATGTCAGATGAACATGGCCTTGGAAAAAACCCTGAATCGCTCTACTCGATAATTTCCAAGATTGGAAAATCAAGATAAGAATAATGCTAACTTCCCAAGGTTTCTGGGAAGATAAAAACAAATGCCACATCTGCTTAATTTATCGTCTTTCTCATGAAATAGGTCAGTGACTGTAAAGAAGAAAGAAGTTCTGTACATCCTCCCTCCTATATGAGGTAAGCACTTCATTAATACACAGAGCAAAACCATAATAACAATGGACATTTCCTGTGTACTAACTCTCTGCCAGGAACTGTTCTAAGCACTTCATATGTCATTTCATTTAATGTCCACAAGTATCATATGTGATAGAACCTATTTTATGCCCATTTTACAGATGAGGAAAAATAAGGGCACAAAGAAATGAAGCAACTTGTCCAAGGTCAGGAGCCAGAATTGAAACCTAGGAAGTTTGACTAAAAGTCATCATTCATCCCTTTGCTAATTACAGTCTCATTTTATCTACATTCCCATATGTGAAGACAGAAATCATAAAGGTGGCAACTGACAACAATTTATGGATATCATGGGGAAATGATTAAGTGACAAAAAGACAGTTTGCACTCTTGTGGAATTTCTTGTGAATTACAATTCAGCTCAAGCATTTGCACTCCTAAATGCAACCTTGATCAATGGTGTTTGGTTAACTAACCTGCATTCTTAATATATCAGTGTCTTAGAAACACTCGTGTTCTAGGGGAAGCCTCACCTGAACTTAGTGCATGCTCCACTTCCTGCATGATCACTTCGGGGGAGGCGGTGGTCTCCATGTCTTTCAGCACACAGGTCACCATCGCTGACACAGTTGCTTGGGACGTTGTCTCTGTGGGCAGTGATTCCGTGATGGTGGCGTGGGAAGAAGGTGTGTGGCCAGAGCTGGGCTCCCCGGATGGGGACTCTGTTGTGGTTGGAGCTTCTGTAGGTTTGTTGCTGGTCTCAGTGGAGCTGTGGTTGGTGCTGACAGAGGCAGAAGTCACCTCTGGTGGTGTGGTTGATAGGAATGAGGGTGATGAGGCGGGAGCCTGAGGGGAGGTGAATGTGGGAGATGCAGGCAGGGACTGAGACCCTGTCGTTGGCACAATTGTCTCTGGAGTGCCTGAGCTGTGTTCTGAGGGCGAGGGCGAAGGCGCTGTGGCTGCTAAGTGACTTCCGCTGCTTGCTGTGTTTGTGACTTCCCAATTTGGGACTGGGTTGGTGGTCTCTTCTCTGGGCTCTATGTCAGTGGTCTTCGGGGGAGATGTCTGAGCGGATGCTGTAATGGGGAGCACCGAGTTGCTGGGCGTGCCACTGGTTCTGTTGGTGCCATTGGCGCCACTGGCGGAGGTGGAGGAGGCAGGTGGGCTTTGTGGAGGGCTTGTCCAGATGGCCGGCGGAGGGGTAATCTTCACCGGCAGGAGGGATGATGTAGGCATGCCCTGTATCCTCAGTCCTGTGGAAGAGCCGGTACAGAAGCAGTTAACGCATGACAAGCAGAGAGGCAAAGCTGTTTTACAGCACGTTCACAGTTCTTTTTCATTTTGCCTTGTGCAAAATTGCGAAGGTGACTTTTGAAATATTTCCTTCCCACTCACTGCTAGGAATCCCTTTGTGACTCGCGGTAGGAACCAGCCTGAAGGCGCAGTCAGAGCAATTAGTGGATCAGTCAACACAACAGTGGCCAATACAGAGAAGAACTCATCTTCTACTTGCTTAAAACGGTGCCCTTAAAAAGTGAAACTCTCTGGGGAGCTGACTTTAGGGAATTTGGACTACTCATTGGCTGGCTCCACCAAGCCTGGGGAGATGCCCAGAATGTAGACTGGGGGTTAGGGAAGGTTGGCAAGTACGAAGCTGGAGGAGCTCACTGATTGGCTCGTCTGTCAGAGGAGCTCACTGATTGGCTGGGTGCTGCCCCAGGGTTGTGAGCTCTGCATTTGTGCTTGCTGACCGGGATGAATAAAGACGTGAACACATTCCCTGTGGACGAAGACAGGCAGGAGGTCCCAGCATAAAAGATGAAAGGAAGGATTTGAGATATGACCAGATCCTGACTGTAAGAACCCAGCTCTTATAAATTTAACCTGGGTCTTTAGAATGGTATTCTGCAAATTATAATTCACAATTTATATAATTTAGAATTAGTTTCATTTTGTCTCTCTTTCCTCTATCCATTTACCTATTCAGTTTAATTCATGTATTTAGTATGTTAATACTTGATTTCTGTATGCTAGCAATCTGCTAGGTGTTGAATTGACGATTTCACTGTTTATGTAAAGCATCTTTTGATTGCCTTCCCACCCGCCTCTTACCTTTACATAACTAGCTTCTCTCCCAGGTATTTCCATCTCAGTGGATGGTACCTCCTTTTGCACTGCTGCTCTTAAATAGAATCCCAGGGGGCTCTCTTATGTTGTCCCATGTTCTCATTGTTTGGGTTAATCTCTACTCAGATGGCATCTCTTCCTCAAAGGAGCCTTTCCAGATGATGCTAGCTAAAATCATTCCTACTCCAGTCCCTTGCTTACTTTTAAAAATAGAAAGTTTGTTAAAATATAAATTACATGTATCGTTTCAATCATTTTAAAGTATACAATGTAGCAGCATTAAATACCTTCACATTATTGTTCAGTCATCACCATCATCCATCTCCAGAACTTTATCTTCCCAAACTGAAACTCTGTACCTATTAAACTATAACTCTATTCTCTTTCTACTGACTTTAGAAACCACTATTCTTCTACTTGTCGCTATGAATTTGCCTGCTCTAGATACCTCATATAAGTAGAATCATAAAAATATTTGTGACTGGCTTATATCATTTAACATATCTTCAAGTTTTACCCATATAATATAGTATGTGTAGAATTTCCTTCCCTTGTTAAGGCTTAGTAATATTCCACACGCACATGTGTATGCTGTGTATCGCCTATTTTTTTAAATCATTCATCTATTGATGAACTTTGATGGATTGCTTCTACCTTTTGACTTTTGTGGATAATGTTTCTATGAATATGAGTGTACAAATAATTGTTTGAGACTCTGCTTTCAATTCTTTGGAAATACATTGCCAGAGGTGGAGGTAGTGAATCGTATGATAATCCTATATTGCATTATTTGAGGGACTCCCATGGCTCAAGGAAAGAGAAAAAGCAACAAGCGCTTTGGTGCTTCATCTCACAAAGACACTAAAACCATCAGAAGGGCACCAATCTCACGACTTCATTTAATCCTGATTACTCTGTCAAAACCTCATCTCCAAACAACCATCCCAGTGTGGAGCAGATTCAACATCAGAATCATTGAGTTAGTCTAAGGACATAGCATTTCTACTTTCTCATATAGAGGGCTCGTTTCTAGTGGAATACCAAACTGAATAAATGAAACAGATAAGGATGTGCACTTTCTCAGGATTTCAAACAAGTGGTTAGAGCTCAAGAGAGTCTAAATGATAAGTGAATACAGCCCTTGATTTGATAAATGAGGGAAGAGATACAGAGAAGGGAAGTGGCATAACTGACTTACACCTAAGAGGAAGAATGGGTCAGTGTTGCCTAGAAAGAGTAGTGCGAGGACAGGGTTAGAAATAGAACTCCCCACTACTGACCCCTTCACTAGACTGTGCCCCAGACCCCATGAGGCTGGTAGCAGTCCTGTGCTGCAACCAGTGCAGAGTAAGCAAGGAGGAGAGACAAAGTGCCATGCAAAGAAGTCAAAATAATATAGTGAACCATGATTCCTTCCCACCCAAAGTAGAGTCACTTTCCTCTAAAGACTGCCCCCTCCACCCCAAATTGAACTAGTTCACATACAAATCTATATATTCGCCCATCTTATTTTATTGTTTTATCCCCTCATAGGAGGGCATGGGCTTGCCAATCCTGAATCACAGTCCCCACCACTCCCTATTGTGCTATATCCTACCAGGTTCACCCCTGCTGTTACTTGCCTGGCCCTTACCAGTTTCTGAGCAATTGCCTTTGCCTTAGGAATTCCTGATTATGTGATGACCTTGGTCACCCCATCCCATGAGATCAAACAAAGTCAATATTCCATCTGGAGTCCAAAGACACAGGTTTGAGCCTGCTTCTGACAATTATCATACTGGGGAAATTTGCCATAATATCCTAATATAGAAAATGAAAGTAACAATCCTTTCACGGGTTGCTTGAAAACTAAAATGAATGGGGTACAAAATAAAAAAGAATTAGTTCTGCTATTTCCTTGAAAAAAAAAATGGCAGTCTATAGAATGAATAAATTGATCTATTAATCTTTGTGGGGAAAATGTTCATTAATCTCTAAATTAGAGGTGTATGGGCATTGGTTCAAAGCAAAGCAACAATGCCAGAGATGATGTGCCCTGCCTGAGCAGTGACAAATCTGAAATGGGTTGGCTCAGGAAGAAAATCTCTTAGACTTGGCTAAAATGAGAGATCTAGGGGTGTAACTGCCAACTCAATCTGAAATTCCTCCTTGTAAATTTACAAGGAATAGTCTTCCCCGAAGTTTGATCAGGTTGAAGCTTTTATGTCACAAGAATAGCGACATATTGCCACTCTGAAGAAAAGCATATTCTTAGATGGACTGAAAATGATTCATTTCTATGTATATTTATTTATCCTTTATGGCAGAGACAGATAAATTGCCTAATTTACATCTCTTTGACATATGAAAGGATGGTGTCTGGCTTGATCCTGATTTCTTAGGAGGAGGGGTATTGGGCTGATGACTGGAACAGGCAAAAGAGTTTTCCTAGCACTGAGAGGAGTGCCAGCACATTCTAGGTAGACAGTCTGCCTCCTGCACACATGCTCTCACTTCCTGGCCTGTGCGTGGTAAGAATACATGTCTGCAGCATAGGCAGCTGGTAGACAGAGAGTGTCCTTTTCCTGGGTTCCAGGGTCCCAGGCAGCCTGTTTACTGATGTTGCTCACCTTTTCCCCACCCGCTTCCTCTAACATGTCCTTTCCTGTCCTTGGCTTGTCAAGTACCTGAGAAAACATGACAAAGCTTTGGCAAATTTGGTGAAACTCGATGGAAACACAGTCAGGCTCTCCCTGTTGCTGCCAAGTCAGCCTGCGCGTTGCCGGTAGGCTCAGAGGATCACGACAGGCCTTCTGGGTAAAGGTCCATGGCTGTCGGAGGTCTGCAGGCTAAGTAATTGCTGATGGTTACTCTACAGAGCCAGGCGGTGAGCTTTTCCAAAGGCCAACTGGACCCTATCACTTCTCCTCAGGGCCTGAGGGGAGGTAAAAAAAATCCTGCGTTGCCTTCTCTCTACACTGAGGTTCCAATTTCAAATCCTTACTGAGGTCTAGAGGGTTCTCCATGATCCAACCACAGTCTGCCTCTCCAGTCTGCACCCAAAGACTACCTCGGACACAAAAGAGTCATTCCTCGTCATCCTTCCAGTATTCGTTATGGCTGTCTGGCGAGTGTCCTGCGAAATCTATCCCCCACTGCCACCCACAAGAAGGTGCTTGGAGCACCTTGTATCCTAATGTCACAGCACCGTATTGGCATGCGACTGTGTAATTGCTGTGGGAAACTGTTAAATGCAAGCCTCTCCTTTCCGACTCTAAGATTTGCATAAAATGGGGAGTCCAGTGGTTAGATCCTCCTTGCCTGGCCCAGAGTTGGAAGTCCAACATATAGATATACGTGCTGAATGGATGAGTGAGCGTAGTGCTCCAGGAAGGGCACTGTGCTAAGCACCTTACACGCTTCACCTCATTTCATTGTCATAACTGTTGTCTCCATTTCACAGATGATGAAGCAGGATCAGAAAAGTAAAGTCACTTTCCTCAGGTCACGCAACTAGTACTCAGCCTAGCTGAAGGTTGAGCTTGAAATTGCCTGGCTCCAGGGTAACCCTTTTAGCTACTCTAATCACTGGGAAGTACAAGGGTATGTTTTTGAAGTCTAGGACCCATGTTTGTAAGATAATTAATCACTAGTTTTCTTCTATCTGTCCTAAGAAATTCCCTAGTGTGGGCCACTAAAGTGATCTTTAAAAAGTTATTTGACCATCCAAATCCTTTTACAAGTTTCTTATGTCCTCAGGATCAAACCTGAGCTCCTTGGTATAACACGGAATACCTTTGTCAGCTCCAGACCTCACCCTCAGGAACTCTGTGATTTTAGCGATCTGAATCACCATACATTTCTGAATATTCCCTGATTGCCTGTCTCCTTGCCTTTGTAATGCTGTTCTTCCTTCCTGACTCCCTCCTCCCTGCCCAGTTCTGGGCACTGGAAAACCTTACCTCCTCTCTGAAGCCTTCTCCAACTCGACAGAATCCTTCTCCTCTGTGTGGCCACAGCCCTACTGTAGCAAATACGAGACTGAGCCATCATTTCTCTCTTTGCTTGTCCCCCAGCAGTCTGGGAGACCTAATAATAGGGATTGCAGCTTGTTTGATGTGTCTTAGAGCCTGGCACAGAGACGGTGCTCAGTAAATATTCACTGACTAGCTATATGGATTTTCTATTCTGTGAAAAACAGAAATGTTCTCCGGCTTATACACTGGGCCATGACAGCAGAGATGCATCCTTCCTTTGATTTGTCTGCAAGTTCCATAAGAAAACCACCAGCAATATAAAATTTTGGATGGGTTTCTAAACAGATTTGTGCTTGCTTGTTTCCACTTTGGAGGCTCTAAGGATTTCCTGTCTCTGTCATGATACAGACCAGGGTCAGCATCTCTTGAAATACTGGCCATCAATCACTTGGCCCAAACACAGGCTGGCCTTACCACCATCCCTGCACTGAATGGATGGAACTTCAACAAATATTAGAGAAAGACAGAAGTCCTAATATGTACATGTGCATGTATATGCATATATGTATATATGTATATATATTTAAATATCAAAATTAGATCTTTAGGTTGAGTGAGTCACTATTTAGGGCTCTCACACACACACATTCCCTTTGTTTTTTTTGTTTTTATCTTTGGTTGGGGCTTCTAAAGGCACCCAGTACTCCAGAAGGTTCATGTAACATCTGCAGAACCATTTATAATCACAGTCTGGTCCAACCATATGGTATTTGAAAGCTATCATATGTCCAGATGGAATTGTATGCCCCCAAACCATCAAACTGTGTTTAAGAAGACACTTGTTTGAAGTAGAAAAACCGTATTCTCTTGAGTATGTTGTTTATGAAAATGAGATACAATTTTAGTCCAAAAAGAGGAAAGGAGTTTCTATTATCCAACCACTGAATCAGAACCTGAAGACCTGGTGTAGGACTGAATTTCTCCATCCATAAAAATCAGGACTAATGATAACACCAGGCTTCCCGTGGGTGCTGCGAATGTTAATGAGAGAATAAATTTGTGAAGGATGTTGTACTTCCTGAGGAAAAAATATACCATTTTCTTGCTTTTCCCCAGAAGCAGCATCTATCTTTGTCACATATCCCCTAAAACTCATTATCTTTCGGTTGGGAGGGACTGTAGTTGTCAGCTCAGGAGGCGGTTGTGTTGAGCAAGGACATCAAATGGTACCTGAAATTGTGACAGCACCATATTTGTTTCTCAGGGTGGGGCTGTGGAAAGAAAGAGAAACAATGGAGGTAGACAAAGAACCTCCTTTTCAGCTGCTTCGTAGTTGAAGGACATGGGTGGGATGGGAGATGATCTTACCTCCTTTTGATAGCAGAGGATTTTCTGAACAACAATGTCAGGTTCTCTGGTACTTCCCTTCCACAGGCACAGTTCCAATACTTGTGGATCCCAGAAGAAGAGGATACTCAAACTTTCCCACAGAGAATGACTCAACATGTACTTTATAAATTAAGATGTGTCTGTGGTGCAGCCTGTGCTCCAATTGGGGTGTGACAGCTCACTGCTGGAGGACCCCTCTAGCGACCTTGAGACTTATAGGTACAGGGACTTTCTGGGGTGATTACAGCCCAAAGTGGGCCTGGACACACCCTAACCAGAATGGAGACCAACCGGACACTGAGACAGGCAGCCTTGGTGTGCAGCCCCGCTTCCCCAAGTCTTTCTTTGTTGACAGGATTTCTGACATTCTGAGCAGAGGGAAGGGAAACAGTGCAGGAAGATTCTTCTCTTAGGTGACCTGCAGGTGAGGTGGCAGGTGGGGGGAACTAATTTAGCCAAAAGCAGCTACTCGTCTGGTTACCCCTGTGAGCTGAGCTGAGGCCGTGATTCCCTTCTCCACATACTCACTTAAGGGCTCACAGGCCACATACTCTTGTCTGGGGGCTCACTTCAGCACCCTATCCCTCCCTTTTTGTTAAGTTACTAAAATTTCAATATAAGAAGTTTCTTATGGGATTAAAAAGGAAACAAACAAACAAACCTTTGTGTCTGGGTGTTTGTAAAATGCAGTGGTCCCTTGCCTGGTCCAGGGGTGGCATGCCCTTTCTTCCACCCCACCTTTTACAGGCCAAATCACAATCAAATCGTTTCTTATATCCTGCAGCCCCTGGAACTATTATATTAGAACTTAAGTTCATTATAATACCACTCAGCTTAAAAATAAGATAAACTTTCACAATGACATGGATGGACTTTGAAGGAATTATGCTAAGTGAAATAAGTTAGATGGCGAATGACAAATACCCTATGATTTCATTCATATGTGCAATATAAAGAAACAAAGCAAAACAAAAGTGAACTTTTAGATCTCACGAATAGATTGGTGGTTAAAAAGGGGAAGTGATGGGGGATGAGGGAAGTAGGTAAAGGGGGCAATTATATAGAGCTGAATCAAAACCAGGCTTTGATGGTGATACAATGAAGCATTTAAGAGGTTGAAGTAAAATGCTGTACACCTGAACATCACAAACATTACAAACCGATGTTACTTCAATAAAATGAAAAAGAAAAGAAAAAGAAAGTGCATAACATCAGCCTGCTTTGACCCTGGACCTCTTCCCTTGGAGGCTCTTTAGGTGGGGTCAGGGGCGGGGCCTTGGATTATCCAAATGCCAGAGGCAGCCCTGGTGTAGCACACTGCCTTCTCAGCCTAAACTCACTGGCTCCCTTCTCCCTCTCCTTTGTCTCCAGCTCACCAGGAAACACCCTGTATGGCTCCTTATCCTACAAATTGCTGGGGTTGTTTTTTTGAGTCAGCTCCATAGCAATCGGCCTTTGGAAGAGAAGTTCTCTGAGGCATCAAGGAACATTCCGAGATGCACCCTGGCTTTCTTATTGGTGACTCAGTAGGCAATGTAATCACAAGATAATGCCCATGACATGCAATCAGGTATTGCATTCCTGTTTGCTTTACTGGCAAAATCCACCACTGGTCACCCTGGGTCAGGTAGAAGGGAGTGATGACACCAGTGCAAACACATCTCTCTCTAGGGCTGAGAAAATACTCAGGGCAAGTCTTCTGTGATGTGGGAGACAGCTTCAGGGACTTTCCGAGAGAAGGCCCATGAGCCTGGTGACCCTCTTTCTTCCTGCCATTTTCTTCTAAGGGTGTTCACCAGGGACACCCATCGACATGAATAGGTATACTGTATAGTCTCTTTTGTGTTCTCAAGTCCTTTAAAAATCATCTCTTTTGTTCTCAGTCCTTTAAAAATCGAACTGTAACTTACCTGCTGTATAATGCATACATCTTAAGTGTACAAAGCAATGAATTTTTTATGTGTGTCTACCTATATAACCGGCACTCTGACCAAGACACAGAATCTTTTCAACACCCCCAGAAAGTTCCTTCTGACCTGTTCCCAGACCTCCCCCACTGAAAGTGACTCTTAGTTTGCCTGTCAGTGCTGGAGATCAGTTTCGCCACCTTCAGCTTCATGAAAGTGGAACCATATACAGTGTGATTCTTTTATGTCTAGATTCCCCCACTCACTGTGAGACTGGCCCGAGTTGCTCTGTATATTAATAACTCATTCTTTTTCATTGTGGGATAGTAGTCAATTATATTAATATACCATCGCTTATTACAACTCCTGGCACAAAGAAAGAACTCAATAAATATTAGACAATTATATTGAGCTCTCTCTAACTGGAACCTGGACCCAAATGCCGTCACCTCTTTTAATCTTGCTAGGGATTTTCAAAGGGCATCATCAGAAGGAGACTATTATTCTTCATGGCATTAGCTGTGAGCCTGAGAGATGCAGTCCTCCCCTGCACACACCACACACGCACACGTCTTTCAGCAAAGAAATAGGCATCTGAACATGCCAGCATGCCTGGAGCTAGTCTCTATGTTGATGCTTATGAAGGCTGACCTGCTTCACACACCCATGCTACCACATCAGAGAGGAAAAAAATCCAGCTAAATGTAATTTTTTTCACCTTATTAAAAAAAATTCAGAAACTTCTGGGGCAATTTTCAGCATGAGTCCTGATATGACATGCATGAAGCTGAGTGGCTTCAGTAGGCAGAGGAAGCAGAGGAAATAACACTCAACCATCATCAGGGACCCTAACCTTGTTATTATTAAACAGGTTCCCGGCCTTTATCAGTGCTATGACGTACAAGCAAAAACACTCACTGGAATGGCATCTAGTATTATTTTATGTTTTAAAATGCCATATTGAAGTTTACTTTTTTAAATATGATTGGACTTTTGTTTATTTAGGCCCAATTCAACAAGCACATATTGAGTGTCTGCTATGATCAGCCAGGTATCTAAGTGAGATGGAGGAAGGCACATTGAAGACATAGATGTTTGTTTCAAGTGTCATATAGCCTTTCCATTGACCAGTCTGAGCAACTCGGTTCTGTTCTCCCCTCATGTATGTTAGTGCTTAATGCCTTCAGCACCTGATCTTTCTGAATAAAGACCTACGCTATTGGTGCAGTCATGTTTCCTCTTCTACCACTTTTTCTCCACGTAGATCATCTATTTTGTCTAATATGCTGAAGGGCTGGTCTTATGGTTTGAATGTGTATCCCCTGCCCGAATTCATCAGTTGAAATCCTGACTCCCAGAGTGTGGAGTTAGGAGGAGGTGGGGTGTTTGAGAGGTACATGGGTCATGAAGGTGGAACACACATGAGTGAAATTAGTGCCTTTACTAAAGAGACTCCACTGATCCCCTTATCCCCTTTCATTCGGTGAAAACACAGAGAGAAAGTGTTGGCTCTGAACCAAGAAGAGAGTTTTCACCAGAATGTGACCATGCTGGTGCCTTGATCTTGGACTTCCAGTCTCTAGAACTATGTAACATAAAAGTCTAATGTTTATAATCTACCCAGTCTGTGGAATTTCAGTGCAGAAACCTGAATGAACTAAACATGACAGGGATAAACAAGGAGGTTAAAAGGGATTAGAAGGTTATTAAGTAACACACTACAGTAAGGTATCTATATATTATGAATTATAATATATAGGTCTTCTTTTGATTTTAAATTGTCTCCTAAAATATAGGTTTAAAAATTTGCAGTCAGGATACAGGCCCTAGAATCTGAGGATCTCTGGCCTCTATGGATATCCAAATGAGATCAAAGTTGATTGTCACTTAAGTCTTCCAGGCTGTAGTTGCTGAACAGAATCTGGAACCCAGCTGTCTTTCTCTGGCCTTACGGGTGTTGAGGTCATATTTCCTTGGACTAGTTGTTTCTCCTCTTTGAGACTCAGTTCTTCTTCTTCTTAATCCTTTCCTCGTGAGGGACCCTCACTGCTGTTCTTGCCCTCTCTGCTGAGAGGCCCAATTTCAGAACTAGCGTTGGAGGAGGAGGATGGAGCCTGTGGGTGAAATCATACTCTATAACAAGACCCAACTCCTCACCAGAGACTCCAGGACTTTTTACTTTAGTTCCTCATGGAATGCGGCCCAAGTTCTGGAGTTCTGTCAAAGACAGGCAGACCATCCTTGGGAAATAGGGAACCAGGTACCTATTCTTCCCCTGAACAAAGAGGAGAGGCCAGCACACGGGAGCTCAGCTATCAGGAGGTTCCAGTCACATGTACCTACTTGCAGCTCACATGAGGGACAAAGAGCATACGCTATGGTGGGGCAAATTTTATTTCCAGTTTACGTTATTAGAGCAACCTATTAATTTTGTAGGAGTAAATCTTATCTGCAGAAATGTTGATGAACTGAATTAGGTGAAACCAATATGAGGAATCCTGCTTTATGTAAGAGGTGTTGTGAATAATAAATTTTAATCAAATACTTTAAGTGATGAAGGGAACTGGCTCTTTGAAGAAATTCCATGGTGAATCCTCATTTAATGTGATTAATTACCTCCTAACTTGTAGCTGTGAAAAGAAGCTTCTGATTTTTAATTTTCCTAAAACCTCAGACTTACTTGTGCTCTTATTCCCTCATGCATTCACTATTCTAGAAAGAAGCAGCTTGCTTTCTTTACACATGGAATTTGCATCTCTGATTTAAAGTAACATCAATTACTCCTTGGGTGTACACAGTTACATAAAGACCATCTTCAGGGTTTCATTTGCTGACCCATCTCCAACTGCTGCTGTCCCTAGTAGCTCTGACATGCCTGCAGCATGGCCACCTCTGCTCAGGGAGGTGTCAGCAACACCAGCTGGGGAGGCACGACTGTCACCGTTTCTGGAGCACAGCACATTCCACTGAAAACGTGAGGAGCCATTAACATGCTCCACCACAGCCACTGCTGACAGATGCTATTAAACACACATTGCTCTGAAAGGACACCATCTCGTGACAAGAGCTAACTTGGGTGAATGTTAGAAACTGTATAAAAATTGGCTCTGCTGATGGTTCAACTCAATAATTTTGCCTCTGGTGTATTTATTTAAAAGGACTGCCTAAGTGTTGCAGCTAAGAAAAAAATTATTCCAAGTAACTCTGCCCATTCTTTACTTTGTGAATCACTTCCACAGTATATCTGTATGTCCCCTCTGGAACATTCTACTGCTGGGAATACAGGACGACACCCTAAATGCACATACACAGCTTGAAACAGAGATAGCTCTACCTCATGACTGTGTTTTAAAAGTGATACCAGGTCTAAATACCCAGCCCTGCCTCCTCTCCTGGGTTTCAGTCCTCAGTCTCCAAATGCTTTTGAGCTTTGCAGAGTCAGGAAGCATGACAACTGTCCATCTTTCCCATCAAGCCAGTTCTTCTACTTCACCGATATCTACCATCACCCTTCCCCTTATCCGAGTCCTTTGAATGCTAAAGTAGTTTTTAGATATTTAAATCAGAATTTGCATTATATTCTGTTTGCTGTGCACATATATTTAAGGAGTACAGCACAATGATTCGATAGTGAAATGATTACTATAGCAATCATGAATTCTATAATTATAATTAAATTATATAAATTATAAGTTATTAAATTCTGTAAATTAATATAATAATTAACATATTTTATCACACAGTTACCATTTTGTGTATGTAATGAGAACACCTGAAGTCTCTCTTAGCAAATTTCCATTATTCAATACAGTCTTCGTAACTATAATCATCATGCTGTCCATTAGTTTCTAGGCTTATTCATTCTACATAACTGCAAGTTTGTAGCCTCGGATTAGCACCTCCCATTCTGCCCCCCGCCCCTGGTAAACACTATTTTACTCTCTACGTCTATGGTTTAGACTTTTTTAGACTCCATATACAGGTGAGATCATGTGGTTTTTTTTTAAATTTCTATATCTGACTTATCTTACTTATATGTTCTTCAGGTATATGGTGTTCTGGCAAATGGCACAAGGTTTTTTTTTGCTGAATAATATTTTATTGTGATATGTGCACATATATATGTATACAGATACATATATATATCACAGGGTTTTTTTAACCCGCTCATCCGAAGTCTTAGAAGAGGCAAAGCTGAGGTTTGGCCCCAAATATGTCTAATTATTCCAGAAATCCCTCGGGTCTTTTTGTAAGGAGGATATTGTTCCTGTCGTTATGGAGGTTACAAAGGGAAGAATTTTGTTTGCGCTGTGATGAAATATTAACCTATACATGAACACACACACTCATACATGCCCTTCTGAGTGACCCATCAGAAAGGAAGAACTCTTTCTGCTAGGCAAACATACAAGTTCCTCATACTAGCTAGCCAGAAGGAAGGGAGTGGATCATTCTTTAGGTCATGGGACAGATGCCCACATGTCCTTCAATAGGAGCTATCTGCCATCCAGACTAATGACACACCTTCTCTCTAACTCGGAGACTGCTGTTAGCATGATGGAATCACGTCTCACCCTAAAAGCACTTATCAACGTGTAGCCAGGTTTCTGGAGGTTAAAGTACAAACACTTCACCTGGGTATATCTGTGGGGCGGTAATTGCATTCTCAAGTCTTCATCCAGAAAATCTACCATTTACTAAGTCCTTATCAAATAATGACATATTGAAAAGCCAAAATTATTCTTCGCAAGATCATAAATAGCATTTCTATTTCCTCTGTAATTGAATCAAGAGCATTTCAGCTTTGACTTCACTCTCTGAAATCCACCCTTTCATTCATGACCTAAGCAAGTGACAGCAGAATAAAAACGATGCAAGCAAACTCTCCAAACCATATAGAGAAAATTAATTCTCATTTCTATGTATGATCCTACATGTAACTTAGATTGGAATATGTCTGGCAATTATTTTGCCTTCTGACTCACTGTATTACAGCCACAGGCTAAGGAAAAAACTGACAAAATAAGGAGGAAAGCAAAATTCTCTTTTAAAACAGAATGGTAAAACCTTGCAGAATCAGCAAGTCTGAACTTCTGGCCTTACAAAGGAGCCCTAATTCCATCATGCCATCTTCACAATGGACATTTCTTTTCTGATGAGATTTTATCACTAAATTCAACAGGTCCCAATCTAAATTGAACAATTCCAAAATCATTCTCCTAAAATCTCCTTTGATACTGCCGCCAATGGCACTACTTAGGTTTCACGTACTGGAAGAAACTTTGATTTCTTTCTCACATCTTTTTCTCTGTTCTGTCAAACTCAGTCTTCTTTCAGCCTTCAAATAAAAAAAATTATTTAAAGACCAGTAGTTACTAGGTACCATGTTAAGTGTTTGGGATAGAAAAGGAACAAGATCATTGCTCTCACAGAGCTAAATATTCAGTGGAATGAGCCAATTTTAGAGCCTGAGGTTAGAATGCTTACAGTTAGTGATGGTACAGGGTACTGTCTAAGCATATCAGAGGGGGCCTGAGGCAGATATAGATCAAGGGTATTAGAATAGACTTTCTGGGGGAAGTAATCTCTCAGATGTGAGGGATGAGTAGGGGTTAGTCCATGAAGAATGGTGGGGGTGGAGTGGGGAGAACAGCATTTTAAACTGAAAGTATATCCTGTAAAAAAATTCCAGAAATGAGATAGCATGAAGTCTTACTTATGTTTGGAAACGAGAATGCAAAATGGCGAAGGGCTAGAAGCAAGGCTAAAATGATCATCAGGGAGCAGATCATATGCCTTATGAGATACGTATGCATTTTGGACTTTATCCCAGTGAATTTGAACAGAGAGCTGATGCAGCTTTATGCTTTTGGAAGATCACTGTAATGACAGTAAAATTGGAGACTGACAAGTCTGGAAGCAGGGAAAGCAAAAGAAGGCTGTTTCAGAGAAGAGAAACCACTATCTTGGACTGCAATAGTGGTCAAGAAGATGGACAGCAGTGAGTGCACTCAGGGTCTCTCTTGCACTGGACTCCTTTAATATTGCCCTCGATACTATCATGGCACCTGCACAGAGTGAATACTTGAGGGTCTACAGAGCACACGTGGAACTCTGGAGTCAGACTGCCCTGCTCAAACCCTAGTCCGGTCCACCTTAGCTCCGAGGCCATGAGTAGTTGTTTCATCTCTGGTGCCTCTGTTTTCTCAAATGTAGAATAGACCTAATCATAGTATACATCTCATAGCAAATACACCAGCTATTGCATGCAAGCAATTAGAACAATGCCAGGAACATAAGAAACACTCAAGAGTATTAATTATTTTACTAAATGGCTGGTATTGCACTGACATTTCCTTTATTCACAATCTCATCACATTTACCCATTTACTCACTGGATGGCATCTTAGACAGTCTTCTCAGGTTATTTTTCCCTTGCTTAATTCTACTCATGCACATGACATCTAAATTTATCTTCATCTTTCCTTATGTCACTTTCCTCTTCCAGATCTTACAAGTCTCCCCAAATCCTTAATCTAACAACTAAAACCCTTCCTTACCCTGCTGTTATTTACTCTTTTCTAAGTTTATTTCCCATCAGAATAAAAGAGTTACACTCTTTTCAATTTGTACGAATTCAGTTTTCAAGGAGTTTCAGGTAATATCTGCTTTGGCCTAGGATGATGCATTTATTCACATTTGTAGGAACCATTTTGGATCATGTGTGCCTCCCAAGCAGCTGAGCACCAGGAAACAAGAGCCCTGTGAGGTCATCTTCCCAGTGGGGAAGCATTCCTAGTACGTTTGGTTTGTAAGCTTATAGTAACGACATTATTAAACACCATTTGCAGTGCTTTTATTGATTTATTTTGTCTTTGTAGGCTAAAAATAAAAAGGACAGTAAAGGTTTAAATGTGAAGTATACAATGGCCATATGAACAAAGATATTTAGCTTTATCCAGAGTAACTGATGACGAGAAACTACTTTGGAAGGCCATGCCATAACTATCGTCAACAGTTGAAGTAGTCGTGTCCATTTTATGGGCATTCGTGTTGTTTTCATGTATGTGGCTCAGTTTTAGGGTCTAGGAAATGTTCACATCTCTTGAAATTAATAGTTCTTATGTTTTAGACTTGTAAGAATTTGCTGTTATGGAGCGTTTCAGGAAGAAATTACTCTTGAAAGATAGAGGAAGATGTTTTATTTTTTTCCCAAAAGGTATACACTGATCAGTGTTGAGCATTGACTTATTCTTCTCTCCACACACTGTCCTAATTCCTTCTTTGTGGCCTTGCTCTGACCTCTGTCTCACTCTCCTAATCCCCACCTTATTTTTTTCTACCATTTTGCCAAAGTTTGACTCTATTGCTAACACCACTGTCCTATGTGAATTCTTTTGTAATAATTACAGCTCATAGTAACTTTTCTCAAAAATTCTGTCGTGTGTCCCTTACACTTTTATTTACATATTTGAGTGTATAAATCACACACAATTAATGTCCAATAAACAGTAATATTTAATTTACAAAACTTAAGAAATTTAACATACGTAAGAAATCACCACCACAATTAAGATATCCATCATTCCCCCAAATTTTCTTGTGCCCTTTTGTAATCCTATCCTTCTTCATACCCAGTCATGTCCCCACACAACCACCAGTCTGCTTTATGTCACCAAAAGTTAAACATTGCCATACATTTTACTTCTTAATTTGTTATAAATCACAATCTATTGTTATTTTTGCCTTAAACATTCAATTACCTTGTAAAGAAATGCCCCAAAAAATTAAGGGAAAAATATTTTATACTTAGAGTACACTTAGAGTATAAATATATATGCGTATATATATATTCTAGTATGTATTCCATTTCCTCCTTCCATTTCACTGCACAAATTACTCCAAACTTTATAGCTTAAAATAAAATGCATTATTTCACCGTTTTGTTTGGTTAGGAATTAGGGTTCAGCTTATTAGCTAGGTCCTTCGTCTCAGGATTTCTCACAAACCTGAAAACAAGATTTAATTGGGGAAGGATCTGCTTCTAAGTTCATTCATATGGCGGCTGTCAGGACTCAGGTCCTGGTGAGGTGTTTTTAAGTTTTTCCCCCCACAGTGTCATTTTGGAAAATTTCTATTACTTTGTCTTCAAATTTATTATTTTTTCTTATTCTGTGTCAATGTTCTATTAGTTTCATTCACTGTATTTTTCATATTAGACATTGTATTGATCTTTTCTATAGATTTAATTTGGTTCTTTTTGAACATACAGAATATATTGATTATACTTATTTTAATATCCTTTTCCACTAGTTCTATCATCTGTATCATTTCTGAGCCTGGATCCACTGATAAATTTTTCTCCTCATTATGAGGTGTACTTTATTGCTTCCTTATATACTTGGTGATTTTTGATGAAGGATCATTTTAAATTAGACATTGTACTTTTTTATATTGTTGGGTGTTACTTTATTTTTTTTTGCATTACTTGGTTTTTCAACTTTATTCTGGGACATGGGTAAGTTACCTGGATCTATTTTGATTCTTTAGCAGCCTCCATTTATGTTTGGTTAGGTGAGATCACAGCAGCTTTGAGAGGAGGGTTAATTTGGACTTTGTACTTAGGCAGTGCTCTTCTGAGTACTAAACCAGGTGTTCCATGTATTAGGAGGGCTCTCTTTTCTGACTTCTGGGAAAATGGATTATTTCCTGTCTTGAATGAGTGTGAGGAATTTTTCTGTCAACTCCTTTCTGGTGACCCTTTCATTCTGGAAGCTTCCAGAAGTTTCCAAACAAGCACGCACTAATTAGTACTCAATTTTTGACTTGAAAGGAAGCCTCTTCAGGTTCTGGGGCTCTCTATGTAGTTCTGATATCCTGCCTCAGGAATTCTAGCTGCTTTATTCCCCTCTAAAATTCTCAACTCTGTCTCAAAGAGACTGCCTGGTTCTGTACCTTTTTTCTGTACCCCAGCCTGGAGACTCCGTCTAGGTTTCAAGAGGAGGCAATTGTAGGTTTTCACTTTATTTGTTTTCCCTCCTTTAGAGACGACAGCCTTATCAGAAAACCATTGATTTATGCATTTGTTTTGTTTTGTTTTGTTGTTTAAGACAGAAAGTTAAATTTGGCCTCTCTTACTCTATCTGTTCAAAAGTGTAAATCATGGCCTGCCCTGGTGGCCTAGTGGATGAGTCCTCTGACTCTGGCTGGCACAGTTCACATAAATGCTAAGGACCTGGATTCACAATCTGGGGCCCGGCAAGGAGGTGGGTGGGTGGGAGCAACCGGATTGAACAACTAAATAGAATGAATAAAATGCTTCTTCCTCTTTTCTTTTCCTACCTGCCTGTCTACTTGCCTTCATTCCGGCCTGGGCCTTTCCTTTAAAAAAAAAAACCAAAAACCAAAAAAAAAAACAAGCAGAAATCTATCCCATATGGTTTAGTAACCATAAGACAGATTACTCCCAAGGTTTTCATGTATCATTTATATGCATGAAAAAGCATTCTTGGAGGCCAGAACCTATATTACCTGGCTTCACTTGCACTCAGTTGGTGTTTTGCACACTATAAATATCTATTTCTCTTTACACAATCTCTTGGAAGGGCTGAGTGTGAAACATTTGTTTCTAGTGTAGTGTATCCTTTTGATCCTTCTCTTATCTTTGTCTTTTACATGTTTAAGTCCTTTTTCCACTCTATAAATACAGGAGCGCCTCTGCAATAGCATCCAGTTTGATGATGCCAGCTATTATCTTTGTCATAAATACTTAGTGGTACAACACCAAAGTGCCTCAAAGTGGAATTTATGTGCCAAACATATTAAAAGTGAACAGAGGTGAAAAACTGCCATCTGTCAAAATCAATCAGATTATCCTAATTACTATGTCGGTTTGACATCTATTATGTTGGCTCTTACCCATTCCGCTAATCCTACTCTCTGTTATGATTTTCAATGTCCTCCAATTCAGCTGGTAGCAACTTAAGAAGTTCCAAAACTTTCACTGGGTGCTCCCAAGTCCCTGTGTATTGGACCAGGCAGGCCATTTGCTGTTTCTAGCACTGCTCTTGCATATCTAAGCTTCATCTCTGCCTGTGCTGTGCTGAGGCCAACAGAAGCGCACTACTCCTTGTTTGTTCTGCAGCTGCAAAATTATTCCTCCTGCAGCTGAAAAACTAGTTTTGTAGATGAAGATATCAAGAAAAATACTCTCATAGGTGAAAGTCGATTCCTTAAGAATCTGTTGCAGGCTTTGCTTGCTTGAATTAAAAAGCTTGTCAATGGATGTGCTACATATGTCCATGTGGACACTCTGCTCTTACCTCAAGTCTAGTATATCCCAAGTCAACTTCTCATCTTTCCTGCTTCTCTGATCCTTCCTCTGTGATCCCTGGTTTCATTAATGGTGCCTTTAACGTTAGGTAAGCTTGTAGTTAGGACACATCTCTGATAACTCGGTCTCATTATTTTCACTTGATTTGTTTTCTAGTTCCGACGGTTTTACATGCGTGATGTCTCCTGTAGGTCATGGATTCTAACCTTCCCATGTTTTACTCATTCATTTTTTTTTCCTTTAAATTCTCATGATCACTCCCTTACTTCAAGGTCATATCCCTAATGCCCCCAGCCCTAGCATCACCAATCCATCCCACACAGCATTTCCAGGCAAATCTCCTTCAAGGACAGCCTGCTTATGCGACTTGCCTCTTCAAAAATTTTCATTAACACCCCACTGCCTATGAAACTAACTCTAGTAGACAAATCCTGCATGGAAGACTTCTTCCTCAGAGATTTTGGCTCATATACTTTTGCCCTCTTAGTCACCATGCTTTATCCCAACCAGTTATCTCTAGCCAATCTGTCCTTTTACCTTCTTTTGGAATTCTCTCAGACCCATTCGTGCCAACTTAAACCTATTCATCCAAACTTTAAGATCCAGCACACATGTCAAGTCCTTCATGTGGTTTTCTCAAATTTCTAGCCAGAAGTAATAGCCATGTGCTTATGCTTAAAACAGTGCCTGGCACACAAGGAGTACTTATTTGATGAATGAAAGGACTCTCTTTTATACTTTCATAAAATTTTATATGAATTTAATAGCACTTTTATTATCCTGCCTTGATGCACCAATTAGGTTACCCATTCAACAAGAAATGACTGCGCACCCATGATGTGCAAGCTTCCATGCCATGGAGCTAACTGAATAATGGCTCTTACCCACTGCATTGTGAATGTGTCCACTTTAGACATGGCTGTTTCTTTCATACCAGTTTGAATGTGTCCACTGTATACATGGCTGTCTTTTCTCACAGTGTATGAATGTGTCCAGTGTATACATGGCCATCTCTTCCACAGCAGTGTGAATATGTCCACTGCCCACGGGAAATTTCTCCCAGTGGGACTCCAAGGAACCAGACCACATAGTAATTCTCCTGGCTTCATTCACAGTCTAGCACAGGACCTTGAAAAACATACAGTAGTTGCTCAACTAAAGAGAAAAGGATTCTGTTCTGAATTAATTAAATAAACATAAGAGTTAGGATGACAGTCTTTTTGTCTCAACTAAAATGAGGACAAAGGTCATTGGATATCCCTGAAGTAAGTAGATGCTGACTTGCCTCTTTGTATTTGACTTTAATCACTTTTAAAATGGAACAAAAATCTGTCCTTACTGATCAACCATAAAAGGATATCACAAACAACACAAAATCTGTCAAGCGTAATTTCTTCCAAAGATAATCAAGATAATTGAATGTCAAGTTTTAAAACTTCACAATTTCATCTGCTAACTGTGACATGATTTGGCCTAAAATTACCACAATTATTTTAATTTTAATGTACAAAATACTTATTATATTCAAATTTAAAAGGAATCTTTACAAATGAATTTGCCTTATGATCCTTGCATATACCTTTTAAAGTAGTTTAATTTAAATACCATTTGTAATATATAATTACCACTTATAAATAGGACCGTCTCATTTATAGCTATAATATTTATCAAGGGCACACAAGTGTCATGAAAATGTTATGTCTCTTCTCTTCCAAGAAGTAACAAAGGAATGGGGTGTGTGGTCACACCCAAATACAGTAGTTCTGCCCTCCCGCAGTTGACTAGACTTGGCGTAGACATTTGACCTAAGCTGGACCAATCAGATTCCTTTCCCCAGGAATTTGTAGTTGGAATTGAAACATTAGAAAGTCTGCAGAATTCATGTTTAAATTAGGAGGGTATCTTCCCATGTCCATAGAAAAGGGGAAGCCAATATGCAGATGAAAAAGAAGGAAGCAAACATGAAGAGAAGCTCAGATAATATTGCGCATTTGATGTCTTAGCTACTATCTCATCTAATTCCCAAAGGATTCAACTAACGTCAAGTTTGCACAGTCAAGAGAGCTGAGGCCCAGAGAGATGGATGGAAGTGGCAGAGCAGGACTGTGATCTAGCACTCTGCCTTGGAGGCCAGCTTGTTGGCCTGACGTTATATCGTTCTGGAGCAACAGAGCACAGAGCAAGATTTTCTGGTCTTGCTTAAACTTGTCTGAACTTTCTGACTTTGGATCTTAGAAAGATGACCAACAGTAGACATATATTTGAGGAAATGGGAACCTGAACATACGGGGGATCTGCATGTATGGGTTTATAATATTTGTAAAACAAAGTTACCCCTAATAAGTATTAAAAGAAAATAAAGAACACCAATATCTTCCATTAAATTCTTCCTTCTTTGCTTAAACAGTTCAGCGGTTTTAGTTACCAGCAAGCCGCAGGGTCACACTGTCCCCTTCACGTGCGCCTCGTGTCAGATCTCTCAGTGTTACTGAAGCTCACATGCATATGTTACTTTCTCATTTCTAGCACCTTCCCCTACTACTTGTGTTTGTTTCCTCCACACAGGCACACATGCACAACATGTCTGTACCTGCTTCTACATTGTACATGCGAATCGGTTAGTGTTTGTGGAGCTGGAGACAGGACAATGTAGAGTGTTCAGAAGAAGATGCCGGGGACTTTGTTTAGTTAATGGGCTTGGTAATGAGGACATATTGTATTTTGAGCTGCTGTTTATGCTATCTGCAATTAATGTTTTTAGGGTAATTAGGCAATTTTAACGTTAGCTAGAGGAAGATAATTAAATTCATGTTTTGCCTTTTATACGGCAAAGGAAATCTTTCAAAGTAATTGGGAAAGGTAAAGCCTAGCCAAAGTTATTGGCAAACTTTCGCTGGCATCTAAACATGTAAATCTTCAAATACGTTATAGACTGCAGGCCCTCTACACTGTAAAGGCACCATCTCTGCATTATTCTTATTAAAGAAAAAAGACAAAACAGTGAAGTCTTTTTCAGGTATATAATTGAAGTTCTGGGCTTCCTGATAAATGAAATGAAGCAGCTGTATACTGTTGGGTTCTGCATTTAGCCATCAGCTACGAGCTATGAAACTTTCAACAACTTACTTTTGACCTTGAGCTACTTTTCCTTTATGAGCCTCAGTTTCCTCATCTGTCCAATGGGGTAATGAAAATACCTACCTCACAGGATTGTGGTGAGGATGAAACAGACAACCACTGTTAGGGAAGGCGATGTGCATGGCCCATGTATCAGAATGCTTTCTAGCTGAGTGTCCCAAACGGCAAGGCCTATTTTCCCTCTGGCACTGAGCCATCCCTGTAACATAGCTAGTTAAATAGGTCAAAGTGGCACGGAGTGACTAGCATATGACTACTCACTCCCCAGGGGAAGCCTGGCTTGTTCACTACTTGCTGTAAAAGGTGCTGAGCCCTTGGTCCTGGACTCCTCAGCTACAGCACAAGTCTGTGTATCTGGGTCCATTGTATCCCATGGGATTTAGTGGCAGAGAAGCCAGTACAACCAGCTAATGCTCCTGCAATACTGGAGCTTTTGCCAGTCAGTCTTCTTGCTTGCCTACTCTGTTCTCTGGGTCTTCTGTGAGGTCCTGTTCCCATCCTCTATGACAGGAGTTAGTAAATTCTTTTCTGTAGGGGCCAGATAGCTATTGTTTTTGGCATTGGGGACATATGTGGCCTTTACTGCATATTATTTTTGTGTGAATATTTTTTTCTTTAATAGTACTATTTTTAGAATGTAAAAATCATTTTTAATTCACAGAGTGAATAAAAAACAGGCTATGTCCCTCGCTCTCATGAGGCTGGGTTCTTCCCCGATATTCACATAAAGGCCTTAAACAGTATGTATTGGATTAGTGGAAATTCAAAAATTGTTGGCCAATTTTATACTACATGCTTTCTCTTTGTTCATTTCTAAACCTAAGGAGACCCCACTGGTACTCAAAATAATGTTCCTAAATAATGGAGAACATTCTGGTACATATAACACAAAGTTGCTGGTTCTTTCCCTTTCTTATAAGTGAGTTCCACTTCTTTGGTATCAAGATAATTCTTATGTGGGGCTTATCAACAGGGTGCCAAAAATAAGTAATAGATTTATGTGCGTGCATGTATGTATGAGTGTGCATGTGTGTACGTGCGTGTGCATGTGTAGACATTGAGTCTTTCAGACTTCAGGGAAGCTGGGCAAGTGGCAATGAACAATCTCTTCTATTGACACCAGTCCTCAGTGTATTACACAAATATTATTATTTTCTTTTTCTAATTTTTTAAAAGCAAAGGGACAGGCAGGAATGAAGGTGAGCAGACAGGTAGGCCAGAAGAGAGAGGAGGACAAAGCACTATAGTTTATTTTTATTTCACAGTTCACATTGGTTGTTCCCCACAGACCCATGACATGAACCTGGGTCCTGGGTATAAAAGTGAACTGTGCTCCTTTGAAGGCGGCAGACCTAACTGCTACTCCCTCAGGGTACACCATACTGTTATTTTTTGTGTGTGTCAGGGCATGAAAGAGGTGATACAGGAATACAGGGAAAATTTTCCTACCCCTCTGAGGTTCTTCTAATGCTGGCTGAGCAAACAAATTACCACCAAACGGGATCAGGAAGAGAAAATGTCATATTTAATGAAATACGTATGACTGTAAGTTCTAAAGTAAATGGGACACATCAAAGATGTATATTCTGTGCTGAGGAATGAGAAAGAAGGGAGGCCTGGGGTGTTAAGGCAAGAAAAAGGTGTCTTTACGTGAGCAGATAACTTCATATGACAGAATCTTGAATTAGATATTTGCCCTGGTTAAGATACTTTTCTCTGATAAACAGGTTATTTCTGGAGATGACTCCATACCTAAGTATCTATGATCAGGGTCAGCTTCTCTGGAGACTCTTAGAGCCTGGATTAAGAGCCATATACCAAGGTTACAGGTATTGGAAAATTACTCTGGATATCTTGGAAAAGACCTGTCTGAATATTTTTGGGGAGATGCATCCTACAGTGGTTAAGCCCTGCTTCAGTCATTTAAGTTCTTGTTTCATGAAGTGGCATGGGTGTATACTCTAAGAAGCTTTTTCTCCTTTCCAAACCGTTACTTTCTGCTAGAGTGTGGGAGACATGGAACATTCTGGGGCTCTCAGTCCCTTCACTGACCCCAGGTGCCTGCAGAATGGTTTCTCCACCAGCACATAACAAGTGACACTAACTGGTTACTCTGAGTGATCCAGACAGCTTCTGAGAAGAAAGATGAGCAAAAATAGCCAGGAAGATATCGATGACTTAAGGAAATAAAGACAACAAGACAAGTCTTGGAGGAATGCTCAACTGGAAGTGAAGGGAGAAGGGAAGTCAGAGGGGACCAATAATTCAGTGCCCTCAAATTTCAGATCTAGTTAAAAAGACAAACTCTGTGGGGTCAAACCTAAGAGAAAGAAGAGAGAAATAGTGGGAGAACAAAGTGAACAGGGAGAAAAGTGGAGAGGAAGCTGAGAGAGTTGTGGGCTGCAGCAGCTGTAGAGGCGACTAGAGACACTGATGGGGTGATATGACTCAGGATCAGGTGGGAGACCAGCAGGGCCGTTCTCAGAATGGAGGCTAACCTACTCATGGTCTAATGGCTGGCTTATGTCAGCACCCAGGGAACTGCTGCATCATGGACATTCTCTAATAGTGACCTTGAGTCATCTAGATATGCAAGAGCAATGCACTATCTGTTTTGTTTTCTGAGTCAGGAAACAGTACATTTCAGAAAGGTTTCCCTCAAAAAATATATTTTGAGTTAATACTTTAAAAATTCCCTGCATAAAAGCAGAGAGATTTGGGCTTTCTGAAAAACTTCAATCCCAGATTGGATCTGTGACCAAAGCCAAACTATTATGAATCTCATGGTATGAGAGGGAAGGTGCTGATGAGCATTTCAGATGAACCTGTTCTGATCACTCTAGATTCTCCTCTGAGTATAAGATTTGGCATGGTCATTATAGTATCTGGAATAATTCTTTCATGATATTGGGGGTGAGGTAGGGCAGTGGGGATCTGATTTTTTTCTATTAAATTGTTAATGAAAATGGGAAAAGATGCCTGAGACTAACAAGTGTACTTTATGGAGTCAAAGCACAGAATCCTCCTTATGGCGAGTTGATTGACTCAAGGGGTGATGATGAGTTTCTATATAAAAATAATTAGAACAAAACTACCTTGTCTTTGAATAATGGCAGCTTAATTCAGGCCCATCATGGAGAAGTTGCTTTAGAATTTTTCATTTTAAATTTGACTGACTGAACTTAGAAAATATTCTTAAGGGAACTGATACTGAAAGTTATCTTGGAAACAAAGGACTATGGCCTCTGGAGTAAGTTCACATTCATCGGTGGTGGCTGGGCTTCAAAATTAGTCCCAGGCATCGGTTACTTTATTTGAAAAATACAATCATGTGTTAAGGTTGAATAGTGGTGATCTTTAGATGATTAGATGAGAAAGTTGTTTTTCAAAAAAGAAACTTTAACGAGTTTCTAGTTTTTAACTATATATAGAATATATTCTACATATAGCTTTTATAATAATGCAAAGTTCATTAAAGAGGAAAGAAAAAGAAAGAAAACTATACCCAAGTCATTGAGGGAGGGTTGATTATACAGAAGTTGGTAAACTACCAATTTGGGGCTCTCTTACCCAAATTAATCTAATTAATGCAATGAATGAAGACAGGGGTAATTTAATACCAGTGTTTACAAACATCTCTGGTGTGAACACATCTGAAAGCATTTGGGAAATGGCAAAACCTCACAAGGGATATTCTTCCTCTGTCTTCACAGATACATTTATGTCTTTTAAATACCTGCCAAAGTCACGAAGTGGATCAAGGAAATTGGGATCACCGAACTACTGCTGGTTGGAGTGTCACAAGTATGCTTGTATTTTTGTTTGCTTTCCAGAAACGAAAACAAAATCATAGTCTACTATGAATGACAAATACAAAACTCTCATTAACCACATTATCTGGTTATTCTAATTAGAGCTCATTTAACGCTAAAGCAAGATTCAGGATGCTCTTTTAAAAAAATGATGTATCAGTGTCCACTGCCTCTAATAGAGGCTTCAATCTTTGAAATATTGGATGCTGGGGTTCACCTGTCCCCATTTTTCAGAGATTGCACTGATACTCAAAAACTTGGGGTGAGGTGTCTGGTACAAATTGTACTTTGAGGGCCATGCACTGGGCACATCACATTTGGGGGCGGAGAAGTGCTGGGAATTCTCACGACATGATAGAGCAGAAAGGCAGGGTACTTACTACTGGGTATCATTCCTCAGGTGGCCAAATTCTGTAAAGTTATAATAATGTTTGCTTCCTCCTTCACCTGTGTTTACTCTGGTTGTAATCACTTCCACATTCTGTGCTAATAAACCAGATGTGCAATGCAAACTTCTGAAAGACTCTTGTGGCAAATAAAACATTGTATGACTCCATGTGTCCTGAGTTTGAATGAGCAGAACCATACTGGCAAAGCTACAGCAGTCTGGAATCCTAGACACGTCCTCTACTGGGTGCTATTCAGCACTTCCTAGCGTCCCTTCCTCACAGCATATCTTCGCTCTCTCAGCAGGGAGCTGGAGCATCAATACAGGAGGGAGGAGACCTCGGTTCCCCTGGCCAACGCTTCAGAAGCTGGCTCAGGAGAGAGGGGAAAGCTGGAATCTGCAAAGAGAGAACGGTGTACTTTTTTCTACACTTGAAAAATGGTTATTCACCTCAATGGCCAGCTTGAGACTCATTCCCCTGCAAGAGAGTGTGGGTGGGAGCTGAGGTTATGCAGACCTGAGGCCAGGGCTTTGTCCTCAGGCCAGGGCTTGTCCTCAATTCGCACTTCCTTCCAGCACCTAGATGCTAGGGCAGCTCTGGTGGTCTCCAGAAGAGATCAGGTCTGCACTCTTCCCCTGAACTGTGATGTAGCACTCTTTAGGAGGGAATAGAAGCATTTTATGTGATAAGATTGCTTATTTGTTTAAACTTTTAAAAAATTCTGTTCATATTTACTGGAGAAAAATGTCAGTCTCTTCCACATATGGCCTTCTGCATTGCCTACTGGGCAGATTTTACTATTTTTTTTTCTATTATAAGTTTATGGTACATGAAATGTGTGCAAATTACCAGATTTTATACTGTGTTGACTGAAAATCAAAAATCAAAACTCAAACCACAAAATTAGTAAGCAGTCTTCTAAAAGGAGCATGGAAATGCAAAAGCAGAAATTTAGATACCTACTGCATAATGTGATTGTAGTAGGTACATTTTATATTCCTTTGCTTAATCTTCAGAATAACACTGTGAGGTATTATTGTCTCCCTAGTTACAAATGAAGAAAATGTGGCTCAGAAAAATAAAGATCATGTGCAGATAAGGGGCAGAGTCCATCTTTTTATTTGTCACCTGCTCAAAAGCCCAGCCCATGTCTTCTCCTTATACTCTCCCAGCTTCTAGAAGTCTCTCATCCTGCCCATTTCCAAGCTCTGAATTGTCATTTCATCTTAATGCTTGGAAAGACAGAGCACCATCAGGATTATAGCATCAAAGACTTCACATGTAAAATAAAATTATACAGAGTATCACCTGTTAATAAGCTCAGATTGAGTCTATGCGACTTTCTTAGGGATTTGGACAATAAGAATATGCTACTCTGCATATTTACCAGAAAAATTTTCACAAAATGTTAAAGGACAAGACAAGTCCCTAAAATATAACTCTTGATTCCAACAAGCTATTTACAGCAGAATGTTAGTGCTTGAAAAATGCTCTGAAGAGCTATGCTAATAGAATTTTTAGAGAGTACAGATTTAGCTGTGAATGTTTTTAAAAAGCAAAGACTTCAGAAAGGTTTTCACTTAGAATTGTTCTTTATAAAAAATTATAACATAAAAAGGAAGGGAACATAAATAAAAAAATAATAAATAGACCCCCCCCCCCCTCCATTCCCACCTACTTCTCTTCTGGTAACCTCAGTTTTCTTGTTAAGGTTCAACTGATAATTTTCTCAGTTCATTTGTGTTGCTTCTCAATATTCCACAAACTGGTGAAATCATCCAATATTTGTCTTTCTCCTTCTGATTATTTGACTCAGAAAATACCCTAGAATTCCCTCCATGCTATCACAAATGGCAATAATTTGCTTCTAAAGTTATGAAACATACAAACATGGAACTCAGTTCTAAATGCTTCACCCAGAGAGGTTTCAAAACCAACCAACCATTGTTGAAAAGGAAGTGTGGTCACAGGTATTCTATTATTACTTTTACATTGTAAAAAACCCCAAACAAAGCAAATCCAATATTTGGGGGTATGGGGGAAATGCAGACAGCCTGTATTGTGGAACGATATCTTGTAGATGAATGGGAGACATATCCTCCCTCTGTGCCTCTATTTCCAGGCATCCTGTGCCATTGGGCAAGACTCAGGAATTTTAGTACTTGTATTCCTACCCTGTTCAGAGACAGGGACACATATGCTATCAGTAGCCTTGCTCACCCTTCCACAACGCAGCCAGGTCCTCGCTACCACTGACCTCAAGGAGCTGCATGTGAATAAAGAAGTATCTGTTACAAAAAATCACTGTCCTCATGGCAGTTGTCTGGTCCTGGTAGTCAGGCCTTATCCAGCTAACTGAAACTTCAGGAAGAATGTGTTCTAATATCTCAGGCTTCCCAGAAGCCTCGTGGACTTTATTTTTAGAAAGAAGAGTGTAGACCAGACTAGCATAAATTAGTATTGGGATAGGTCACTAAAAGTTACGCTGGTGTGGGAAGAGTGCAAATGGACAATTCTGTAACGCAGAACTCAAAGGCTGAGAGCTCATCTAGCACAACTCTTTCACTTTCAGAGAAGAAAATCTAGTCCAAAGAGTTGGCTGGATTTCACCATTGTTTCATGTACCTTTAGGAGAGAGGCAAAAGGCTGTTGATTAAGCTCAATAGGCCATTGATTGTGAGATTTCTCCCAGACTCAGAAATGGCAAATGTAAAGAAAAAAAAATGTGTGTGACTTAGAAACGATGAGCTGTAGTAAGTACCTTGGCCCCATTTGGTCCCTTAGATCTCTTTCTGTTCTCCATTAGATGATGTTGCTTCATTTCACAGAAGAGAAACCTCGAGTTCAGAGTCGGATGACTTACTTAGTCACTGAGCCAATAGGGAACTCAGTCCCTGACTCCGACAAGTTGGCTCTCATGACTTTATGTGGCTTCTCACTTTAAGGTATTTATCTTTGGCATAGAAAACAGAGCTAAATGTGCCAGTGGAACATTTGCCTCCTGATTAGGTTTTGCTTATGATAATATAAAAATTAAATTGCTGCCCTGAACACACGCAGGCAACTTGGAAGCATCTAGGGCAGACATTTGCCAATGGGGAAGATAATGCCTCTGCATTTAAAATATGCTCAGGAAAATCTAAAAAGGAGGTAACCAACATGCCTCACAATTGAAGAACTATGGCAGCGAATTTGATGTTTTTCTAGACACAGACTTACTAGAACATGGGATAAAAGTGAGAATGATTATTGTTCGCACAGGCCTAGACCTTCCCTCCACTCCAGAGTAGCACTAAGTTTCCTCCATAATGCTTGTGTCTCTGTGAAAATAGTAGAAGCTTGGCAGCCTATCATTAAATAAATGCTCCAGGGACTGACGTGTGAACTCTCTAGCCCCAGTTAGCCTAAGATCCCTTAAGACCTGAGAAAAGGTCACACAAGAGGACAATCCCTTTTACAGCTACTCTCTGGCTAGGTGGACATTGAGGTAGACATTAGGCTTGGAAGAGAAATGTTTTAGAATGTCTGATATGGCTGATCTAGTATCCATCCACATATTGTCAATACTAAGCTTAGCTTAGGAGGCATGGTCTCTAATTCCTCATGTGGAGACAAGCTTCCTCTAATGCAGAGCATACCACACCTGGATTCCAGGTGAGCAGACATGACACACACATACGTGTGCACGTGCGCGCATGCGCGCACACACACACACACTCTACGGGCAGACCTAATGGCACATATACACACACATCTCTGAGTGGACATAACACAAATGTACACACACACCTATAAGCAGATATAATTGCACACACACACACACACACCCCTTATCCAAGCCCTGGGCACATCTGCTGGCTGTGAACTGACTTGTGAGTGGCCCCAGAGAGCGGTGGGGTTTTGTTTCCTACTTGTTTGAGATCAGAGCATGTCGCACTGGCACTGGAGTGTCATCTCGAGAAGATCTGTTGCTGACACGAGGTGCTGAGGAGCAGCCAGGCTGCCTGCCCAGGGAGAGGAACAAAGCTATGGCACCAGGTATTGGTCTTTGTTACTGTGTAGTATCGGCTTCCTGAAAAAAAAGAGACTTTTAGAGCTGGGCCTTCTCACCTGGGCCTGCTGTTTGAGAAAAAGCACTATTCCTCTTTTCACACTGTTTCAGAAAGCAAAATGTGCATTGGTGCTTGTGAGAGATGTGAGTCTGGCTGCTCCGTCCATCCTCCTTGGCTTCAGAGGACCGTGGTGTGAGGGTGGAAGGCAAGCCGTGTGCAGGCACGGATGCTGTGGGGTGGGCTGCATCCAGTTTTGCTGTTGGCTGTTCAACAACTTGGAGAAAACAGCATTTTGAGTGCTGTGCCCTACCCTCTGCATTTAAAGTCCCTCTAGTATAAAAAACAAAAACAAAAACAACAGGCCCCAAATGGAGTTCCTCATACCAAGTTCCATCAAGACTTACCTAAAGGCTGTTCCATCTTCTCTCCCAAATAGAAATGAAAACAAATCAGCACTGGTGAGGCAATCTGCATGAGAAGAGCTACCTCTCAGGGAAGAAGGTGGTTTAGTTTGAAATACTCTTTTCTTTTGCTGACAATCTTACCTCACCCTGGTTCTGACCACAAAAACCTTCTATTTTGTGCTATTACTTGCAGTGTCTATTTGCAAGATGGGAAGCTCTCCCACTGGTAAATTCGCTTAATTGAATGAGTTGCGTGGTTTTTTTGACATTGGTAGGTAGGTTTGTATTTTCCCTCTGAGTGCCTGCAGACCCTCTTTAAGTTACCTAAGAATCAGAAAGTGGCCTGGATCTCCCAACACACCCTTCTGCACCCTCTCCTGGGCCATGAGCACTGCAGCCCTGCCAGGCTGACCTTGACAATGTCTACCAGCAAGGTGAGGCTAGAAGCCCAACAGTCTGTCTGGTTCTCTGTCTGGAAGGTTATTTCTCTTTTTTTGCATGAACAGCTTTAGCAAACCAGCTTATAACCTACTGTCTTTCTCAGCATTTCTTTTATCTTTTTTTTAAAAAAGAAATACTTTTACAACTATGGTTTTACAACTGTTGTTCATTAACACTATGTGGTAATGTTACAAAATTACTGAGATTCAAACTCTAACCCAGTTTCAGGTTTCAGTGCTTTGGTATGGGGCCGTGGCATTGTAGTGACTTCAAGAGATTAATCATGCATTTGGAGTCACTCTAAATTCATCACAGCCTTTTTAAAATATGGGGAAACACTACTACTCTCAAAAGGAGCAGAAACTAAAAATCTTACAGATTTTCCCAGGAGGATATGATTTTGACACCTTTCTAAATTTAATCTTGGTTTAATTCCATCCAAAAAATTTACAGCATGTATTTGACTACCTCTGAGAAATGGGGAAAAAGAAGAAATTAACCTAAAGGAAAATTTCTCTCTTTTTATCTAGAAAAAAATTGAGGCACAATTGCCACAGAAAAACACAAGAAATCACTGATCTTAAACTGCTTTTTCTTTCTGTCAGAGGGATGGGGGCTATTTTCACAATTAATATTGCTGTTTCAGTTCATTTAATTACAAGTATTATTTTTCCTTTTTAATTTTTCTGTGTCCACTGACAAATCATCAAAACATGGTCTGGATGAATTTCAAGTCTCATTTGATGTGGAGAATAGTATAGAGTTTGGGAGACACAGAAGTCTTAGTATAGAATATAGCACCAAACAAAGGGGTGAGGCATAAAACCAGAATAAATCAACTTTCTTATTTCCTGACCTGTACAAACTTAATTATTCAGACCTGATGTTTTAGTAATCTGATTTCCAAATGATGCAATGTTCTTTTCCTTAATTTTTCTTGAGACAAATTTTATTTGTACCATTTAGGGGAAAGTAAAGTTCAATGTCTAATTTTTCTGATATATTTAGAGCTATTTTCCTCTACTTTCTAGGAGACAAAATAAACACAAATGGGACCTAATCCCATAAATAAATTATGGTTGGCTTCTCTTTAAATATAAACTGCTAAAAAGAAATGAAGTCATAGACATATAATAATTTTATACTGAAAATTAGCTAAGAGATGGTGTTAAAAAGTTTTGCAAGAAGGAAAATGAAAGGAAGGGGAAAATAATCCTGTGAAGACCAGAAATAATGAAACACTTATATTTCCTTGCCAGCCTCTTCCAAGACATCAGAATGCTGCGTTTGTTGCTTTATCTATTGTGTTGGTAGGATACTTAAGTAACCCACCCAAAACATTAGGAATTAGCTGACAGTCTGTCAGTGTGTTACTTAATCATGGTTATATATTGCCCAATATTCTAGCCATTGTTTCACCTCTTTATATATTTAAATATCCTCCAGGAAAAACCACAAGTTAAATAACCTCAGAACAAGGGGCCCTTACAGGTTAGACATGGATTTGGTTGGAGTTTATGACCATCTTTCAAGTACTTTCAGAATTGATTTAAGGTGAATCAGAATATGTTAGCTTATGATATTTTATCTGAAATTAAAAAAAGACAAAACAAAAAAAGAGCAACTTTGAACTTAGGTTTTCACTGGCTCAGCCATGTGCCAATGTCACCCTCTGATGGACTTCCCTGACAAGCTCTCCTGTCCAGTACTCCCTATGACACAGTGTGTCTCCCTGCAGACAGAACTCTAAGATGTCCTCACAGCCAAAGCCAGATGGAGAAGTGGAACTATTGTGAAGTTAATTTTAGGTCAGAATACCAGCCAAAACCAAAACTGGTTCTTCTTGAAATTGCCTGGCTGTCCTCATTTTGTCACTTGGCTTTACACGGAGAGATACTGCTCTAGGTCTTACCCAGATGACAAACAACTGAGACATCCTACACCCAGGGTAATACAAAGTGGAGACTGAGCTTATCAATTTTTGCAAAGCTCCAAACACCTGGATGGTGAATGTGAATGAATGTGCTGTGCTGGCGCAGAGGAATTAACATCCTCCTGTAGTTTATCTTCTTGACTTAAACTGGCAGGTTTATAGGATTCATGTTTGTAAATGTAAAGTTCTTACATCTGCATAGGGATCTTTTGACTGAAAAATGGACTTCTGCTCTGGGAAAGAACTGCCAGGTGAATTCTGGGTATCAAACCATCTGCAAAATTTCCTGCCAAATCCTCACAGCTTGTGTCTCTAGACTCACAAGTCAATCAATTTGGAAAGAAATTGGCACCTATTACATCCACCCAGTAATGCCAGTGGCCAAGATCCAGATGCAGAATGTGAAAGCACAGGTGGAATCTGCTCACGGACTCCAACATGCCAAGACCTTGGATGCAACTGAATCATCTGAGTAGGAGTCAAACAATAGGAATGCTGGGAGTTTAGGCACCACTCAAATTGAAATCAGATGGTATCAGCATGACTGAGAAAGACAAAGACTCTCCTTGAACAATTGAAGTCAGGTTTTTGTCAATTAGGTCCTTGGGGCCCTTCCACCCCTTCCCCATCTTGTCTTTGGCCCTATCAGCCCAATCTAATCAAGAATCCTGCTAAGTCAGTTTAATAAGAATCCCCCCTGGCATGATACCACATGCCCTTTGAGACCTGGCCAAGTTCTTCATCCTCCACCTGTGGTGAATAAGTCTCCAGTCTGCCTTCAGCAAGATCTGTTGAATCAGTTAAGCAAGAATCCCTGTGCCCTTCATGTCTCCTCTTAATCTTACATCCACTGATCCTTTCCCTGCTTATTAGCTGTAAATTCCCACTTGTCCTTGATGTTTTCAGAGTTTAATCTTATCTCTAGCCCCTATTGCAGTAGTTTGAGATCTAGTGCAATAGTCTTGAATAAATTTTTATTTACATTTTAACAAGTGTCAGATCATTTTTTCTTTTTAAAACATTTCATTGAAGGAACATGGCATCATAACATGATAGAGGCTGATGGCATGTATCATTGTAAATATACAAGAAACTATTTGCTTTAACAGTGGTGTGTATGCTGTAGTAGGAGCCAAGGGTCAAGGCATTTTGGTGACAACAAATGTCACTGCTTAACTAGGACCTTAAGTTTTCCTTTTTATGATTACTCTGATTGTATAAGCTTTTCTAAAGAAAATTCGAAGTCATTTATCTTACTCATTTCCCCTACCAGTTTAACCAATAGTCAACATAATTTCAAGGCTTTATCTTTAAATAAACTGTTTACTTTGAAGCAATTTTAGATTTTATAAAAAAAAATGTTTATTTTAGTTTTGAGACTTTATCTTTAAGTAAAATAGCTATTTGGAATAATTTTAGATTTACAAAAAATTGCAGAGATAGTACAGAGAATTACCAAATACCCCTCACCTACTTTTCCTCGCTATTGAGATCTTATTTTTATCAAAACTAAGAAATTTTCATGGTATAAGACTATTAATTAAAATTTTAGTTTAATTAAGAGTCCTACTGAGTAGACTTTATTCAGCTTGCATCCATTTTTTCATTAATGTTCTCTTTTTTTTCCAGGATCCAGTATTGGTGCCACATGGCATTTAATTTTCATGTCTCTCTAGTCTTCTTTGGTTTATGAAAGTTTATCTGTCTTTTCTTGTTTACATCACCTTGGAAGTCTTAAGAAATATTTGGTCAGGTGTCTAGAAGATTATTCTCCAATCTAGACTGGTCTGATGTTTTTCTCATTGAACTGGGGTTAGGGGGTTTGGGAAAGAATACCACAGAAATAAAGTGTCCTTTTCATCACACAATCATTTTTGTGATTATTTTGATTGTTCTTCATGTAGCAAATATGACAATTCTTGTTTGTTAACTTTAGAGCAAGACTCTTCACATTCTGTAATAATCAAACGAGAAACCCTCTAAAACTTTAGTAAGAAATGATCCTGAAAATTTCACGAGGAAAGTGGGGAGAGTAAGGGAGAGAAAGTTACATGGTATCTAATAGCATAAGAAATCCCCACTCATATCAGTGTTCTCTCCTTATACAGGAGGATCAGTCCTTGCAGACTCCACTTACTCAGGTAGCTTCTGGAACCCACCAACCTCAGTCTGTCTGTACCCTAGATGCCCCCAACTCTCTTCTCATGTACCTTTACAACCATCATCTGGTTCAGTAAAGGTCCTTCTGAAGACCCATCTGCACAGAAGGCACCTGTAACTCAAATAATTTTTCAATCACAAATAACTTTTTTAATACAAAAGTAAGACTTATGGAAACCTTTTCTAACAGTCTGTCAAGTGAGAAATGACTTCCAACACAATGCCTACCATGCATGATGAACTGGAAAACTGAGGCAAATTGTCTTGGTGTGGGTATCTAGGGAGTCAATTGGTTGAGTGGGAACTTATTTTGCCTAAATGTTCAACACTGGTTCTTTTCACATTCATGTTTATAAGGCAATCACAAATTGACTGATTGCTTTGTTTGCCATTCACTTCCCGCTCTATATAACCTAAATCGTCTTTAGGCAACACTATCCCTAAATGTCCCAGAGTAGTAGAAAGTAACCAAGAAATCTGATGAGGAAAGGTCATTTATTCATTCACTCACCAACCAAAAATTATTCTTAGTTGTTACACCAACTAGTTTCTACATATAATTAATTAATATTTTAATTCAGCAGGTATTTTCTAAATGCCTTCAAAATGTCTGGGATTCGACTAAACCCTAGAAAGTGGATAGTTAGGCTGGCCATACATACCCATGGACAGTGCCATTTTTTTCATATTTCCTGATCATCCATTGTTTTAACATAAATGCCACCTTATTCCATTTTTAATAATCCAGGGCCATCTTTAGTGTGGGGCAAAAGGAGCAGTCATTTATCTGGCTGGTTTGTTGAGGGGGACCAAAAACAGCTGCCCCTTTTGTCCACATTAAATACAGTCCTGACTGACACTGACCGCACTGGACTGCAGCTGCTACTGCTGTTCCCGCCCCTCTGTGAGGAAACAGGAATCACATGGGAAGAGGATTCCACTCCACCCCCAGCCATGTGTGCGTCTGTTTCTTCAAAGGGAGCAGAACACCACAGTGCTGTCAAGCTGTAGGTAAGTACTATGGGAGTTATCTCTGGTACTGTGGGGTATAGGGCATTTCTGGCACTGGGATGGTTAAAGCAGTACGTGTTTTAGGCGGGACATAGAGCAGGGTTTACAGGGGCACTAAATTTGCATTTTGCCGAAATCCCTTGCACTGGCCCTGCACATTTGTTACTTGTTGCTTGTCTGTTCATGAAAATAGTGGTACTGGACATTTTTAACTAAATGATTTGCTCCCAATACATCATGTTCTTATTCGCATTTGTTACAAGCAGGAACTAAAATATCTGTCAGGGAGGATGGATTAGTGGAGATCTACTGGAGACAGTATGTGTGTTAGAAACGAAAGGAATAAAAGTGCATGGTGGGGGAAGAAGAGGTGCCTGATAAGAGTGTCAGAACCCACAATGATTGGGCAACAGGCACTTTCTGAAGTGGGAAGGGTAATGCAATCAAATGTGAGGGTAAGAGAACTTTGTCCTAGAGCCTGAAGACCTGTTGTGTTCTAGTGCTGGGTCTTTGTGAGCTGTGTGATCTCGGGCAAGTCAATTTTCCTCTCTGAACCTCCATTTCCACATTTGTAAAATGGTGGGTGTGGGTGGGAAAGTGTGTTAATCTCTGAGGTGTCTTATTAAACACTTTATGATTCTATGACTCTAGACCTCCACTGTCTAATATAATAGCCAGTAGGCACATGTAGCCATTTTAGTTAAATAGAATTAAAATTGCACTTTCTCAGTTGCAATAGTCACAATTCAAAATGCTCCACAGTCATATGCAGCTAATGGCTACTGAATTGGACAGCAGTTCAGAAAGAGAATGTTTCTGTCAGTGCAGAAAGTTTTAATGGACAGTTCAGTTCTATAGCTTTTTCTTTTGAAAAAGATCTTTGAGTTGTCTAATACGAACACTATTCATGTTCTTTGATTATACTGTAAAATTGACTATTGCTACCATGAATACTAAGAATTGTCATTTATTGAGCACTATTATTTCTCAAATTGTGCTAAGGACTATTTTGACTTACTCCTCTAATGACCCCATAAGAAAGACACTGTTCTTATCCCCAAGTTGTAAATAAGGAACACTATTCAGAATGACTATGTGAGCTGTTCAGAATCATGTCCTAGAAACTACAAAACCAGAACTTGGGCCCATTGAATATCGTAAGAGCCTCAGATTTTGCACCCTAGCCCTAAGCTTGGTCTCTGGTCTTGATCTCTTGTGAAGAGATCATGTGCAGGCCCATGAGGGTGCAGGTTCAGTCCCTCCCCAAAGCAACAGAACTAGAGTTGCTTTATGAAGCAGTTGAAGTTGTTCAGAAGAGCCTTAGTACCCAGTTAAAAAGACAATTGCCAACCCCACACATCTTCACAGTAGGCAGAATAGCATCACCCACATCTTACCCTGCAGTTCTTCACTCAGACACGAAGTAGACGAACTAAAAGTTATTGGGTCCTTCCTTGTCCTCTAAAGTCATACAAACATTTTTATTTTAGGGCATCTTTTTGCTTCGGTATTTTAAAAACAGCTGACTTAAGTCAAATTATAAAAATAAAACAAAACAAAACCAAAAACCAAAAAACAACCCCCCCACAAAACCCTGCTCAATTAACCCCAAAAAAACCAAGTCAACAAACAAAATCAGAACTACTTCCAGAAAAAGTGTAGGAAGAGAAACACTACATATTAAAGATCTCCTTTGTATGAGGATTGTTCTGGGTACATTAATCTCTTGCAATCCAACAATCCTAAAATGTAGGACTAATGATCACATTTTATAGATGGAGACATAGAAGTCCAGGAAAGAAACACTGAATAGAAGAATGAGCACATATTTAAAGGCAGAGGGATCTAGGTTCAAATGTGGATGCCACTAGTTCTGTAGTTTTGGATAAATTATTGGACCTTCTTAAGCCCTTGTTTTCTCACTGGGAAACAGAGGCCAAGAGTACCAACCTTTCAAGGCTGCTGTCGAGTCAGAGAAGAAGATGGCTATACAGGACCTCACATGATGGCTGACACTTCACTAGATTTTATGTTGCTGCCTCTTTCCTTGTCTTCTAATGGCAGAGTTGGAAATCAAAAACAAGGTCATAGGTGCCAAGTGTAAGTTCTTGCAGATCTGGAATGAGAACGTGTCTGAGCTGCATCTCTACCACCATGAGGAGAGAATCCAACTAGCTGAATGTGGTTCTTGCCTTGTACTGCAAAACATTCTATTATCTTCTATATCTATGCCCAGAAATAAATCTTTTAGAAGTCAAAATCAAAATACATAAATCATGCATCACCCAGTGCACTATAATGGGCCTTTAGCATAGCCTGATCATAAAAATATCTCCACCAACCATTTAATGTCATAGAACTGCTTAGGAAAAAAGGCTGAAGTTTGGCGAAAGATAATAGAATAATTATTGTGTTTCAGTTCAGAGGGAATTTGCAAAACCCAGTAAGACTTAAGGGCACAACAACTTTTTTTGTCCTAAATTTCTCTGTAGTTTCCCTGTTTGGTAGCAGGCTGTGTTTTCTTCTGGAAAGATGAAAATAATTGCAATTCCACAACAAAAAAGTTCTTGTAAAAAATTGTAGATTGCATTTTAGAACTGGGGAAGATTTCAATTGTCAGTAGTTTTCTTGCTGGTCAGGGATATTTGTCCTTTGCTTCATATAGAGCAAGATTCCAAACATTTAGAAAAAAATGCTCCACTTCTAAACTCCAAGAAGTGTACCATTTATCTTATTTGCCTGTGTGTGTGTGTGTGTGTGTGTGTGTGTGTTTGTGTGTGTGACAGTTTCTTCTCTAAAGTATGAGTCTGTGAATCTCACCTGGCAACATATTGTCCAGCCTGTGTCCCTGTTCCCTATGCCAATGCCCAAAAGTAGTGTAGAGCCAGCTGCGGTACAATGAACAGGTGCAAACCTGCAGTCATGAGATCGACATGGAGCTCTGGCTCCACTACTTTTTCTGTGACTTTCGGCAGGACACCTCACTTTTTGGAGGCTGTATTATTCTCATCAATATAATGGGACTATTAACTGAGCTTGTGAGGACTGAGTGTCATCTGACACCTGAAAGCTCTGTGGAAATCACAAGGTAAAATTCAAATGCTTTTATTAAAAATGCAAGGAGCAGAAGCCTGAAGAACTGTGTTCAGGGTAGCATTTTCCATTTTAAAATCAAAATTCCTGCTTGTCAGTAGTCTGATGAATTGCGGATCCATTTTTTGAAGCCTAGAGTTGGGAGACATTTACTAACATAAGCAGTTTCCAAAATATTGAGTTGCAAGCATTAAGATGTGGCTCATAAGACATTCAACATGACAGACCCAGGAGCCAAAACACCATGACTGACACCCAGCACTCTCTGACCAGCTCAGTGACATAGCTCTGAGTCCTTCTGTGCCTCCCCCCATCCTCTTAGCTGTAACTTGAAAGGACAACCTCTGCCTGTGAGGGAGATCTCAGGGCAAGATGAATGCATGCAAGAGCAATCTCTAAGCTGGAAGTCACAGCCCAAGTAAACTAGAAGCAAGTACTACTGGTAGCATAATGACACTAGAGCACTGGACCATCCCCAGGAGCCTTATGCATTTTCAAAGAAAGAGTAAATCATTTAATGGACAAATTCACCCTAGGATGGATGTTAGATGTTCATAAACTTAATGAGACACAGAGTTCAAGTACTGGAAACAATCCATGGCTCTTCTCTCAAGGGAAAGAAAACACACATAGCAAGCTATATGCAAAGTTGGATTCAATTTTAGATGTTTTGTGAACTTTCTAGAGCTCATTTAGGGATCATTTAGATACTGGTAAATGTCAGGTTAAGAATCTGTTTTAGATCATAAAAAGAAGACACTAATGCTCATCTCACTTAATCCTCTTATTTAACAGATGATAAATGGAGCAGGGAGTTTTATCGGTGAATTTACCACAAATACTAAATATGGATTTTAATGCTTTGCTTATTAAAAAATGACAACCTACATTGTATACGGGAAGCTCATTTATAATACTTTGTTTATCAGAACGTTTCATTTGTCATCCCCATTAAATCAAGACAAGATTATACATATCTTAACCATTTTCCAAATCATAAATTGAATTTACACCTTAAAATGAGGTTGTGTAGCAAGGAGGCACAGATTGAATTAACTCAACGTCCCTTTGAAAGCCAAATTGCTAATGCTTTTTTGAAGGAAACTTTATCCACCAGGGATTAAACCTAAATTCTTAGATGAATTTTGATGTGTTAATCAGGTTTCCTGAATTTACACAGCTCCTAACTAATTGCCTGTGCTCTGCTAAATGCTGCAGCACAAAGAAAATCCAAGTATTGCTTATGTCTGATGCTAAGAAAAGTACATGTTTATAAAAATAAATCAACAAAACACATAAACAATGTAATTCTCACATTCGAGAGCTCTGACGATGAGGGCCAACATGCTCTCTGCAGATGGGATCTGGTGCCTGGTACTTATTCTGTCATCACAACCCCCAGAAATCGCTCTCCTGTAAGTGCAGGGCATTGATTTGCGTTTGTTGACCAGGATGCTAGAATGGGCCACCGGTGTGACAAGTGAAAACAACACAAGCAGGTAGGATCACTGTTTGCCGCGATGACTGGTCTGCATGCTGTCCAATATAATTTTAAACAATCAGCATCTTCTGTTGAGTATATGAGTTAAACACGAGTCAAATCTGCATTGTTAAAAAACCTTGTCCAGCAGAGATCCTAGATGCCTTTTTAAATCCAAGCTGCCACTGTTGGTGACGTTTGACCAGAATAGGCATAGCTTAAGAAAGAAGATAAATGGTGTCACTTTGGCAAAGATTTAGTGTAGGATCCACTGCATCTATCAATAAATCTCGCCTCTCTAGTTTCAGTTTCCCATGCCTTCTGTGCCTTAATTCCTAGAATGAAGTCAAAGAGAAACTGGTTCTTCTACGTAGAACTCCTGTCTCCTCATCCCACGTCTCAGATGAATTTTCGTTTTTCCTGGGTAGTTCTTGCTTAAACTGTGAAAGATCTCTTCCTACTAGTTTCAAGAAAAATTGACTGTGGGTATTGAGGCTTAGAGCTTCAGAGGATCCGCCTCAAATGAAGTCTCACGCAGCAGTCCATGCTACCTTAGGAGAGAAGGTGACTGACTGGGTGACCTGGCCAGCCACGGAGGAATTGGTGGCCTCTGCACGGACCAGCTTGACTTGCCAAGGGAGACAAATTCTTTCACCAGACATGACCCACTTTCTTTCTTCTTCCTGTCAGGGAATTCAGGGTTCCAGCCCCAAGTGGCTCCTCTGCTTCCCTCAGTCCGATGTCTCTGGAGAGGTCAGGACGTTCTCAGATGTCGCTGGTGTGGGGATCACTTTTCAGACTTTAATGTTTCTTGTCACTTCTTTCATTCTGGAAGAATTATCATAAAATACAATCTTCCATGGAAAAGTTTGGTCATCCCCAAGCATGTGCCCCAAACCAGATACATGAGCTAGCTGACCTCCTCACCCCTTGTATAACCCAGATTTCCTGATTAACTCCTTTAATCTTAATTGTTTTCAGAAAAATTCAAAGCTTCTAAAGCTCTCTACTCCTAGTCTCCTGGGCCCCGATGTGGAGTCCCAGGCTGTCTTACCCCATTGCTGTGGCAAAGCAATGGCTCTCCCTGGGATTTTAAAAATATAATGAGGCTGTTCTCTTGCTTTGTAACTCTTTATCACAGCATGAACTCAGTTCTCATCAAGGAGTTTTGTTTATTATAGTATCAGCGTTTTAGATATTTTTATTCCTTTAAGAATAACCTAAATCAATAGAGACAATAGTAGCTCTCTCATTTTTCTTAGACTATTTCTCTTGTCTGTAGAAGCAAAACTTATCTCCTATAAGTGAAATTATTGTTTTTCCCAGGGGAAAGAATTTCAAATGTTGATTTTTTTCACTCTGACTTTTGAGAAAAGTTATGATTCCAAAGAAACATTTGAGTAGGAATCCATATAACTAAATGACTGTCCATAGTCTGCCTAATAAACAGCTGAGTTGCTGATCAGAAGACATGCATGTGTATGATTATGGTTGCTAAATGCACAGAACATTCTGCTTTTTTATGGCGAGGGAGAGTTGAATTTTTGATTTTTAAAAAAATGTATGAATCCACTGATACTAATTTTGCCTAAAAGATATTCTTGCTACTGCTATTTGGTCTCCCCCTTTTTTAAAAATCCTCCTAATTATTTTAGTAAGGAAAGAGGCAGGTAAGACAGGAGGGAAGTAAACATCCCACCCATTAATTATATATATATATATATAAGTATATATGTTTATGTATAAACATATACATATAAGCACACTTTACATGTACATATAGACACATTTATATACATACATACACACATTGACAGAAATCCACTGTTCTAGGATATCACAATTTCTATATTTTCCTGTGAAAGATTACTGTGACCTCCTATGTCCCATGTTTGATAACACATTAAATATAATCAATTAAAAGATTTCTTTTTAGGGAATTGATCGTTTCTTCCCTACACACAGAAGACAGGCATCATATCTACAACGAAGCGAGTTACACCAAAAAAGAGCAGAAGCTATTTACATCTTGTGGAACTTTTTACTTTCTTTCTGTTCTCTTCCTGACTCTCCCTCAGGCACAGTGCTGAAAATAATACAATATACATATGGCAAAGAAGTGAAACATGCCCTCAAAATTGGCCACATGCCTCCCAAATGGTCCATATTTGATTATGTACAAATCAGAATCTTCCTGAATCCTCCATAGGACTCTCACAGTAGGCTGGCAAGTAACAGAACTACTATAGTTTAGCATAACCTAGTCTCTGTGGGACTCTAAGGGGGGCATCACTAAAAAAATTCATTAATTTAGATTGCTGGTTTTCAATGAGTCTGCTAAGTTCGGAGCTACGTGAAGGCATTTCCTCCCTCCTCCTCTCCTTTCTTTCCTTTTCCTTCCTCCTCTCCCCTTCCTTCTCTGTCCTCTCTCCTTCCCTTCCCTCCTCTCTCCCTTCCTCTTACCGCCTCCCTCCCCTTTTTCTCCCCTTTTCTTTCATCTTGCTAGTCTCAGTGCCTGTTCTGCATTGTTATTTGGTGATCAAGGACCAGAGATGATATTTGTACTTGTTATATTTCATTCTAAATGCATATAGAACTCTAGATAAGGAACATCTGATTTAAAGCATTTCAACCAAATTTTTCCCACCAATAGCTGTCAATCAGTCAATAAACAAGTAAAAAAAAAAAAAAAACGGTAATTGAGGTGATAGTTACTGTTACCTTGAATAAGGGTAACTTACAATTGATAAATTATTGTTTTTTTTACTAGTGGTGGGGGTCTTTCATGAATGTGGTTTAGTTATGAAAATAATATAGGTATCTGTTGAATTCTGTCCTTTCAACAAATATTATTGAAGATCTAACACTTAGTACCTGTGAATATGACATTATTTGGAAATCTGGTCTTGGTAGATGAACTCAAATTAAGATATACTCATAATGTGTTAGGATAGGCCTTACCCCAATATAATTGGATGACGAGTTATAAAAGGGGAATAAACAGATTCAGAGAGAGGAGACCATGTGAAGATGGAGGCAAAGACTAGAGCTAATGCTTCCATAAGCCAAGAATGCCTGGGGTTACTAGAATCTAGAAGAGACATGACTTTAGGCTTTGGAAGGAGCATGTCCTTGTAGAAAACTTGACTTCAGACTTTCAGCTTCTAGAACAGTGAGAGAATACATGGATGTTGCTTTAAGCCACCCAAGTTTGTTGGAATTTGTTATGACAACCCTAGAAAATTAAGACAAAAGAATATTCTGTATTTGTCCCAAGCTTGGCAGATTAGCATAGTTCAAGGGAGCAAGCAGTTCACACAGCTTGGGGAGTAATGTTTTGGAGAAGGACACTGGTTTACTGCATGTGTGCAGCAAATCTGTGGCACCTGAGAAGAGAGAGAGAAGGATCCTCCTGCTCAGGAGAGCACACTTACCTTCAGACTGCTCTAGTCTTGGTTGATGACACGAGGACAGATTTCTAGAGTCCTCAGTTCAAAAGAAGAAAAGTGTCCTTTGCGTGCCATGAAATCTAGAGAACAACTCAAAACTCCATTCTCTGTGACTCCTTTTCTAGTGCCAAAGCAGATCATACTAGAAGGAGAAAAGAGCCAAAGAGGAGCCACTTGGAAGCATGCTATTTTGATACTGCCCTTCATTTTCACAAGACGTGCTTGCCTTCATGAACTGCTCTTGGGCCTTGTCTATGACTTGTTCAAAGTCCATAGAACTGTGAATTGCAATGCTAAAATAAGATTATCTGCCTGGACAAAGAACAGATAAAGTGTCTGCTTTCTCCACTGAGGTGTTAAAGAGATGAAGTCTTTCTGATTTGGTGAGGGAGATGCCCTTACAGTGAGAGATTTTTCATTTACATACATAGATGCCTTAAAAAATGACATGTCCTTTTTCATTGAATATAAAACCAAACAAAAAGGTACATTTTTCAGAGAACATGTACTGATTATCTCCTTCCTAGAGAAATCTCTCCTACAGCTAGCACTGGCGAGCTCTGTCTGTGAATGCCTTAAAAGATAATCTATACTGGATTCAGTTATCCAGAGTGAAATTTATTTCATCAAGATGTACAAGTGAGAAGCATCGCCCAAAGATAGCATATTTGTCTGGGAAAAATTGTAATTTCTTTCCAAATTTCATTAGCTGATATGTGCTCGTGTGAACTGGGCTAGATGGATCTCCAGCAGGCTCCCGCTCCTTTCTGTGCTTTCTCCAGGGTCTTTTACTTTCCAGGGCATTCGGGGCCTCTCTCACTGTAACTCCTTCTCCAGGTGCTGTCACAGATGCAGGCCTTTTTCCACTATCAAAAAGTACTTGTTCCATAGGCCACACTCAAGGTGCTATGCTATTCTACCCAATAACGCTTGGCAGTAACTTTCAGCTTCTCTGAGTTAATGTTATTTTTCTCAGAGACCATTGGTGGGGCATAAGGGAAATCTTCCCATGTCCCTCTGGGTTCTTCTAGGTTAGCAAACAATCAAATCTTAGATTGATAAGAAGGAAAAAAAAACAGAAGGAAATTGAATAATACATGTATATACCTCCTGTATACATGGGAAAAATCCAGTTAGTAACCCTCCAAGCAGTATTAGTTTCCACCCTAAATACCTCATACAGAGTTAAAGGACACTGGAGGAGGGAGAGGAAAGTCAGTGACATGAGGCAGGAAGTACACAGAGATACTCTGTGCACAGCAAACAAAGATAGGGTCTTTATAAAGATAAAGGGTCTACTTTCTCCACTGAGGTTAAAGCGATGAGGTCTTCCTGGCTTGGTGAGGGAGATGCCCTTACAGAGGGAGAGCTCTCATTTGCATACATGCATGCTTTACAAAACGACAGCCTCCACTCAACCCTCAGCGCCCCTTCTGTGAAATACCCTTTGCCAAAGGCACGCGAGGGTGACAGATTTCTGCTCCCTTATACATGAGGACTTTGAATCAGCTCTCAAGCGGAGGAGTGCTGATGAACAGCACTGAAGCGGCTTTGGGTCTGTGAAGCCAGGGGACTTAACATTTCTATAAACATAAGATTTTTATATGAAATTTTCAGTCTAAGTTTAGCTGCTAATGAGCTGTGAGACCTGGGGGTCGACATCTTTGAGCTTCAACTTTTTCAGTTCAGTTCAATTCAACTAGTACTGAACACCCAGAAATGAGTATGTGAAGAGGCATATGAAACTCAGATCCTCCCTGCTAAAAGTCTAATGGGGTTAGCATCTGATAACAACACATAAGCTTGCAGGAGGAAGAGAATTTTCATGGGTCGGGATAATGAAATACGGTATTTTAGAATGAGAAAATGCTGTGGGCAAAAGCAGAAAGACCTGAATGTATATGGTGCATATTCCATCTCAGGAAAGATTTCTCAACAAGAATGAACCACTACTGCAGTAGCCTATCACACGCAGATTTCCCAGATCTCCTCTATTTGGTTCTGCGTCTAAAACAGATTTTAACCCACTTGCTAGGGAATTTGAACTTGTTTTTGTAAACAAAGGGAAGTGCTGGGAGATTCTTTTAAAAACTTTTTATAATGGAAATATTTAATCATCTACAAAATGGGAGATGAGAGCATAATGAATCCCATGTTCCATTTACTCAATATTAAGAATTATTAATTCACAATCATTTTTCTTAAAATATCCTTCACCTATGTTTTCACTCCCATGTGATTTTGAAGCAAATCCTAGACACTATAGCATCTCATATAAATGTAATAGTATGTGTCTCTAAATGATAAGGACTTTTGTTGAAAACAAAAGAATATCATACTTAAAATACGAATAACTTAATATCATCAGATGTCTAGTTGTCAAATTCACAACTGTCTTACAAATGTCATCATTTATTTTTTATAATTTTGGTTTGATTCCAGATCCAAATAAGGTTCACAACTGTGACGGGTTCTATATCTTTTAAGTCTCATTTTATTTTATAAATCCTAGTCCCCCCCCACCCCACCTTTCTCTTGATCTCTCTTTATTCCCTTGCAATTTCTTTATTAAAGAAAACATGTTTATCCCATAGAGTTTTCCATAGTCTGGAGATTGCTGAGTTCATTCTTTGTGATATTTAACATCTCCCTTGGTCCTTGGGATATTCTCTAACTTAATTGTTGGATGCAGAGTCCTGATCAGCCGTAAGTTTCTTTTAATGTGGCAAGACTGTTTCGTAGGGGATGTGTTCTTCCATTAGGTGGTATCAGATTGAGTTTGTGTCATGCCTCACGATGTTGGTAGCCACTGATAGTGCCAAGATTCACTGACTCATTAGCTTATATAAGATGGAGCTATTCTATTTCTATCATGACATCTTCATTTATTAGCTGGGATACTTTTGCAGAGGTAACTAATCATCCCATCATATAATATATGGTAACCCAGTGGTACATTTCATAAAGTAAAAGCAAAATATAATAAATAAATATTTACAAAATAAAGAATACTAATTATTTCTATTTTTATTTTTAAAAAATAATATGTTAATTTATTAGTAGACACTAGTGGAGATTATGAAGTTATATTATCATTGCCCTGCTTTGGGCAGCATTAGGACCTCAAGAATTTAAACAATATGATTCCATCCATTACAATTATTATCTTTATTGGTGTTTAAATTGCCTCATCTTTGTCTGGTAGGAGCCCCATTAAATGGTTCTGAATTCTTTTGACAGGTGCCTGGTAGTCTTTGATAGCACTCTCACTATTTGGTATAAGAAGTTATTTTAGAGTTAGATTTCCTAAACCAGACCTAGAATTAACCTCTTCTGATACAAGGGGGCTTCATTCTACTTAGCAGAAACAGAACTTAGAAAAATCACAATCTGAATACCTGGAAGACTAGTAAACAGATCTGGGTTTTCTTCTCCTCATTTGGTGGAGAGCAGGCAATTGACCTGACCTGATTGGGTTCCCAAAGCGTCGTGAGAGACTGTAGAAAGAGAAAGGGTGGCCACTTAGGAGTTCCTGAAATAGTCTAGGAAGAGATCATAAGGTTCTCAACAAAGGCTGTAGCTGTGGGGATGGGGAAGAAAATCGAAATGGGGAGAAATTGTAGAGACTAAATTTACACATGAGGATGCATCAATTTGATTTTGCAGTTCAAGGAGAAAAGACTAAAATGAGTAAAAGACAAAAGACCTGGATCCAAAGCCCAGCTCTGCAGCATTGAGTTCTTTAGGTCAGCTTTTGGAAGTGTGGTACTTGGAAAGAAGACTTACTACCTGAGTCATGGAGGGTCCTGGTATCCAACCATGATCTTTAAGGGATTGATAGTGCATAGGTTTAGTGGGCACTTACAAAGTTTTAGGAAGAGCCACTGACATGATTAGGCAATATTAAGGATGAAATAACCATGCCATTACTATCTTAAAATAAATGCTCATTGTTGTATGCTGCGTTCACTTCTCAGTTATATGCACTGTGATTATTATGAACACATGTTTGTAGTCCCTTCATATTACATTATAGCAATCCCTCTTTTACTCTCCATGTTCAGCCCATCGCCAAATATTATCAGTTCTGTCTCCTACATATTTGTGAGATCTGGATGGGAGCGTGAACATTTTAATAACAGAGTACAATGGAAGTGTTGCTGTTGACTTCCATGGCTGGGTCAAAAAGGTCCTGCAGTCTCTCCTGTTCACTAGCAGGTCTGATCCTGGAACCATAAGTCTCCACGTGAGGGAGCACAGGCCACATGTGGAGGCCATGTGGAAGCTCTCCGGGTGATTGTCCCAGCTGAGTCCATCTCTAAGGTCATCCTGGCCTAGATAGGAGAAATGTGCGTACACAAGCCTCCAGAGCATTCCAGCCATCAGTCAGAAGACAGCCAGATTCCCGTCTTGGCAGCTGAAACTTCACTGTAGGAAAAAACAAGTAGTTCCTATTGTGATCTGTTTAAATTCCCAACCCAAAGACTCTGTTAGCATAATAAAATGGTGCTTCTTTTATTTTGCTCATAAAACAAACAAACAAACAAACAAAACAAAAACAGCTCTAGCCCTGTCACTGATTAACTGTGTGATCCACAACTCACTACTTAACCTGCTGAGACTCGGTGAGCTGAATTGCAAAATGGGACTAGTACTGCCTATTTCTGTGATTGTTGGGAGGATTAGATAAAGTATTATAGGAATTAAAGGAAGTATAATGTGTGATACTTAGTATGACTAAAATGTTTAAACGCTGATTTCCCCCCTTTCTCCAGTGTGTGTGGTTTTCTCTGTAATATGAAGGGTTGGCCTAGCTCATACCAAAGCTTCTTCCAGTACTATTGCTCTCACCATCTCTGTAGTCACACTCGCATTATTCTCTCATATTGCCCTGGAGTATTAATAATGACTCTTCCTGCATTTGCCTAAACCTCATTTATTGATTTTTTTTTTTATTGAAAAGGCAATGCAACACATTCAGTGTTGCCAAAGGAAAAACACATCTTACATTCTTTTGAGGGCTGTTTTTCTTGTTTGATATCTAAGTTGACAAATTTCATTTTCAAAAAGCTTTAAAATAATGTTTTAATTTAAAAGTGACAAATGCTGAAGATATTAAAAACTAACAAAGTAACTTCAATACTGATCAGTTAGCTCAGAGCCTCTTATAATACTATCCAAGATGGTTGCCTTGATCAAAGATTTATGCAGTGCTCTGGTTTTAGAAACTGTAATATGACTTGAAGTCAATTCCTTCCCAGAACCTCCCCTACCCATTACATCAGTGATATACTGTAAATCTTGCTGAGTTTTTTTGCTTTTCTAAATCTTATTTTTGAGACTTCCATCAGAAGGATTTTTGAATCAAGATTTTGAGGACAGAAATAGGTATCTAGCAATTAATGTAGTCACATTAACTGCTGATAAAGAAGGGTTAAAATATTGATATCTTTACGTTTTTAATTGCAAGGAAACACAAGCTATTAAATGAAATTCAGGCAAAACAAAAGTAGAGAGAACATAAAATGTGAAACTGACTCAAAGCATACATGCTAGAGATAATGGATATAGCCTTACAACTCCTTTTCTCTGCAGACACAGTAGTAAACACATCATTTTTAACATTGTATCACAATGTACATTTTACTCTGTAGCCTGTTTCTCCAATATATTGTGAAATATAAAATTATACAGTAGTGGTTCAATATATTGTATCCACTTTTAGATATCAGGACCTAATGAACCACCTCATTCTTTTAAGGAGTTGCTTAGCAGTTGCCTAATTAAATAATTTGAACATATGCTAGTTTACCCTGCTCAGCATTTGATAAACATTTTTACATTGTTTCCAATTCATTAATATTTTCAAAGTTCTTAACCAAAAAAAAAACTCTACACCAGGTCTGGAAGGATAGTAGATACATTCTTGTCATTTTCTGTCTATATTTATAGTTTCAGTGCTTGAATGTAGAAACAAGAGACAACCGTCACTAACATTTAATTTTTTTATTACCAAAACTTATCCGTAATTTTCTGAATCTCTAAGCCACATCTTCCTTTTTCTGTTAACCCTCCAAACCGAAATTCTCTTCTCAATGAGGTTGTCATATTTTCTTTTTTTCCTTCAACAGTCACATTTGCCTTTGTAATACAGGTATCACAAGACTTTTCTTGATGTGCCTTTCTTTTTCTGCCAGCAAGAAATTAGGGCCTGCTTTTCATTTTGATCAGGATACTTGGAATCTACTACGGAAGAGTATGAGTGAATGGTCACCTGTCCTCTAGGGTCACCTCTGGCCCCCAACATACACACACACACAAACACCAGACACAATTCCTGTTGGTACTCCAGCACAAGGTTAAGATTCCTTTCTTTTCCACTTCTCTGTTTATTCAATGCTGCTGTACTTCAAGATGGTCAGTGCCTTCCCTTCTCAAGAATGGGCACATGGAACTCCCTGAGCAAGCAAAGCACATGTTTTTAATATAAAGTGTCATCTTTTCCATTCTTTGAATTATTCATAGGTTACTTTTCAAGTTGACAAAATCTCAAATTGTACCATTACCTCTGAGGCTTCAAGATGAGTATGCAGTTATTTTTTTAAGTTCATGTTTCTTTTTGGCAACTGCTAAATAATTAAATGCACCTATTTTGAGTAAGCCACAAAGTGCTACAAGAGTTTGTTGGATGATGAAGTCGGGGGCGCTGCCCACCTGGGCAATTTTAACACCAGGGGTGTCAGCAATCGATAACTAATGCTCACAGGAGACAAGTCTGATTTCAGTCAGACTTCACATCTCTTCTACCTATTGCTTGGACCTAAAAAAAAAATCATATTTCAGTGTCACCAAAAAAAGCAGAATACAGTGTTGGTTAGGCCAAGAAAACTCCCATTCTGTTTTTGAGCTTATTAGTGATCAACACCCTTAAAGCTCTGCATCTGAGTTTATTTAACATCCTTAAATGTTACTGAGAAATTGCCAGTCTTGCTTCCCTTAGACTCAAATCACTTCTCATTTCAGGTTATTTTTAGTTATTCAGAAAATTCTCAGAAATTCAAATTGTGGAGGTAACTTTATCTTCTCTAGCTGAGCTCGAAGGTGATATTTTCTTAATTGGCCAGTGAGTTTAAGAAGTTCGGCTCTTTTAAAGTATTAACTGTAGGGGGAAAAAAAAACTGTTATATATGTGCATAGCTCAATAAACAGCTCATTTAAAATTTTAGGTTTTATAAACCTCAGTGAAGAATAAAAGGCTGAAGTACTAGATAGAAGCACCAAGAGTAAGCAAGTTGGCCAGTATCCTGTTTTGGGATGTTCTAAAGCACATTTCAAACTAAGTCTTCATTTTGCAAGTCCTCAAAAATATATTTTAATCATTCAGTTCAACAAATATATTTTGAATACCCCTAAATGCCACACAGTATTTAGCACTGGAGACACTAATGTAAACAAGAGAGACAAAACTGCCCCTGTCGGGGCCAGGGAGGAGGTCAGGGATGGAGAGAGAGAGCCCTTAAAGAAAAAGTAGACACAAGAGGCAAATAAGGGGTATTGGATATATGCTGTTGGCAGGTGGCAGAGACTACAGTTTTATAATGTCAGTCAGGGTATGGTCATTGAGAAGATGGCATTGGGGGTGAAGGGACTGGCCATTTGATATCTGAAGAAAGCACACAGAAAACAAAGAAAGCAGCCTCTGCCTGCTCTAAGGAAGTCAGTGTGGCTGGTGTAGAGTGAGCAGAGAGAGGAAGCCCACATCTAAGAATAAATGGGGCACCAGCTCATGCAGGTCTTGATAGTCACATTAAAGACCTGTGATTTTAATCAGAGTCAAGGGGAAGCTACTGCTGAGCTGTGGACGAGCAATGACATCATCTGATACATCTCCTGTGAATCAACTGTTGCCAGAGAGAGAGCACACCTTAATAGGAGAAGGGTAAAATCTAGTGACCTGAGAGGAGGTCACTGCAGTGTTCCAGCTCAGACCAGAGTGAGAGCAATGCAGGTGGAGAAAAGCTTGAATTACGGATAATTTAAAAGGTAGGACAAATTTTCTTGAATGATTGGATGAGGAATGTTGAGAAACAGACTTAAAGACAACTCATCATTTCCAGCGTGAGCAGCTAGAAAGCTAGAGTTGTCATTAACTAGGAGAAGGGTGTGGGTGGAGTCTCTTGGGGGAGAGAAATCCAGGAATTTGATTTGCAGTTGGAGCTGAGTATTAGAGAGTCAACTACTGTGCTTCTTCGACCAAGTTAAAACTATCTTCAAAGAATGTTAAGTCTCCCGAAGAAGAATTTTTGTGTTTTGTTAATTACTGTATTTTCAGAGCCTCAAACTGTATTTAGAATATGCAGATTCTCAATCAAACATTAATTTAATGACTGCTTACTAGGCAATCACTACATGTCTTGTTCTGTCCTACCTGCTGAGGACACAGCAGGGCCAAAACACCTAAATTGCCTGCTATTGTGTATTTTACAATTTAGTAGTGGGAGGCCAAAGAGTGAATGAAGTTAAAGAAACACACCTTGTGTTTATTGGTGTACTGCTTAAAAAACATTTGTTGAATGTTACACGTTACTCATATAATATGTCTATTATTACAGTTCTACAAGGGAGGGAATTGAGGTCCAGAGCTGGCATTTGATGATAGCCTGTTTTACTCTGAAGACCCTTCTGCCAAACTCTGTTGCTTCTCATAGGAAATCATACAAATCTTATCCTTACCTCATAAATATCAGGTTTCTGATGTTTCTCTTTGTATAAGCATTTTAAAGGGAATCTGCTTATAACAGAACACTTTTTGAAGTGCAGCTCTAGGAAAGCTACTTGGACTTTGAGCAGGCCCAGGTCATTCAGCCTCCTTAGTGGATCCAAACCACCAAATAGAATTCATCCTGCTGTTTCAGGGTATTTTTCTCATTCTTCTCTCATTCTGCAATGCTGAGGGTACCTCCTTAAATATCTGACGGAAGGGCTACCACATTGTTTTATCTAAAAGACTCAGTTTGCAGTCTTTCACAGAACTAAAAAGGTGTAGTGTATAATAGGCTTTATGTTCATCTAAAATTGAGGAGAAATCCCTTACCCCAGCTCCAATGAAATGATGTATTTTCTATCCCAGTAGCAGCAGCATCTAAGAGGTGGTCTGGTCCTTTGTATCTCCAAATAGGTTCAACAATCACGTCCTCATTCAGCCCTCCAGTATTCATTTCGTCTTATGTATCTCTGCAGAAATTCTGAAAGATCTGCGCCCCTTCCTACAATTCATTTCTTACCCAGGATCCACCTGTAACCTGACATTGCTCTTCTTCCCCCACCAGCATTTCCTAGAAGGAAAAGATGCCTGATCACTTATCTTCAACAATTGATCATCCTTTCTACCTCTCAGACCTGTCTGAACAGCTCTGCAAAAAGAAAAACTTCAAGGCTCTCTCCTCTTGAAAGCCATCTCCATCAACACTGTGGTATTCAAGACAAAACACCTGGGGTTCTACTTCGGTTGGGTGCGGCACTTCCCTAGATGTTGCCTCTCACACAGCAGGTTCATCAACAAGAATTCCCATGACTGGCAGAATGCATGATCCTCAAAAACTTAGTCCCCTTTCCCAAGTCAAGAAAGAAGTGTTCAGCCTACTGGGTTTTGTTAGGACCTTTGGATGAATGAACAGCATTGAATCCTCTCCCTCCCACCTTGCACGGTCATGTTGTAATTCTGAGATCAACTGAAATTCTTTCATAATATGATACATCATGTTAACTCAACAGAATAACGGGAGCAGTAAATGTTTCCCTAAACAAATATAGGCAGTGCATTGTAGCCTTGCATAGTGAATCAAGAGAGCCTACTTTTATCCTTACAGTAATTCTTACTGTCCTTCCTAAAGAATCTAAATTACAGTACAAAGCAAGAGTCATGTAGTGTGGAGTATTTAACAATCAAATACATATTCAATGCCAGGATAACAGTATCTGTCTTCTGTCTATCTGTGAGATCATAAAAGCTGACCAATGCAAACTAAAAATATTTCCTGGGGGACAGACAGCATCAGTAACAAGTCATCATGGATATAATAATAGGTGGATACACTCTCAGTACTAAGGTTTGTTTCTGGACTATATAAAGCTGGCAAGAATATCATAATTTAAAAGGCAACATATATTTTAATGAGCCCATAGAAGGAAGCATAATGTAGTCATAACGAGTCAGAAGTCTGAATGATAGCTTTAGGCTCACAGCCACTGCCAACACCCCATCCCCCCAACAAAATTAAACAAAACCATCTCCCCTCCAATTCTTTTCATGTTCAACACCTGCCTGAAAATTCCCATGTCCTTATTTACTCCCTGATAGAAAAGAAAATCAGATGCTAGTATTTGGACTGTAAATGGAAGATATTATCATCAAAGCTGTATTCTACCATTCATTTTATTTTGTATTGAATAGACGTGTTTTCTAAATATCACACCTGGCAACTTCCTATAATTTTTCCCACTTAACAGCTAGCTTTCACAAATTTTGCCTTAGGTATAAAAGTTGCAAATTTCTACCACAGTCCAATTACTTAAAGGGTTTAATTTTTTTTCCAGTCTGCCTTGAAATTCTAATATACTCTCTTCGGGCTCTATATAAGTAGAGCTTCCAAGTGATACCACTATACCTTATCCTGCAGGAATTATGTAAACCTTATATAATTAATATTTGTGAGATGTATTAAGATCCTGGCACAGAAGAGAGCATTAAATCCAAAGTACTCTATAACTTTCTTTTTTAATAGGCTGCCAGCTGAATTCTAGAAGTCTTCTAATTCCAGCTCCTTTGCGAGAACATTGCTAACCACTTAAAACACAGTCTTTTTTTTTTTTTTTTTTTAAGAAAAGGTCACAAAGTGGTATGGTAATGTAGCCTCTGGGAGGTTACAGAAATCCCACCAATTGTTCAGAAACTCTCAACAATGAACAGTTAATGGATATGCAATGTGATTCAAAACATGACATCAGAGAGCTGTCTTCGAAGCCAGAGCCTTGTAGGTGCTATTTGAGAGAGTTCTGAAATGACTGCGTCTTCCTGAGAACAGATTGTTTTTAATGAAATGCTATGGGGCAACGAAAGCCAGGCAAGGCAGGGTTCAAAAATAAACTAATCTTATAACAGTCCATTGCATAGATGAAGTGCAAGTGAAAGGCCATGGGTAGGGTTACTAGAAAAGAAAAAGCTTTCCCAGTTATACTTGAATTCAACAATAAAGACATATTTAACATAGTTAAAGACATATTAAACATAGTTTGTGTCTCAAGTATTGTATGAACATACTTAGATTTCAAAGTTAAAATGGATCATTTTCAACTGACATAACACACTGTACCAACGAAAGGCACAGATGGAAAGAAGTGTGTAAGTATCCATTTTGTTTTAATGCTTTCTATTACTTATGAAATGGCTAAGGTCTCAAGGTTTATAATGGCATTAAAATAAATAAAAGATATGGGCTATAATGCTGTAAAGGATTATGAACATTTAAAGATCCACACATCAGGGTGCAGCCTGGTGGCCTAGTGGTTTGGTGCACCTGGGAGCGGTTCTGTATACATACCAAGGTCCTGGGTTCAAGACCCGGGACCAGAGGGAATAGCCGATGTGAACAACTAAATAAAGAATAAATGAAACTCTTCCTTCTCTCTCTTCCTGCTTGCGTGCCTACTCACCTTAATTCCTGCCTGTACCTTTCCTTTTTTTTTTTTTAAAAAAAAGTCCACCTATCAGAAAACGGGGTATTAACATCAATCCTTGTCATTTAAGTAATTTAAGCTGAGACAAAAAAAAAAATACTGCCGTGAACTGCATACATAAATCAGTCTTATTTTATAGACACTCCGGTTGGAGGATGACCTTGCATTTTCAAGTAAAAAAGAGGGCCATCCTCTTTTTTGCCCACCTCTTTTTGAACTGCCACCATCTTCTATGAAATATTAATTTTTCCAAGCAACTACTACATTCATTATTATATTAGCAAAACATATATTTGATTCCCAAACTGATATCCAATGTCAGTGACTGACACTTTCAGTAAGTGAACTGTTAAAAATGTTATGGCAGGATTCCTTGCATTTGGGTGTTGAGATAGCAAATCCCTTTGAATATTTTTCAATGTCCCTTTCCATTTTTTCCAGTGTGTATTGAATCCTCCCCCGGGGGAAAATTATTGCTTTAGAAAGTCAACACCAATATGTAAATACTTGATCCGTGTTTTCCTCTTAAAAATACAAACACAATTAGACTAGGTCCAAATGTTCAAGTTAAATTAGGGATCCGACAATTATTGATGATTTGGGCTTCTGAAGAGAGTCATTCTCAATCATTCAGACTGCATGAATGCCTTTTCCGAAGTGGTTTTATCTGAATTCTACGAAATTCGTAACTCTGGGAATCTGACCTTAAAGTTTAGCTGAGTTGAATTTTTGAAATACACTAGTTTACAAAAGACTGTGGAAAAAATAAAGTCCTTGGTGAGAATTTACTTCTATTTGTTACTGAGTATTTTTTTTAACTGTTTTGCTAAATCTGAGTAGGCACATTATTAACCTTTTCAAATTGGGCATTTAGTGGGCTCTGCTGAATAGTTTCTTAATTTGCATATTAGGGTTTGCCAGAACAGCTGGCACTGTGCTGGAATATTAGTGGAGATATTTGATTTCCATAGTCCAAGTGAAAACATATAAACTCTGTTTTTGGAGAGGATGACCCCATTAGTGCCCAAGACAGTAAACTTTATTAATAAAGAATAACAGCAGCAACAGTAGCTAACACTTACTGAGTGCTTCCAATGTACTAGGCACTGCAGGAGGTCTATTCAGTCATTTAACATCATGCAAAGAGGTTTTATTATCCAAACTTTGTAGGTAAGAAAACTCAGAGTGGTTAAATTACTTGCCCTAAATTATACAATTAGTAAGTAGTAAAACTTAGCTTTGAACCTAGGCAATCTAGCTGCAAAATCTCTGTGTTTACCACTTTGCAACATTGCCTCGGTAAGTGTATCAGATAACAATGAAAAGCTTCCACCTGCTCAGGTCAGGTTTCACGTGAAGGAGGTGTCACTTCTTGGACTGTGACACAGACTTCAGGTGAACTGGAGGTAACCAGGCTAAAGAAATGCAAATGCAATCAACCATTCCTGCTCCAACAAACTGTAGGTGACCTGTTGTTCCTGTTAATATGAATGCATTTCTGGTTTATTTTTAGTATGTTTATGATAAGATTTACGATAAGGTGTTAATAGTCTTATGATCAGGTCCTGACACATACTAGGACCTGCAGTAAGAACAGAGTTGTAAATGTGTTAGGTGGGGTCTTGCTTGGAGGATAAGGACATTCTAGATATTAGTCCCCTGGAGAAGAGGTGTCTGGCAGGTCCCAGATATAAGTAGTATCTCTAGTTGGGTGGCAGGCTGGTCTAGGAGAATAAATCTGAGCCAATGAGCCTGCCTGGGCAGCAGGATAGAATGCTGCATCTTTTCTAGGGGACAGCAAGGGCAGACAGTGCAGAACCCAGGGCAGCAACAGTAGGTTCATAGGGTCTGTGCTTCTCTTAGCTAAGCTTGTTTCCATTTTGTCCTCCTTGAGTGATCAGAAAAGGTCTTTTGAAAGTTCCAGTATGTCTCAGACTCCCCAATTTTAAACAAATGGGGTCATGGAATCCAAGGAAGGCAGCAACAATGGGAGTGGGAATCATTTTGTATGAAGGAAAGAGAATCTAGAGGAAAGAAAAAGAGGGATAAATATCTAAAGATCAAAGCTGCCATGACCAACCAACCTCCCTCCCTCTGGGTTCTGCTGCCAAGTCATGGAGGGTCTGGTGAACATTCTAATTTAGAGACAGTACTCCTGTATGTGTTTTAGTATATTGTGTAGGCCAAAGAGGTGTTTGGGAACAGTTTGTAAAATAGCCATGCCAGTTTTCTACACAATGAACCTGGAGAAAACGGAAGGCCATCCTGGTTTCTCTCTTCCTTCCTTTTAGAATGCAAGTGCAGACATGTAGAGATCTGCTTTTGTTGGGTTGTTGACGATGCACACATATGTGAACGTGTCCATTACACAGGCTGGAGGAAATGCTATGATATACTAAACGGAACTATTAAGCTGAAACTAGTGCTTTGGCAAACCCCATTCCTGGCACTGAAAAGTATCGTCTTAAGGGTTTTATGGGAATTGCCCTGAAGTCTCAAAAAAAAAAAAAAAAAAAAAAAAAAGAAGAAGGAAGGAGGGCAGGAGGGAGGGAGGAGAAAATAACTGAATAACTGCCTGGTAAAACTAACCAGGGCTTTGCCAAGAGAGCGCAGGATGACCCACTGAAGCAGGCATGTCCACTTTCACTTCAAGAATCTCTCACTCCTCTTTCCTTAATCTGCTTTTCTCTAGAAAAGCAATACTGTAATTTCTGAAAATACTCTACTTTGGGATAAAAAGGACTTCATGAGGTATTTATACCAATTTTTATAATATTTTCTTGACAACCTACTCCAAGTAGGTCTTACAACACACTGACCCTAAAGAGTTTCTTTGGACGCACAGACCGTAGCAGGATGAATGAAACACCACCACTCTGTTTGGGATAGGTACGCAGAAGCAACACTACATCTTGCCGGGTCAGGAAAGCTCCAGAGTTAGGAGGCTGTGCTCTCCCTGAGTCTGACCAGGACTCACTTGTGTGGAGATGGGGGCGAGGTTGTTTAGACCATCTCTGAACCACAAGGCTCTTCACTTGGTGTGGACAAGCACTTGGGCTGAGCAAGTTCAGCTTCCAGTTCATTCTGGCCACTGGTTGCCTGCCTTTTGGTCTGGTACTACATGTGAAAGAAAACTCATGACAACATGCTGGTACCCAGGCAGCCCCTACCCTGCCCCCGCTATTTCTGCCCTGACTAAAATACCACATTAGGTGACATTTTTTATTAATGCTGAGCTTGAGAAAACAGTCAGTGAAAAAGCCATTTTATTTACATATATATATGTGTATGTGTGTGTGGTGTGTGTAGACACACTATATATATATATATATATATATATATACATGCATATCTGTGCATCTGGCTGCTATACATGCACATATAAATCACAAGGTTAAGCTTTATATAACATTTGTTATATATTTACTTCTGTATTTATAGATCTATTTATCTAGGGCTAAATTCAAAAGTCACCAAGAAACAAATATTGAGATTCTTTGGGAGAAAAATGCTACCATACATTGCCTAGTAGTAACTGCCAAAGCTGTTTAAATAAATGAATAAATAAATAAATGAATAAGACAAGCCATGAAATAAAACAAACCTACTTAATGGTATGAACGACTCACTGGAATCTCACGAAAGCTTTCCAGTGAGGAGCAAGTAAAGGTTCCTTTCGTAAACAGGGAATCACTGCACGTGTCAGCCCCCAAGTTCTGGATGTGGCCGTTACACCTGCCGGCACCCTGGGCTCCCAGCCTCCAGAGTGCTCCGGAAGGGACTACTGACTGGAAAAGGGAGCTTTCCCAGACGCTTAGCGGGTAGAAAATTAAAACAAACAAACAACAAAACACAACACACTGTAGCCTCAAGCTGGGAAACTTTTCCTTAAAATGGCATTACCATTTGTGCTCTGCCAGGAAACCCATGGATTCTTTTCGATTGTCCACAATGATAGGAATTCAGAAGGACAAAAATATACCAACGACAGTATTAGTCAAATCGTCGTATGCTTTGTGATTTCGAACATCTTATCTAAACAGAGTCCTACGCTCGGGATACTTATTCCACTGGCGCCTTATCCATAGTTGTCCCTTGGGCTGCTTTCTGGAAAACCCCCAACTTCAGACTAAAAGCATTGTTTTCACTCTCTCTGGCCCAAGCAAGCCTCCAAGCCCAGCCTTCTACCTCTCTCCCCAGCCCTCCTGCCAGTGACTGTCGCAGACCGTGGTCCCGAGACCCGCGACGCGCGCGTGGGGGAGCTTTGGGAAGGCGACGCGTGTAGGAGGGGAGCAGAGGACACGCGGGGACCTTAGTTTTCGCCAACGTAATAATTTTTGCCCTGGCAAGCATTTAGGGGAGGCTCGGAGCCACAGAGTGCAAGTGCAAACCCCTAGCGGCGATAGTGAACTTGTGGGTCGTGGCTGCTGCCCGTGGGATTGTTAGTGCCGCATCGTCCCCTAGCACAACCAGGAAGGGGTGTCTCCGAGCACGCGAGCCAGCCACACCCGGCGCGCTGACACTGCTTAAGTTCTTCCCCAAAGGGACCCCCCACTCCGCTGCCCTCTTCCCATTTTCATGCCTCCGCGTATCCATCTGCGTCAAGAAGTCTGGACACCCGCAGGGTGCGCGTGGAGACCCGAGAAGTCGAGAGTCGCAGTCGCAGTCGCCCACCCCGTGTGTGAACACGTAGTGCAGCCACCTGTTCCACAAAGCCCAGAGTTTGTGCGGGCGCAGGCGGCGGCAGGAAGGACCCTGTCAGTCCTTCCGTCCGGCAAGGCCCGGTATCTCCAAGGTACGCATCGCGCCAAGTCCAAGTGCACACACACCTTTGCGCAACCCCGGAGGCTCGCACCCCTCGGGCCACCCGCACGCGGCGAGTTACTTCCCCATCTCCCGGCTGCACCCACGACCCCAGCTCTGGCCGGCAGGGTTAAGCCGCTCCCGGATCCTTAGGGAGAAAGAAGCCCCAAAATACCTGCCGTGAAGATGCAAAAAGCGAAGAGAGTCTCGCCGACCATGGTATTCCGGTGCTTGGTGCCGAACCCGGTGCGGAAGGCAGGAGACTTTGCGGGGACTGACCGACCGCACCCGGCGCGTACCGCTCCTCCTCCGCCGGCCCTCTGCGCTGAAAGCCGCGCGGCTCGGCGTCCGGCGGGGAAGCGAGGCGAGCGCGGCGCGGCTGTCAGCTGAGTGTCCTTCGGCGCCGGGCGCGCTTCTGCTCCATCCCAGTCGTCGGAGCTGCGGGCCGCCTCCGCCGCCGCGCCAGCAGCCGCCAAACCCCTCCCACCCCGGCCCCGCGGCGTAGACAAGGCCACCCCCAAGCTTTCCCTCTTCCAGCGCTGAGGTCCCGGGAGCCTCGGCTCAGGGCGGCCTCTGCTGGACAGTCAGGGCATGAGATGCGAGTCGCTGAGTCTCGCCAAGTGTTGGGAGAGTTTATATCTGTGCTGGGAAGTAAGGGAGGCAAAGAAGTGCGTGCAGACATTTGGACCCAGGAAGTCATCTCAGCTTTTCTTACATGAGTTTATTACCTTTAAACAGGTGACCTTTCTAGGCGTCACCTCGGAGAACCAGACCTCACACTTGTAACACAGACACTTAAGTATGAGACCCTCTCCCTTAATTTCTCCCAATGTTCCTGCATTAAACTCTCACACACTTAACTCGGCTGCGCTTCCTGGTGCCTGAACCAGGAAGTCTTCTGCCCTATTCAACTTCTTACCTGAAGAAATAGGTATCCCGGTATCCTAACATAGGATTTCCTATGACACAAGAATGATCCCATTTTACAGGTGGGAAAACAAAGGCAGAAAAGATAAGCAATGTGCTCTAGGTTGCCTCGTTGATAAAAACTGGACCTCGTAATTGAAGAGTTTGTGCAAAGGGCTGTCAGAGCAAAGGCTGACATTTCCTGAGTGATGGCTGTGTCCCAGACAGCTGTGCTGCCAAGTTCTCATAGCAATTCTTTTGGGTGGATACTTGTTATATCTTTATTTTCAGAAGAGGAAATGGAAGCACAGTGAGGTTTAAATACTTGCCCGAGGTCAGACCATACATAAGTCTGGGGAGCAGATGCCTATCCTCAGTCATACCCTGTCTGCATTCTTATTTCCTCTTCAAAACCCAAAGATTCTCTGTGTGTAAACAGATAGAGGCTGAAATTTCACTTAACCTTGCCCCTTTCTCCATCTTAGACATGCTTATTTTATATTTCTATCAGCCCCAAACACCAGATCATCTCTTGATATCTATGTAATTATGAACTTGGTTCCCTCGTCACTGAGCAGGGAAGCTACAAGAATTAATGAACCTTCCTAAAAATTTGATTTGCTCAGGCCATTAGTAGCTCTGAAAATAGCTTTTTTTTCTGACTTGCTCCACAACCAGATTAAACTGAGCTACTGGTTTTTCTTTTATCTTGATAAATTTATTGATTTTTGTTGGAATGAGAAGTAAAAGATATTATGTGCCCAACCCCCTTCCCTTCTCCCTGGCCAGAGAAATTGCAAATTCAATTTGTTAAACACTTTCTGTGAATGCTTTTGACCTTGAGGTCCTTTGGGCTTCTAGTGTAATCTACCTGATTATGAAGAATTTCTGCACCAGGGTTGTGGTTGTCATGGAGGCAGAGGTCACACACAGAAGGAGTTTGCAGGGATGCTCTATAAGACACTAGACTTTAAATAGGGGCCTTTAAGTAAGTAATCCTATGACAGAAACCACTTCATAGAAAAAAATATTCAATTTATTTTCGCAAAATTTTAATGGAATCTCTCTGGAGTGCAAACCATGGGTGTCTCTGACTTTAAAATAGAAAATGATGCTTTGGTAGCCAAAGGGTGATGATCCCTATATACTAATCTGTTGACATTTCCAGGACTTCTCTTTACACACAGAATAGAGTTGAAAATAATTTCTTTAACCGAAATAATTTATTTTTATTAATAATCAAAATGTGCTCACTTAGTCAAACATATTTTATCACTTACTAGGTGCGAAGTCTTGTGCTATACTCTGGGATTGTGAGAGTCAGGATGTAGGCTAGGTTAGGCTTGTGTAATAACCCACCCCAGAGTCTGAGAGGCTTGAACTTGGATAGGTAATTCCTCCTTCATCAAAGCCTGTTGTGGGTCCAGTTTACTCCCCAGAGTAGCTGACTCATGTGATACCAAAACCTGCTTCCACGCTTAAGAGAGAGAAGAGAGAAGTGGAGAGTTAAGTGTAGTATTTAAATCTTCCACCCAGAAGCTTGCTTACATTTTACTTTTGCTTGTATTTTATTGGTTAAAGCAAGTCAGTGATACTGTTCAACTTTAAGAAAGCAAGGAAGCACCCTCTTCATGTGTGTCCAGTTGGAGAGGAGACCTGGAGAGCAAGAAACAGTTATGATGTGTGCTACGGTGATTAATTGGCCCTGCCATAGGAAGCTTATATTCTAGTAGAAGGGTGTTCAAATACGAAATGCTCAGAAAAATATATGCAATAATTTATTATGATAAATGCTGTAAATATTAAAACCCACTAGCATTAATTAGACTTCTGTTATGTGTTAGGAATTATTCCAAGCATTTTATGTAATCTGTTTGAACTTTATACTCTCTGAGGTTTTTCCAGTTTTACAAATAAACTGAAAGATACTTGGAGTTTAAGTATGAAGGGAGCCAAAAAATACTATTTCTATTATAGTAAGGAGACTTGTTCTGCTCAGTGGGGTCAGGCAAGGAAATTGCCTTGATTCAGACCTTGTAGCAAAAGCCAGTTTCTTTATAAAATTCTCTTGGTTCTTTTATAGTGCTCCACTGGGATAAAATCTAAGCTGAATCTGTCTTTTACTGGCTTCTATTCCTTTTGATCATTGTTAAAATGAATTTCTGGCATAGATTTTCATCACCTTACCAAAAATTGTCCTTGGTTGACTTAGTTTTCGCATCCCAAATTTATTATACTCTATAGATAATGCTAGATAATATGTGCTAAATAATATGATAAAGAAGTGTTGACTCTGGATTCTTGGATTTACCGTGGCCACAGAGAGTGGTTGAGAGAGCTAAGTGAGGCGGAATGTGGAGTGGTTAGAAGATGGATTCTGATGACTAACCCATGATCCTTGAAGAAGGCATCCAAATCTTCCCTCAGTCATTCATTTACTGAGTGACTGAATTATGCAACATCTCAATGGCTCAGTCTTCAGCCATTATTGGGGAGATTGAATGGTTAGAGGAGGAACTTTGGGGTACATTAAAAAACTTGGTTCTAAAATGCAAAAAACAAGGAGAAAATATTGTATGTTGCAGTTACCCACACACACACACACACACACACACACACACACACACACACACGCACACACACTCAGGGTCTGCTCTCAGTATGAATTCCACTCCTGCTACAAGGAGCTTCAGGGGAGAGCTTTAAAATGTCTCTGACAGCTCCCTCCCCACCCCTATCTTCTTCCCAAAAGGCTAGAATGAAGGAGCCTCAAGAACCTGATTTATTTTGTTTTAGTTTCATTTCTCTTTCCAAGCTGCATTACAAACGTGTCTCCATGGGTTCTGCTGCACTCCTCTTATCACTTTGTTTTTTTCTCTCCTTAGCTCTGATTTCTTCTTTTTAATATTAATGGCAGAAAAGGTTAAGGGCAATTATGCAGTATGTGCGTAAGGGTAATTTGGAACTTTGTCAAGAAATATTTGCTTCAACAAGGGCATTTTCAAAAGGGCATGATGAAACATGATTGTTTCCTTGATTTAAATAAACTTGTTTGAAACTGCAAGAACTCTTCGGAGACAGTAAACCACATACTACTGATTTTTACTTTAATTACGGAAAGAATGCTTAAAATACTTCAGAAAGAAATTGGCTTCTTGGAAGTGATGTGCATAATGAAACCTATTATTTAAACAATCTAAGACTTGATTGGGTTGATACTGTAAATTTGCCTTGTGTACCAGAAGTCAAATACAAGTCACACAACTAAATTTAAATTTTTTTAGAAGTTACATTTGAAAAACATGAAACAGTTTAAATTAATTTTAATAATATACTTTATTTAACCCTATATATTTAAATTTCTTATAATTTGAGCATGTAATAAATATAAAAAAATTAATGAGCTATTTTATATTCTTTGTTTTTTTTTCTTTCATTTGGAGTCTTCAGAATCCAGTGTTTTTTTTACACTTTTGTGACATCTCAATTCTGATCAGGCACATTTTGAAAACGCAGCAACCAAAGGTAGCTATCATAATGGGCAGTGTGATTAAAGAACCAAATTGATTCCATCTCTTTCTTTCCTGGTGGATACATTCTGTAAAAGTATCAAGCAGTGCTGGTGTCTTCAATGACAGTGGGGTAGTTAAAAGTCTAAGATTTGAAGGTTCTGTTTGAATTTTTATTGTATTATTTATCATTTTATTAATTTTTAATTGTTATTTTATTTTTGTAAGCTATAAATGCTGAGGTTTTATATTTTGCTTACACATTTTATTCTACACTAGTAAAATTTCAAATATCACTTTTTTAAGTCTCTGGATAATAACTCCCTACACAAAGCAAGTTGAACGTCATAAAACATTTTACATTGCAATTAGAAGTTTGAAAATGTATTTCCCTTTTCAGTGTTTCTGTTATCAGGTTTAATAAATAAAGTCTCTGAATTTTTGAATAATTCTTTTAAATCTAATACATTAACTTTGCAAATAGTGACTCTAGTTCTTTTGAATATTTTCTCATAAACAAAGACATTTTCTACTTAAAATCTGCAATCTAAATTTTATATGTATTTTTAAATAGAATTATTAATAGACCAAATTCTATGACATAGTAAACATACATGAAACACATAATAGTCAATGATTCCTACACCACAAATATTATTATTGTATGGGTTTAATATAGATATAATTCTCTGAAATATTTAAACATTTGATTCTAAATCTTTCTGGGCTTAAAATATTCTTACCCTTCCAGAAACAACTATCACACTGTAAGATACTTTGGAATTACCTTCTCATAAATGTAATGATGAAAGATATTAGATGAGGTGATGATGGATTCTTTTCTGCAACAATAATTCATAGAGGGACTTCATAATGTAGAGGATAGCCATCTAATCCATGTATTTCCCTGCTCTGACATGGAAATCCATATTCTTATTGAGTTGCTTTGGCTGAACTTGGCATGTATTTATTTACGTTTATATACTTATTTATTTGCCTTTTAACAGAGTGGTAAATCCTGTGAAGCTGACAGACCTTAAAGATATGCTTCTATTTGATGGGGTTCTTCGACTTCCCAAAACTGTGAAAATGACATCTGGTCGAATCCTGGACATCTTGTGTCTTTGGGTAATTATATAATCACAAATCGACAACAATTTTTATTGTGAGGTTCTTGGGCTCTCAGCCACAGAAACTTATTCTAACTAACAAGAAAAAAATGAGTTTATTTGAAGTATATGGGTAGCTGAAAATTTAAGAAAAAATTAAACATATGACCTAGGAACCATGGATCCTCTAAGCAGCAAGAACTAAAAGAGATTCTTGCTTTTTTTTTAATGAGGGGTGAAGGCAGGAATGAAGGCCAGCAGAGACAGGCAGGCAGGAAGAGAAAGGAGAGAAGTATTTTGTTTATTTTATGTAGTTGTTCATGATGGTTGTTCCCCTGGCCCTGGGACATGAATCCGGGACTTTAGGATGTATGTGGATTGTGCTCAATCCTACTCCACCAGAGGGTTAGTAACCCCCATCAAGAGGTTCAAGAAAAATTATCTCCATTTATTTTTGGTTGTTAAGACTACCCATGCAAGACAATAAAATCTTGGAGAAAGGAGTCTGGTGTGATGTGCCAAATGCTTTACCTTAACTGGGAGGTTAAGGTAAGTGGATGTCACTCCTGAGAAGTAGGCAACTGAAACTGAGGCGGCCAATCTGTTTGGATAGTTCCTTTCAAACCAATAGAAGCAGACCCTTTTGTGGAATCACTAGAATGTCAATGGTATTATAAACCTAATCTCAATATTGAACCAATTTTGATGTTGTTACCCCCTTAAACAGAACTCATGCTAGACAACAAACTTGTAGCCATGTAATGTTTCTGATAAATTTGACTTCCATATCATTTAATCCTTAAATTAGTAGCAAGTACTTGTCTGGAAGGTCACATAAATGATTAGGTCAATTCTAATCAACCCCTACTTTGGCTGAAAAGTATTATTAGTCTACTCCCTGAGGCAAGGAGGGTGTGGCAGGTGATCAGTGAAACATGAAGAACTATATCTTCACTTCATCAGCCTCCATTGGATGGGAATATATTGATTATTCAGGAGAGAAAAACTAGTGATTATAGTCACCACCATCATAGAGTCAGTATCACCTACTTTTGATGCATGTTCAATTTATCTAATCAATGTGACCACATAAGAACATTATCCTGTGAAATATGATTTTATTAGCATTCACATTAAATAGGAATCTACTTCCCTGTAGTACATGCAAGTAAAGACTATGATTTTCAATAATTTTATTTGACTATTATTTGTAATACTTTTTCCTGCTTATTCCACTTGACATTTGCTATTATTAAAGTAATATTTTGTGCTTATAACGATCCAAAGAGATTAATTGCTAATTCTTAGCTTGCGATGTGGCGAGAGTTCACTAAAATCGATTAGAGATCCTTATATTATTTCTTCTCCTTGATGCTAACAAAAAAATATACTGAGCTGTAGTTTAAAGCTCAATGCCATTATATTTTAAATTGTATATTATTTTAAAGCTATTTCTAGATATGCAGTCATGCCTTCTTAGGTTATAATACTGATAATTGAATAAGAGTGAGCTTGGAGATAAAAAGACACTTTGGCAGCCAATGCAATACTGAAAACACTTAGGTCACTTATACTATATGTAAAAATTTGACATCCTGTAAAACAAAGCTATCACAATAATACAATAAAGCTGCAGTGACATCAAGGTATCTGAAGAGTGTTTTATGAACCTACTCTTAGGAATTCAGAGTATCAGGAGGAAGGCCTTATCGAGGGTCATAACTTCACAGCAAAAACGAAGCAGGCATTTGTGCAATTAACTAGCAATGTGCAGATCAGAGAACTTGGGTTCCTATGATTTTGATAGAGAGGGTTGTTTTAGGCTGGATTCTCTGGTATGACTGACTTCATATTCATGACTAGTTATATATTAACTGTTCATTAAAATTTTGAATCTTCTTTTTCACAGGTGGGAAGCGGGGTACCCAGACAAGGGCTACGTTTCTCAGCACCTCCTCTGGCCTTCAAATATGACAGATAACTAGTTTTTAAATTGAGTGTGACCAGAAGTGATTGGTGTCTCTTTAAGGCTGGAACTTTTAAAAAGCAGATTAAGTTTCTCTATAGTTTCCCATTTTCCTTTTCTAAGACAGAAGGAGCCTGGGCTCTGACTCACCCTGGAGGAAATCCCCTCTCCTCAGCGAGGAATGCCTGCATTAAAGTATTATGTGAGCAAACAAGCAAGCAAGTGACTTCTGGTTTATGAAACCATTGTAATTCTGTGTTTTGTTATTAAAGCTTGTATTACCCCGATTAAGACAACACTTTTAGCAGAGTTTTTGTGGCGTCCTCTTCTTTGATGTCCTATTTATCATGCATCCATGTGTTTGCCCAACAGAAATCTATTGCCTAGCATGTGTCAGGCACTACACTAAGCATAGAGTAAATAAAAGAAAAATAGGGTCTTCTATTGTTTATCGTGTGAAGGATGGATTCATTGAAATGAATGCGGGGAAAGAGTGGGAGAAAACAGATATTCTGAAAAGTCAATCATTAGAGTGATGTTTGAAAGGAGAACACATAGCAGGGGAATCTCTTCAGGGAGTCAGGAAAGCCGTTCTGTGAAAGTGACCTCTAAGCCTAACTTAGAAGTTTGAGTAGGAAGGAACTGGACAAAAGCTGACAAAAGAGAGGGGTCAGAGTAAAGTTGGGGAGCTGAGAGAACATTCTAAGCTAAGACAACACCAAGTTCGAAAGACCTAAGGAAAATGTCCAGCGTCAAGTAACCAGAAGAAGATAATGGCTAAACAATATTTCACATATAGTATTCTTGAGTAGACAAAAAGTTGAAGCATTAACCTTTTCAAAGATCTTTGACATGATGGTTCTTTTAAGTAAGACATTGCTTTCAGTGCTATTTAGAAATACAAATCTTGAAGCAAACGAGAGTAGTTAGTAAGACCTGATAATTGTCTTTCTCTTCCAAGTTGTTCTGTTACTATGTTAGAGCAGGACGAAACCACCTCATTATGAACATATTTTTAGCAACTGCCCTTTACTGGTGTGGCAGTGATGCAACTCTGATTTCCCAGCAGTATCTCTTTTGAAGATTTTTGTCCTATTATTTTTTCATATAAATGCACCTCCAGATTAGAACCCAAATTGGTCAGTCCAGGGTGGTCCCACTTTATTCTTTTTTCCTTTTTTTATCCCCATCTTTTCCTTTTCTTCTTCCTTCTGAAAGACAGCTACATTTCTTTGGGTAAAAATTGCTACAGAAAAGAATATATTGAATTACTATTATATAGTATATTATATTATTACTACATAGAAGCTCTTTAAAAACAAAAAACAGTTAGCAATGAACCATGGAAGCCCTTTTATCACTAGTATCTAGGAGCCTAGGATAATGTGTGATGTAAATATTTATTATATAAAAATATTCTTGAGATTCTCATTTATGCCCTCCCTCTCAGTCTCCCTCCCATGCTCTCTCTCCCCCATTGACTCCTTAAGTATAAACCAGACATAGGACACAAGGGAAAAACAACTCAATTTGGCAACATCTGTGCTGAATCATAGTTTTGAAACCTGTAAAATCACAAAGCAGTTGAAAGATATGTCTCTTAAAAAAGAGTCAAGAAGAGTTTTATTAGACCTGGAATAGGTTTAGTTAATCAGCCCGAGTGAGAATTGCTCACCAGAGAACTCTCCTCTAATTCTCTTTGGTCCTCCGTGTATAAGAAAAACAACAGTTATAACAGCAACCAGTGATTACATTCCTGTTATGCTCCAGGTCCTGTCACTTTTATTTGCTCCTGTAGAGTAGGTTGCACAGACAGCAGTAATCTGATGCAGCCCCAGTCAGGAACAGGCTGAGGGTCGATCATGGGATGAGGATCTGCTACTCTCTTACTGCCTGCAGACAATGTGATTCTTCTAGGTTGGATGAAAAATAACTTATTTGTACATTTTATTTTTCATTTTCACTTTATAGATGAAGAAGCTAAGTCTCAGAAAGGTTAAATGGTTTTTCCCCAAATCCCATATCTAATGAGTGACGGAGCCCAGTGAGTTCCTGCATCTCTTTCCTTCAGTAGCTCCTTTAAAGCTATTTCCTCACACATATAAAGCACATGTGTGAAGATGGGCTTTATACATCTGCTGTCTGACTGAGTGCCTCCTCTGCAAGAAGTGACAGGAACTGAGGCCACTGGTCTCTTGCTAGCTCTGGCATTACTTTCCCTCTGTTGGAACCCTTTGCTGCCCTCATAGTCACAACATTCTGGGTTTTTTAATTGAATCACTTTTTTTCAAAGGTAATTCTGGTTTCTTTTGCTGGGTTTTGGCAACTTCCACCCGAACTTGGTTCAATCCTGGCTTGATTGATTTGATTTAAGTTTTGGATTCCCCGATGGTGGGTTAGGTGGCCTGGTCTCACCCCTTAATTTGGAGACAAGACTCCTGGCTTGGGCTCCTCAGCCCCAGGGCACTGTCTGATGGGACCTGCTGCTCACCAGCCTCAAAGCTGCCTTCTCTTGCCTCCTTCCCTGCACCTGCCAGCAAGGGAACAAGAGCAGGCAGCTCAAAGAAAACGAGAATGAACCCGGAGTCAAGATGTTTAATCTTTCCAGAATTCCTCTTGCTCTTTGTAAAGAGAAAATTACCAGTCACTTTACCAGATAATCTTGAGGATTAGAGCAGTAATAATTTTAGATGGATCCAGCACATAGCAGGCACTCAGGAAATATTATTAATAGATTCACATTAAAGGAGTTTACTTTTTTAAAGTGGCATGTATTAAACTTTGCATAAAAGTGGGCTATCAGTCAGACTAAATTTGGGAGCTGAAAAGAGTTTCGAGTTTATCAAGTTCTACTGTATTTTATCATGCTGATAAATATTTCTACCTTATTCCCCTCTTAACAAATTTATTTAAATCTAATCTTTTATTTCCCTGTTTTTACTTAGTAATTATGGTGATAACATTTCTAGAATGTTGAATAGTATGAATTTTATAAGGAAAAATATTTATCAACTTGTTATATATATTTATAGTATATATATTTATATGTATAGTAAGTGCAATACGACTCAGTTGCCTTGTTAGAAATTATCCCTTTACTCACATGATTCATTATTAAAAATCATGAAATTTCATGTTGGCACTTTATTTTACTTAAAGCAAAATATGTCACACTTATTACAAGTCTTCTTTTGTTTAGATTAGTGAGGTTTGAGAGCTGATCAATATTAGAAACATTCTGATTAACGGCTCACTTGAAAAGCATATTTTTTTTGGCAGTGGTGTCATCAGTTTGGCGATATATGTTGTTTCTTATTTCAGTCCCCTTCAAAAGAAGGCCAGCTAGTAACTATTCATAGAAAAGACACCACTGTGAAAATCTCAGAACCTGGGGTGAGATGGACATTCCTCTCTGAATCACAGACTGAGAAGGACCAGAAATAAACCCTCTCCTATATGGTCAAATGATTTCTGTAAGGGTGCCACGATTACACAAAGGAGAAAGAATTGTATCTTTAGTACATACCGCTGGAAAAATTGAATATTCACCTGTAAAAGAAGAAAATTAGACCCCTATCTTACACCACACATAAAAATTAACTTAAAATGAATTGAAGACTTAAATGTAAAATTGGAAGCCATAAAGGAAAACTTGGTGAAAAATCTCCTAGACTTTGAGCTTCCGATTATTTTTTTAATGTGACACCTAAAATACTAGGAACAAAATAAAAAATAAGTATGTGGCACTGCATCAAATGTGAAAGCTTCTGTACATCAAAGGAAATAATAAACTAAATGAAAAATCAGCCTAAAGAGGGAGAATATATTTGCAAATCACATCCAATAAAAAACTAATATCTGAAATATATAAGGAACTCATAGAACTCAACAACAAAAACCAAATAATCCAATCAAAAATTGGCAAAAGACCTGAATATCTGGCTTTCTAAAGAATATATATAAATGATCAAGAGGTATATGAAAGGGTACTCAGCTTCATTGATTATCAGGGACATTTATTAAAAATCGCACTGAGTTATCACTTCACATTTGTTGGCATGTCTATTACCTAAAAGGCAACAGACAAATGTGAGTGAAGATAGAGGCTGTGGAGGTTATATAGAGGTTCCTCAAGAAATTCAGACTGAATGGCTATATGGATTTGTAATCTCAGTATGGGTATATATCCAAACAGATAAAAACAGCAATGAGAAGAAATATCTGCACTCCCATATTTCATTGTATTATTATTCACCATAGTCAAGCTATGGAAAAAACCTAGGAATCCACCAGTGAATGAACGGATAAAGAAAGTATGGAGTGTATCTATATATTTAATGCCATTATGTGTGTACATATACATATATATACACATACTATGTACACAATAGAATCTTATTTAGTATTCAAAAAGAGAAATTCTGTCATTTGCAAAAACATGAATGAAACTTGAAGGCATTACACTGAATGAAATAAATCATTAGAGATTTATTTACACCTTCTCACATATGTTGTATCTACAAAACCCAGACTCATAGAAATAGAATCAATTAGCAGTTGCCAGAGATGGGGGCTGAAGGTGGAAGAAATGGGTAAAGCTGGTCAGAGATGTAAACTCATCATTCTGAGGTTAGTATGTTCTCAGATATAATGTACAACATGGTGGCTTTAATGAGGGTGCTTTACTGCATCATTTCCTTTATAATCATTCCCCTCATTCTTCTTCAGTTGTCTTCCTATGTATAGAATGTTCTAGCTGAAAAAAGAATAATACTCTCCTGATAAACACTAGGTAAATGTATCCTAGATCCTTCACGAAATGACACTTGGGAGGCTGTCCGAACTTAATTGGAACTGCAGACAGTGGCGTCAACTTTTTCTGAATTATGACATCTCCTTATGGTTTGACTCAGCTCTCAGTAAGGGACTTTCTTCTCTGGAAACCCAGATATGAACTGGTCATCTGGAACCAGGATAAGGTTATTCAATAACCTTCTTTCACAGAAATTAGGAATCTGTATTAGTTTCCTATAGAGATTGTACCAAAGTAAAAGCTACTGAGTAACTTAAAACAATAGAAATTTATTGTCTTATTGTTGCGAAGACTAGAAGTCTGAAATCAAGGTGCTAGTAGAGTTCTGTTTCTTCTGAAAACTGTAGGAGATAATCCTTCCTTGTTTCTTCTAGCTTCTGGTGCGTCCCCTCAATCTTTAGCACTCCTTGGCATGCCAGTGTATCACTCCAATCTGCCTCCACCATCAAATGGCCATCTTCTCGTATTGCATTTGGAGCCTACTCTACTCCAGCATGACCTCACCTTAACTAATTACCCTTAAAATATCCCTAATTGCATATATAATATAACCTTATTTCAAAATAAAGTCACACTATGAGATTTGGAGGCTAGCACTTCTTTTGGGGGTAAGGGACACAATTTAACTACAAAAGCCCTTTATATCTATTTGTGCATGAAAAATATGGACAAGCCTTTGTGAATTTAGCTCAGTTTCATGGAAACCACTAAAATCATTATTTATTATAGCCATAATTTTGGCTGGTTTCCAAGACACTTTTATCTTAAGAGATGCTGCTGCAAAATACAATGTTTCTTGTGAAGTAGTCTTAGATATTCTGCTTGTTTCCTCATACAAGGTAGACATTACTACTGACTAAGAATACACAGCATTTTTTTCAGTTAGCTAATTAACCCCTTATGAGATTTTATCGTTTCAAGCTCACATTCTCTGTTGCAACACCCTGGATCCTGCTACTCTCCTGCTTCTGTGAAGACGGGGAATCTCATAATTGTTTGACCTCAGCGAACTTTCTGAAACTCACTGAGATTTATTGAAGTCTCCCATTGAGAACCCTGACCTGATATTATTTGCTGATGGAACTTTCCTTAAATCTGATAATGGAGGTTGTCAAGTAGGCTATGCTGTCATTACTTTAAAATATAGTTCTGTATCTGAGGTAAAATGAGATCAGATGTCAGAATTTATTGTGTTTTCTGGAGGTTGTCAACTATCTAAAGATAGTAAATACAGATGCAAATGGCAGATTTGCTTTTGGAATACTCTGAGATGTGTTGGAAACACAGGAAATTTCTCATTTATGCTGGAATCCTCATCAAAAATGAATAAGGAAATTTTGATGCCCTCCTACTTCCTAGAGCAGTGGCTATTAATAAGGTTGAGGTCCATAGAGACAATAGAGAAGTTGAAGGAAATGCTCTGCCAGATTACTATGCCAGATAAGAAGTCTTAACCAAGTTATAAGATTTTAGCTAACCTCCTAAGGTGGAATTCAAGAGACCATTATATCTATTCATTTAGTTCCTGACTTTAAAAGAATGGATAGAAAATAAATGATTGCATTGGCAACAGAACTGAGGTTACCAGTAAGGAACGGGGCAGAGGGCAGGCCAAGTGGTGGTGGAGACCAATGGATAATAGTGAAGGATTCTTGGTAACTTGGTGGTGGGCAGGGTGAATGGATATATGCTTGAGGAACAGGGATCCTGCACATATGGATTTATAATATCTATAATTTTGCAAAGCAAAGCTACCTCAATAAATATTAAATTAAAAAAAAAAAAAAGAAAACATATGGTTGCACCCTTCCCTCTGGTCATTTCTGGCATATGCAACTTAATTATTTGATACTCCTTGTCATTTGAAATGGGTATTAGTTAGATTTATTATGAAAACTACTTATCATGATACAAATTGGCTACTGTTATCTTCTATCCATATTGATGTGGATCGACAGATGGGTGGATAAAAAAGATGTAGTATATATACATAATGGAATAGTGTTCAGCTATCAAAATAGATGCAGTCCTGCTGTTTGCAGCAACATGTATGGACCTAGAAAGAATTATGCTTAAGCCAGAAGGAGAAAGACATTGCAAGACATCACTCATTTGTGACATAGATAAACACCAAGCAAACAAGGGAACTAAATAAAAGAAAAATAGATTTTTAATAAATAAAATCAAATTAGTGGTTGCAGGAAAGAAAGGGGGATAAGGCAAATTGTCTAGAGGGGATCAATATTATGGTGAAGAAAAAAACTGAAACAGTAGTGGTACACTTTATTATTATACACATTAATTTACAATGCTGCCCACCTTAAACCTATATAATGCTAGGATGTAATGTTCCTTCAATGAAATTAATTTTTAAAACAAACTACTGATGGGGATGCCTTAAAAACATAGGTGAAGGTCACATGTCACTTATTAATAACAATCCTGGGAAAACTGTATAGGTGAGACATGGCCAGCAATCAAGCTTTAAGGGCATTTAAATACTTTCAGTTGGATTTTAGTTTGCATCCTTCTTAGTGTTTGAATCTGTTACAGATTTTGCACGTATATTTTTAGGATTGGTTGAACCATTTCTTTGTCAAAAAAGTTATAGCCCTTACAGTTGCTAAAGATCTGCTAGATTTTGGATTTTCAACCTGGGATATACTAACTTTTATGATCAATCCACACATTCTTGTGAACTATTATAAAATAACTCAGTACTTCTTTTTCACTTTACTCAGAAACTACATTGCCTTTTCCACCTACAATATTCTGGAAAGATCTGAAGAACCAATGTAATTTATAAATTAAAATTAGCAAAACTTTCAGAAATCCTCGTGCTTCCATGGCCAAAGTTATTCCCAATAGCCTTTTTGGGGTATACTGGTGATCCTGTTATGAACTGAAATCTGGAAGGCCCAACCATTCAGAAAATTCACTTCTTATATTTGGCTCTAGCTTGCTGCTAACAGACATGGAAAAATATTTCACAGGACTCATATTATACTCAGTCACATTATCAACAGGTGAAGACCACCTTCCAACTCTTTCTTCTCAAAGAGCTCCTTCTTGAGTTTCAACGGTACACTTTATCTCTTGGAGGAGCCATAAGAGAAGAACTTCTTTAGATCCTCATTGAGTAGAAACATATCAGGTGCTGTTTACAACAAATATAGAAGTGAAACCACAGTGAGTCACTTCTTGGGTTCCCGTTGCATGACTAAAGAAGAAATCAGAACTCCACACAATTAAAAGGCAACTCCAGCTGGAAACGTCCCACTGCGGATTGCTAGGTTTCTGCTAGCGGTAACTAATTTTCAGTAGTAGAGAGCTAACCTAAGGCCTTTGGAATAAACCATAACTTAAGGCCTTTGGAATAAACCAAGGATTCAGAGAATGGACAGATTCACCCAAGACATTGGCCCAGAACTCTTCAATAATTTCTGTTTTGCTTTCTACTGCTTCCTCGTAATCATTCTCATTTTCTAGAGACTCCAGGTTGTCATCCACCCACAGTCGCCCTTTTTTCCTCTTTTCTTTTCTTGTTATAATAATTGTTAGATCAGAAAAGAGTCATTCCAATGCCTTTATTAATTATCCCCCAAATGGTCACTGTCTCAATCTTACTAACAGTTGGATAAGTCATTCATCACTGGACCCTCATGATAAAATCGTTAATAAATCCTGGTTTTATCAAATTGTATAATAGGAAATTACAGCCAATGGCATTTCTATTTGCAACCTAAACATGCACACATGACTACACATAAACCTAATTGTGATTTTTCTATGTTCCTTTCTTCTAGAAAAAGAACAAATTATCAATATTCACTGATAAGAACCAAGGTTATTCTAAATTTGAACTCAATAAACTTCACTGGTGGTAGAACAAATACGTGCCACCTGTAAGAGACTCACAGAGCTTAATCCAAATATGTAACACAAGTAATGTTAATCTCTTCGTTCTGACCTTCTACCATGAACCAATCATTTTTACTTGACTTTTTCTGTGCCTCCACTGGATACCAGTTCCTTTGTATTCAGAATGCCTGGTCCTTTTTGCCTCGTACTAATTTTCATATACTTTATGAATAGTACTCTGAGACTTCTCTGTATATAGAAACCCTAATTTTGTAAGTCACCGAGGCTGGAAATTCTGATTCAGACACCATCTCCACGAAAATACCATCCTTGATTATTCAGGTATTCTACAGTGGCAAATCACTGATTCATTTATACAGAGTAGTGTTCCCACTTGTGGGAATCACACAAATGGAAAAAACTGTAAGAAGCTTCTCACTAACTTTGGCAGAATGTATTGATAACACTTTTATTTTAGATGGAACACAGATAAGTTTCAATTCATTGCCACAAATAATGATGGACAACTATATTGCTATAAATTTCTTGTTGTCTAGTCATTGTGATATTTGTGCCACTGCTAAATGTTATTCTACTTATATCAATAGTAGAACATGGTAGAGCAGTTTATATGTCATAATGAAAAAGATACTTTTCTCTCTAAGGTTTATCCTCATGGTCTAAGAAATTTGTTCCAGGCCATGGAATCTGGAAACTCCTGGTTCCATGCATTTTACAGGCATGAAAGTCATTGTTTTTGTCATAATGGTCATTACATTGATCTGTGTTCTTCTCAGAACAGCTGCTCTCATCAAATGATCGTCATGATAATATAGTCAAAAGTTAAAGATAATCTTGGTATGTAGCTGATTATGAAGGCAGTGGAAAAATCCCTGAGCAATGAACTTTGGATCTCTAGCCTTCCATGAACTGGTTAACCTCTCCTAAGTAAGATATTGACCAAAAAGGGAGATGAAAGACTGAAAATACAGACAGTAGCCAGATCATATCATATGTGAAAATAAAACTCTGACTCATAATCTCTGCAGCAAACACTGGGAAGCCATACTTAACCTCTGAAATAATAATTCTGGGAAGAAAAACCACTTATCTCTAACAATTATCCCATAATTGACACAACATGGTCAGCTGCTTCCAGTTTCCCTATTTTTTGCATCGACTTCTAACTTAAGACCAGGTAGAGAAAGCCAATATGCTCCCCAAATCAATTACATTTGATGTCCCATTTCAGTTTTTTTCTCCTCAGGCTTCCTAGTGCCAATAACCTCCAACTATATTCTACCTGAAGCCTCACCTCCCACCTTTTCTTTTCACTATCAAGCTTTCTCACTTCCTGGCCCTTCTTTGAGTTTCTCATTAATGCAAGTGATGGTGGCTGACTTCCTTGCAGTGACATATTAGAAATAAAAATGATTTGGTCTGACTTCAGCAATCCTTTTTATTACTACAACTTCAGTTTTAGACTCCAGTAATGGGTCTAAAGTTTGCAAAATTATAAATCCAGTCTCAGATAGGAAAGAAAGCTATGAGGGATCATGAGGAAAGATTCTTTTGCTAAACTGAAGTAAAAATAACCTGAAAAATTCTAGAAATCTTCTAGAAAATATGAAAGAAAAGGAAAAAAATTACTTGTTGTCTTGTAAAATCACTTGCTGGACAGGATGGAGTCCTTAATTTTTATAATAAGGGAAGAAAGGAAAAAATTGTTCAGGGTTTTGTATCTGAGAGTAGTATTCTTACACAGGTTCCAAAACCATTTTCCAAAACTCATCTGGTGTCAAGTATAATAAATCCTTTTTTTTTTTTTTTTCGAAACTAAGAGTAGGAACACTGTTGATTTTTCCAGGAGAATAGAATAGACTTTGCACTCTCCCATTAAATGGTCTAATAATTATTCAAGTAACATATTATTCCATACTCTTGTCTCTGTGGCAATCTTTTATATATTATGTATGCTATGTCAACTCTTAACAATAAAAAATGTTTTTCAGTTTTTAAAATTAGTCTGTTTCTCTGTACTGTGTAAGGAAAGCTGACACTAAAGCTACATGTTTATATGGAGTGACTTTATGACTTGAAATAATCCTCACACTTCACCTCCAATCTTGTCAACAACACTTTCTATCACCTTGAATTTACTCTCCTTGCCTTGATTCTATAAATAAAGAAGAAAAACTCCTCTTGCTCTAATCTTCATTTTTATGCTGTGGTCTGAAAGAATGCTTCAATATTATAAATATGACCTGTAAATCTAATACTCTGAAGCAAGGTTTATTGCTTTAGACTCCATCAGAATGGTATGGAAAAAATGATTTAGGTGTATGAAGTGCAAGTTTCTATACATTATTTTTAAATCACAACTTATGACTGATACAGCGATTATTAACTTTCTAGAATGCCTTAGGTGTTATCTGAAAATTTGCAAATGATTAATAATAAAAAACAGCAGTGAGTATATGTCAACTTTGGCTCTTTTAACAGAAAGACAGATAGCAAAATAGAATACCAGTAGGACTTTACAATTCCAGGAAGTTTGGCAGAGAATCCTCTGATTTTCGATGCCTTTACTTTGCAGTCCTACTTTCCTCCCTGTCAATGTTAGAATGAGAATCTGAGCTTTAGAAACTCCAAATGACTTGCTAAAGTTATGGATCAGTTTGGATTTCCTGTTTGTATAACTGTTGCTGCCTTCTGTTTTACAGAGATGTTATAAGAATTAAATGCCTATGTATAAATTAAAAACATAACCCAACTTTCTGCTGCATTCAGGAGACTCGTTTACATTCAAAAAGTAAACATAGGCTCAAAGTCAATGGTTGAAAGACAACCCTATAATCAAATGACAGCAATAAAAAAATAAACTTAATAAAAAGCAAGGATAGCCATGTTTATAACAGATAAAATAGACTTCCAACTAAAGAAGGCAACAAAAGACAAGGATGGACATTATATAATAATTAAGGAGTTAATTCAGCAAGAAGATATAACTATTATTAATATATATGCACCAAATGAAGAAACATCAAAATACAAAAAGCAATTACTAACATAAATAAAGAGAAGCATCAATAACAATAAAATAGCAGCATTCAACACCCCACTTACAATAATGGACAAATCAACCAGGCAGAAAATTAATAGGGCAACAACAGCTTTCAATGGCAAATTTGATTAGATGGGTTTATAGACATATACTGAACACTTCATCCAATGACTCCAGAATTCACATTCTTCTCAAGTGTGCATGGGACATTCTCAAGACTTGATCATATTTTGGGAAACGAAACACATCTCAACAAATTTACAAAGATTGAAATCATACCAAGCATCTTATTTGAACACAATGGCTTAAAACTAGAAATCAATCACAAAAATGAAAGCTGGAAAATTCCAAAATACATGTAGGCTAAATAATTTGGTTCAGAATGAGTCTTGGGTAAAAGGCAAAATCAAAGAAAGACTTAAAAAGTAATTGGAGACAAACTAGAATGAAGATATAAGATGCCAGAACTTATGGAATGCAGCAAAAGCAGTACGAGAGAAATTTATTACAATCTGGGTTTCCCTGAAGAAACAAGAAAAATTACAAGTAAACACTCTAACTCTATTTCTAAAGCAACTGGAAAAAGAACATTTTAAGTCAAAAGTCAGTAGAAGCAAGGAAATAATAAAAATTCAAGCAAAATAAATATAATAGAAATGAAAAAGATAACTCAGAAGTTCAATGAAACCAAGGTGGTTGTTCGAAAAAATAAAGTTGATGACTCTTTGGCTAAGAAGAAAAAAAGAAAACTCTCAAAACCAGGATCAGAAATGAAAGGGGGAAGGTTGCAACAGATACCTTAAAAACACGCAGCATCGTAAGAGACTATGAATAGCTCTATGCCAATAAACTGGACAAGCTCTAGGACATGGGTAGATTTTTAGGAATATACAGCTTGCCAAGACTAAAGTAGGAAGAAACAGAAGATCAGAAGAGGACTATCATAAGGAAAGATGTTTAAGTAGTAATCAAACATCTTACCCAAAACAAAAGCTTGGGACCTGATGGGTTCACTAGTGAGTTTTACCAAATCTTCAGGGGAGAACTAACACCTATTCTTCTCAAACATTAAAAGTAAAGAACAAGGAATGCTTCCAAACACTTTATATGAAGTCAATATTGCACTAGTACCAAAAGCAGGTAAGGATGTCACCATCCTTAAAGCTCTAATGAACATAGATGCAAAAAACCTTCAATAAAATGTTATCAAACCAAATCCAACAATACATCAAAAGAATTATCCATTATGATCAAATGAGATTTGTCCCAGAGATGCAAGGATGCGTCAACATGTGTAAATCTATTAATGCAAAAGATCACATCTGCAAGAACAAGGAGACAAATCAATATCATATCAAAAGATGCAGAGAAAGCGTTTGACAAGATTCAGCATCCATTTGTGATAAGAATGCTACATAAAATTGGGATAGAAGAAGCATACTCTAACATTATAAAGGCCATATATGATAAACACACTGATAACATCATACTAATGGTGAAAAATTGAAAATGTTTCCTCTAAAGTCAGGAAAAAACAAGGTTTTCCACCCTCATGACTCCTATTTAACATCTTGCTGGAGGCTTTAGCCTGAGCAGTTAGACAAGGAGAAGAAATAAAAGAAATCCAAACTGGAAAAGAGGAAGTAAAGCTATTACTCTTTGTAGATGACATGATAATATTTGTAGAAAACTCCACTAAAAAATTAATTAGTGTGCATAGTAAAGTGGCAGGCTGTGAAATCAATACATAAAAATCTTTTGCCTTTTTGTAGACAATATGACAGAAGATAATGAAATCAGCAACACTCACTTCTTTATAAAACAAACAAACAAAAGACTTGAATACCTTGGAATATATTTTAAAAAGGAGGTGAATGACCTGTATAGTGAAAACTATGAGTTTCCTAAAGGAAATAAAGGAAGATACAAAAAGATGGAATGATGTCCCATGCTCATGGTTGGGAAGAGTTAACATTGGCAAAATGGCCATCTTACGTAAAGCAATATACAGATTTAATGGAATACCCATCAAAATCCCACCTGCATTTTAAAACTGCATTTAAAAATGTGTATGGAACAACAAAAGACCTGAATAGTTAAAGCAATCATGATGAAAGAAGAGCAAAAATGCAAGTATCACACTCCTAGATCTTATTCTATACTATAAAGTGACAGTGATCAAAACTATATGATACTGGAATAAAGACAGAGATATAGATGAGTTTAATAGTACTGAATTACGGGAAATAGACTCACACATATATGGTCAGTTAATTTGCAACAAGTGTCAATAACATATGAAAGAGAAAGGAAAATCTTTTCAATAAGTGATGTTGAGAAGACAGGACAGCCACATGCAAAAAAGAACGAATCTAGAACACTCCTTAACACCATACATGAAAATTAATTTTAAAAGGGTTAGAGAGTTGGATGTAAGACTGGTAAACATAAAAAACATAAAATAGAAGAAAACATACAGCCTTTGGGGACTCAAATTCAGTGGCAAGGGAAACAAAAACAAAAAATAAACAAATAGGACAACATCAAATTAAAAAGCTTCTGCATAGCAAAAGAAACTATCACTAAAACAAAAAGACAACCTACTGACTAGGAGAAGATATTTACATGTCATACATTTAACAAGGGCTTAATAGCATATATATATATACACACACACACATATACATACACACATATATAAAGAACTCATAAACTCAACTACAGAAAATCAAAACAACCCAATCAAATAATGGGAGGAAGAACCGGGGAGACATTTCTCCAAGGAAGACATACAGATGATGAACAGACATATGAAAAGATGTTCTTCCTCACTTGCTCTTAGGGAAATGCAAATCAAAACAACAATGAGATACCACCCCAGACTTGAGAGATTCACTTTTATCCAAAAGTATAGAAGCAACAAATGTTGGTGAGGATGCAGAGAAAAGGGAACACTTTTACATTGTTGGTGGGAGTATAAATTGGTACAACCCTGTGGAAAATAGTATGGGGATTTCTAAAAAAAATTGAGAATGCAAATTCCATATGATGCTGTCATCCCATTTCTGATTTTTACTCAAAAGACACAAACACACTTATTCCCAGAGATATATGCAACCTTATGTTTATTACAGCATTATTTAAATAGTCAAAAATTGGAAATTACCTAAATGCACATGATCAGATGAATGGATAAAGAAAATGTGGTATATTTACACAACGGAATATTATACATCCCTAAAAAGGAACTCTTGTTATTTGCAACAACATGTATCAACTAGAGTGGATTATGTTAAGTGAAATAAGTCAGAAGGGGAAAGATAAATACTGATGATCTCATGCATATGTGGAATATAAAGAAATAAAGCAAAAGAACAGACTGAAAAAAAAAAACAACCCTTGAACATTAACAGTAGAACTGAGGTTACCAAATGGGTAAGAAGTGGTAGGATCCAATGCGCAATGATGAAAACTTGGTAATTTGGTGGTGGGGTTAGTGTATTGTCATATATTTGAGGAATGGGAAACCTCCATACATTTTTTTTGTGTGTATAGACACACACATATATATGTATATATACATATATAAAATCAAAATTAAATAAATAACCATTAAATTCAAAAAAATAATTAACTGCTTATGCAACACTTTGTAATTGAGGCTAAACTTGTTAATCTGGTTATTATTTCTTTCTCATAACCTTTGCTTACTCCATATTTTCATATATAGTTTTCATAAGGATTTCATTTTCATTTATGTCTTCTTCTCTATTATAACTGCAGTGCTAACCTCTCAGTTTTAATATCTGTATTTTAAAAAGTAGAACATGGTTTGTAAATGTATGAGTCCCGTTCTGATTTGATACTTTCCTTGCACCAGCAGGAAAATATCTTTTTGTACTAATAAAATAGAATTTTTATCTATCTATAAATACTTATCAATCCTATATGTCCATGCATGACATATAGTACATGGAATATCTCTGTAGTCATACGTACAGCCCAGATGGCAGTTGGGGTCCCACTTTCCTTGGACATTAAGAAGAATGGTCAAACACTGCATATTCCAGGGAGACCCATCACCCACAGCAAGATTTTGATGCTGTTTTTGTTATTTTAGACTCCACAAGCTTACAATCTCATATACCTCATTTCAATTTCCTGATGACTCCAAGCCCTTTATTTTCCTGTGTTTCTCATTCCAGGGTTATTCTATCTTCTGTGCCCTGAACAGACCCAGAAGTGGTAGCAGTACTCTTTTCCTGGATTTCCTGTAAAACATAAGGCATTTGTGCAGGTAGTATACTTCATTAAACGTTTGGGGTGATATACAGACAGCAGACCACATAGAAAATGTGAATGCTAGCCCACACTCTCTTAAGAACGTTTTAGTCCACTTTCACTATTGGGAATTGACCAATTTCCCTCCACTAGGACTTTTCTGTGAATGTTGTTTGGTCCTTTGTTCATTCAATGTCCTCCATGTAGTTCCCCTTTGATCTACTTCTGATCCCTCAAATTCCTCCCTCATTTTAAATACAATTTTATTCTCTCTTACTTTCACTGGACCATTCCAAATCATGCACTGGAGGTCACAGCCACAGTGGACTGTGAAATTATTTTGTTAAATAAAAGCCTCTCTAATCTATAGAGAAATTTTGCTAGTCCCTTAGGGTCAGAGCAGCTGCAGTTGGTTTTGGTTTTAAATAGCAATGTTGTACCTCCACCTCCTTTTCATCTATAAACATACTGTGATAGGAATCTTTGTGGAGATCTAGACAGAGATTTGTATATTAGAGAAGACACCCAGGAAAGGTGGAAAAACTTTAGAGAAGAGGTTTGAACTGGTTTTAATGTTTGAAAATGAATTTACTAGTCAGAAAAAGGACAAGAGAAACACTGATTCCAGTGAAGAAGTTAACACAGAACCTTCCAAATCTCTTAGTCCCCTGTGGATATCCCACTGGACATGAGGAGCCCAGTACAGAGGGTGACAGCCCCAGAGGCAAAGGAGAAGCTCCGATTCTTCTCAACTTTTAGTTTTTCCCCTAAAACCAAAAACCAAAAAATCCCTCTGCTACACACAGGGCCTCCACCCTTCTCCTTATCTAGAAATGGCCTTTTGTCCTTATTCTCCAGAACAATATAGTTTGGGAAGGTCTTAATCCAAAAGGTAGTTTATTTGCAAATAATTCCCTCTAAGAATTCTATCTCCTAGACATTCTCACTTTCAGCATAACTTTATCTTTCCCTCTTGGCTCCCATCTGATTTTTCCTATTAGTCCCATAATGATTAATAACTAGCCTAGTGATTTTTCTCTGATAAGGAACTCAAGAAAATGAAAAACAAATTTTAAAAGGGAAAATTTAATCATGGAAGGATTTTTGGTTAAGTAGATCTCAATTTATCTTCCCCAACAAACATAGAATCACATATTTTCTTGCTCTGCTATTCAGGGGTGGAAAGAAAATAGAGTGTTCTTATTTTCTATTTGAATCAGAAGGGATGAAAGCTAACACTTAGATGTAAGTACCTACACCTCACCATGAGCCGTAAAAGCCGATTTGCTTGTGTTCATAAAATCATTATTGTCCACCTGTTTTCTTTCTACATATTCCTTTCCTAAGTCTCCTCACTGATGAGGTTGTAGGATTGGAGCTGCCAAAATTGTTTAACTAAGCTTTTCCAAGATGTTTAGAATAGACTTTTGAGGTCACCTTGGTATGTGGAGGTAATGGTTGAAGCCTGCAGCTGATACCCTTACCATAGATACTCAGATGTGAAGCCATCTCCAGAGAAACTTTTTTTTTAAATGAGAGAAACCTACTTTAAGGCAAGGAAAAAGTCTAGAGGCAGGATTTTGTCAAATGAAGGCATCGATCCTCTGGGGACCCTCTTCTCTACCTTTGATGCCTTAGGCCCCCCCTTTGCATTCCTCAGTACAAGAAATAGTTCATTACATTTGGTATTTTATCCTGTTTTTCCTGTCTGATGTTAATTTGTTTGTCTAGTCCATGAATCATCTCAGAGGAATAAGGGAATTTTCCCTTTAGCCAACAAGGTACACAAAGAGAATAACAATAAATTAATATGAAAACCCATCATGAAGATGGACGACCTTCTCTCCTGTTGGAGGCATTAAATATGACGCTAATCTTGTGTGATTTATTAGTCTTCTAGTGCAAATGGCAACTTTGGTGCATGAATAAATTAGCAATGAAGGGAAGCCAGTTTAGAAAGTTATTGTGATTAGTTTCTTGGATGAGGAGATTGGGTGTGGAGCAGAGCTATACCTCAATTCAACAATAGCTCTGAGACTGCATTAGCAGCTGGGCTGTTGAGTTTTGTCTCAATCCTTTTTGTTACAGATGAGCCAAAGATTCTTGTATGCTGGCTTATAACATTCCAGCATCTCTTCAACTACTCTGACCTATCATTGTTAATCTGTGGTTAATAGTGTCTTGTTAGTATTACCACGATGCCACTGTAATTTGGTGTCCTCGGAACGCCAAATAGAACATGGTATCAGAATCCTTTACCCCTCACCTTTCCTATTAAATTGTATACTTTATGTTGGTCCACAAATTGACCCCATACACTGAGGACAAGGAGAGACAGAGAGTTAGGCCACTATAGATTGGTAGGTAGCAATTTTAATAAGAATACTTACTTAGGAAGGTCTTAACTGAGTTCAGTCATATATACTATCTTATGGTCTCAGCAGCACAATACTCTCTTAAGATTGTGTCTTTGGGGTAGCTTCTAGGGTAGTGAAGGCAAGTAGAACATACATTCCAAGGAGTGAGTGTGAACTGAGGAGTCTCTGGGTGCCTGAGTTTACCTCGAGGGTCAACTGGAGGTCACATACTCTCAATGACCTTTTACAACACTTTAACTACCCTTATTGTGAGGCTACCAGAAAGCATGTGACTCCTGCTAAGTTTTCTGGGCATTCTCCATTTCTCAGTATCCCTGGATTGGGGCTATATGTGCTTTCTCTTACTTCCTTTCCTGTCTTTATGCCTATTTTTATTGATTTTCAAAGTGGAATACATTCTCTTCACCTTTCTCCAAGGATATAATGTTACAACAACTACTAGAAAACATGCTTTATGGGAAAAATGAAATTCACATCAGCTTAATACATTCAGAGATTATCTCTGTTGATATCATTAAAGAAAAAAACTTAATGCACTTATTAAAGATGGTAAGGCAGACTTTATTCAGGACCATCATATTTAAGGACCACTTTAATGGGATTTACAGTGGAGGAAAGAGCAACAGCAAATACTGCAAGGGCAAGTAAGAATTTATTACCAAGGAATAGGCTGTGGGAATGGATGACGAATGACTATGAAACAACAGGGGAAAGGGGAGTTCTGACTAAATAAACCTAACAATTCTTACTGAAGACTGGGCCAAGCTTGCTATGTGTATTTTTGGTAATGATTCTGACAGATCTAGAATAGAGTATAAATAAACAAAGAACTGTCATATGCTGACATCTCAAATATGAAAGCAACCACTGATTTATGAGAACACTGACAGACAGACACACTGGGCAAGCTTCAGTAAGAGCCCCTCTCTGCCTAGAAGACCTTTGCCCAAAAGCACTGGGTGACACTGATAAAAAGTCTATCTGGTTGAAGGGACCCATGTCCAAATGAAATCTGGTGCCTTTGATAATACCCCACCTGAAACTGATAAATGTAGGAGCTGAATAAAGTAAAATCAAGATGTTTTGTGAGGACTCTGAAACCTTCTCTCTTGGCAGCAGCTGACCAAGGATCAGAGGTTGCAAGAGGAGCAGCTTCCCTTCTCTAACAAGCTGTCACCAACAAGGAAATTCTGGAACTCCCAACACGGGTGCTTTTGTGCTGGTCTCCTAGCTCCTAGTGGTTTGTAACAACCCTCCCCCCAACACCGCCTTTTAAATTATCAATTGAATTCATGCTTTTATTATTAAAATGTGGATTTCACCTAATGAAGTCATGTTGTAATTATATGTGGTTGGCTTGTATCTTTGTGACAACTAAGTGGGAATTAAGCATGTGAGAGATGAATGGTGTTGACATTACAGGGAGCTCTAATCTTACTTGGGAGATGTGGAGAATGAGGAACCTGATCGGATATTGCAGGTGGCAAGTTATGGTTGAATTGAATTAGCAGGATCTTTGCTAAAACTAGATTTTATATGAAGTAAACAGAAGAGACTAGAAGTTTCAGGAGCTTGGTTAAAGTTTGCTCAAAGCAAAAATTTTTGCCCATATGTAGTTTTCTGAGCAGGGGCACTGGCCACTTTGCAAAAGAATTACAGGGATTATTCTGGTAGAAAAGGGACCGTTGTCCAATTCTTTTCACCTAAACTTCAGTCATAGATTTGAAGGATTGAAGGGAAGTTTCTAAGACTTAGTGACAGAGGTAAAAAAAAAAATTAGGCCATACGTGAGGGTGGAGGTGGAGATGGAGAAACAGAAACCAGTTGTTTACCACGATGACTGGTTTAGAGAAATGTGGTCTGGGACCTTGAGCAAAAAACACTGATCATGTCCCCAAGTAGGCTTCCTGGGGCAGGCAGGTATCTAGGAGTCCATTTTGTCATGGGTGAGGGGAGGGGTGGTGAAGGAAGGGAGAAAGAATGACAGCTTCCTCCTCAAGCAGGGACCAGCTCCTGTGACTGGGGTCATGGATATGACAGTGCCCGAGACAGGAGGCAGAGGGTTTCTTCTGCTTTCTTGGCTGGCAGTTCCAACGCAGCAGGAGGCTCAGTGGTCTTTTCCAAAATAACTGTGTCTTGGGCATGTTTGTGGGATTTTCCAATACAAGGGAGCATTTGTAGTCCTGATTCTGGTAGTAACTGTGTTTATGTGGCTTCATCCCTTGGACATGAGTAAGCCCTTGGGAATTTCTAGGCATTGCCACTGAAGGGGTGATCTAAGGAAGGAAGGAGACTCAGGGTACGATGAGTGTTTGAACATTCATGTGCATAGGTCAACACATCAATGATGTGACCATATTGTGTATTCTATGTTGGGCCAATGGGTCCTATCATTGTACAAATACTCACTAATGTCTCTTCTTTTCCCGGAGTCAATGAGGTTCAAATTTGCCTCCTTACTACTGTTTCTGCTGCCCCAGCGTAGGCCCTAACCCTTCTCCTTGTCTCCTCTGTCATTGCAACAGCCACAGGTCTCTGCCTGTAAAGCTTAGCTTTTCCAGCACTCATAGTGTTGAAGACATTAGAAGCTTGTATTCATCATTGCTTCCCTTTAAAACATAACAAAGTCTACTTTTCTTAGTGTAACTGAGGGCCCTCTATGATCAGACCAGGCTTTATTTCCCAGTTTTGGCTCATATCACATCTCTGCTAGCACTCATCTTCCCATTTCGTGCTTCCTTCAAACACACTGATCACTCTGGCCCCACATGTGGACTTCTCTTTCTTGTGCCTCTTTCAATTCAATTTTTTCCCCTTGTTTTCCTTTATACCAATAACACATGAGCTATGTGCTTTTATGGTGTTTTGAACCTGACATTCACCATTTCTTTATTTCCACTGTGTATGAATTTGCATCAATGACTGATTCCCCTGGAGGCTATAAGCTCTGGGAGGACAGATTCTTTCTGAGTCATCGTAGGTATCGAGAATGGTCCGTATTGGGTCTCTGCCAGCCGGTGATCATATATTTAAAAAAAAATTGAATTGAGCAGGTAGACATGGTACATGATTGGCTTGGAGGTAGAGATTTGGAGGGCAGACTAGTGGGAACACATGAAGGTGTCAGGACTCAGGTAGCTTGGGAGCAGAGCGAGCACACTCAAGCATTTTACCTGGTGGAGCAGGAAGAGGCAGATTGTTAGCAGGAAGCTTTTTCCATCCCGCCTGGCCAACATTTCCTGCTCTGGCCTCTTATTCTTGGCTTCCAGAGAACTAACTGCACAGCCTTCACCAGTGGTTCATCAGTTTCTCACACTCAATGCAAGAAAGAAAGAAAGTGCTCAGCTCATGGTGGTGACAGACCCAGGGTCAAAGGACATAAAACAGCTTGCTTTGCCATTAGTGTTTGCTTCACCTGGAAAGAGTTTCTTTAGGAGTCTAAATAGTGGTGAAATAAAACGTAATCATTTGTTGCCCTCAACATATAACAAAACTGATCTGTTCTGTTCAGGGCTTCCTGGCCATCTGTCACTGTCACTCCATTCTCTGGTTGGAATAAATCCCACGGCCTAGGCATTCTCTGCTGTCCTGTCCTGTCTGTTCCCGGGGCCTGCTGCTGACATATTTTTGGTCCTTTGAGAGTGATGTGGCCAAAATCAGGATTCTGCTTTGACTGTGACAAACTCAAGAAATGCCCACTTTCCTATTGTGACAGTGTTTCTTTGAAGGGTCACAAAACACTGGGTTTGAATGTCATATTTTTTAGATAAAACATTTGGAGTGTATTTTTAATTGACATGCATTGGTTTATAACACTATGTAGGTTTCAGGTATATAGACATATATCAGCATCTGTATATACTAGATTATTCTTGCCACCACAAGTCTCATTCCCATCCCTCGCCATACAGCTGACCCCTTGGACTCCACTTACCCATCTCCCTTCCTCTTCCCTTCTAGTAAACACTAGTTTGTTCTTTTAAAAAATTATTTATTTTATTGAAGGACTATTGTGTCATAATGTAATATAGTTTCAAGTTGTGCGTCATTATAAATCAGCATCTGTATAATACATTAAGCTTATCACCAGCACTTCATTTCTATCCTTCACCATATAAATGACCTCTTTTGCCTGATTTGCTCTATGCTTCTGGTAACCTTAATTTAAATCTCTAGACTAAAAGTATTTTTGTTTGATTTGGTTCCTTTGTTTATTTCTCTATACACTATTCATGTGTGAAATCACATGATGTTTTTCTTTCCCCTGACTTATTTCGCTAAGTATAATTTCCTCTAGGAACATTTCTGTGTCTTGTAGTCTAACTGTTTGCTTTGGTTTAGTTTTGTTTGTTCATTAGTTTTCTTTATCTACCACATAGGAGTGAAATCATATAGTTTGTTTTTTTCTGTCTGAGTTATTTCACAAAGACTAATTCCCCTCTATGTCCGTCTACGTTGTTATAAATAACAAGATTTCATCTTCTCTTCTTTAAAAATACTAGTAGTATTCCATTGTGTATGTATGCCAGTCATCCTTATTCAATCACATGCTGGTGGGCAGTTAGGTTGTTTCCAACTCTTGGCTATTGTGAAGAGTGCTTAATGAATATGAAAGTGCCTATATATCTTTTCAAATTATGTTTTCAGTGTATTTGGGTAAACACCCAGAAGTGGGATAACTGGGTCATATTCTATCCTTAATTTTTTGAAGAATCTAGAATTTAGAAATTTTTAACAAACTCAGTTTTCATTAATTAGTTATCGTTCCATTGAACTTAGAGTTAGGAGCCAAAAAGAATGATAAACACTGTTTGCATTAAAAGTAACTGCTTTTCTGTCATTTGAGACTTTGTACCCTGTCAAGTTCCTAGTCTGGCTTCTGTAGGAATGAGTTTTCGAAAGAAGCTCTGGTCTTTCTGCGGTGGCCAGCAGGCTGGCTGCCACAATACTATTCTGTACATGCCCAGACATGTCCACATATTCTTTGACTTCAAACAGAAGACCAGTTTCCAGCATCAGGGTCATCAAGTATCATAACAGAAAAAGCTTACATACTCAGATCTTCATCATTTGGCAAATTTAGTCACCAACATTGAGAAAGGTAAAATAATTTGACCAAGATATACAACTACTTGATAACAGAACTCAGACAAATCCCAGACCTCCTAACATCTCAACAAGGACACTTTCTACTTCACATTTCTATCTGTCCTTATCAGACAATGATATTCTAAAATTATATAGAGAATATTACATAGAAAATGACTTTTTGGTTTAGAATCAAGTAGCATTATATACAACACACATTTTTAAAAAGTCAGCAGAATTTAATTCAGAACTATTCTGTATATGTGGAATGTCTGCCAGTAGATGGTAAAGCTGTTAATTGAGAAAAAAATCCATAAGAGGACAAAAGATGCACTTTTCTCCATTCTCTCTATTTCAATTAGATTATGGGTTTTCCCAGTAATTCTCTTCAGATCTGAGGTAAATCTTTGCAGAATAAGAACAATTACTTTCTTCATTATTAGTCTAGAGGAATGGAAGTTCTTGGTAAATTCTGGGTGATTTTTAATAAAAGGGACAGATTTCTAACTTTCCAAAAAGCAGCTGAAGAAAATGCAAGTCTAAAGATAAGCCCCCGAATGTTCACATGTTAGGGCAACAATAGGTAGGGGCGATGTCTAAGAGGATGATTTGAAGCCGTCACCACATAGTCCTTCTGGGGCGTCTTAGAGTCTGGAGTCCCTGGGCAAGTGAAGAGGTGGCTGACCAGGAAAGATCTCTGTGGTAGAACTAGAAAGCCATAAAGAAATTCTATTTGTAATGAAAATTGGGGCTGGTAAGTCACATTCAGATGTAGAAAAACAAAGTTGTACAGCTTTGTATATCTCAGCTGATTTACTTCATTCAAAAATCATATTATTCTGAAAAATATCACCTCTTGGATAATTTAATTTTTTTTTGACCCCAGGGGAAAAATGTACTCTTTGCAGAGACTGATTGATTACTGTCTATGAACAGAGATACTTACTTTCTCACATGAACCCTCTATATTTTCAAAGGTAGTCAAGTAGACTGCTCTAATTTAGTTATTATTCCTTCACAGTGATTTTTTTCCGTTTAATAAAAAAGAGAGATATTTATAGCCTCAGGTATGCTTCCCCATCCCAACATTTGCATGTACTTAATCAGTACCTAATTTTTCGTTCTTTAAAAAACTCCAATTCAGATGAATACCTGTGTTATGAGCTCTCCAACTAATAGCCAGAGAGGTCTGTCACAGTCAGTCTAGCTCTCTGCAAAATTTAGTGAGCTGGTGTTCATCAGGCAGTAAATGTCAGGGTGACAAATTTCCAAATCCAGAGAGGTTTCTCCTTCTAGCAGTGAGCACTTTTCAGATCATTTTGCTTTTAAGTTTTTTTTTTTTTTTTTTTCTTGTTTCTAATAAAGGAGGGAACGGGAAGCAGGGGAAGACAGTAATGCACGTTCAGTCAGACTTAGTTGTAAGTCAGCAGCATTCCCCAATGCAAAGACAATGTCATTCCCTCTAGTTCTGAATCTGGGAGATTTCTGAAAGGCCAGGAAACACATCTAGGAATTATGTCCCAGTTTGGAGGAATAATTGCTTTTTCTTTCTGAAAAATTGTGACAGTATTTCCCCCCAAAATTAAGGAATGAAGGTGTGCAGTAAGCATGTATTAATTACTATCATTTGTAAATTGTGGCATGCCAGCTCTCTGGTGTCTGAACCTGTTCTTGAGACAATCTGCATGCAATTTGTCAGTGTATATTGTTACAAAAGTTCTTTCTTTGAAAGATGCCCTTTTGTTTTGGGATCTGAAGAAACAAATGAAAATGTAAATTGTTTGTATTTATAAATAATCTGCTAAATCAACATATTTGGAACAACGACAACGTGTCATCAACCATCTCTCTCTGTCTCTCTCAACTCCCACACACAGTCACATAATCAAGGGAAACTCAGAGGGTAGGTGTAGACCTTCAACCTGAAATGAAAAGTTGAGGATGAGTACCCTTATACCAGTATGAGATTAAGCCAAATACCTGTTAAATCCCTTCCAGATTTGATACTCAGGTAATTTAAGATCATATTTTTATTTGGTATTAATTATTTGAATAAGTTCAGTGATAAAATTCTGAGGTGTGTCATCCATCTTCAAAGTCACTATTTCACTTGTAGCTTTCTTGAACTGAATGGACTTTACTTGCCATATTTCACCTACAATGGAACCTAGAGATGATACTGGAATTGTATCAATTATCACGACAAAACTCCTTTTGAATGCTACTCTTCATTTTTCAAGAAAAATCCTTCCCTCCCTTAAAGTTACTACAATCAGATTATATCACCTTTCTCAGTGTCATTCAAATCTGCTCCCTCCTGGCTTTTCATTATGGTCTCAGTCTTTCCATATTATCTCCTCAAATCATCATGAGTGACTTCAGGGTCCTTGACTTGATTATTTAATGATCTGACATTTTCTGATATCCTTCAATTGTCATTATCTAGATTGTAGGATCTTATTTCAAACAACTGTTTCCCTTCTAGAATGTTAAACTCCATTTCTTTAAATTCCATAATACTCCAACCTCCAAAGTCTTTGACCTTATTCAAATTCCTGACTCAAATATTTTATTACAGTTTGCACCTTCTTTATGACTTAATTTTCTTCCCTTTCTGGATCTTTTAGTTAAAATTGCATTCCACTACAGAAAATAGAAAATTCAACCAGTAGGTTAAGATTAAATAAATATTTAGTTATCTAAATGTTTTTCTTATGCAACAGCAAGTTTAGAGATAAGGGATTATTATAAGGATGTTACATGCCCATTATTCATTTTTCAGGACTACCATAATCAAGTACCACAAATGGTGTGACTTAATAAATTTATTGTCTCACTTTTCTAGAGGCTAAAAGTCCAAGATCCAGGTATCAGTAGGGTTGGTTTCTTGTTAAGTTTGGTGAGAATCTCTTCCATGTGTCTCCCTTAGCTTCTGGTGATTTGGTAGCAGTTTTTTATATTCTTTACCTGTAGAAGCATTCCCTAGTCTATGCCTTCATTTTTGCATGATGTTTCCCTTTTTATAAAGACACTAGTCATATTGGATTAGACTCACCATAATGACCTCATTTTACTTTGATTACCCTGTAAAGTACCTACCTCTAAACAAGGTTATGTTGTTAGTTACTAGGAGTTAGAATTTCAACAGATGGATTTGGGGAGATACAATTTAACTCATAACATGCTCCATAACACAATCACCTGCCCAGCCACTTTCCACCTTTCCTTTCTACTATTCTTAGCTTGTTGGCTTTGATTTCCATGCTACTGCTTCATGCTTAACAGATAGCAGAGCTTCTCTAGGATTACTTTATGTTCCAGGGAGGAAGCAGGAGGAAGTGGGAAAGATCTTTCTGTACGTGTCTGCAATCGGTAAAGCAAATCCAGACTTCCTTTTTTTAATCATTAGTCAGAACTATGTCATGAGTTGATTTTAGCTGTAATAAAACTATAAAATAAAGTATTTAACTGTTCAACTTCAACAGGAGAGGCAGACAAGGTAGAAATGGGATAAGAATGGATGCTGAGTATATCTACATACATTGTCTACCACATCAGCTTTAACCATTTTCTTACCAACCTTTTAATATTCTTACCACATGTCTTTGTTGCATCTAATTTGCTAATCCTCATTCTTGAATTATGTGATCATCTGCCTTCTCTATTAAAATCCCAGGACTCTGGAGAAAACCATATGCCCTCTGAAATGGAACCACTTCTCAGTCATGGTCCCAAAAGAAAGGGGTTTTTTGGATTATATAAAAATACTCTTGAATGTCTCTGATCAGCTCCTCTGTCCACCACTGCAATTCCAAACTTCCATGATTTTCTTCATTTACTCTTCATACTTACTAGGAAAAATGTGGTTATTATTATGAGCAGCCTGAATTTTTCTCTCTTGTTGTGCTGGTCCTTAACTTTCCTTCTAGACCTTTTTGTTTGTTCAGACTTGATTTTGTAATATAGGCTCTTCATTTTATTTCTTCCTGCTTTTATGGGAATTCTGATGCATGGATTATCTCCTTTTGTTCAATTTTCACTCCTTCCCCCTCTATTGTCTTCTTTTGATATAAGTATGTCCAAGTCTCTCCTACCAAAAAATAGCCAAAGAAACCAGTCATTTCCTCAGAGTTTACATCTTTTTTAACTACCACTTTTCACTTTCTTATCTTCATGATCAACTTCTTTTAATAGGCTTTAGTTGTCTTCATCTCTTTACCTTTGAATCACCCTGAAATTCACTAGAATCAAGGCACCCTGCTAATTTACTGATATCGCTACTGTAATTTCCAATGACCTCCGGGTGTCAAGACCAACCAACTTCTTTAATCCGCCTCTTATTTAACTTAGTGGAGATATTTGAAACTGAAATTACCGAATGCTGTGGCTTCTGAGATATATCTCTCTTGACTCTTCTCTTCTCTGACTTTTTCTTTCTTTCGTCCTCTAGCTTCTCTTCCTTTACATGTACTTTAAATGCTGTATTCTTCTTGGCATGTTGTTCAAGGCCTCCTCTGTTGGTTCTCTTCTTTCTCTCTGGGCAGTATCATCTATTCCCCTGCTTTTAAATCCCTCTCTCCTAAATTCTGATGATTACATCAAGTCACACCAGATGCTGATTCTTAGTTCCACAGGCAACTGAAACTCAACTTGTTCAAACTGCATTAATCATACTCTTTTCTTACTTTCTATTCAACCTTAGTGCAAATAGGCCCAGAACATCCTAAATACTTTTCATTTTTGTTCCCACTGAATGATCACCATATTTTGGAGATTTCTTATAAGTGAATTTTCATCATTTCATACTTGTCCTCTTTCTCAAATTCTCATCTTTGCCTGATATAGAAAAGTAAGCCTAACTGATGTACCTTCCTCTTGTGTTATACCTACAATCTATCTTCTAATCTCCCAAATTACTCTCACAGTGGCTGTAATTCAACTTACTCGCATGCTTAAAATAACTCCTACAAATGAGACAAAGTCTGCAATTTTTGGTGAAGGCCCCTTATAGCTAAGTCCTTGCCTCCTTTTAAAGCTTTAATTTTTGTTGTCCCTATAATCTCTTCATTCCCTATTTTATAGGTATATCAAAATATTTCTAAGGCTGAGTAAAAACAACTTCAACCTTTTATACACATGTAAGATTTTGATAATACATTGCCCTTGGCCAGAATTACTCTCTGTTATTATTTGATAATTATCTACACACCTGAAGAACTTTTTTACCAAGATATTCCTCACCCCTTCACCTTTACGTAGGGAGAAATATCTATTCTTTCTTTGGTTCCTTTCATATGTATATATAAAAACTTCTCAATATTTTATTACACTTGCTTATTTATATTTATATTTATTTTTCTCATTTCTAGACTAACGCAGTTGAGGGCAGGGACTAAAACTTCTGCATCTGTGTGTTTACAAAATTAGGGAGGCTTTGGTAGGAATGTATGGATGAACCTCTTTTTAATGGAATAGAAACACATACTGATTTTAAATTTAAAAGGTGAGGTTGAAGTGCTGACTCTACTATTTATCATCTGCGTGACTTCGGGAATGTCATTTAACCTTTTTGGCTCCCATTTTTGTATGGATATTTTTGAGTTCTTATGTTGTACTAACCATTTAACCAAAGGGTTTATCTGTCTTACGCATCTCTTGTGAGTTTCCAGAGACATAATCTATGTGAAAGCACACTGTAAGCCATTAAGATTTATTTTAATGTCATCTGGTATTATTGCTGTGGTCAATGCTTAGATATTAGCAAACACTCATAAAAATAAGAGCACTTATTAAAAGAAGAGTAACTTTTGGCAATAGTGTACATTTGTTACTAGTGAGAATAATACCATGCATTTATTTTCATTAGCTGAATATTGTTTCTGATTCAAGATTAATAAATAAAAGGATTTGTTTTTTGTTTAAGCCTGAGAAGGCAGGCAAATTTGGTTTTCTTTCCAGAATACCAATTGTTAAGAGGTGAAAAATACTCCTGAAGTACTAACATATTTAGATTCTCATTTTGGAGGGATGCAGAATTCTCCCTTCCATCTTTAAACTCATTTAGACACATACTTCATTAAATCAATTTGACTTTGATACTGGCCATGAGATATGTATTTTTATATTTTATATGGTATTTTGTATTACGTTTCTCAGCCATATGGTCAAAGAGTAAACATTATGACCTTTGTGCTCTAATCACTTACTGGTAAAAGAAGCTGCTTCCTTCATGCTTTATGTCCTAATGGTTCATTTGTCCGTGAGACTGTGATAACCTTTCTGCACACTCTTCTATGCAACTGAAGCCAGAAACTATCCATGTTTGAATAAATTATTTTTAGTAAACTTGTGAGGTGTGCAGTCATCTACCTGAGGTCTATTATTGCCATTTCTCCGACTGGTGTTTCCTCTTCCAGCTTGCCTTCATAAGTACTCTACCTCCTTATTCTTTGCTTTTTATAGCAAAGCCATTTGCAGCAGAGGAGACAGTAAGAGTGAAGGTCATTGTTATGGACTGAACGGCTCTTTTAAAATTCGTATACTAGAACCTAACCTCCAATACCTCAGAATGTTACTGTATTTAGAGAAAAGATATTTAAAGACATGATAGAGTTAAAATGAGGTCTTTAGAGTGAATCCTAAACCACTCTGACTGATGTCTTAAAAGAGGAAATTTGGACATGTAATAGTTCCTCCTTATCTGTGGTTTGACTTCCTGTGGTTTCAGTTACTCATGTTCAACTGCGAAATTATTATGTGCATATTACATAGAGAGATGCATATTTATTTAACTTTAATTATAGTATATATATAATTATTCCATTTCAATATTGTTGTTTGCTATTGTTAATCTCTTTACTATACTGTTACCAATATATAAACACATAAGTTGGATTTTATCACAGCATCTATGTTTTATATATGTATATATATATAAACACACACATATACACATATATATGTAGTATCTATGACTTAAAGCATCCATTGAAGTCCTTGGGACTTGTATTTGTGGATAAGGGGAAACTGCTATATAGAAAGAGATCAAAGGTGAGAATGCACAGAGAAAAGGCCAACAAGAAGATCTGTGAGCAAAGAAGAGAGGCCTCAGGAAAATCTAAACTTGCTGAAACCCTGATGTTGGACTTTCAGCCTCAAGAACTGTGAGAAAATAAATGTCTCTGTTTTAAATCATCCTGTCTGTGGTATTTTGTTTTTGCGGCCTTAGCAAACTAATATTATTGTAAAGTAGGAAGCATGTGGTAACTTGTGTGATTTGAGAATGGGAGCTGAGGAAAATGAAGAAGAAAGTCAGAGAAAGGTCATACAGGACCTTGTTAAAGTTTTCATATTGTTTATTAAGAGGAATGGGAACCACTTGCAGTATTATTAGGGACCAGGGTTGGATCATATTATGCTTTAAAATCATCACTCAAGCGTTGATGGATTGGATGGAGAAGGTAAAAGTGAATATGGGAGACCACCTTGGGTCTTGATGCTGTTTTGATGGTGAATATGGATTCACCAGGGGATTTCTGTAGAGATGGAGATAATTGGATACATTGGAGTTATATACAAGGAGATGGATTGTGTATTAGTGAGAAGTTACCCCCAAAACATGGTGACAAAAGACAATAAGCATTTATTATCTCATCATTGTTGTGGGTCAGAAATACATGAGCAGCTTAGTTGGTGGGTCAGGTTTAGAGGCCCTCTTAAGTCAAGATGTTGATAGGGACTATGGTCACCTGAAGGCTTGATTGGAGCTGGAGAATCCACTCCTAAATAAATTCTCTAACAGGAAGCCTCAAGTCTTCACCAACTATTGACCCAAAATTCCAATTCTATGACTCTTGGAATGACTTATAGGATTGATTTAGAGGTTTTCTTGGCAAGTGACTTCCTCTAAAGCCAGGATCTAAGAGACATCATTTACTACATAGTAATGATACTTAAATGACTTGGTCAGGCGTTTTTATTCCTACTGTTTTCATTCATTAAGCTAAATCATTAACTTCAGCCTATATTCAAAGACAGGAGAATAGTTCTTTCTTTTGAAGGGAAGAGTGTGAAGAATTTGTGTACATCTTTTAAAACCATCACAGACAGGTTGCCCTTACTTGATAGCCCAGGTTAGAAGTAAAGAGACTTGAGATAGTACAATGGCAGTGACTATCACATTTTTATCTAAGTCTTCTATTATTAAGAGTAAATTTCATTATTTTCTTAAAGAACATGGTTTTGAGATTCTATCATCCTATTCTTTCCCTTGAAAATGGAGTCTTGTTTGTCATCTTCTCTTTGAATTTGGCAAAACACTTCACATATTTCTGGTTAGTGACCCAGATGTTTCTTTTAATAGGTCACTCACTGTATTTCCGTGAATATAAGCTAAGAGATTATCCATTAATTTTTTCTGCCAGCTGCCATCTAATGCCCTTGGGCTTAATGCACATAACCTTTTGAACCATTTAATTATTTGCATATAGATTTAAAACTTCTCCTTTATTCTTTTTTTGTTAACACTTTTGTTGCTTCTATGGGCTTATTGTTCAACAAATGTTAGTATCCCTACACTTAAGTAATGAGCCACCAATTCTTTGTGCATATTTTTTATGATTTTTATAAAAGCACTAATGTTTGTAATAAATCCTTTAAATATTGTTGGTATATTTTAGATGATAGCTTCAGTTTATTTTTATAATATTTGCACAAATGTGAGGAATTGTTGTGTTTTTCCTTTACATGCATCTTTGGCTCAGATAATAGCACTAGTACACAACTAGAATCTCCAACTGCATTTGGTTGGTGTCAGTGATGACATCATGGAATTAAGGACAGTGAAGCTTCCTGAGTATAACAAGCATCTTGAGAACAGCTCTACAACATTTTTGCAAACTCCAAAGGCATTGGAGTGTAAAGTATTCTTCCTCAGAGATGGAGAAAGGAAACAAGAAATCATCCTTGTTAAAATCAGAAGAAGTAGTGATTATTGTTCAAAGACAATGTGGCAGGATATCTCATAGTGGCTACTCTTTCTAGCTTGGCGACACTTCTTGTTTTAGCTACTAAGTAGAAAATCTCAAAGACATCTGATTAAAGCATTTCATTTTACCCCAGGAGACTGTCTCATTGTGTGCTAGTAAATAAATGGATGGCATGGCATGAAATGTTTGGTTGCTTCCAAGTAAGCCAATGCCCATTTCTAGAAAGATTCAAGATATGAGACCCATATGTAAATTTCAAGGAAATATCAAGCAAAATATATTACAACCCTAAACCCCTCAAATCCATTGACAGACACCTGGTCCTCCAATGTCCTTGTTCTCCATCTCATTTATGATATTCACTTTTGTCGTTTGATTGATAAGGCACAATTTCCCCAAGGAGTCTCAGGAAAATGCAAGCTAGTTACCTTTATAAGGAGAAGAATGGAGTCCCGTCTTCCCCATGGAGTTCTAACTCAGTTTGCTCTGTTTTAGACTGACATCTGGTGGCCAAGAAGGATCAATCACCTGTTAAGACAGTAAAGAATTCTGCCAGAGCAAAGGTGTGGCCATTTTGTGTTTTGGCTCTTGCCAGGAAGTACTCCACTAGATAATTTATTTTCATTTTCTCTTTACATTAATCAGAGTAGCTGTCTGAATTTGACTATATTTATCAAATTATTTAAAAAATACTCCAAATATCTAACCTAGTACTAACACTTTTAAAAATGTATCTCAAACATAAGCTGACAGATTTATGTATAAGCATGTTCCTCAAAGTGTTATTTATAATAGCAAATTTGAAACTAATCCAAGTGTTCAAAAAATAGGGATTTCTAAAATCATAGAGTTCCATATACTGTGCACTCATATTTTAGAGCAATATTTAATGATAGGGGAAAATGTTTACAGTATGTTATGAAGTGAATAAGATCAATTAAAAAACAAGTAAAACTTCACGGTCCTGGTGTGGATTTTCTTAATATTTCTGAATACCTGCATAGTAGACTCATAGTATCAACTTTTTCGAAAATAACAGGTCCTTTAAGATATTACACCTGAAACTTTGTCAAGTAAACATGCTCCTATAGAATAATGGTGCAAAAGGTCATGAACAATTCCTTCACTGTTCTCAAGATCAGAAAGAATCCAGGAAACTCAAGCACATGGCTGCCACTTCTAGTTTGCTAATGGCTCTGGTGGCTGGTGGCTGAGACAAAAAGCATGTTATTTCTTGCATGACCCTAAAGACTGAGTAATTTGTTTTAAGACTTTTATTTTACTCTCAAGAGTTGTTGATGGGAATGTGAAAGAAGATGCAATTTAAATCACTGTGCAGTAACCAGGGAACTCGTTTATAATAGGACAGAGTCCATTTCTTCAGGTTTTTAAGACATAGTTTAGAGATTTTTCTTTATACATGAAAAGGTATAAAGAGATTGCTTTGCTTGCTTCACTGGGTGATTAGCCTAGACAGAATAGATTGACGGGATCTTACAGGTTTTCTTAAACAGAGCTAAGAGTTGCTTAATAATTATGGACACAGTTTCCACATACATGGTTAACATACCATTTTTATCTTCCAGGTGGAAGCTCCAAAAAGATGAAAATAATTTTCAGAGTTCCCTTTTGGCTCAGTCTGCACTTTCCAGTTCTCCTAATGAGTTGGTTAACTTGTTACTTATTTATTTATTTTCATTTAGACATTTGGTCAATAAAAATTTAATGTCTATTATAGGAGTAGTTTATGTTTTCACACTTAACAGCTATTAACACCATTGCTATCTGATCTACAAACAGGAATTCAACTAATGCTCCAATTCTACTTGGAAATTTATCCCTATAGATCTTTCACTGAATTAATTCTGCTAAATTTCTCGCTGACGTAGCCCATATTGTTGCTTAGTCAATGTAGTCTGACTGGTATTACATTAATTTCTGTGTCACTCTTAAATAAAAAAACAAAATAAATTGACTTACCCATTCATCTGATTGTTACCTTACTAGACTTTTTAAATGAATAGACATAGCATACAGTGGTTAAGTGAATATTAAAAAATTGTAGTTATTCCTCTTGTGCTGGTCATGTATTAGGAAAGCAATAAATACTAGTGACTGTGTTTATAAGTGGGTGCTACTTTATTTTATCCAAGTAAAGCATTTTCAAAATAACATTATCGAGGGATATAATTCAATGCACAAATATTCACATTACATAGCCTTTCAGGAGTATAACACAAAATCAAGTTTTGTTGCAATAAAGATTTTAGATGTAGTACATAGATTTTAATCAGCACCAGAGTTACATAAAATCAAGGACAGAAAGAATTTGCTTTTCAAAGTTAGACCTCTCATAAGTCTCATGTGTTTTGACTTCAAATAAAATTTTAAACTTTAAGAAATTTCTCCCATTCTCCTTTCTGCATAATGTATTTGGCTACTTTCTAAAGTTTATCATTCACCGAAGTTTTAGGAAAAATATTTCCTATTTCTTTGTTCAAGGAATATATCCAGAAAAACAACCTTTTACTTGTGTATTGACTTTAAATTATCAGCCTAGAATTTCAGATATTAGTAGGCCATGCTTTAGAAGTAAAAATCAAGCTACATTTAAATGAATCTATTCTCAGGTTTTATAAAATGAGGAATAAAGTGAGGGAAAATAAAAAAATATAGACTGCTAAGATGTGTTGACATAATAATAGTTCTAATTTATTGAGTCCCTACTCAGTTTGTTCTTCTCACTGCAGTTGCTCGTGTGTATTGTTACTACCTAAAATAGTCCTTTGCCCCCGACTTCTCCTTATCACCTTAGTTAACAGTGCTATCCAATAGAACTTCCTGTGATGACTGAGAAGTTCTAATTCTGAGTTATTGAATATGGTAACCACTAGCTATATGTAAAGACCTTAAAGTATGTCTAGCGCAGCTAAAGTACTGAATCAATCTAATTTTAACCAACTTAAATAGCCTGTTATATGTGGTAGTATAGAGTACAGCTCTAGTCTGTTTTCTGTACTGCAATTACCTTTTTAATTTATGTGTTCTTTGTGTAATTGTCTATCTTCTCTTCACTAAGTGGTAAACTTCCTGAGACAGCTGGTCTATCTTTTTCTCAGCTGTGTCTTTATTAACTAGAACAGAACTTGGTGTCTAGTAGATACTGAAATTATTCATTAAAAATATAAGGATGTAATTATTATACATGCTCTACAGATGATCAGGAGCAAAAAGTGGACATACCTTGTAGAAAGTGGCAGGTTTTGAACCCTGGATTATTTGATGAAAGCTCAGAATCTTTTGTCTTTTTAACCAATTGGCCAAAACTGCACTCATAACTTCACTTCAGACTTGTGACAGTCACACACCAAGGATGAAAAAGTTTGGTCAAATTAATATCAAAAGCTTAGTAGACATTGATAGCCTTTGATTGCCAGCATTCTGCCAGGGTATCTATAAGGTCTTTGGGTTGAGGAGACTCCCAGGAGTCTGAGTGTACATACATTAATAAAGAGGATTATATTTCCCAAACTATTTATACCACTTGAGAATTCTAGTGCTCTTTAAAATGTTATGAATTACTTTAGTTCTAGAAATGTGTTTTTCTTAAAATGTGTTTACAATATATATATAGGTAGATTACTGTTATATATATATACACTACATATATATATTCAAAATACATAAAATACATTTTATTGACTGTTTTCATTATCTTGAGATAATGTATATAAGAAAAAAGAGAATCAAAAGTCCTAAGAAGCTACATGTATGAATCATCATGGGTGACCTGAGCATTGAGGGACTTACAATGGAATCTTCAGGGTGACATTAGATGATTAATCATGAATGCTTGACTGATTTTCTGATGTAGTAAATTTACAACACACAGGTGATCATATGTTCATTTTTTGTTAAACATTCATACATCCAAATGTATTTGTTTATCTGTACCTGAAAAAGAGAAGTTTTTAATAAAGAACATTCAAAATGACTTACTCAACTCTTTCAAAGAAAGAAAAATAGTTACAACACTTACCTTCTTAAAAATCATTTCAAGATAAAAAAGGACGTTTTTCAGATGAAATTGTGCTCTTTGCCATAATCTGGATGGACTTGGAGGGGTTCATGCCAAAAGTAAAAATAAATCAGAAAGAAAAATGGAAATATAGGATGGTTTCACTCATATGTAGACTATAATGAAATGAAATAAGTGAACATACAAAACCAACAAAATTAACAGGACAGAAGACTGGTTACCAGGAGGTTGGAGAGAGGCGGGAAGGGAAGGAGAGAGGGAAAAGGTGTTGGCAAAGGACACTGGAACTCTGGTGAAGGGTGTGGTGTGAAATATATACACTGACATGCAATTTAATATCCTAAAATGAATATAGCATTATGAGCAAAAACAAGTAATAAATATTGCTATTAAATTGTATTGTAAAAAAAGAGAAGAAAACTTTTGCCAAGATCAAATGTAAAAGTACTAGAATACTGGAAATCTCGTTTTATGTTATTTTTGCTACAATAGACTGCAAAATAAGATTTTCATGGAAGGTTGTAATGGAAAGAAAATAGAGAAATAGATTTAAGACTAGGTCTAATTTATGCTTTGACATGGTAACAGCATCCTTAATATCAAGCAATATAATATACAACTGGCATACAATACTATTTTTATTTAAAAATAACAAAAATAAAAAATTACTGATGTTTTAATTTGGTATACTGTCTTTTTAAGGGAGTCGATATCACTTAATATATTTAATATGAGTTAAATAGTTAAAAAACATATTTTTCTCTTATAAAGTGTAAAGAAATGCACATGAACTGTTTTTACTAATTTCTTGAGATTTTAAGTAATGTATATATTTGATCATTTTAACCATCTTTAAAAATCATAGCTTACATTGTATCTTAAAGTTCCTTTTGGTGTTTTATACATCCATTAATAGTTCCTGTGTGATTTATTGCTAAATATGATCAGGAAATTTTTGCTTTGGTTCTTTCATATGCAATAATTCAGCAACCTACCTTAATATTTTGTTTACCTCTTTCTTATCAGGGAGCATGATTCTGCAAACCAGGATGAATCTCTGGACAAAACTGACTTGCAAGTACTCATTAGAGGGGTCAGGCCCGGTGACAATTTCCAGTGAGGACCTAGAATGCAAAGGGAACAGCTTATGGGCGTCTATGGGAGGGTTACAGAGAAAACTTTGGTCTGATCGATGTCCTACCCACCCTTAGAAAGCGAAAGGGAGCAGATCCAGGCTTGGGGTCTTTGGGTGCTAAAATGGAATATATTCTACAGTGTTTGGACCCAGAGTTCTTTAGAGTTAGATGGTGACTGTCAGCCAACTTTCTTAGAGTTTGCGATGGATCAAACAAGAAAATCCAAATTTGATAAGATCAAAGGAAAGGATAGTCCTCCAAACTGGAAAGAAGCGAAAGTGTGAGGCAATTCAATGCATGAGACCAAAGTTAGAAATAAACTTGCTGACCCTAATTGGGTAAGTGCATGGGCTCAAGGTGCTATATTTAAACTTGAAATAAAGATTTAGAAGGTGAAAGTAATGAGATTTGAACCAACTCCATGATTCTGATTCTTTCTCTTCTCACAATAGCATTCAAATCCTCTCTCCTTATCTCACTAAAAGAATCTAGCTTTCCTTTTGCATAGAGTGCTAATTATAGTAGTCTGTCTCACAGGATGACCATGAGGACTAAATTATAACGTCATAAATCATTTAGACTCAACATTTATTATATCTTGGTGCTCCATAAATATGGGTTATTATTATTGCTATTTTTTAATTTTTTACAATTTTTTTTTAATGAAAACATGGAAAGTTTACACATAATTGTGAATTACATTGGGGCACTAACTATAAAGGGGTTGAGTACTCTAACATGCACCCTGGGAGTGAGAACTGAGTATCGAAGGAAGGAACATGTTGAAAAGATGGAACCTCTCCCTAAGGTTGGGATTCTTGTGATCTGGAGAAGGTGTCATTGTTTTCCACTGGTGGTGAAGAAAGTCACTATGTTGTTTTGGGTCAGGACTAGTTCATGGAAAGTACACAGAAGCTGGCAGGCAAGAAAGGGACACTTATACCTGGTTGTTGATGATTTGTATGATGAACAAGGACTGGAAGTAAGAAACTATGCTGAAGGTTTTAATTTGACTAAGGCTGGCAGATGACACCCACAATAGTGTATTTTATTGTCTTACTGTTTTTCTGTGTGGCTTCTTTATGGTTTTAGAGTATCCTTTAATAGTTTTTTGCAAAGCTGGTTTTATGGTGATAAACTCCTTTAACTTTTGCTTGTCAGAAAAAGTTTTTTTATCATTCCTTTAGTTCTGAATGAAAATCTTGCTTGATGTAGTACCTTAGGTTGAAACTTCTTTTCTTTCAGTACTTTGAATATATTATATCATTCCCTTCTGGACTGTAGAGTCTCATTTGAGAAGTCTGCTGACAACCTTACGGGGCCTCCTCTGTATGTGACATGTTTTTCTCTGGCTGCTTTTAAAAGTCTTTCTTTATCTCTTTTCTTTTTTAAAATTTTTATGATGATGTGTCTAGGTGTATTTCTGTTTGGTTTCTTTTATTAGGAACTCTTTGAGCATCCTGGATTTGGAGGCTTGCTTCATTCTTCAAACTGGGGAAATTCTCATCTATTATTTCTTCAAATATAGTTTCTGCCCCCTTTTTCTCTCTTCCTCTGGGACCCTTATGATGTGAATATTGTTTCTCTGGATGTTGTTTCACTGACCTTGAATGCTGTCTTCAGGTCTTTGAATTTTTTTTTTTAATCTCTTTGCTGGTTTGCTTGATTGAGTTCCTCTGTCCTGTGTTCCCAATCACTGATTCTATTGGAAGTTTCATCCATCCTATTGTTGAGTCCCTCTATTGAGTTCTTTAATTCAGTCATCATGTCTCTTGTCTGATGTCTTGTTTTAATTTGTCTCTTTGCTTTCGGACATTTTCATTTACTGTCTCTACTGATTTCTGATTCTCATGACTATGTTAATCACAGTTACCCTAAATTCCTCATCAAGTAATTCACATGTCTGTTGTATTCAGATTTTCCCCTGGGTTTGATTGGATCCATCATTTCATGTATATTTCTCTGTGCCTTTGCTCTATTGGACATTTTGTTAATGTTTCTGAGGGTTCAGTTTCCCTGGTGTTGTGTAGGTTTGACTTGCCCAGGGTTGGCAATCAGGCTGCAGTTCCACCTCTACCGACAAGGTGACGCTAGCGGGTAGCACTGAGGTTTGGGACTACCGTCTCACTGTAATTCAGGGGGTGGGGCATCTGATGGGCAGGATTTCTGGTGGGCCAATATGTGGTGGGTGGGATTTCTACTGTGGACCCCAGGTTTTGGCCTGAAATGGTTGTGGGAGAGGTTTGAGCGCTTTGACTGATTTCCACTTATGGCTGGGCCCAGTGCAGTTTCACTACACAACTCCCAGTGCAGTAGCTCTCCTTTCACCTGCTCCCAAATCAGCCCTCCATGGCTCTGTGTCTCAGACCCACTGGGCCTGCCTCTCGCTGACTCTGCAGCTGGTTCCAAAATCCCTAGTCTCTGCCCTACTGTGTGTCCAGAGACTCCTGAGCTCCGTCCCAAATCCAAATCTGTGGCTTAACTGAGAACTCCACTGGGTGCCCTCACTCACTGTTAGTCGTCAGCCCATCTGTCTCCAGCTGAAGTGCCAGTTGTTTCTTGGTGTTTGCCTCAGGAAAACAGGTGATTTTTTTGGGTTTTTTTGTTTTGTTTTTGGTGTCTGTGGGGAGCAACCTGAAAGTGCATCCTGTCGAGTCTCCATCTGGAAGTTGATAGCATGGGTTATTATTATTAAGGAAAGAAAATTCTTAAAAACCAAGGGCTGGATCATGAACATAGCTTAATGAAGAAAGTAGGATGCTATATTACTTACACCTGGAATCAGCCAGGTCTTAGACAAATTATTCAAACTTTCTTCATTAGTAAAACTGAAAATAATTGCCTCATTCATTTTTCTCTGAAGGTAAAGTTAAATAATGTATATGAAGTGCTTAGTACTTTACTGCCTGTTGCAAGTTAAGTCTTCAAAAAGAAGGCCTATAGTCAGATATCACTGGCTATTAGCCTTAGGGAAGATGAACTAAAGTAGATCAACAAACACAACATTGACAAAGGCCAACATTTGTTTGCGTCCATGACTTGGAAAACCTGATTTTTAGAGTTCTTTGCACCAATATACCATTGTTATAAAACCTATAAGATACTTATAATTGCTAAGGATGCAATCATCTTTCATTATTGAACCTGTATTTCCTACTTCCCCACTTCATTTGGATTGAATAAAAACAACATCAACACCATATAATCAACACTATATAATCAGCTTAGTGAGGCCTTCCAGAAATGCTAATATTTTATTTCAAGTTCTACACAAAGGCTGATTTTCAGAAAAAAATGACTGGCAGAGACATTTTTGACAAGTGCCGTTTTTCATTTGTCTTTATTTTAGGAAGTCCATGACTTAAAAGGGCAGAATTAGTTGGAAACAAATAATGTGAAAATGTGATAAGCAGTTTTCTGGAGATAAAACTCTTTGTGGTGAATGAAAGAAAAAGAGATGCTATTAAGAAGTTAAACTTTAGAATGTTTGCCTCTGTGGTAGATGCACAGAATCTCATCTTTTTTGAGTATAAAGAATATAAACAAAGCTTGCGTTGTTAATTTACTAACGCCTTAGAAATTTATTTCGTCTTTAGGATGTCTTAAAATATGTATCTTACATCTTTTTGTTTGTTTTGTAGATGTTTAAGTCATACAACATACTGGTTTGATATACATATATTGCAAAATGATTACCATAATAGATTCAGCTGACATTCATCTTATAGAGACAACCAAGAGGAAAGAAACAAAGGAAAAAAAAATTCTGCTTGTGATGAGAGATCTTAGGATTTACTTTTTAAACAACTTTCCTATATATCATACAACAGTGTTAACTATAGACCTCACATTGTATGTTACATCCCTAGTAATTATTTATCTGATAACTGAAGGTTTATACCTTTTGATTGCCTTCCTTTCCTGTTTTTAGTTGCCTAATCAAATCATTGACTTGCATAACATCAGCATCATGATAACACTATAATAAATTATTTATTTCCTGGCCAAGTGACATAGTTTAATGGTTTGGATTTTACTTCTGTTAAAAACTTAAAAAAATCATTTTTAATAAAATATATTCTCCCTTCCCCCAAAATTAAACAATGCAAATTAAAATCCTTTTGATGTGTTTGTTAGGTATCAACTGAACTACATTCTCAGATTTTGCTTTCTTTTCTGCTTCTTTTTAGTATGAGATATGGAGGTCAGAAGCAAACATTTCGCAACTCACATGCTGTTTTGCTGGGAAAGGAGGACACAGCTGGGCTTGTAATTGCTCCACCGCTGTCCATGTCCGCTGATGACTTCTCTAACTTTGAGACTAGGTGTACATTACATTTGTGAAGGCTTGCGTAGGACATCTTTGCACAAAGGTCAGAGGCAAGGGGATTTCAATCTACCCAGCTTATGCTTGTGGGTTGCAGCTTGTTCTTGCTCTTTCAGCCTTTTTGTATTTGTATGGAAAAAATTAAGAACCATTGATTGAGATATCAGGATAGGGCAACAGAATCTAGATATTAAGATCAGCTTGAGAAAACAGACAGAGTTTGGAAATCACAAGGGTCATTAAAAAAAAAAAAAGAATGAAAGAAAGTAGACTGACTACAGGATAAGACTAGAGAGACATTTAGCTTTCTGATGCTAAAAATTTGAATGTGTATTTTATTGTTAGTAGAATACATTTGTTTCTTTAGACACTTTCTGCAGACATTTTCTATATTCATTGCTTAAACTAAGTTTTGTTTTGTTTTTTCAGTTTCCTTTATGGCAATTTTCACTATTCCTTTAACAACACTTTCTGTTTCCATGGTGGTCTCACTGGAAGTATCCTGTCACCAGGGGCAGAATCTTGATGAAATGCTGTAAGAATCCACAAAAGACAAGAGTGAATGACACACTGGAGAGCATGGGGGAGGTGTCTGTGTTGTGAAACAAATGTGCCACATGCCAAGGAACACAAGAAGGTATCAGATATGTTTCACATGTCCTCTTGGCTACTCTCCACCTTGGAGAATTTGTGGACATTCCAGAGGTAGAACATCATTTCTGTGAGCTCTGTTGGACAGCTACCCTGTTTTAAATATATAGCGGCATGTCAGAGTCATAAATTATAAGCTTAGAAAACCCGCCTCAATGATGACAAATGAATTGGGTTATGTAATGTGCATTATTAACATGTTCAGTCTATATATGTGTCCTGATGGTGTGAAGAAAAAAAAAGCAAAAACCAAATCAAAAACCTCTAAAGAACTCTTTCCTTCCTGTCAGGAATCTTCAACAATGAATTGATTCTTATAAAGTCTAACAAAATCACTTGGAATAAATTTCCATCTTGTTTGTTATTTGTACGGAAAAAATTTACTCAGAGTAAATGTTCAAAATGTCAATTGCTGTCATCATTTATGGTATTGTTGCTGCCATTTCTGGAAGTGTCAGGGAGGGTGGTGTCCTGGGCTATGCCCTGGAGGCTTGACAAAGTGTATTTCTCAAGTGGGACAACTCCCTCCCAACAGCTGTCCCATTTCTTTGCTCAAGTTAGTCATGTCATTCCCATTTGTTTTTGAATTGGGACCAAATATGTGATCAGGTCTAACTTAGCAGGGATGTTTGATTATTTAAACTTGAATGGTTTTGTTATGGTTGCTTGAGAAGAAAGAATATGTACAAGGTACCTTGATCTAGAGGAATTGATCCCGGGTCAGTAGCTTAAAATCCCAGTTATGATTTGGGCTCCGCAACCGGACTAGAATTGGAAGTCTGTAAGCAGGTGATTTCATAGCTCTGGGTCATTTCCTTATGGGCAAACAGACAAATGAAACCAGATGATTGTTATCATCCTAATTATCTTTAAAGGTCTAGATTATGAGTTTGAAGAAAACCAAAATGCAGCTTAAAAGACAGACTTTGAAACTTTGCTGCTTGAGTACTATATGGGTTGCAAAGCTGTGTCCTGAAGAACTTATTTGGATAGCCACCTAGTTGTATATGAAAGTTAAGAAAGATGCTTTTATAACTTTAATTATATTTTTAAAGGTGATGTAAGTATCCTCATAATAGTCTCAGTTTTGCCTTTTGGTTATAAAGTCAAAAATCTTTATTATCTGACTTATTACAGTAAAAGTGTGACAACCTTTGTATTATGCATATCCTACACAGGAAGTCAAAATAGAAATCCTCATGAGGGTATTTAGTTACTAAAGAGAAGCTCTACTCCACCTTTCTCTTCAAGATGGACAGCCAGCTTATATTTTCCATTGGTTAAATTTATTGGGTCCTTTGGTTTTTAATTAGTACTTTAAGAAGCAAAAATAATGTTATTTTCTCAGAAAAATAGCATTTTTACAAATAGTTATCAAAATTTTAAGGCATACAATTTCTCTTTGACTCTTTCATTTGCTGATGGTCTCAAACTTTTTTAGGCATCTCAAGAGAACATCTTTTTTTTTTTTTTTTCCACGATTTATTCAGCATACCTCTCTTTTTCTGGGAAACCAACACTATCCGTTCTGCCCTGGAATTTTCTGTGCTGGAGCTAGCAACCCACCTCTTTCTTTTTCTGACTATGAAGCTGTACAGCTAGAAGTACTGGTGTGGTCAACGCGCCCATGTCCTGCCTTATGAACAGCCCTTCTGTTCAGGTGTGGAGAAAGCAGCTGAGATTGACTAGGACGAAAAACTAATGTAGAGGGAGGAACAACTGACAGTGTTGGAATTCTGCTTCATATACCTGCCCTTTCTGATTATGTAAGCTGCAATTTCCCCTTTGACCATATTGATTCAAATTGAATTTCTAGTGCTTGCTGCCAAAATTGTCCATTTAAGATTATTTTTCTCAACATGCGAAATTTGGAGACTCACAATGTGGTCTTATTTGGAAAGAAAGTCTTTGCAGATATAATTAGTTATGTACCTCAAGAAGAAATTATCTTCGATTTAGGGTGAGTCCTAAGTTCAGTGACTGACATCCTTGTAAGATACCTTCTCCTTAGAGAACACACATATAGAAAAGAAATGCATCTGAAGATGGGGGTAAAGTTTGGAGTAATGCTACCACGAGCCAAGACTACAGAAACCACCAGAAGCTGAAAGAAGCAAGGAATGATCTACCTTCAGGATTTTGGAGTGGATGGTGTCCTTCCTTAATATTAGACTTTTAGCCTCCTCAACTGTGAGAGAACAGATTTCTGTTTGTAAACCACCCAGCGTGCAATAACTTTATGATGGCAGACCTCAAAAATGAATGCACCCTTCTGGTATCTGGTCAAAAAGAACAAAAGCAGCTCTTGCATTTTTGAGTAACTAGTGTAGATTGATCACCTATATCACAGCAGGCATCACACTGAGTTATGACACATCACATCTCCCTCTTTTCTACTAGACTATGTCTCCTCTAGGGTGAAGAACCTAAACTGTCTTTTAGATCCACCTCCTCTCCTAGTACAGTTAGTGCCTGATAAAAGTGTATTGCATGAATTCATTTTTGAATGGATGCATGGAGGGATGGATGAGTGAATAGAGATGTCCAAGACACTGCTATGCATGGCGAGGGAGGAGTAAGAACATGAGACTTCTCCAGGAGTTTGAAAGCCTGGATGAAGAGGAAAGACAAACTGGAAGTAGATATCCTGGGGGAAGTGCTAATGAAAACTGTTTTAAGTGTGACTAAAGGAGAATTCAAGGATACGTTTAATTCACAGAGCTCTCTATACCTGCCTCCTACCTCTGGTCTTTATATCATGCTCTCTGCTCCAAATCAGATTGGCTGATTGCATCGACCTGGTCCTGCCCCTTGTGAAGAGGTGTTGTGACTCTCCCTGTCAGAATTTCCTCACTGGGACCTGGTATTTAGGGGTTTTATGTGGGTCAAGTAAGGTACACATGTAAAGTGCTTTGAGGGTGCCTAGCAACTGCTAAGAGCTTAGAAGCTGTTAGCTGGTGATTACTATTATTATTCCAGTCCTCTCTCTGCAGGTACTGCTGTTCACTTCCACAGAATATTCTCCTGTAACCTTGAACATGACTCTTCAAAAGCCCAACATTACCTCCCTCCCAAAACTGCCTCTCTCTCTCTTTCCTCAGAGTGCGTCTTTTCCCAGTCATCTTTACTTAAAATCCTAGAGCATACTTAATTTCCCATTCATTTGAATGTATCAGCAAATTCTGGTAATTTTTTTTCCTTCTTTTCCCTCCCTTCAGTCCCTACCTTTAACATCCTAATTCAAATTAGAGAGTCACCAGAAATCCACATAGGACTGAGTGTATTCCTCAAAGTAGCATTAAATCACGATTAAATCATGTGTGTGTGTTCATGTAGGTATATAAATCTGCGTATGTACAGTATATATGAAAGTACTATTATGTAACACGTTACTTCAAATCCTCAGTATTCATTATAAGGTTTTATTTTTCTCTTGTCCTAAAGTAATTCTATTTTAATTTAAATCAGGTATTATTTTATAAGGTTTTAGCATATAGGAGTCATAACATGCTTCTCTTATCTCCCATAAAGTAGCAGTGCTGGGACAGTCTAAGGAGTTACTCAGGATCTAACCCTAGGAAACCACCCTGTATATCTTTGATCTCCAGCACATCAGCAAGACTTGCCAACTCAGCCCTCAAGTGGAATGACTCTTGCCCCCTCCATGGCTACACTTTGGATATAATTATTATCATTTCTTGCCTAGACGACTTAAAACATATTTCAATGATAACCCTCTCCATTTATGTCTGCATTAAGTCTATTCTTCATAGATTACCCAGTGGGATCTTTAAAAGCATAAATCTTGGAGTGCCTTGGTGGAGTAGCAGTTAGATCAATAACCTTTAAAGGAGCACAAGGCCGTATGCCCCTGGGTTCTAATCTGAGTTCTGGCTCAGGGTGGCGTGGAGGAGTAACCAATGTGAAGTAAATAAATTAGGAAAATATAATAAAGTGCTTATTCCTCTCTCTCTTCCTGCCTGCCTCCTTCCTACTCATCTTCATTCTTGCCTGCACCTTCCTAAAAACAAAAACATAAATCTTAAAATTCTTCTTATCCCACTTAGAAGACATTTAAAACTTGAAATCTTTTGACTGGTCTGTGAGGCTTGTCTTTCTCTGAACTTGTGTCTGGTTTTTTTTTTTTTTTTCAGTCTTGTATTCTTGTTGAGCAATTCCCCCTTTTCTTATTCCATAAACATCTAAACTAGTTTTTATTGTATCAGTCTTGTTCTGTTGTAATAATTCTGTGTAATACCCCACTTCTCAAAATCTTAGTGGCTAGAATTGAAAACATTTTTCTCCCATAGCATTGGACTAAAAGCAAAACCACACTAAGCCTAAGCTTAGAGAGGCGAGTAAACTCTGTCCAGCTGGAAGCCATGTCATGGGTAGGGAAAGATGAATTGTAGCAAGTAATACTTTCAACCTTGTTGGCCTCAGGAACTTTGCTGCTGCTCTACTTTTTCCAGTTGGGTTATTTTTCACCAGATTTCTTTTCCTCATTTTACACTTCCCTTGCTCAAATGTGACCTCATCAGAGAGAACTTCTTTGATATCCATTCTCTCAGATAGTCTCAGAAACCCAATCATTCTCTAATACCTATCATGTTTTCTTTTCCTTCAAAACATTTTTATTGCTGTTTTGTTTGCAAGTCAATGTGTATATCATATCACACTGCACTCAGTGTTAATTACCACTCTCACATCTACGCCTCTATTTTCTTTCTTCTTAGCCCTCATTGCCTGTTGAAATTATACATAGTAAGTCCTCACTTAACATTGCAGAAAGGTTTTTGGAAGCTGACTAAGCAAAAATGACATACAGTGAAACAAGGTCCTTAAATCACGGTGGTTTTATCCAACATTGGCCAGGATATTTTATTTCCTTTATCAGTGTAATAATGAAACAAAGTTGAATGAAAGGATACTTATTTGAAGACTTGCTATACTATATTTATATATCTACTTTTGTCTTTGGTATTCCTGTTATTTTCTGTGAGGGAAGGGCCTTAAATTTTTGTTTCTGTATGCCTAGCATGAGGAACAGTGAGAGAAATAACTCAGTCAGCGCTTAACAAATATTGGTCAGGTTAAGTAAATAGAGCAATACTAATGATTTTTTTTCTTTCTTGGAAAGCAGCTTAAATGGGTAAATTTACAACAAGACATGTCAAGAAGATCATATAGTATTTTTCTTCATGTTTAAAGCTGCATGTATGTGTCTTTTTTACTTCTATTGAGAGGTTAATGAATTCTATACTCCTACACAAACTCAGATGCCTTAGCTGTAGGTGTTGTAAATTAACAAAACATTTAAATTTTGTAATTCTGATAAACATTTAGAAACTTTGTCCTCAAAATCAGTTTTTTCTCCTCATTTCCCTATTCCCCTTGAGTAAAATTTAGTAACTCTGGACTCAACCTTTGATATGTAATTTTCTCTGTTCCTCCTCATTTAATTAATCCTGCCTATATAGCAACATGGTCTCAACATTGTTCACATACTGTTTCTTTCTTTTCTATTCGTATGACTGTCTCTGGGTTTCAGAGATAAGATCTTGACAGGTTTTGCTAATTCTTGACTGTTGTATGTATTATGTGTTAGAATGCTCATCTAAAGTGAAGTGCTGATGATATGACTCCCATAATTTAAAAAATACTCAGTTTCATCTTGTTGCAAGCTATGTTTAAAAAAAAAATCTATTTATAAAATTTAGGTTTTCTGTTGCCTTAGAATATGTCATTCCTCTTTCCCAAAAGCAATTACATAGAACTATTTGCTTTGGATTAACAAAAATAAGTGATTGATTTTTCAAAACAGCTAAAAAGAATTCGCTTTATCTGAAATTCAAATTTGATTGAATATCCTGTGCTTTTATTTGCCAAATCTAGCAAGTCTATCTTGAAGTCAAGAGGAGAAACCCTTTAAGGATTCCTCAAAAAAAAAGAAAGTAGATGAACAAAACTCCACAAAAATCTATCACAAAATCCCCACCCAAAAGGATCATGATTATTTGAATTCTGGATTCTCTATAATGACCTTAATATTCATCCCATTGAATTATATGCATAGCAAACCTTTTAATATGCATCTGAGTAGCACACTTGGAAAAGTTGGTGGTTGCATTGTCAGCCTGCCTTGTCTTTTGCATTATACAATCAATTCAGTTTGAGTAATGCCCCCCAGGAATTCCAAGTTGTACCCAGGATCAAAGTAAAATGTTCTGATGCCATGACATAGTGCCTTTCATATCAAATGCTTCCAGAGCCATATGAATGGGGCATTCACATTAAGTTGTTCCATTTGGTGCATGGCAGAGGGCCCAACGAGTCAGAAGGAGCCCCTAGAATTCTGGCTTAATCTCCCTCCTCAGAGCCTTCCAAACACATTGCTTTATGGACCGTGTAAAGTGGACCTGTTCAAAGCACAAAGTGAGTGCGTATTCTAATGGGAATGGGTAACAATGACACCAATAACAAAGACTTACATTAATATGCTAGTGACAAACATTATTTCATTTGAGTCTCATTAAATGCTTGTGAGGTAGGTATTGCTTGCTTTAGACAGAGGAAGAAATTTAATTCAGAGTGGTAGAAATATAGTTAAAATCACTGGAATAAAAGACTATATTATTTTGGAAGGAAAAGCAATTAAGTGACGAACACTAATTTCCTTCAAGCTGATGTAATCTTTCCCCCTATATAATGCTAGTGACACAGCATCAATGCTGTGATGGAAGATATCCAACTTTTTAATTTGCCAATGAAGAGTAACTGAGAAAATTGTACTGACCTAATTTTTAGCAGGATGGACATTCAAATGCAGCAGATTTTTTTTTAGGAACTTTCCTTCTTGTCTAGTAATAATACTAGCACCCATTTTTAGAGCATTTCTGCATGCTAGACACTTCTAAGTGCTTTATAACTAAATATCAAAATACATGTAAAAGTTAACTAACAGTCATCACAATTCTATTAAATACTACTTAGCTAGCAAGGTCTGTTCACTGGCTCCATAGAAATAATTGGCTAAATCTCTTTTATTTTCCAAATAACCCACTTTGATCCTTTGACACTTCATTCCCATGGTTCTAGTCTCCATTCACACCATCCCTTAAAATTGTTGCAGAATCCTGAGGACTTATTTGGTTTAGAAAAGGCCAGTTCAGTTCTCTCAGACCAAGAGAAAATTGCAGAGAATTTTCAGTCTTTTCAGAGAAAAGATTGCAGTCTTTTCAGTTCACTAACACCAGTGCTTCACTTCCAACCCCGTGGTATCTACGTTTTTGAATGCTGGTCCTGAGTTCTCCCATGCGTAGGCATCCATTCTGTGGCCAAACCCTTACTGACCCAGGTGAATGTTCAGCCCATGGGCTCGCCCATGCTTGGTATAGCACTCTATTCGGGCTCACATGGTCAATGTTCTTTATGTTATAATACCATGTCAGGAAGGCTAGACAACTGGTGTGAGGAGAATTCCAGACTCATTCAAGCACTGTGCTGCAATGAGCCTCTTCTATGGGTATTATGTTGACTCTGGATGCTGGTCTTGATTCAACCCTCCTTCCTGGTGTGTTTGCACTTCTCATTGGGGTTTCCTCCTGCCCAAGGACCATTATCAAGGCCATCCTGTACTGACAGGTTTTCCTAATCCAAAGTCTTGGGTAGTGGATTTGATTATTTATTCATCCTTGTAACAGATATTTACTGTGCACTTACTATGTGGAAATTGCTATTCTCAGTGAACAAAATAGAGTCTCTATCTTCATTGACTTTGAGTGAAGGTGGCAAATTAAACTTAAAAAATCAAATACATTCTGTAATGTCAGATTGTATAAACACTGGAGAATAATAAAGTAGGTATTGGAGGAAGAGGTGACAAGGTTGGTGACCATTGCTATTAAAAACGGGTAGTTAATGTAGAACTCATTGAGAGGCGATTTTACAAAATGCTTGAAGGAGTAGAAGGGTGGAGAACATTAGCAATGCAGCTACCAGGGGAAGAGGATTCAAGGGGAAAGACATAGGTGGAGGGAACAGAGAACAAAGCTGTGTGGTGCGAATGTGTTTTGTGTGTTCTAAGAGGAGCAAGGAGGCCAGGTAGTTGGAGCAGAGTGAGGTGTGGGGTAAGAAGTAGCAGATGGGGTTAAAGGGACATTGGAGAGGTAGTGGGGAGCCAGACGACTGGACAGTAGGAACATTATAAAGATTTTGAATTTTGGATGCACCTTTGTGGCTCAGGTGGGTCAAATGGCTCAGGAAGCTACTATGCAAATCATGTAAAATGCAAGGACTTGGGTTTTAGACCTGGGTCCTGAGTTCAAACTTTTAAAAAACGGAGAAAAAATATTTTGTATTTTGCTAAGAGTGACTTGGAAAATCGCTGGAGGGATCTGAATACAGAAAATATATAATCTGACTTAAGTTTCAACAGAATCACATTGGATTCTGGTGGTAAATAGGCTGCAAGGGAATGTATGTATATTTATATATATGACACATATATATATATATCTGTATCTGTAGTTCTATCTTCTGTCTAGTTAAACCCAATGGATTGAATATGTGCATTTATCATGGATCTCATCTAAAATTCTACTAAGATGATAGTGTATTCATAAAAATATTATAAACCCATGAAGAGAGAGAGAGAGAGAGAGAGAGAGAGAGAGAGAGAGAGATCATGAGGAAGAGATTATTTAATCAGACCTGGAAACAGAGCAGCCTTTACCAACTTACATTCTGAAACAAAGCGGAGCACAGATTTTTTAAAAAGTAAGATCCAGATCAGCTTTGCAACTTAATACCGAGCTTGTACCTAGTATCTTGCTGAGAAGCATGAAGATCAGAGAGACATGAGTTGGAGGTGCCAGTTACCTCAGAAATTACAGCGAGAGAGGACGTTGAAAAGAGAGGGCATCAATTCTCACACTGTGGAATGGATGGTCCCTGAATTCCTTTCTTCACTTGCAGAGGAAAGTATGTGTTCACTCTAAAACGTTTTTTACCTGAGAGACCAGCGCATTGGGCACATCAAAAAGCAGAAGGGAAAACTGGAATTTCAGTGAGGGCCTGAATGCTGCAAGGGGAGTCCCACAGCCTCTTTCCCCTGTACCCCAAAGCAGGAGCCAGGGTTACACCTCCAGCCAGAAGTGTGAAGGATCAGTCTTTGGAGGAAACTTTACTGTCTGAGGAAAAATTCTATAGACACTGGCACCCGGGTGCCCTAACAGACAAGCTGGTCTACTGGTTGCATGAAGTTGAGCAGTCATGAAACCCTGCCTGTGCACCGTGAGCTTCCCTCGAGGGCCGTGAGCTTCCCCGAGCACATAATTAGTGGTTTTGCTGTACTAGAAGGGACAAAGCCCAGTGCCATCAGGATGGCTTCATGCAGAAAGTTCACCTTTGAACCATTTGAGAGAGAGGTAGTATCTCCATAGCCAATAAGAGAGGCTGTTTCAGGGAGAGGGAACCATGTAGGTGAAAAGGTGCATTTAGGACAGTGGGGAGACTGGTTAGTCCAGCGGGGAAGGGTATACCCCACCCGAAGGGCTGAGAGGAGGGTAATTTTGGATGGATTCCCAACACCAAATAATAGAAAAGCTCTGTAGGCCATCTAAGGAATTTATGACTGATGTAATTTAGAGTTAGATGAATATTTCTTGATTAACCAACGTGCCTATATAGATGTTGAGGGAATAAAAATGAGTCAGCATCTTCTCTGCTCTCAGAAGTTCAAAATGTAATGAGGGAGAGCGGCCCAGAGATAGTTGAGGAAGGTTCTACACAATGGTGAGTGCAGTGAGCGGCACGGGTACCACAGGATCCTGAGAAGGGCCTCGATGAAGCAGGAAGTCAGGAGGTTCCTGGGGGCTGGGAGAGGAGCACCAGCTATGTTTTGAAGGATGTGCTGAAGGAGATGGGGGACAGGGAATTCCTGGCCGAGGGAGCCACATGAACAAAGATCAGGAAACATGCAAGTGGAAGCCCCTTTATGTTTTCAGTCTGAGTGTCTTCCCTAATGTGGGAGAGGGAGGTCTTAGGTGAGGGACCAGGGACTGTGGTGTCAAATCAAGAAGAGCCAGGCCTGCCATTTATGGGGTGAACGGAAAGTCTTAGAAGGGTTTCCAGAAGAATGGCATGATCAGACTTTAGGAAGATGGCTCTAAGGGATTCAAGAGGGCAAGATGAGCAGAGAGATTGGGAGAAATTGCAGTTATCTACAAGGAGCCTGAACAAGAGCAGAGTCGTACATCAGGAGGACTTGTTGGTCGATTGGACATGAGGGTCAGTGTCAGCAGTATAGAATGGACCTAGGTTCAATTTTGACTCTGCAAATTACTGTGTACATCTCTGTGACCTGACACAAGGAACTTACCTTTACAGACCTCAGTGGAACACCCTTCTCTTGCTCATCTTTTTTTCATGAGCAGCCTCACCCTGACTTCCTGGCTCAGTTGGCACGGACCCATGCTGCAGCCTCGCTCTAGATCTTGAGTGGCCCTTAGACCTCTTCTTCTGTCAGTCACATGGGTTTCTTATCAAGACTTCCCCTTCTTCACAGAGACTTTGTAATTAAATCCTTATATTGCATTTTTTTTTTATAGTTTTCATTTTAATATTTTCCTTTAAGGTACGTGATCTTTAAGTTTAGATTAAATAAGCCTAAGAAGGATCTTAAAGTTTGTGTGGTGGGGCAAGTAGTGGCAGGGTCCAGTGGATAAGAACTCTTGGTGTTTTGATGGAGGGCAGGGTGTGCTGACAAATATTGGAGGAATGGGAAACCTGCACATATGGGTTTATATTATTTTGTAAAGCAAAACTGCCTCAATGAATATTTTAAGAAAGATATCTGGTCTCTCCTCTCCTCTTTGAACAGTTTTGACTTTGTTGATATGGGCTCTGTGGGTAGTGGGTGAGAGGGGTAAATGATGTGACTTCTGTGAACACCCAGTATGAGCTCATAATAGGGCAGAGCTAATATGTGTATACTAATGAGTGTGCAGAGCAAGTTCTCCCAGGTGTGTTATGATGTTATGTGTGAGTGTGGGATATGTAGTGGGAGGTCTTGCCTGCTGATCCAGGTGCTACATTGTTCCAGGTCCTCTCAAATTTGAATATATGTATGTGATATGAATGGTGCTCCCTTGGATATGGCATATTTGTGCAATGCACAACACCAACGTCTACTGGAGGGGTGACTGTTTTTCAGTCTATCCATATGGAGGTCTTACTAAGTAAGCTTTTTATACTGGGTTTGATACTTAGAGAACATACCTTAGAAATGAAAATTTACTATTTGTCTTATCAGTGATGACAGATCCTATAGAAGTTTAGACCTGACAGCCTGTGACAAGCATATTTGGGGCTCTTTTTCTCCACTTGGATATCTTTGCAATGTTCACTTTCCCAACTGTGCTTAGACATTTTCAGAACTGGGCAACCCCAGAGACATGTGCTCAGGTAGTCTAGGATAGTCTGCATTTCAGGAAAGGCAAGCGTGTTTTCCGACTGGCACCATGGGGCTCTTCGCAGCCTCTTGACTAAGAGAATTCAGTCTTAGACAACACTGCTGAGGGCATTTTTCTCTGGGCCACTAAGAAGGGCCACACCTCTCAGGTGCAGTCAGCTGCTTTCTGAAATGATTGTCACCATAAAGCTATAAAAAAGCTAATGACATAGTGTTAGCCCATATGCTTCTCAAGTCAGTGTGACTTTAATTATTTCTCCTGGGATGAGCTCAAGGGCTCAGATATTCTCAGAAAATTGCAATAAGACTGTGACTTAATATGCAGTCAGACAGGGTGTGATGGCTCCCCAGCAGGGCTTAGCAGCTGGGGCCCATACACATTGCAGCCGTGATGTACACAGATGTTGCTATGGTGACCTCCATAACTCAGAGGGTGTGGGAATTTAGGGATTCCCAGGGGGAACGCTGCAGTGCTTTTTACCAGTCTCCTGTAACCTGACATTCAGAGGCTTTCAAATATAATTTGTACTAATGGAGATCCCTAAAAATCTGGTTCCCTGGTTTTCCATATGCAGTAACCATTTAATGAGTTCTAATGAAGGAAGAGCTTGTCTGTATGAGTGCATGTATGTGTATGTGTGCATACTATGGAAATGTGATGAAACTTCTATATGTGTATTAATGGCTAACAAAGTAGAATATAACCCATACATTCCACTCACCTATATTCCCTAGAGTCATAACTGTTTCCTTGGTATCCAGTTAATCATCCTAAGCCTAATTTCTTTTCTGTTCACATTTGGTCATTGCTTTCTTGTGCTTATCTAGATTTTAGTGCTTAAATTTTAATAATAATTTAATTTATCTGTTTGATAAGTGTTATTGAATATTCACTCTGTATAGAAAACTATGCCTTATGATTGGAACTCATTTATGAAAAATGATAGGGAAGGAAAATAATTCATTTTGACCGAAGTTATTATATCTAGTGTTTCCTTGTAGGGTTTCATCATGCAGAATCTCTACCTTGAAAAAACAAAGTATCTGCTTTAGTAGTGTAGATATTCAGGAACAATGCTAGCTAATTTATAAAATTTTTAAAAGAAGAAAATTCTTCTTCTGGTTGATAACAAAGTAGACCTCAGACCCAGATAATTAATTAATCAAAAAGCTCATTCATTCATTCAACAAATGTTTACTGCATACAAATCTGGGCAGGTCCTGGACATACAATGATGAACGAAACAATTAGTGTCCTCTTTTCATGAGCTTGCAGTCTAGGGGAGGAGGAAGACAACAAACACAACAAACAATGAATATAACAAACTCACAGGAATATATAATTACAACTTGAAAATTACATGCAAAAATTAAACACTGCTGCTACTTTCTTCCAATAATCTTGACTTGGGTGTTCACATTTTAATAATAAATTAAATTGTTTAGCAAGAATTATTGAATATCTACTCTGTGTATAGTATTATTGACAATGTGATAAAGGATAACTGGAAGGCACTTAAATGTACATTTTTTTTAAAGAAAAGGTGCAGGCAGGAATGATAGGCAGGCAGGCAGGCAGGAAGAGAGAGGAAGAGCATTTTACTTTTTTGTATTTGTTCATCTTGGTTGTTTTCCCTACTCCTGGGTCTCAAACCTGGAATCTTGGGATATATGTGGACCATGTCTCGTGACCTTATCTGCTAGGTCATTAGGGCATATCTGTACATGAAATATTAAATGCAATCACATGTGTGATTAAGAATATGGCACACATAGAGACTTCCTTAAGGAGGGAGAAGGGGAATTTTATAGTTGTATATTAATGATGCACACCTGGCTAAGATCAATGTCACCTGTGTTAAGGGTCTGTAGATTTAGTACTTGAATGCTACAGGAAGATTAAGGATCAGTTATCAAATTTTGGTGTCTTCTAAGCCCACAATGAATTCTATTTTCTCACCCTGTGAGTGAGAAAAGACTTTTGGGGTGGGGGTAGTGGTGTTGAAGATGAAATGTCATGTTCATGATTAGAAAATTTGCCTTATAAGTAGAGCATTTGTCTAAAACTAATCTATCAATTCAATGCAGTTTCAAGCATAATGCTAGTAAAAGCTATTTGGGAGACTATTAAGTGCTTCTAAAATTGTTGTGGATGAATAGAAACCTACAAATAACTGAGAAAAATACAGAGCAGAGATTCACCCTTGCAGTAATATCCTGAAATTCCACATTCACATGGAATAGAGTCCATAAGCCAATCTGTGCCAATATCAACACATATCACGTGTCAAGGATGTCACAAGTCAGGACGAGCTGATAGCTATATGGAGAGGAAAAATGTTGGATTCTTGACACAGCATTAAAAAAATGGATGCAAAATTTAATTAAGAAAGATAAAATTGCAAAATTCTTAGTGATCTCATGTTAGGTAAAGCATTCCTAAATAAGACCTGAGAAGTTAAAATATGAAAGTAAAAAAACAAAAACAAAGAAAAACACCCAGAGCAAAACAGCAAAACCAAAATACCGAAGCAAAACCAAACACGACAGTGATTGTAAATAAATTAATATAGTTAAATGAATAACCACTTTTTTTAAAAAAGGAAAGGTGTAGGTGAGGATGGAGACGAGTAGGCAGGTGGGTCACCCCAGCCCCAGATCATGAATCCTCATTCTTGGGATGTACATGGACTGTTCCCAGGGTCTTTGCCCATTAAGCCACCACCAGGGCATGCCAGAAAAACTATATTTTTACAATGAGGGACCCCATAGACAATTCCTATCTAGGTAAAAGATTGAAAATATTTCCAATTTGTATGAGATATATGACAGGAACTTGTGTAAGTCAACAAGAATTTTAAATGGCAGAGGATATGAAAAGGAAATTCAAAGTAGAAAACTGAATGGTTGATGAATAGAAAATACAGTGGTACATCTCACTATTCATTAAGAAAGTGCTAGTTAAACAAGAAAAATGTCCCTTTTATGTAATTTTGTCAAGAATTAAGAAGTTAGATAATACTAAGTGTTGGCAAAGATGCAGAGAAAACACAGCTTCATGCACTGTGGTTGGAGTGTCAGCTTATATAGGAGTTCTGGCAAGCTCTCTAGCAGTGCTTAGTATAGCTGTCTTTGAAAATACTCTTTGACCCATCAATTTCATATCTGGGTATATATCCCAAAGAACTATGTGACAGAGGACTACTGAGAGGCTACTTAAATGTACATGAAATATTACATGCAATTGCATGTGAGAGTAAGAATATGGCACATGAAGAGACATTCTCTGGGGTGGAGAGGAGGAATTTTGTACTTGTATGTTAGTTATACATTCCTGGCTAAGTTCCCGGATAACAAAAATGTGTACATATGATCACCAAAATATGTACACAAGAATGTTCATAGAGATTCTATACAAAATAGTCAAAAATATATACTATTCTAATATAGACAAGTATGGTAAGATAAACTGTTACATATTACTATAATACTATGCAGCAATAAGAATACAACTACAGATAAAAATAAGGAGAAATGTCAAGCACTATGTTGAAGGAAAGAAGAAAGGCTCAAAAGAATATGCATGATATGATTCAATTTTTGAAATGTTCAAAAACAGATAAAATTAATCCATGGTGTTAAAATCAAGATAGTGCTTGGAGAGAGAAGAGTGGAAAGGTGGGGCTTCTGGGAGGTACTAGAAATGTTCTGCTTCTTGGTCTGAATGCTGGATGTGGATGTGCTCATTTTGGAGAATTCATTGAGTGGTGGATCTATGATTTGCATATTTTCCATATGTATGTTGCACTTGAATACTATTTATATTGAAAAATAGATATATGCACAAAACATTATAAAATTTTCAAAAATGCATGTATGTCTAGGTAACCATTGAATGGTTAGAGAATTAGAGAATATTGAGCATTTCTGACAATGTTGCTTGGCAAATAACATATGACATCATTAATATTGATATCTTGGTGGTAAGAGAAATATGAGTGGGAATAAACTAGCTATGAATGGGAAATGTGAGTAGTGTAAGACACAGGAAGGCTTGGCATGAACCAGTATTGGTTGTGTAAAACAAAAACATTAACCTGGTTTTGTGTACCTGAGTATGAAGGAAGAAAACCATTATAGTCATATAAGTATCATGTCATGGAAAACGGAAGGAAATAAGGAAAACACAGTTCCTGTCCTCACATATCCAGTGATCTTGTGGGGAGACAGATATTTAGCAAATAATTACCCATGTAATAATATTTTGAAAGTCTGGTAATTGCTACAGCAAAAAGAAACAGAGAAATGAAATAACTAGAGAGGAGAGAAATTAAGTTTCCCTGTTTTAGTAGATCTGAGGGGACTTTAGCAGTCTACAGAATGGAAGAGTAAGGGAGGTTCTGGGAAATGGGTTCAGGACTATTATAGACATAACAGAAGAGACTAAATGATTAAAGAATATAAACACTAGAGACATTCTTGGCCAATGGGACTTCCATGTATCTTAACCCATACAATATTCAGATCTGCCTGTTGGTTATGCCAATATGGTGAAATAACTGACTTTTATTGGTGGTTGAGAGGGAATGAGAATTGAAATACTACCTCATATAAATGGAGACTATCTCTCTCTTTTTGACTACTGAGTCTGTAGACATAATGAACTATTTAAAAGCTGTTAAGGGGACAATCATGGGAAATTCTCAGTATTTTCTAGCTAATTATTTTACCTTTCAGTATGATATAGATTACTAGTTACCTAAAAGGAAATGTGAGACTTAGCATCTTCTAGGAAATTAGACATTAGAACTGATTTTAAAGTTAAGTATTTCCTATTTCTTCCATATATTTCTTATGAACTTTTACCATTAAATATATATGACCTGTGGCCAGGATCTTAAAATAGAGTCAGACTCTAAGACATATAAGACACCAACATTTCATCTAGGAACATAGAATTTTCTGTTATGATTAAAAATATGAAGCTTATGAAAACTTCATCAAAAGATCTTTGAAAGAATTTTATCTATGGATCTCTTTCAGATGAAAAAGCAAAGTCATTAAAAATGCCTGTCATAATACAAGGTGTAATATGTGTAATACTTAGACTGTTACTGAAGAGATCTCACGCATTGTTAAGCACTGAGATGATCAATAGAATTCAAAATAAGTACTTAAATTTTGTGTTTAGAAACAGCATTTTTTATACAGTTATGCAGTAGTGAGTGGTCTATTGTACAATAATGCCTCTTAGTGAGAGCAAGTGGGCAGAATGGAACTGTTTTCTATTTAGTTTCATCATTCTGTGTTGTCAAAAAGTGTACCCTTGCTCTGGACTGGTTCCCTTACCCATAAAAATCTAAAGTTGACCAGTAGCAACACTGCTGTGTTTGGCTGTTCATTTCAATGAAAAATCTCTTTCCCTAGTGGTTATTATACTTTGAGTTGGCTTTCTTGATTTTGTCTTTTACAGTATTGGGGTACTACTAAATTAAATTAAGTCATCTACATGCTACTTCCTGTACATGAACTTAGGACTAAACAAAGGAATCTCTGACCATATTTCACGTTGGCTGCAGAAGATCTTGAAGATGATCTCTTTCAAAGAATTAACCTTCTGAGAGAGTCATGGAGATGGACCACTAGAATAGAAAAAAATTTGCCTTCCAGCTGCAGGGACAGCCTCCAGGAGCAACCCCCCAAGGATCTATCAAAGTCTTCTAGCTGAGGCTCCATTCTTTCTGAGCATACCTCAGTCAATGAGTGGGTAGGAGAGGTCTCCTAAGGCCTGACTATTTCTGTCAATGACCCATTGTATTGGTAGAGATCTGTCAGAAGTGCATCATAGTCTGAGCTATCTCTGTCCAATCCTGCTTCCTCCCGCCTTTCCTTCAGAGAAGACAGGTCAATTTTGTGTCTGAAAGCCTTTTCCAACCCAATCCTGCTTTTTTCTCCCTCTTTCTCTTCTGTGGCGGTTAACTGGAAAAGATGGGGAGGGAGAGAATGCCCTTGCCTCCTCTTCAGCCTTAATAACTGTGAGAAACAAATTTCTGATGTCTCTAAGCCATCAAGCTTATGGTATTTTTTTTGTTATTGCAGCCCAAATAGATTAAGACACCTTTTAAGGGTGCTCTTTCCAATCCCATCTTTCCAATAAACCTTTTTCTTTATCTGCCTCAGGGCCTGCTGCCTGGAGAACATAAACTGACACTCCTGCTAGTGTTGTCACATCTCTAAAACAACAATAAAATAAACTAAAATTAAAGCTTTTTTTCCATTGGATCCCATTTTGCCCATATGTTTTTGCAATTGTCTTGATGTTTATCCACCCTCAGTTTAATAGAGTCTCATGACAGGTGACAGTTCTCAGAATGATGTTTTTCACTTCTCATTTTAGATTGCTTGCTTCCAGTTAGTCTCACTCTCATATTATCAATGAGATTACTGTGTCGCTTGAATTCATTCATTTGTTCATTCATTCATGTATTCATTCCACAGACTTTTTGTTAGCACCTACTTATTCCGTGACTTTTGCAGGACACTGGGGGATTTGAGATGGACAATATGTTACTGGGCAGTGATCAGAGCAAGAGGAGAACTGCTATGCATTACATAATTAAGAACTCCTTTCCACAGATCACTTCTGGTCCTTACCACAGTCCTCCAAGGTAGTGCTGACATATAATGCAAGGTATTATTTCAGTTCTGTGGATGAGAAAACTCAGACTTAGATGGAGTAAATAAATGTAGCTGGAAAGTGACAGAAGCAGGATCATCATAATTCCAAAGTCCAGGTGATCTTTCCTTGGTAGCTACAGAAAGAGAACATATTCCTGGTACAGCGAGAGTAAAGTTAACTGTTGAGTTTGTTCATTTGAAAGAATTCCCAGAGAAAAATAATTTGAAGAGTATGTTACTATATTTTAGATGATAAAAGCTCTTATAATAATCTTATAAAAAGCTCATCGATAGATCCTAACACAAGACCTCTTACCTTGGAAAATTAACTTGTTTTTCATATGTAAATTTGTCCTTATTGTATATATAGGCTTGTGTCTTCTCCGCAAAAGTTGAAGACAGGACAGTTGCCAGGACGGCTATGATGGTGGTAGTGGAGGCAGGAGGCGGGGCAGAGAGGAAGGACATTGCAGACAGAGGGAACACATGCCCAAAGGCAATGTACACTAAAAGTCAGAAAAACATCACCTTGAGCACCATGACAGACAACACATATTCCTAAAGTCCAACGCAGTATAAAAAACCCATTGATTACAAAGAGCTGAGACAAAAGTTAAGAGAAGAAAACTCAGGGACCCATTTCTAGTATTTTGGTTCTGCTGTGCTGTGTAGATTAAGGCAAGTCCTCATTGGTTCTCTGTGAAACTCCTTTCTACAACAAGGATTGTTACATTTGCTCTGTCCACCCTCCTGAGGCCGCTATGAGAATTGGGTGAGAAAATCTGAAATGGTTTTGTCAAATTCTAGATCACCCCTGGAAAGTTACAAGTTTTTGCTATCCCTTTAGAATGACTTAGTTAAAAATAGCTATTTTCTGATTGTCCCTTAAAGAGTGACACTAAGGGAGGGAGTTTCAGGTACTGTGGAGGGTTTGGAGAGACTGAGCTCTGGAAATCATACGCTATGCATAACTGCCTTACATCACTCCAAATGAGGTTGGTCATACATGGAATGCAACAAAAAAGATACCCCCCAGTCACCATTTAAGTATGGTTTTGTTTTTTATTGAGAGAAGATTTATACGTGTTCAAGACCACCAATTCCTGTGGCATTATGCTGCTGCCATACATTCTTTTCTGTTAAATTAATGATAATAATTTTATAATGCATTAGTCCACTTGATCTGCCATAAAAAATGTGCCAAAGATTAGTGGTTTAAAAAACAGAAGTTTATTTTCTCACAGTACCAGAGGCAGGAAAATTCAAGTTCAAGGTCTGTCTAATTTGGTTACTAGGAAGAAAGGTATGAACTCTCTTCTGGTTTAAGTCCTAACACAGGGTGGGAAGAGGCGTGGAGGGAGGGAGAGGGAGAGATAGAAAGACAGTGCATTCTTGAAGGTTTCTTGAATAGGCTCTAATCTCATCATGATCATCCAACCTTATAATCTCATCTAACTAAACTAATTGCCTAAAGTCCATCACATTGAGTGTTAGGGCTTCAATATTTGAAACTGGAAGAAACAAAATTCCTTCTAGAGCATATAGTTTTATCTGATGAAACACCTGAGGTTGTAGACTCTTTTACACACAGCACCCAGAGTTCACGGGGGTACTGAGAAAAAGCCTGCAGAAGAGAATGTTCTTCAAACTTTCTTATTCCTAAATTCAAAGTAAGTGCGCAACTCCAAAGACGCTGAAGCTTGCCTGGTTTAGTGTAGGACTTGCATGAATATTTCATAGGCAGTCATGCTGCCAAGGACAGTGATAAGACTGCTGGGTAGGAGGTGATGACCCCACTATCTAACTCAATTCCAGCTTTATTCATGGAAACAGGGAAGGTTCTATCAGCTAAATAGAAGGCAAATAGTGGAGAAAAGTAAAGCACTAGATATCTCAAATACCTCCTACAAATAATATGATTATTATAGTCAAACCACATTGCATCTAAACTCTGTGCAGCTGTTGTTTGAAGAGTATCAAATTAGATTTGGGTTAATATATATACACACACATATATATGTATGTATAATATTACAACTAAATATTGAAGATACATAAGATACTATTTACAACATGCATGAGAAATAAAGAATAATAACAAAATGAACATCTGTACACCTGTGAACCTGGTCTCAGATTAAGAAATGAAATATTAACAGCATTTGGACACCTCCCCTATGCCACTTCTGGTCCCATTCCTCTTTGGTTCCTCCCTAAAGACAACCACGGGCTGGAATTTTGTAGGTTTCCTTTGCCTTTTATTTTTCTTTGTAGGTTTTTACAAGTATCTTAAAATTATATATTTTTAGTTTTGCAATTCAAATGTAGCTTTACAAATTTAGTTTGACAATTTCAAACTGTAAATAAATAGAAAGCATGTTTTTCTTTAGCTATTTACTGTTATTACTGGTTCCATTTCAAAATGTTGCCACAAACATAATTTGAAAAAACACTTCTAAGATATCTCATTTCCAAACATATTCCTATTTCTCTGCTTCCATTAAGTGTAAGTTGGAAGAAAAAAGAGGAACTGCAAGGCTGCCTGTTTTCATTTGTGGTAACTTCTATGCTCAGCCTTTCTAATTAGGTCTATGTGATGTTATGTGGGTGGGGAGCTGAAAGGGGAGGCGTGGAGGGGAAGGGACACAGAACTCCATGGGCCTGATTGCTGAAATGGAAATGACCATCCCAGTCCAGGACACAGTGATAGGCTCAGGAGAAGCCTGTGGCCCAGGACTAGTAAGACTCAAACCCTGTGCATTCTGCAATATGGGATAGTTTTTAAAACTCTTACATCACTATTATCAATATAATCCAAATTATGTGAATATCTTGATTATAACAACCTAAGTAGTGATTTTGCTGAAATGAAAGATAATAAGGAAAAAGAAGAATAGATACCAAATTCTCTCATTCAATAGGCTGCCTTTTCATTTTGGTGATAGTTTCTTTTGCTGTGCAGAAGATTTTTATTTTGGTGTAGTCTCATTTGTTTATTATTGCTTTTGTTTTTCTTGCTGTCGATGTCAAATCCAGGAAGGCATTACTGAATCTATGTTAAATAGCTTATAGCTTGTGTTTCTATGTATTTTATGGTTTCAAGTCTTGCATTCAAGGCTTTAATTCATTTTGAATTAATTTTTGCTCATAATATAAGGTAATGGTTCAGTAGTTGTACAGTTTTCCATATATATGTCACTCCAGTGAACAGACTTTTCTTTCTCCATTGTATGCACGTGGCTCTTCTCTTATCAGTTAGTTGTTCATATATGAATGACTTTAATATGGGGCTTTAAATTCTGTTGCATTGATCCATGTGTCTGTTTTTCTTCCAATATCATGCTATTTGGATTAATGTTGTTTTGTAGCATTGTTTGAAGTCAGGGAGCATGATCCTAATTTTGTTCTTTTTTCCCTCAGAATTGTTTTTGCTACTCAGGAGGCTTTATGGTTCTATACACATATTAATACACACATTCATATATATAACAGTTAATATATATAGTATATATAGTTCATTTTGTTTTATATCTGTGAAAAATGCCATTGGGATTTTGATAGAGATTACATGAATTGGTAGACTACATTTGTTACCGAAGGCCACTATATTTTCTTTCTTTCTTTTTTAAAGGAAAGTTACAGGCAGGAATGAAGGTGAGTAGGTACACAGGAAGGAAAGAAGAGACAGGAGGAAGAAACATTCATCTATTTTTATTTAGTCATTCTTCTTGGTTGTCTCCTACCCCCATCCTTGGCTGTATGTCTTGAACCCCAGTCCTCGGGATGCATGTAGACTGTGCTCAGCAGACATAACAATGAAGCCACCAAAGCATGTCACAATGCCCATTTTAGCTATGTTAGCTCTTCCAATCCACGAGCGTAGAATATTTTTCCATTTCTTTGTGTGTTCTTTAATTTCTTTCAACAATGTTTTACATTTTTTCAGTGTACAGATCTTACGCTTGTTTAGTTAAATTTATTCCTGTGTTTTTATTCATTTCGACATAATCATAAATGAAAATTTTCATTTCGTTCTGAGTGTCCATTTTGTCATGATGCAGTGTTTATAGCTGTAGAACTACAGCTGCTATACACCTGAAACATATAATATTATAGATCAGTTATCTCAATAAAAGTTTAATGAAAATATTTTCACACAGAAAGAGGATAGAAGAGAGGAATTGATGGGTCACATTTGGTTTTCCCTTCTGAACTTGAAATTCCAAAAGCAAAGAGCAAATATTTTCTAAAGGAATATTTATTGATAAAGTCAGCAAATCATCTCACCCTCCTCCTTTGCCTATAACCCAAACACACTTCCTTTAATTAAAAAAGGTAATGTAGGGAAAAAGAATAGATGTATTAATTTATAAATATCTATCTATTTTATTACATCACTGGGCCATCATTAGAGCACCCAGATTTATAATCCTCAGTCAAAAGCAAAGCATAACTTCACACAAAGTTTTTGTTTTGTTGTTATAAATGCATGTTTGTTAAGATGGGAGCATGATTTCTTGAACAATTTTTTTAGCTAGAGATACAGCCTTATAACTTAGACATGTGGTATATGGGGCCTCCATTTTTACTCTCTTTTTTGGCCTGGGAATTGTTTGGGAGTAGCCTAGTTGGAACCCGTTTCTATCACTAGATAAATCCTAGCTCCAATCCTTATTTTTTCTCCAAATATGTATCAATTCTTCCCTTTCCACTTCATTTTGTTCCTATTATCACATTCTGCTTTCCCACCAGTAGGAAACTATTCTAACACATCTAGAACTGATTCCTGCCACCTCTGGAAGCTTCCACACATCTCCTTCAGGTGATGCTGGTTTTCTAAATGCAGCTGCCTGTTACAGAGTTTTAAGGCTTCCTCTGGAAGGTCCAAGGTTCAAGAAGACTGTGTTAGTGGTGTGTGTGTGTGTGTGTGTGTATTGGGATGGGAATGGACATAGAAAAAAAGGTAAGAATAAAGAAAGAAGCATGAAAAGGAGGCATATCTCATTTTATTGCACCCTGATTTATTGTGCCGCATAGATGGCATTGTTTACAAATTGAAAGTTTGTGGCAGCCCTGTGCTGGAAAAATCTATTGGTGTTGTTTTTCCAAGAAGATGTATTTATTTGTGTCTCTGCACCACATTTTAGTAATTTTCATATCTCAAACTTACTAATTGTAATTATATTTATAATGGTTGTTTGTGACCAACAATCTTTGCTATTACTATTCTTTTTTGTTTTGAGGTGCCATAAGCTTATAAGACAGTTAACTTAATCCATAAATGTATGTGCTCTGACTATTCCACTGATTGTCTCCCTCTACCTGGGCCTCTAAGTGTTCAACTGAAAGGAAGAGTCTTGTGTCTCTCACTTAAAGTCAAGCCTAGAAATGATAAAGCTTTGTGGAGAAGGCAGACCAAATGCCTAGAGAGGCCAAAGATCTCTTGCAGTAGTTAGTCAAATTGTGAATGCAAAGCAAAAGTTCTTGAAGGAAATTAGAAGTGCTACTCCAATGGAAGCATGAATAATAAATCAAAACAGCCTTATTGCTAATAAGAAGAAAGTTTTAGTTCTCTGGACAGCAGGTCAAACCAGCCACAATATATCCTTAAGTCAAAGCCTAATCCAGGGTAAGATCCTATTTTTTTCCTAGTCTTTGAAGGTGAGGAAGTTGCAGAAGAAAAGTCTGCAACTACCAGAGGTTAGTTCATGAGGTTTATGGAAAAAAGCCATCTCCATAACATAAAAGTGCCACGTGAAGCAGCCAGTGCTGATGTAAAAGCTGCGGCATGTTCTCCTGAAGATCCAGCTAAGATCATTGATGGTGCAATATCTGTTAGGTATACCTGTACCTTGAAGGAATAAGTGAAAATCAGATGAACATTTGTAAGCTGTGATAACTGATGAGTAGTGTCTGTCTTCGAATTTCAAAAAGAGAGAAAAGATGGTGAACATAGGATTCTGAGGGTAATAACAAGCAGAACTATCTCTCCATCAGTAGTAATGAGAAACTCACTTTGAGAACTGCAGCTATTGAGTCAGAATTTCTTTGAAGATCTGACCCTATTACTTTAATAGACAAATAAGAACTTTTATCTTTTAGCCAAAGTTGAGCCAGAATCATAAGTCATAGCAATATTTTATGAAATGCTTATGAAATGTTTTATGAAAGGTAGGTCTCTCCCCTGCCTACTTCAGATCAAGCTTCCCAGTGAGTGAAATATTCTCAATTGACCAAACTATGACCTCTTGAGTCCACATATTCTTTGACAATAAAAAGGTTACAGTTCTAGGCAATGGTTCAGATTTTCAGAACTCACTATCAATAAGAATTAAAAGTAGTAAAGGATGAAAGAAAATGCCTACACCTTAAAAAAATATTATACTTCCTAAACAGAAATAAGGAAAAATGAGACAAAATAAGGTGAGAAAATGAGTTCAAAGTAACAACAGAATTAAAAGACAATTGCAAAGCATGGGGCTGGGGAGATTTCATTACACTGTCATGTCATGGGACATGAGGGGACACCATTCCTGCATTTGCAGAAAATGTAATAGGGTGGTTGTGCTGCCAGTCATACTTAAGTGGAATTTGTAATTCTTGCCTAAGAAAGCAGAAAATGTGAATCATTCGAGATCTTCTTTCCTATATTTTTCTACATCAACAAATACTTGCATTACAATCACCAGGGTGCCTGTCATATAATTGATTCCTGAGCACCCCCCACCCTTCCCTCTAGACCTACAGAAGCAGAGGTTTTGAGCAGGACCTGGGGATATGCATTTTAAACATATTCCATGAAGCTTCAAAAGCACTATGAAATTTGAGAATTAATGGCTAAGGAAAAACAAAGACCATATAATTTCTTTTATCATCCATTGTCCCAAATTGTGTTTTGATTGATAAGAAATGAAGGAACACTGAATGATGCCAAGATGAACTGTGAGTTACGAAAATTTTGAACTGAGGAGTATAGTAGAGGAATGAATATAAATAAGATATGATGAAGTATTTAGTTAAAATGATAAATAAAAGCTCTGAATCTGTAATGTTTGGATAAGATTACTACATTCATTCATTCTTATCTATTCATTGAAGCTAAGCAATGGTTGCATAATAGGATATTAAAATAGAACCACCATATAGAAAAGTGGCTTATGAGAGATTTGAAAAATAAAAGTGGCCAAGAATGAGTCAACTTATAACAAGAAAATAAAGGACTTAGACAAGAAGAAGACCTTTTGGAGAGAGCTATTTGTGAATTGTGAGTCCTATTTCCTCTAAAGGGGAGGGATGAGGGACTCCCCCATTCAGTTCAATTCAGAAGTGAAGTGCTTTAAGGAGACAGTTGAGAGTCCATCGAGATCACTGTAAGATGACTATAGTTGAGAGGTTTCCAGTAATTGAAAATCCTGCTTCCGAAGGCATAAATTGCAAAAGTATAGCTGATAATGAATGAGCTGATGGATCAGTGTCCTGGGATTGGCCTGGACCTCCAGCACTGCTGTGGAAGAATGCTTGCATGCTCCCCTTTCACCAGATGTGGACTGCTCGTGGTGAGAAAGTTCGATTAGCATAATCCTAGTTCTGGAGGGCCCCCTCCCCACCCCCTGGATGGTCAAACATGTCTCATCAAAGAGAAGCATTGTAAAATATGTAGAATCTGGGCAACAAGGTAGAGTAGAGTTGTATCCAAAGAATCAGTGGAACCACAGGAAGACCACCCTAATCTTGGAAGTTTCCTGGACAATCACAAATATGCCCACCAAAGAAAAGACCGTTCTGATCATCTGGCAGATTCCGAAATGCTAGACCCACTTAGGAAAGTGCCAGTCAAATGAGGATTTCCTTTGCTTTTTCCTTTTTCCCTCTTGCACACCCATGGATCTAACCTCAGAGGCGTCAGAGCCAAAAGCTGACTAACTAGGGAGAATGCTGAAGTCAAAGGGAGAAGAAGTCAATCCCATTCCTCTCTCTGGGTAGAGGAGATGGCAGAAGTCTCATCTCTGAATAAGGATCAGACATCCTGATTTTTAATAGAAACTTTGCAACTAAAGTCATATTTCAAAATATTGCAAGGAATTTAAAAAGAAGAATTTCCTGAGTTTTCATTCCGGATGATAGAAGAACAACAACCAAGTAGGGATTGTGGGAGACCAAAAGATAAATTTGTCTTGCAATTGCACTTCAGGAGAGAGTGTGACTCTAGAAATGTGCCTCAGGTGTGACTCAGGCAATTTAAAATTTTTGCTAATGTTGTCTTTCTTTGGTTACTTAGGCTAAAAGCTTGGAACTCAGTGGGGTTTGGGTTGAGGTTTCAGGATTTATGGAGCTAAAACCTTAGGGATCTTTTTAAAGAAAAAGGATGATAAAATTACTACTGTAAAGTTTCTTGGACCTCTCCAAAATGTTTGGAAAATGTCCTGTTAGGTGAGTGGCTTTGAAGCTTGAGACTTTTTTTTATTTTTTAGCTTCAAGATATTTCTACCTCATTCTAGAGGTCAGCTTCTCTCTCCTCCATGTTATCATTCAAGTCCTATCAGGTCCACTTTAAAATATTTCCTTAATACCATTACATCACAATATCTCACTAATATTAGACTGAACCACCATAATTTTTCACCTGGTCAGTTCTAAATTGTCTCCCAGAGTTTACTTTGCTCCCCATTGCATGTACAGTAGTCAGAGTGATCTTGTAAAATGTAAGTTAAATCTCCATAACATTTTCCTTCCTCAGTGCATTCCTGTCAAACTTTGAAGGAAATAGTCTTTACTATTTCTTATGAGACCCAGTGTAATCTGGCTCATGGCTGTTTTCTGACCTCATCTCTTGTCATTCTCTCCATTACTCTCCAAGCTCCTGCCGTATTGGCTTTCTTGTTGTTCCCAAATACACCAAGCTCATTCCCACTCCAAAGCCTTTGCCACTGCTATTTTATCTCCTTGAAATATACTTCTGTTAGATTGTCTCATAGTTCGTACTCCAGATTTCATCTCCTCAGGGAGGCTTCCCCTGAGTACCCACCTAAAGTAGTACACTCACACACACTCACAATATAACCTGATTTCAATCTCTAATTAATAATGCTCTTTTAATTCCTTCATAGCACTTGACATCGTCCCAGATTTTATTAATTGCTTCAAGTTCATTGTTTATCTCCTGCATTTCCCTATAAGGACTTTGTCTCATTGAATGCTATAGCCACACTTGACTAGAATGTTATTTAGCACCCTCAAAATGCTCACCATATGCAGGAAATTAATGACTACAATTCTTAAATATATTCGAAGGTGGTCTCTAGCCATCTATGCAGAAGACCTTTTACAATAGTCGTACTAGGAAGATTTCACTGTAACAAAAACTTCCTCTAATTTTTCCTTCTTAAATGAGAGGAATCCAGATGTTAAGGTGGAGAAAGCATGGAATTTGGGGGTTTCATCAGCAAGGATTTAAAAATCTGGGAATCTCAGCCTTTTTTTATTACAGCATTTACATTTTATACGTACATAGATTCTGCCTGCCAAGAGACCAAATCTTCTGACTACATCTCAAGTCCATGACGAAAACCAGTCCCTTCCTGTGGGTTCAGAATTTGTCTGATAGCTCAGACACCAGAACATGATTTGGTGGTTATCCAGACTTGGAAAGGCCACCTAGATAGAACACTATTCTGCCAATATCTTCACAGACCTGAACCTGTAGAGTCTGGCCTTCCTTTAACCCTCTGGCAGGAGGTCTGACAGCAGTTTCTCTTGCGCTAGACAATCTGGGATACTGTCAGGAAAGCACACAGCCATGGAAGGATGAGCCTCTTCCTGCTGCTGACAGGTGCTGAGAAGTCAGTCCGGTCCAGTCCTCATCTACTGAGTAACTACTGGGTGCAGAAGAGGGGAAGACTGTTGAATTATATGATTTCTTCCTGTGAGGATTCATCATATTTTTGTGGACATATTTCCATATCCTAGTGCTTGCATTATTTTTTAAAGTGAAATGCCATTGGTTTGTAACACTATATAGGTTTCAAGTGTGCAGCCTTATACATAAATATCTGTATATATTGCATTATATTTGCCATCAAAAGTCTTGGTTTCCATTCATTATTGTACAAATGACCCCTTTATCCAATTTAGTCAGCCCCTTTCTGATAAATACTACTTTGCTTTTATTATCTAAAAGTTTTTTATTCGTTTCATTTGTTCTTTTGTTCCTTTATTCACCACGAGTGAAATAACACGGTGCTTCTCTTTCTCCATCTGATCTATTTCACACATCATAAAACTTCTGTGTCCATTCACATCTTTGCAAGTGGTGGGACTTCATCTTATAACAGCAGTATTGTACTGTGTATATACGCCACATCTTCATTATCCACTCCTCTGTCAATGAGCACTTTGGTCGCTGGCCATTGTGAATAATGCTGCAATGGGCATGAGGGCATTCATACCTCCAAGTTAGTATTTTCATGTTCTTCAGATGAGTATCCAACAATAGGATAGCTTGATCATACAGTATTTCTTTTCTTAATCTTTTGAGGAGTCTCCATAATGGCTGCACTAATTTGCCTTTGTACCACCATATATGAAGTTTCCCTTTTCTTCACGTGCTTATTAATACTTATTGTTTCTTTTTGATAATAGTCATTCTCAAAGGTGTGAAGAGATAGCTCAATGTTTTGATTTTCATTTCCCTAATAACAAAAAATGGTGAGCATTTTTCATCTTTTGTGCCTATTGGCTACCTGTATGTTTTTTTGGTTTTTTTTTGGAGAAATGTCTGTTCAGATATTCTGCCCATTTTTGAATTAGATTGTTTAATTTTTTTTGTCCCCTATTCAGGAAGTTGTTGTTGTTTTTTTTTTAAAGGAAAGGCACAGGCAAGGAAAAAAAAAAAAAGGAGGCTAGAGTCAAGCAAGCAGGAAGAGAGAAGAAGAAGTATTTCATTTATTTTTATTTTAGTTATATGTCTTGGTTGTTCCCCAAACCCTGGAATAAAAACTGTACTTGGAATATATGTGGACTCTGCTCTCAATCAGCGTCTGCTGACTTATCCACCACACCACCAGGACATGCCACACTTTTGTTTTCATGATTATTTCTTTATCTGTGCAGCGCTTTCTAGTTTGATGTAGTCTCATTTAACTTTGCTGTTGCTTCTGTTGTCATCAAAGATAATGAGAAGACATCACTGAGGTCAATAGAAGCACTTATAACTTACATTTTCATCTTTGTAATTTATAATTTCAGGTCTGAAATGCAAGTGTTTAGTCTATTTTGAGTTAATTTTATATATGGTTTATGATAGCGATCTAATTTAGTTATTGGGCATGTGGTTTTCTGTCCAGTTTTCCCAAACACCATGCATTAGACTTTCCTTACTCTGCTGCGTACTCTTAGCTCCTTTTTATTTGACCATACATGTGTGAGTTTATTTCTGGACTCTCAATTCTGTTTCATTGTCTGTTTTTATTCCAACACCTTGCTGTTTTCATTACTATTATTTTGTGATATATTTTGAAGTAGGGGAGCATGATACCTGTATTTCTGTTCTTGTTTCTTGGGATTGTTTTGACAGTCAGTGTCTTTTGTAGTTCCTAATACATTTTTTAGTTCTGTTCCTGTGAATAGTATTCTTGAGATTTTTGTAGAGTCTCTTGAATCTGTAGACTGCTTAAGTAAAATGGTCATTTAAACAATATTATTTCAGTACATGAGCACAAGATATATTACAATTTTTTGCATCTTTTTTGATATCTTTCAGTAGTCTCTTACAGGTTTTCAGTGTACAAGTATTTCATTTTCTGTTCGTTATCTGTTTTACCCAATCTATCAATTCATCTGTTAATTTCATCCAGAAACACTCACACAGGAAAATTCTTAACAAAATATCGAGGAACCCTGTGACCCAGTCAAGTTGGCACATGTTATTAATTATCACAAACATTAGGAGGGAGACTTCTTGAAGAAAATGTTGAGAATGGTTTTGAAAGAGGAGAGAGTTGCCTAAAGACAAGCAAGGGATTACTTCTGCCTTGAGTGTCTTTCTGAGGTCTTCCCCATGGCTGGTTGTACAAACTACATGGGTAAAATGCCCATGCTGTCCTCCGCCTCTTCTGCACTGTATTTCTACTTTTATTTTAGTAGCACCACAGGCGCATTTTACTGTTGCTTCTTTACATGACTATATGCCATTTAAACTGTGAGGGTTTTATTTGCTGCATTTTTGTTGCTCTAGTTGTTTTGCTGTGCAGACTTTTTGTGTTTCCCGCAGGGTGTATGGCACATAACAAGAGTTCGGCATATACCACAGAGGTGATTGCCAACAACTCGCGAATAGAGATTGCAGGTAGACATGTGTATCTAGGGTAGAGTTAAGTAATGAGACACTTGGTTACTCAGTCTGCTATGCATGCTTCAGGGTATAAGTCTGGATTCAAATCAAAGAAGAAAAAAATTACTTGATTTCTCTGTACTTCATTTTTGTCCCTTGAAAAATTAGAGTAATAATGATAATACTAATAATATCTGCCTTCACAGGGTTATTTGAGTTAATACATGAATAAGTTAAATACTTGAGTTAGCATATTGAAAGTGATGTTTGGCACATAGTGGAAATGGCTTACATTTGGCAACTATTATCATCATTATTATTACTTGTCTATTTGTCCTACTTTAAAAAAACTTTTAGCTTTCTACTCAATTACACTGTACAGTCTGAGAGCAGATATCACTGTTACTTAATATGATAAGTTCAGTCTTGCAATGTACTTGACACACAGTGGGCACATCTATCCTGACTGTTAAGTGAATTAATTGCATGGATGTGAGTGTGAAGAAAGTATCCTGGGGAGAAAGGACTCTTTTGTATCTTTTGCTGGAAAAATTGAGATGGAAGAAACAGCTGTGCCCAGAGTGTGTTATATGCCCAGTGAGATAAAAGGTACAATTGGATCACATTTTAGAGAGAACTTCCAGCAGTAGAATTTGTTTTTTTCTTATTCCTTATCTCTTGGCCTACAACTTGAAGTTTAACTGACCTTCACACACAAAATCCTCGTAATGAATTCAATTCATCTTTGAACAGAAGGTGATAAAAGTAATACTGCGAATCAGGAAAGTAGGAGAATTAATGAAGTAATTAACCTTAGTCAGCATGTTATGTGACCCTGGTCAAAGGAGCAGATAACAAAATAAGGAAAACTGCTGCATGGAGAAGAGGGTTTATGTTCAATGGGCAAGGGGGAGAGTACTTGAAAGTCAGGCTCAAAGGGCAGTGATAGAAAAAATGCTTCACTGAACTAGCACTTAGGGACTCTCCCCATAGAAATGATATGGGCTAAAATTCAGACTAATGACAACAGGGCATTGTAGGTGCAATTTTGGTGGGAAAAAGGGCAGTTTTCTTAAAAAAATTATTTTCTATGCCCTTTCAGTGTCCCTTCTGGCCTTTCTACCTATTCTTACCTCAATATTTTATTTAGCTTCCATACATCCTTGGAATAATCCTCTCATATGTAATCACCTGTCCCCTTACCTGTCCCTTGACCCCCACACCTCAGGAAGGACTCCCTGGCATTCATGTAATTCAGGAAAGACACAGAGACCCAGGTGGTCCTGACATGACCCCTGCTGGACCGGTATGCTTCCAAAGCTCTGTGTGATCCTGGTCAGACCCCTGCCTTTCTTCCATATTCAATACTCTTGGCCTCACCTCTGTTGTTTTCCTTGAAAATATCAGTGCTAATCTTGAGTTCTTTTGAACCACATAGAGTTGTAAACCTGGAGAAGATGTACTTTCTACTCCACCAACTGCTATCAGATGGTATTGCAATTAGCAGAATTCAGTGGGCATCTTTCACTCTTATGAAGGTACTGCATATTGAATATCTATGACTCATATAATCTGGTTTCCGTGGTGCATAATGCTGGGTATATGAGCAGGTTCTCGGCCCTCACAGTATTTGCAATGTCATTAAGGAGATAGACATGGAAACATGAAATCAGCACAGTGACTCTGTTGCTGAGGTAGCACTCTTTTCAGTATTCACTAGGGGCAGGAGGAGAGAGGAACATGTTCTGTCAGGAAATGGAAAGTCAAGGAAAGCTTTACAGATGAGGTAACATCCTGAAAGGAAATACTCGAGAGGTATTTCCCAAATAGATGAGAAACCTTAGGTATTAGAATAAGCAGAAGATGGTTAGGTATATGGCCAGGAAACTGTAAATAATTCAGAAAGTTTAGTGCAGCTGTAATGTGGGGAGTGTGAGAGAATTCTGTCAGAGTGGAGATCAGGTTAAAAAGAAAGGGAATTGATCTAGGCAAGAGATGATGGTGGCTTGGATCAGAATGGTATCATTGAAAATATTAAAATACTGGACTCTGGACATACCCAAATTTTTATTGTATAATGACCAGTCTTGTGGTATAGAAGATACAATTTTACCAGAAATTAGCATTTACTGAGTGCTTACTAAGTACCAGGTACTAGTGTAAACACTTACTATATAATGAAAGAGGAGTCATTATTATTTTCCACTTTACATCAGAGGGAACTGAAGCAGAGAAATAATACTGGAGTTCGGAAAATCAGTTAAAAGACTGGTCCAGCCACCAGAGGACAAGGGTCCAAGTTAATGTGGTAGTATTGAAAGAGAAGTGGCAAATCAGTTTGTGAAGCGCTGAGGAGAAAAGACCATACTTTCCATCCTGAGTTATCTTCGTTCTGTGTTTCTGAGCAGGGTATGCCCTAAGTGCCTATTATGCCGGGGCAGAGAGCGTGTCTTCACTGGACAGGGATGCTTTTGGAAACATTTTTGCTGTAAAGCCACGAGAGACATTTATTGTTTGCAGAGCTATCATTTTGATCCATGAGAAAAAGTATTTTAGATGTTCATCAACGAGATAGTTGAAAGTAACTGCTGTGCAAATATATCCTTAAACAAGCGAAATGATGCAGACAAAAAATGAGGGTTGAGGGAAGGTTTTTATATTAAATGTCTTAATTTCTTTATCATATATCATCTACTAAATAAATTCTGAAGGACGGACATTAATTTCTTCCTTATCCCTGGGATGAGAGGCAATGGTAATTTTTAAGTCTGGATTGACTTGAAATGGGCTTTATTAATGAAGTTGTCAGCACTAAGGTGGCAAAAGCATACAGAGTGCTGGGTTATGTATTGGGTTTGGTAGTAGAAGATCTTGATTCCAGCTGGAACACTGCGTCTGGGGTTATAAAACTTCTTTGTGCTTATTTATAAAGCAGTGACAAACAGACAGCAATAGGAATGGATACTGCCAAATCCATTTGAGAATGAAGAAGATGTTTATTAAATGAAAGGTACATAATGAAAAACTAAAATGTCCAATCATGAACATTTGAAAGGAGAGAGTTAAGGTTATTTACTTACTTGAGGGAATTTTCTACTAAATTTACCATTTTGACAGTTTGCCCAAAGAAAAGGATATAGCAGTTATAAGTTATTAAGATTTACAAACGTCATTTGTCATTACAGCTGGACGTCTCAATAACAGCTTTTCAGTCTAGACTGCATTTCAAGTTTCAGCCTTCATCTTTCTAGGGTATTGACTGCAGTTAAAAAGAAACTTTCCTTTCGATTTCTTTGTTCGTGGCAATAATCTCTTTGTTTAAAAGCAATCCATGTGTATACCACTATGTTAAATAACCATTTTGTGCCCTTGAGTACATTTTAAAATATATATGTTCTAACTAGTTTAAGGATGGTGATTTGGCCTGTGTCAAAATTTAACCTTATGAAATTCAGATTTAATGAATTCATAATTGACACTAGATTTTACCTATTGATAGACTTAGAATGCATACATTATTGAGTTGTATGATTTATGAGATCAATAAACATGATTCATAAAAATTGCATTCTAGTGTTTCTTTATTTCTATGGAAGGTGAACATACAAATATTATGGACCATAAAGCAAAAGTATTAGTTCTAAATTAAATTGCAGTTTGAAGATAGTCTAGAATACGGAATATTCTTAGCTATTTGTATGTTATTCTTTTAAATTATTTCTTAGATATTTAGCTTTGTGGCAGATTTAAGCAGAAATTATTTTTTAGTGCCATCTGATCATTTTGAAATCATGTTAAGGAAGATATCTTGATAGATTGTATTCTCATTATGAGGCTTAAAAAGCTGATTAAGGTCATCTAAGTCAAAGAATTTCAGAATCGGCTTAGGAATAAGACAAAATTTTTTGAATTTCTTTCACAGTACATTTGCTACCTGTATTTCCAGTGCCTGGAACTCATTATTTCCCAAGGGACTCTATTCTTTAGAATTTCAGATAGACCTTTTTGTTTTACATTTTTTATTTTATTGAGTATAAATTCATCTGCCTCTAACCCTTAGGTCCTTATTACAAACACTGAGACTGAGCAGTATTAATATAACTATTTTCCATGTGACAACTTTTCAAATATTTGAAGAAATCTATCCTGCTAACCACCTTCCTACCTTCTCCATGCTTTTGTCCTCCTCCCGCAAGGCTAAACAATCCAGAAAGAACTGATATTTGTCAAACAAAAGCAAGGCCCTTCACAGTCTAGTTAAATTTAGCAACATTTATGAGATGCACATTCTTCCCTTTTGGGATCACTGAGACATATACTTCCTTGGCTTTAGTCCTTTGGAACTGATTTTATAAAGATCACTAATAACTCCTCCTTGCCTCAGTGTTTTAGAATATAGTTAATACAAATCAAAACACTTAAATTCATCAAAGGATTTAGAAATTCTCTTAAAATCTCTATACTTATTTTGAGATTTTTCTTTTTAAATTTTATTTTATTGTAGTAAGAACAAAAATGTTATCTGTTCTCAACAACATTTTAGGTGTACATTATATTGTTGTTGGCTATAGGGATAATGTTGTACCATAGATCACTAGAGATTATTCATTTTGTTTGACCGAAACTTTATGTTGGTTGATCAAAACTCATTTTCCCCTCTGCCTGGCCCTTGACAACAATCCCTCCATTTTTTTACACTACGACTTTGACTACTTTAGATAGCTCATATAAATTAAAGCATATAGTATTTATCTTCCTGCGACTGGCTTATTTCACTTAAAATAATGACCTCAGTGTTGCTGAAAGTCGCAGAAACTCACACCTATAAGGATGGTTTTTATTTAAAAAAAAGATAGTTGTTAATAATTGGAGAAATTGGAATTCTTGAGCACTGTTAATAAGAATACAAAATAGTACATAAATAGTGTGATAATGAATAGTGTGGCAGTTCCTCAAGAAGTTAAAAGTAGAACTTCCGTATCATCCAGAAATTCCTCTTCTGGATATTTATTAAATAAAGAAAAAAAAAAAAGGAAATCGAATCTTGAAGAGATACTAGCACTTCAATCTATGTTCATTGCATTTCTATTTACAATAGCCGAGATATAGAAACAAACTAAATGCGTATCAGCAGAAGAATGGATCAATAAAATGTTATGTGTACATGCAATGGAATACTATTCATCCCTAAACAAGGAGATTCTGTGTTCGTCTTGGTTTTTGATATTTCTTCAGATACTCTTTATCCTCTTTTTATTCTTCTTGGCAGGAAATATCATTACAATAAAAGTGAAACATTTCTGAAAATGAGTGTGCTTATATGTGAGTATGTGTACATGAGCCTGTGCTGTGTGGTTCATTTATGTTGCGCCACTGGCACCAAGTAATTGGCCATGTCCTCACTGATGTTCTAATTGTAAATATAACTGGGCCAACCTGTCTGTGGTTCCAAGTCATTTTTACACTCCATCATCTTCAGATGCCATTTTCACAGGTCTATGAGAGTGACTCTTATGTGTGACATCCTCTACATCTGGAAGTGTTAATAATTGCATAACTGGAATTGCATTTTTAAAAGCTTTTAACTCTTTAGAAACATTCACCCTTTTTATCTTCTCGAGTTATGTTAGCATGCATGTTTTTCTCTGATAAGACTTTGAGAACTTATCTTTTGACCGAGGCTAGTTTATTCCAGTCTTCCCCTATATAGGTGTAACTAATTCTTAAGTCACATAGTTGTTTTTCTCCTAAGTTTTATTTTGTTTTTAACTTAATGACCAATTTCATCTTGTGAGGTAAAATAATAACCAAAACAACAATTCTCAAATCCTTCTCTGTATTTTGAAAGAGATATGATTTTTCAGGAAGGTCAGGGAAGAGCTCATTAGATACACAGTTGCTCCCAAATGGAACTTCTAGCAGGTGGGTAGACGATTGGCCTTATCCACCAGAACTGTCTGAGGGGCTCAAAGTCAGAGTCAATGATTTGCTGCTAAGTCACTGAATTTCAAGCATATACTCAGGCTTCAGAACTGAGCATAGCTTTGTCGCTTATCAGATTTTAGGCACCAATAAGTTAAATAACTTCTTTGTTTTAATTTCCTCATGTATGAAATTAGGATAAAGACAACACATGAGTCACAGTATGTTTGGTGAGCATTAACAAAGTTATATACATGAAATGCTTAGAAGAGAGTCTGATCCCCAACAAGCCCTAATAAGTACTGTTACTTCTTTTAAGGACAGGAATGAGGCACTAATGTATGTACCCTAAAATGAAAAATAAAAACAAAAACAAAGCAAAAACAAACCTTCCTCTTTTACCTTTGAAGGGAAACTGTGGAATAGCTAGGTGGAAACTTTTTCAGAATAAATGTGTTCTCAATGGAACAAAAGAAGTTAAAGGCAGAAGCCCTCATATCTAATTTGAGTACATTTGAGTAACACCAGCACTTCTTAGTACAACTTTTGGTATAATGTAGGTATTGAATATGTATTTGATGACGTGGAACTAAGAGCAGAAAAATAACTTGGACAATTTTGCCATTACATGGGTCAGGAGAATATTCTCTATCTGATAATTACTTGGAGGCTATTCCCACAACAATGCTGTTTCAATTTCTAGAACTCTCTCTCTTTTATCCTACTCAGTACTTTCAACTGTGCTTCAGAATGTATACATTCAAGTCCTTCTCACAGAGGTTCAACAAACCTTCTTTCTAATATGATTTTTCACAATGATTTCTACAATTGTACCACATCTGGAAAAATGTTGATGTTATCAAGAGTCATCATAATAGTCCATATTGAGTACTTACTACGTGTCACCATATGACATGCCTTATACGAAATCTCCCACTTAACCTCACAAGAGCACGATCAGTATATTTTGCTGTAAATTGTAATTTAGAAAATTTGTTTGAAAAATTTAAGTAACTTGCTCAAGGTTGCATAACTGATAGAGACAGTGGTAAACTGGAAGCAACTCTGTGCCCTTTAAGATTTAAATTTAAAGACTGCAGTATCCTATTCTCACATTAACCATTCTTTTTTTTTCTTTTTTTTTTTTTTGAGGAAACAAAGAGGGAGGAATGAAGGTAAGTAGACAGTAGGCAGGCAGGCAAGCAGGCAGGAAGAGAGAGGAGGAAATGCATTTATTTACTTATTTAGTTGTTTATATTGATTGTCCTCACCCTCCGCCCACAGGCTCAGTTCTCAAACCCAGGTCCTTGGGAATTACATGTACTATGCACCCAACACCTAAGCCACCAGCGTATGCCTTTACTTTAACCTTTCAATTTACTTTTTCCATTTGTATCTAAAACCTTTTCCAAATTATTTTCTGATGAATTGATTATAATTCTCATGAGTTAAGTGTTGGTCACATGCATTAACCTCTAGGGAGTGGTTTATATATCTATCCTTCCTTGCTTCAGCTTAGAAGAGGAATGTTGACAAGAGTCAAGGACCTAATGAAATCCTCAAAGATTTATAATTTTGTTATTATTTTAAGAGGTAAAAGTTATCAGTGGAGAAGCAAGAGAAGCAATGATGTTATTTTTTTCATAGTACTGTGGTCTCATTTGGAAAAGGCTTTGAGGCTTTGCAGAAGATAAGGTACAGTAGGGGGTAGACTGGTTAGACCAATTTTGTCCTCTATCTAGGGCAAATGGCTCTCTTGATCTTGGACTTGGCCTCTTAAAATTTGTTTGATAAAGTTCAGAGGAAAGAATCAGCATGTGACCTAGAGGAAAGAAGAGATATTAAAGGCTGGGATTCCATAGCCCCGTTACACGACCCCATCCCCATTACACACGGGTCGATACATATTTGTAATTACCTGTATCATGTTCCCTACAGTTTTATTTTACCTTTACAGTTTAACAACCCAAAAGAGATTTGACTGTTCCCCCCACCTCTCTCCAGCCCTAGGACTCAAACCAGGTCTATGGCTTTCATGGCATGTACTTTAGTCATCTGAGCTACAGAAGATGATATGTGAGAACAATCTAGAGTTCCGAAACAGAGACTCTCAGAATTAGGCTTAGTGAAATCACAAGCCATCTATGTCTCCTTAGACAGATGATTTAAGTTACTTTAGCCTTAGTTTTTCATATTTTAAATGGCAGGGGATGGGGAAATAGCATCTCACAGGATTATGATAAAAATTCAGTGAGAAAATATAGAAATAGGTTATTTGCATATATTTTCATGAAAGGGGGCTTTACATTATAGCAGACATTAGCACCATCATAACACTCATTTAAGTCAGATTTTACCTATATGAATATGAGGCAGAGCATAAAGGCCTGTATTCCTCAGCTTCACTGTACACCAGGCAATGCTGTATCACCGGTCTGCGTTTCCACTGAAAATCTACAGATCTTTCTGCTAAAGCAGAGGACAAGAAGAAAGATTATACTGCAAAACAGGTGGCTTATAAACAATATGGAGGCAAGGCTTGGCTTTGCCTCCCTTGATCTTTTGCTATGATCTTTTTCCCTTCTCCTACTCCTTTGTCATAGTAAACTGCCCTAGCTTTGAGCCCTATATCTCAGTCAGCAGTCTTTAATGATGCTTTATGTAGCAATCGCAAATTACTTGTCACATCACTCTAAGTGATTGCCTACTTTTTATACTGAATTCCTTCATCTACACTAAGATGTTAAAGGAGATTAATGTCTTAATGCATTAGCTCTCTGATCTACATCTGGATTCTTTATTACCCTCTCAGGAAATTTATTCAAGGGTGAAAAGAATTTCAGTGAATGAGAATTTTAGTAAACCACAGAAGGACTTTTGTGATTCTGTTGGAGCTTTCAAATCATACAACTGAGGCAACTGCCTGCTCTGTTGAGACAGGGTTGAACCCAGAATAAAGAAATGAGGAATTTTATAGTTTTGAGTCCAAAATATCATATTTTATCTCATATAATATGACATTGATAAAAAGTAGTCTTTATCTTATGAAAATTAGGGAAAAATTTAGGCTTCTAAACACATTTTTGTTATGTATATTTTGCATATATATATGCATATTTGTGTGTGTACATATATGTCTGTATACATCTATCTATCTATCTATCTATCTATCTATCTATCTATCTATCTATCTATATATATATATCTCATGTAAGCCTGAAAGAGAACAAACTTTTTCAATTCCAAGTCCTATTTTCCTAACAACTTTTATAACCACTTTCAACTTTAAATCATTGTTTTCCGACACAGTATTTTCCCTTATGCCTTTTCAAATGTTGGTGACGTAGTTTTCCATAGAAGGGTATTTCACTTTGGTCTTAGAATTTTCTTCTAAGTCTTTGAGCTATGAGCAAGCAATGACAATTTCATTGCAAATGCCTCCTGACAGCAGTGGCGAGGTACACAGTGATGTCATAGATGCTAAAATATCAAAAAAAAAAAAAAAAAAAAAATCCCACTGCCTGGAAAAAGCATGAATGAACTGCTGCCAGCAACCTGGTTTTTGCCCACAGAAGTGAGCAACCCGGGCAGGAAGTGGCACCATTTATGCCTGAAATGTGAGCTCCTGTCCTACATTCTGTCCATGCAGGGAATGCAGAGAACAGTGGGACAACTAGAGGTCCATATTGCCACAAGCTACTATGGGACTCTGTTCTGACCCAGCAGGTGACCTTGGTGGTGTGTCTCTGACCTCTACAGCCCCTCCCACTCTCACCCCTACCAGTATCACTGGCCCAGCAGCTTTAGCCCTTCAGGGCTAAGACTGTCTTCCCCCAGGGCAAGAAAATCCTTCCCCACATGAAGATATTTATCGGGGAGACATTGCTGTGCTCTGGCTATGAAGAACCTGTCTATTTTGCAGAGAAAGTCTTTGGACAGATTGGCATGGTACTGTCTGAGGTGCCAGTGCTGCCCAAAGATGCCGAGTGCTGGGAAGCATGCTGAGGTGTGAACATTAGTGAGGTGGGCTGCTGGATCTGTGACTGCATGGAGATAAAATCCAAAGGAGATGCTCACAGGAGAGATCACCCTAACTTGGGTCTACCACCATCCTTCTGTTATCCAGTGGGAACTACAGGATGCCCCAGACCCATGGCAGTTGGAAAAATTGGAATTCTGGAAGCATGTGCTTAGACTCCATGGTAGACCAGAGGCTAGATTTTCTCTGCCAACTCCTCCTTTTCCCATTCCTATCTGGTTCTCTCTGGGGACACAGGCTACCCCATTGGGAAGGATAGCTTCCTGGCTTTCCCAGTTTCTTTTCCCAGCAAATTCTGGAACTTGAAGGTAAAATATGCATTTATTCTCAACTTCTCTGGCCTCTTCAAAAAAAACATTGACTCCCTTCAAAATAAAAAAAAAATAAATAAATAAAAGACCATTCAGCTTTGATGGAGGATGCTTTCAAAGAATTATCTCAAGCTCAAGTCTCTCCTCCTTACATGCTGTGCTGATTCCCACTTATTACTCTTTCCTTTCACTGTGTTTCTTTGCTATGAAGCTGGAAAGAGAGGAAGTGACTATGTAAAGCATCCAGTATTTCTCTCCTGTTAATTGCAAGTTCAATGGACATTAATTACTTTGATTTAAAAGATGAATTTATTTTTGGGAATTTTGGGAATTTGGATAGCTCATTTAATTAGGCCTTCAAAACAGTACTGTTAACTGTTTCCCAAACTATTATATCCTGGATGACCTTCACAGAGAACCCTCTCCTTCTGACACTTGTCGTCACCAAGCGTGGGGATTTTCCCTCACAACAAGAAATTGTCTGTGATGCCAGCTAAGTGACCTCCAAGCTAACTCGATGTGGATACTATCTCTCAGGAAATAATGTCTGATCCCACAGACGAAGGGTTCAGTTTGACAAAAAGTCTTCTTACTCCCTTCAGATGCCAAAACACAACCCCTGGTTGTTACCTGCAATTTTGAAAGACCAGTTACAAACTGGAGTTTCCAGGGACCCCCTCCAACTCAGACGCCAGTTCAGAATTTGGGCTGCTGCCTGCTCTCTGACGGCCTAGCTATAAATCAGTCTCCCTTGATGCCCTCTCCTTAGGTGTGATTACATGTTTTGAAGAGCAGTTCACAGAACTCAACAACATTCAACTAGTTTATTATAAAAGGATCTAATTCAGGAACAGCCAGATGGGAGAGAGGCAGAAGATATGAGGGAAGGGGTGGGGAATGCCCATACCTTCTCCTGGTGTGCCACTTGCCCTGAATCTGCATGTGTTCACCAACCTGCAAGCTCTCTGATAAACCCTAGTTCTTTGGGATTTTCATGGATGCTTCACTACTTAGGCATGATTGATTAAATCATTTACCACCAGAGACTGATTTCTATATCCAGCCCCTCACCCCTAGATGTTTCTACCCTCTAATCCTGTTGTTGACCCAATAGGCTATCAGCCCCCATTGTTAGGTGTTTTTCAAAGTTCATCCTTAACAAAAGACACCTTGATCACTTTCAACGCTTAGGAAATTCCAAGGGCTTTGGGAGCTGTGTACCGGGAAGCCTGGATGAAAATAAAATATACATGAGAAGTATACTTTGGTCAACTGAATAGTCAAGTATTTATCTTTCTAGAAATCATAATATTGAAAAGATTAGTGAAGGAAATCAGCTTTCACTGGTTCAGTGTGACCTGTATATAGATTCTAATTGTAATATACCAGCCATAATACACTGAAAAAATTTCTAACGTGTTTTTCCTTAGAGAGATATGCCACCAAGAATGCTGAATATTGTGCAAATCATTGCTACAACATTTTATAGATGAGGAAACCGAGGCTCAAGAAATGAGCAAATTGTGATTCAGGATGTCAGGGACATAGCTCTAATTTGAACAGATAGAACAGACTCCAAGACTAATCATGCATAACATTCCACTTCTGTTGTTCCAGTCAGAGGAGTGTCTGCACTGATGGGAATCTCGGACCATGGAACAGGAGATGAAGCCACTGTGGCAGGTGTATTTGGAAGGATGTCTAGGACCTCATCATATTGCAGCATTAAAATCATATCACTTGCATGATTACACTTCAGCGTTTGCCTACTTAATCTACAACTAAGGACAGGACAAAAGTCCATATATTTCTTAAATCAGAGGTATATTTTGATGTATTTGTACATATGGTGAGAGAAAAAGATGGTATTGATGAGTTGAAACTAAGACATGAAATATCATAGAGAGGGTTATATCTTGGGTTTGTTAAACTGACACTTTAAAAAAGATAACAAATCAAACCAATTCAGAAACCAATTCAAAAAAGGATACTCGAATGATTGAAAAGAAAGGTACAATGAAATATGTAGGAAAAAAACCATAACAATTATTTAGTATCAGAAAAAACTATTATAGAACAAAATGATCTGAATACAGATTTCGAGCAGTGATTTTTCATCAGTTTTCATAGACTAATTCATTAACTTTCAATAGAATATTTGAAAGCCCTCTAACTATATTTTAGTACTATTTTAAAATAGTCTACAGTGAATGTTTAACATTTCTATATACATATTTCTTTTTATTCACCTATTCTTATTGAATAAATGTTAATGACTAAGAGCAAATCATCCTATAGCCGTGAATGCCTTTATGTCATAGTTTAAAGAATACAGGCTGACCTAGTATAAATACATTTCAAAAATTTTCTTCCTACCTGTGTGTCAATGCGAGGTACCACGCAAATAACCACAGCTTATTTTGTCCCTGAGGAGCTTGAGGAGTGTCCCTGCTGGAGGATACTCTGTGTGGGAAGAAAAAGATCAACGCTTAAAGGCCCTCTAGAGGAATCCACTTAAACCTCATGCCAGATTTGGGAGGACTGGTTCTACTGGACTAAAGCTGACACAGTAAAGACATCATTCACATGATCCCTAGTTTCAAGATAGTGGAGATACAAATTCTACTTGGTGACTCCAGTGGAGATTTGACCCATTCTCTTCTTAGTAGCAGCTCAGCTTACAGTGTAAAGTGTTGAGACACACCTTAATTACCTGAGGTCCCAGGAAGATCAATTCTTACCTTCTACTTGAAGGAGCTAATGCAGAACACCCCAAATCTCTCAGAATTGGTGTTATGTGGCTGTCCTACTCTGACATGAAGAGCCAAGGACCATGGAGGACAGCCCCAGAAGCAAAGGAGAAGTTCCTATTCTTCTAAACCTTTAGCCCTGCCCTTAATCAAAAGCAAAGCAAAACAAAACAAACAAAACAAAGAAACAAAACAAAGAAACAAAACAAAACAAAAAACTGTCGGCTACTTCCTGGGCCTCCAGGCTTCTTATCCAGGAGTCTCATTGTTCTTATTCTCTAGAAGATTATTGTTTGGGAAGGTTTTGGTCCAAAAGATATTTTATCTGTAAATAGTCCCCTCTCTCTAAGAAACCTATCTTCTAGATAGAGGTGATCCCCTTTTCTCTCCCGTACCCCCAGATCCCCTTTCGAGGTCTCAATTCAGGATATAATCATGGCTCAAATTTACCACCATGTAAATTCTCCATAAGACTGTTATTAATTTGGGCTTTTCTCTGACTAATTGTGCCTAATGTTAATGTGTTCATTCATCCAACCTGTGTAGACCCTCGGAGAAATGAGAGAGCTTTTTTTGACCCCCACATGCTCTTCCAAAGTTAGTGGTTGGATCCCAGACTTACCTTCCATTATGAATGAAGGAAGTGAGAGAAAGTGATGAGGCATTAGAGCAATAGAAGGTGGAGGAGGAAAAGAAAGATGAAAAGAAGGAAGGATAGACAAAAGAAGAGGGAGGAAAAGGAGGAGCAGGAGGAGGAGGAGGAGACTTGATCTTGAAGATATTAGAACTCTGGTGCCAGGAAATTTGGAAGGCATATTCTTTTGCAGAACTTATTTTGTTTCTGACAGTAAACAAAGCCCATAAGGAAAGGTATTACTTTATCTAGCCTATTTAATATATTAAATTTTTCTATTTCATACGCTAGTGACCTAAAGGAGTTAATTTGCCATCTGAACGGCACAAATGAATACTTACACCAAGTCCTGGTACTTGACAATATTCAGCAAATGTTTAGTATTTTTTTTTTTTTTTTTTGCTTAGATGTGTTTTATTTGTTACTAGTATATGGAAGGAAAATAAAATAGTCATGGGTGGCAGTGAGAAGCTGCTGGCTAAGTTAGTACTTCAAAGCGAAAGACACTTTAACATCTGGTACTGAGGCTAGCAGAATGGAAAAGGGAAGGGTGGAGGAATTGAAAGGAGGAAGAGGATGTTAAATCCCTTGCTTCTGTGTTTCAGGTCTTTCTATCTAGGGTGTAGTAAACTTCTAAGCCATTACCTTGGATTTATCTAAACCCCATGACTGCCCTCTCTATTAATGCTTTATGAGTAGTCCTGTGGGTGATAAAATGGGATTCTGAAAATTAACAGCTACTTTTTATACCTCTGACTATGTTGGTTGCCTGTGACACTAAAATAATGTGAAATGGTTTTGAAATGAAATGTCCCTTGTAGAAGAAAAGTGCATAACAAATGTGTTTAACTTAAACAATAGGGAGGGGCAGACATATGAACTGCATTTCATATGTAAATGGGTGTTTATTGGACTTTCGGATGCTCTAGAAATATAACTTCTGTATTGAGGGGGCATGATAGGACATTGATTGTGCCAAAGGAACACAGAACACCATGAAAACAGCTGTTGTTTAGTTATTTTGGAGGCAAATATGCTAATCACAAAAAGTAAAATTAGATACTGCTTTGGTGTTTGAAGGCTCTGAGGTTGCCTTTCCGCTCCAGAAAAAGCTTCATATCTGCCATCAGTTTCCACCTCTCTCTATAAACAGGACGTGTGATAAAGGAGAGATTGGTCTTGGCAAGACACAGACAGAAAAAAAAAAAAAAAAAAAAAGCATTCTCCTTATTTTTATAGATTCAGTTAAAATCCAGAGAAGAATTGAGTAAATAAATAAGTGGTCATTAATGAATGAAGGAGTAAACAAACCAGATAATCAACAGTTTATTACACACTCGGAAAACTAAGATACTAACTTGAAGATTCCTAACGACAATACCTCTTGAAATTGCTTGTGTATGTAAAAGAAGGCTGGTAAATTGTCAAATGCCTGCGGTTAACCACAGTGAATGTTGGCCCTGGTCTCTGGGAGAACACCAGCAATCACCTGAAATACGGGCAGTTAGAACGCCAGAGCTCCCGAGTCGGATTCTCCTTCCGTGAGGGTGAGAGACTTGAGGGTCTAGCGTTTAGAGTGGGCGTCTCTCCCAGGCGGCTCGCAGGCCCCTCCAGGCACGCCTCCGCGCGCTTCACCCAGCGCAGGCTTCTAGGCTCTCGGGTTTGCTCGCCAGGGGAAGGGGAGGGGAATGAAGTCAGGTGCGACCCAGCAGGGGGAGTCGGTGAGCTGCCCAAGGGCAGTCGGTCTAAGTCCTTGAGTGTGGGTGTGGGTGTGGGGTCATTTGGGTGGGAACAACGTGGAGGCCACCACGACCAAGTCCTGCGCTTCCTTGGTGGGGTGTGTGCTGAAAGAGCAGGGATAAATAGGAGGCACCCTCGTCCCAGGCCACTTCACAGCGTCGTCGCCCGCCCGCCCTGGGTGCTTGCTGCCCTGTGGCCAGGGTGCCAGCCCGAGGAGTAGTTTCGTTTCCTCCTGACTCTGGGATTCCTTTCCAGGCGCCCCATCTGGAGTCAGTGGCCAGGGAAGGGGGCTCAGGAGGAGGCGCAGCACTCGTCTAGGGGCTGCTCGGCCCTGCAGAGAGGGGTTGATGGACCTGGCCAGCCCGGGCAGTGGCGCCAGCTCCCTGACACTGCTCCTGGCCCTCGCCCTGGGTAAGTGGCCGCGCCGGGCACTGGAGACCCAGGAGGAGAGTGTGGGGTGGAGCCGCCGGAGGTGAACTCTGATCTGCACTGGCATCTGGACACAAGGGCGCATTGAGCTGGTAGGGATGGGTCAGAGAACATTGACCACTAGGGGAGAGCAGGTTAAGGATCCGGCGATTGGACACCTGGGCTGCACCTGTTGGGGCTGGTCCTCGGAGCCTGGGGCTGCCTTAGCGCGGCCGGGAGCCAGGGCCCCAGCTGCTTCTGAGCAGACGTGGGCACAGAGCAAGGGCCTTGGGGGCGCTGGGCATGCGGGAACTGGGTTGGAGGTGGGCGCGTTGCAGGAGTGAGAACTGGTGGGAACAGGGAAGTGCACTAAAGAAGGAGCTTTGGGAGACTGGACTAGCGAGGAAAAAGGGAACTCTGGTGTCAGATTCCAGCCAGGAGTTCTGAACAGGGTGAGAGCAATTTGCCTGGTGTGTGCCCCTTGTAAGTGTGTGTGATAGGAGGGGACGACCCTGGAACGCAAGGCCTGAGAGTGGTTTCGCTGGGGCAATGGAAGAACTGGAGGAGAAACGATTCACTTTCTGAGACCTGAATCTCCTGTTGCTGATGGGCAAGCAAGGCTAGGAAAATAACGTATTTTAGTGACGATGGTATTGATGACATGATACCTGGATACTTTATTTGTAGCATATTGTTACCTATTTGAAGGCGAAATTGTGAGAGGAAAGCTTTTCACATCTAAGGTTAAACTTAGGTTAGTAGGATACTGACTCCTGGGTTTGGTCACCGGGTGGGAGGAGTAGCAGGTTATCTGGATCACCAGGGAGGAATAGAGCCTCTCCTCACCTCCCCAGGAGTCAGCCCTGGGAGAGAACTGGGATTTCAGGTACTGGGAAAGTTTATGTAGCTGGAAGCAAGGCTCCTGGTGAAGGAAAATCCTACTGATTCAAGACATCCTGTCTGCATCATGGTCATTTTGAGGGGAGTGAAGGACAGGGAAGCCAGCAGTATTTTGTAGTTTTAGCTGGTTGAAGTGTAGGGACACCCTGACTTGGGACATTAATGTGTCTCTACTACTGTTGCCTGCATGTTAGCTCCTTCCCAGTCTGGGAAGGACTGGGATTTCTCTCACAGAGAAGAAAGACGTGGGCTGTAAATGGAAACTTTCATTTGGCTCTGTTCTTGGAGTAAGAGGTGACTAAAATGATGCTATGATCTTGAGCTGGAAGTGGCTCAGATTTGTGATCATAGTTAGAGAGAAGGGACTGATGTAACAAACCCTGCAGAGGAAGAAGTCCACACGATTTAGATGGAGTTATGTGAAGGTCGAAGGAGAGCAACGGGTCTTAGAGTTAAGCCTAGACGCAGTATCGATGCTTTTGCCAGCACCTCTGGATGAAGCTCAGTTCTCTTCTTCCGCCTTGTCTGGACTCTCCAGCAGTCAAAATGTTTATGAAGAACCTTCTACATTCAGCAAGATGCTAGAGTATATTGAATTGGGGCTGGGAAAGGGCCCAAGAGATTCCTAACACATGGTTTCTAAGTCATGATTCCTGCCCTAAAATATATTATGTTGAATTTGGGAATGTAAGACTAACATATATGAAACCATTAGAGAAAAAAATTATGAACAGTTACACGGCAGAGGTCATTGTAAGTGATGGAGCAGTGAAGAAAATCTGCTTGGAGGATGAATGAATCCTTGACGCTTGGGCAGGATTCACCAAAGTAGGGAAGAGAGTGGACCCCAGACAAGAGAAAAAGTAGTAAAGGGGAGTAGCAGGGATGAGAGCGGAGAGACAGGCAGCCATCCTTTCAGAAAGTGAAGTTGACGAGAGGCAGAGAGATGTTGAAGAGCCAAAAAGTCAGATTAAAATATCTGAACATGAATCAATAAGTAGCTGAACACACCATCATAGGTCTTGAATATGGAGTGCTATGATGCAAGCTGACGTAAGGAAATGAATGTGACAGAGGGGTGCCCTGTGGAGGAGACTGGGGCTGTGGGCCAGAGGAGCTACTTATCTCATAGAACTGGGTGATATGCTGGCATAAATGTTCTAGTCAAAGTGATGGTTCCAGGCTGATGACATTCTTCCCCTTTTATTATCACACAGAGCTTTTATTTCCTTTTCTTAGAACTTTTCAAATGGAAGAAATAAAAAAGCAAACCAGAGCTCTAAGTCAGTGCTCTTGTACATTCAAGGTAACCTAAATGTATCATGATGGAGGATTGTTTAGTTTAGGGAAATGCGTTCAATCTCTACATGCTCCAGCAGCTCCACTGCTGGAAAATGTCAAAGGATGTAATTGGTGGCATCATTGTTTCCATGAAATGGTCCTCTCTCATACACACTTTTTAAGTCTCATTCCTAAGTTAAGTCACATGTTGTTTCATTTACTTTTTGAAAAGAATGTGAGCACTGAGCTGTGTGATGTTGTGCGTGTGGGGGGGGGAGGAAGCAGTGTGGAAAGAGCGTGGAGGCCTGGTACTGAGCAGACCTGAGACCTCTGTCGTCTTTGCCTTACCTGTGACGCTGCAATATCTGTAAATAACGACATTCTGAGACTGTTTTCCTCATTTGTAAAATGAAGTATTTGCTTTAGATGAGACCAAAGTCTTTACCAACCTGACATTTTGCTGATCTTTAGCCAACATTCCTGTTGGGAAATCTAAGGGGAAATCTTTTTACAATGATATTTTACTTCCATTAACTTCATAATGGGATCTTTCATGAAAACTTTATCACAACACAGAGACTCGTGAATGCTTGCTTCTTTGAGAAATATGGGAAAGAGACAATAAGTGTGCTTAAAGTGGTTCTTTTTTAATGTTGAAAAAATTGGATTAGCTCCTTTCAATGCTTTTAAAAAATTTCTCCCTCTCAGTTGTTCTATAAAACTAAAGTCATGTCATCACTAGAGAAAAAGATAAAAAATGTTTCTTTTAAAAGAATGGGTGAGTTTGAAGGTTAAAAGTATTTCCTCTCCACTATTAAAATCTAAAACATTGATATTTGTAGGCTGGCTTTAGGTTTTACTGGAGAATATGAATGCATTCTTGATGGAAATCCAGGTTATAAAGCAGGTAAGTGGTAGTGAGTAAAATCCCCACTGTGTAAAGGCAGTAGTTAAAGTCCAAACATTGAAAGATTTTAGGATTTGACTTTTAGAGTTGTATTTTTTGGCATGCAAGTATATTAGGAATTTTTTTTTCCCTCTTAAAAATCTCAACTTTTCAGGTCACACTTGTATGTTAACAGCTATTACAAATCAATTTTTTATTGTTCTCTTCTTAGTTGTTGTGTGGAAATGCCTAGATAATTCTGGAAGAGCCCCACACTGCAGGCACACTTTGCTGCCCCTTCTGATTCTGGCCTGCCTGCTCTGTACTGAGGGCAGTCCCGGCACTGTCCCAAGGTCTGTGCCTCTGATCTTGCCCCATGTCTGCTGACATTGCTCATCCTTCATCCACAGTGAGCCTAGTGGACAAGTCACATCTGTTTTTTTTATTGCAGTTAGGACCTAGAGCCAGGAATGAGACATGAATGTCAGTAAGAGCTGGGTCAGGGGACAGTCAGAGGGACAGGCACCAATTTGTGCCCAGAGGCAGCCCTCTCATCCGTGGACTGTGCCTGGAAGTGTCTCATGTCAATTAGTGTCTTCCCAAGAGGAGCCAAACAAGCTGGAACTGGGCTGCATGCAGGTAGGTATAAGCCACGATCCCGGTACATTTTCAAAATTGCTGTGACAGACTCTGGGGTCCACAAAGAAGCTGCAGATCAGTTCGTCAGGAGTGCTTCCAAGTCAAATGGAAGAGAAAAGTAATCTGATTAAAATGAGTCTGCTTTGCACCGTTCATAGTCAGATTTCCCAGGCATTTTTGTCTCCTAAAAAAGGAATCTTTGGTTGTTCAAATAAAACTACTAGAATATAAAGAAATAAGACTATTTTTAGATGGTTAGAGAGAGACAGGGTATTTAATTTTTTTTTTTTTTTTTCTTTTTAAGGAGAGGTGCAGGCAAGAATGAAAGCAAACACACAGGTAGTCAGGAAGCGAGAAGAGGAAGAAGAATTTGACTTGATCTTTATTTAGTTTTTTATACTGGCTGTCATTTCCCACCCCACCCCACCCCTGGATCCTGGACTCCAGCACAGGGGTATGTGGCCCACGTTCCTTTGGCCGTGATTGACCTAACTACTACTCCACCAGAGTGCACCAAGGCATTTAATCTTAATTCACATCAATTAGATAATAATCTGCTTTGACTATCAGCAAGGTCGATAACCATGAATTACTTTTGTTCATTCTTTATATTTTTGAGGATATCTTATCTGACCTATTGACTAGAAGTGCCAATTCCAAAACAGCGATGAAAGAATAACAGCAGCTTCTAAATTTCTTGTTCTTTTTATTTCAAAGTGCCTGGGTTCGTTGTGTAACAGGATAAGTAGCTAATATAACATTTCCCTCTTTGCAGCTCACAATAGGTTAGTTAAATAAATGAATACATGAACGTGATTGTTGGTGGTGATGCCCAGTAATGAAAATGATAGCAGATTCAGTAAAGAAAGCAGTTTTTTTTCATTTGGTAGAAGGTGCCAGCAATCAGAGATGTTGTAGAAGGACATGTACCTTCGTCTCTTTGTGTGGTGCTTCTGGCAGAGTTAGAGATGCTTTCATAAAAGAACTTGTTTAGCAAGCAATGTCTTTTTTGTTTGTTTCTTCACTTCAGTATTGGGGATTCAGAACTATTTCATGTCTCTTACATGCGTGGTTCCAGGGCAGATCTCGGCAGTCAAACAGACGGCCTGAAAGTAGGTGTTTAAGGTGAGGGGGTCGGGGCACAGCACTGGACTCTCAAATAGTTCAATAAAAACATGCCCTTTGAATTCTGTCTGGTGTGAGGGAGTTTGCTCTCCAGTTTGCTAGAACTTTTTCTATCACATACATTTATTTTAGCTTGGAGCAAGCAAATTGTTATATCCATGGACTTTTGTTTAGTTTTGAATAGAATAAAAACCTTTGGCACCTCCTGTAGAAACTGAGATCAACTTGCTGTGAAGGCTTACTGCAGAGTGACGTGTTAGTGTATAATTCCTAACTAATACACACATATATGTGTGTGTGTGTGTGTGTGTGTGTGTGTGTGTGTGTGTATGTATATTTATAAATATAAATGCTTTATTACCTTAACTGTCTAGATTTCTTGATGGTTAGATGTAAGCACTTGATAGGCTGACCTGTGTCCTCTGTGTGCTGTGGAGAATCATGTCCACAGCTTTCTGGAATGAGGGAGGGCAGCTTGCCTTCCTTGCACCAGGATTAGTGCAGCAAGTTCAGTTGCAAGTCCAGGGAACTGTTATGAGAGCTGAATGAGGTGTTTTTAGGAGATCCAGACTTGATTTGTTTATGATCACCTTCCAGATGAAATGTCATTCTGTTTCTGACAGACATTGCTTTGTCCTCAGATATCTGCTTGATCTTTGCATGCAATTCCAATATATATCTAACACACACATACATGTATGCGTATATTACAGTTTGGAGACCTTTACAATTAAAAAAGCATTTTCATACCATTGTCACATTTGATTTTCACACCAAGAATAATTGAGAACAAATATTTGTTCTCATGCTGGTAGGCATGCTGGCCCTATTCTAAAGACATAATAACACATTTCATCCACGTCACTCTGTCTATCACAAATTTACATTTATAGAGGAGGCTATGAGGCACGAAGGCATTATGTAACTTATATAAAGTTCTGGTTTCATGAGCATGAATGAGAGGGAGAGGTGACATTGCTGGATCACAGTGGATAAGTGTTGCTGAATGAGGTAGACAACAGGAGACAGGACACTGAAGTACAGTACAATGATGCATCATTGCATCTAAGGATAAACCAAAACCAGGACTCAGTTCTTACTACTGATTTTTAAAAGCATTTAAGTTCATCCTAGCTGTTGCTAAACATCTTCATTTTCCCTGCTGCCTGCCATACATCTGTGGCATTCCTGGCTTAGCTATGCCTCAGATTCTTGGACTCCTGGCTCTTCATCCCAACCAGGAATCCCTGCCTCTGTATATCCCAGGCCCAGTCATTCCAGCTTATACTGAACAGTATATATTGGTGAGACCAGGAGTTTACTTTGGTCTGTGTCTATCATCACTTTGGCTGCCTTAGTCTGACCCTATCCTTCAATAATCCTGAACCGGAGGGGCGCTCTTGCACTTCTGTGCTCTTAACACTAAATCATTAGAGGACATTCCCTAGGACAGGTGGAGAGGCAGCATGACATTGCTTTATATTCCCCCAGACTGGACCTGAAGTCTAGTACTGAGAACAAGTAGAATGAGCATCTCTGGAGGTGGTATTGGTCTGCTGTGGTCAAGAGTGTAGACAGAGCTAGACCACCCAGGTGTGGGCCACTGGTTCTGGGACTTGACATCCCCTTAAACTTGGGCAAATTTTTCAATCCCTCTTGGTCTCACTTTCCTCATTTATAAAAGCCAATAACAATAGAAACGAGGATAGTATGTGAATAAAATGAGTTATTGCATACAGCACTTAAATTGTGCTGGAGACATAGTAAATTCTGTCTAAATATAAGCTATGATAGTAGATAAATATACAGAAGCAATAAATAGTTGTCATTGGTATCTTTTAAAAGTTTTGGATATTTCGTTTCTATGTACTTACTGAATGTAATCAGTGTCTATTAATTGATAGCGAAATAGTCTATTGCCTTTTTTCTCAAATTCTGATTTTCACAAGTTAAAAAACAAGCAATAGATCAAAATTCTCAAGAGTTCTACTTTGATTGGCTTTGCTAGGAAGGGATCATGTGAAAATTATTTCTGCAAAAGTAAAGCACTTATTTGCTTTCTGAAAGTAAAAAAAAAAAGGACTCTGTAGCTTTGGGAATCTTTTTGGTCTCTAGGGCTTGATATAGGGATATAGGGATATAAGAAGGCAGGGTTTCCTGCCTGGGATGAAGAGCCAGGAGTCCAAGTATATGAGACATGGCTAGAGCCAGGGAAGCCGCAGATGTGTGGTACATAGCAGGGTAAACAAGGATGTTAAGTGACACCTAGGATGAATGGAAATTACCTTAGAAAATTTTCTTATGACAAAATAAATTTTTTTCATATTTAAAGAGCAAATGACCACATATAAAATACTGGTTGTCCCATAAAATTTCCTGGTATCATTAGGAAAGTTATTTTACCTTCCTTTGCCTCGTTCTCTCATCTATAGGATAAAATGATGATGATGATGATGATGATGATAATAAAATAATAATACTTATCATCTAGGGACCAGGATTATTTGTAGATAAAATGAGAATTCAGGAAATGATTATAGCTAGCAAATGTTCAATATGTTTTTATTATTTTCAACTTTGTGAATATGTAAATGCTTAAAAATATTGTACTGGTGTATTAAAAAGGAGAAATGGAATCATTATATTTGTTAAGATAATGGAGCATTAGTGTTTTTACTCTGATCAAAGGAAATGGCTGTAATAGTGAGCACTGAAAGAATCTTCCTTATGTCATAACATGGTTTCAGCAGTGTCCTAAGTCCATTGGAAATTAGTTCTTAGTGGCAGGGATTTGTGTATGTTTTATTCATAACTGCATTCTCAAAGCCTACTAGAACAGCTACCTAATAAATATTTATTTGATGAGTGACTGAGTGCCATAGCCCAAGAAGTCCTCCCAGAACAGTAACTTATTCCACTGCATGACAGATGTCTGGTTGTGCATTTCAGTTGCTGTACATGTGCGTATATGTCATACAACTTCCCTAGAGTCTGTAATAAAAAAATTAAGAGCCATATGTCTCCTCCAGCAACACTTTGTCTTCAGATTTATCAACAATGACAGTTCTTTGCTGAGATGACAAATGTTCCTGGTTTTGTTGAGTAGGTTGACATCATATAATAAGATTTGTGTGTGAAGTTTAGGTATGATGACCAACATCAACAAAAATGAACTGATCCAAAAGCATAACCATGGCACGGTGTTAGCCAGGTTGTTAGAATGTTCTATGTTTCTAAAACATGTACTAATGAAAGACAAGTGTTGTTTTGTTTTTGCTATTTTAAGGTGTGGTAATGCAATTATAAAATATGTGCAATACTATGTTTATGATTAAGGAGAATTGTCTTAAGAACATAACTGTCTTTCCAAAGAGTTTATATTATATTAGGTAAAGATGTTCATCACAAATGAAGCATTGCATAATAGTTCAATAATTAGCTAAGTTAATATTACTTAATACAGATTAAATATGATCTCAGAGAAGGACAATATATTATGGATTGGAGTTACTGGAGAAAATTCACCAAACTAGAAGGGACTTGAGTTTTTCTATGATGATTACGGAAGAAAAAAGAGGAGAAAAATTGGATGGTGCAAAAATTATTAGTTTTGTGTATGTGTGAGTGTGTGTGTGTATGTATGTATGTGTGTGTATCAGAGGGTGAGAGTATCTAAATTCTTAGAACAAAGAGTTAATTTTCTGTGCTGTTGAGAAAAATATCAACTGAATAGGTACTTTGTTTCTAAAATGAAGATATTAGTTGAGATTCTGAATTCTTGATGCAGTGTCATCTTTGCAAGATTTCCTAGGAATTGGAGCTAGGAGGTTTTGTAATTCAGGTAAATTCTTGTTTTTAATTACATGGTTAAGACTTTTTAAAATTATGATATGGTCTGCTGCATGGGGAACATATTTGAATATAGTGGAAATAAAGAGTCCATTTTATTGTATACCTTGTAGCTGGCCTCATCCCTTGCTTAAGTCTGAATTAGAGGATGACCTGAGAGGTGTGATCTGATCCATCTGGAGTAGCAACAGCAGTTGGAGAAAGAGAATAATCCAAGGGGACAAATTCAAGAGAATTTATGATCACATAACACTTAGAGAAAGACAACAATAAAGTATGAATTTATTCTTTTCACCTTGTTCTATGACAGTTCTATTTTTGAACATTAAGGATATCGTTTTGACCTTAACTCATGTCAGAGGGCTTCCTTTGGGAGTGCAATGGGTAATGGTAGCTACTGTGTTATTTTCAAAGTGGGAATAATGCTGGGAAAGCATTGCATCTAAGATTGATTTTAGTGAGCAGAATTGATTAGAAGAAGAAATATTAATATAAGAAGAGGTAAGTAAGGAGGAAGAGTCTAAGTAGACCAGTAATTCTGTACCAAGCAATGGAGAGCAGGAATAAATGTAATACATATTCCTCAACAAGAAATTATAGGATATAATGAAAAATCGCATGTAGGTAAAGAAGCGGAAAGAAGAATTAAAGCTGTCTCAAAGATTCCTTATTCAGCTTAGAGAGAAAAAAAGAACTTATGGTATCATATGTGAATAAGAGTTGTTATTTTTGTGTGTATAGAAACTGTTTTGGAAACATTCAAATGTCCTATAGGTGTATGTAAATATGGCAACGGACTCCAAATTAGAACAGTGGAACCGAATCTGATTGTTCTCCCAAGAAATGTAAAAAAAAAAATTATCAGATTTATCTCCAGACCTACTAAGTGTGGTTGAAGTGTCCCTATGAATCTAAAATTTAGAAAACTTTCCATGAGAAGAAATAAAGTTTCCCAACAGAATAATTGTAAGTAATATCTCTAGGTAGTCCCCCTGCTAAAAGGTGATACTCACCACTTTTGAGTTTAGAGAGAACTCAGTGACTTGCCACCAAAGAGTTAGAGTATATATAAAAAGTAACATTACAGTGCAAAAATCTGGCAAAACACTGTATTAGCCAGTCGTCAGAGTTAACATCACAATGATGTTATATGCCATGTATATGCCTCTCATATTATGTGATGAGAGGAATACTTTTCCCTTTTAGTGTTCCTAAAACACATAATCCTAGTTCGATCATTATAAAAATCAGACAAAACTAAAATTTGAAGGCTTTTACAAAATACCTAACCAGTACTCATCAAATTTTTCAATTAAGTCATAAAAAACAAAGATTGGGAGCTTGTCATATAACAAAAGAGACTAAGCATTTTGAACAGAAAAACAGCATTAATGGAAAACTGGTGCAGTCAGAATAAAGTCTCAAGTTTGGTCAATATATGTCTTGGTTCTTAATTAATCCTTGATAAATGTACCACGGTAATGTTAAGAAGAAATGAAAGGGGATGAGAGATGTATAGGAAGGCTCTGTATTTTGCAACTTTCTGCAAACCTAAAATTATTACAAAATAAAAAAAAACTATAAAAAGGCTTTATAGGAGATTCCAGTAATTACAATAAATGTTTAGATAATTACCTGAATAGAAAATACATTTGAAAATATAAATGAATCCTTTAATCGATTATAATTTCAGAATCTAGCAGTGCTTAGGATGCAATAAATCCTCAGTAACTATCTCTTCAAATCTGAGTCCTGGGTATTTTGTGAGACTGAATGGCATTATACAAAAAACAAGAGTACTGAAATATTTTTCCTTTTTGTTTAAAAATCTATTTGTTGGATAATATTAAAAATAAATTAGAGAAAAAAATAAAAGAAGACAAAGACAAAAAATCATAGAGACAGACTGTAGGATGGTTGCTGTGAGGGATTAGGAGAGGATGGAATAGGGAATTATTGTGGGTATAGAGTTTCAGTTTTGCAAGATGAAGAGAAATCTGGAGATGGATATTGATTATGCTTGTACAATATAAGTTTACTTAATATAACTGAACTGAACATTTAAAAAATTTTAAGATAGTAAATTTTAAGTTATGTGTATTTGCTACAATAAAAAAATTGAAAAAAATGAGTACTGAGAGTGGATTTTTTGTGGCACACATATTTATGGCATGTGAATCAGAAAAAGAGCTTGTTAAGTTTAGTGAAAAGGGAAGGTTAACTTTGGAAGTCAAGTGTAAGGGTGGATTTTATGTGGATGACCTGGGAAGTTCAACCATATCAAATCCTGATGAGGTGGACTGGTGAATGAGCCATGAGGATATCATCGGTACACTTGAAAAACCAGAAATGAGACATTATTGGTAATTGATGAAGAAACCCGATACACACATGCACACACATGATACACACACTTGTACACACACACACACACACACACACACACACACAGATACCACATCCACCTGAGGATAGAGTGGGTAGAAGGTGTGCAGAAAACAGAAAGTTTTGGTTTATGAGAGTCAACTTCAAATAGTTGGAAAGTTGTCTCAACAAAGGTTTCCTCTATATAGTTCAGAGGGTCCAACTTGGATTAATGAGCTAAAATTCCAGGTAGACAGTTCTCATCTTAATTTTGGAGGAATTTTCTCCTAAGAAGTGCTTTAAAAAGCTTCCCATGCCTGGACTTGTTTGTAGTCTGGATGACAGGGAATTGTGTAAAGGTGATTCTTGGGTGAGGTAGGAGTTGGAACAAATGCTCACCAAGGGTTCTTAGCCTACAAACAAACAAAACGTTGGTGCACTTTGGGAATGCTTTTGAAATTGTAAGGTAGAGTTTCAAACTAAGAAACTGTCAGCAGACTTTTTTGGTAAGAGTAATATCTCGGAAGCAAATAGTGAAGAATTTTGAAAAAGAAAATTGAGTCTACCCATCCTGTTCCTAAACTGTATTCAGTGATGGCAATTTTTTTATGATCCTTATTTTAGAATACAGTATAGGTGCCATGCTTCAGGCTAAATTTTTTTCTATAAGGACTTCACACCCTATATTTTACTACCTGTGAGGAGAATAATTATCAATTGAAATCCTATTGTGAAGGGAAAAATATCCTGGCGTAAATTATAGATTGATAAATTGATAGGGTTTCAGAGTATATGCTTATCCAACCTGAAGAAACCCCAGAATTTAAATCCTTGAAATGAGTTAGGGTAAGTCAACTCAACTTAATATAATATATTATTATCTTCATCAATAAAACTATTTGCAGAGTCCAAAACTGTAATGAATATCAGGCAGTAGATTTGAAGTGCTAGGTATATAGAACATAAGTTAATTAATAAATTATTGATAAAATTTCAAATGCTATGATTTCAGGAAGTATGTATTTCTAATAGTTACCATGCTATGATAGAAAACTGCTGTGAGGCTCTTTACTCAGTTTTGAAAAAATGACAATTTTCTTGTAATTATTGGAAGTGTAAGTCAGATGAGAGATAAAATTACACACAAGAATAGTAAGCTACTCTTCCATTTGCCTTTGCAGAAGCATAACAAAGAAAATCACTCATTCATTCTTAATGATTTCTACCCAGTTAGAAAAGTCGTGACTTAGCTACTTTTACAAACTTGTTGAGTGGTTTTCTGTAATAGTCAGACTCTTTATTGGGAATCTGTCTTTCAGGATGTGTTGAACAGCCATTGCAAAACTTCAAATGGAAATATGTGGTGTGACTGTATCTTAATGAGACTTATTTGCTTTAGTCACACAATAAAATCAATTGAATTGTTTCATAGTCACACCACACACATCAAGAAGGCCCTTGTTTAGTAATACATTTTTTTACATTATTCTTCACACCAGCTGGACAGATTTATTCTTTGTCTCCCAAACACACCAAGATCATTTCTATTTCTATGCCATTGCCTTTGGTCCAATTTAATTCACACAGCTTCTTCTATAAAAATTTCCCCTATGATTTCTTTATCTCAACATTTCTCTCTCTCTCTCTCTCTCTCTCTCTCTCTCTCTCTCTCTCTCTCTCTCTCTCTCCCACAATTTCAATGAAATTTATTTTCTATATATCTAGGACTTAGAATCTACTGTCTGATATGCATTGTTCATTTATAGTTTTGGTCTCTGCAAATTGTTTCATTGATGAAGATAGCAATGTAATAATATTGTTGGATTGGCTTACCCTAACTCATTTTAAGGAGCTAAATTCTGGGACTTTTTCAGTTTGGATAAGCATCTACTCTGAAACTCCATGTCTTTTTCTTACTGTTATTAAAGTCTGATGCCGATTTTCTCATGGGTCAGAGGCTGTTATCGCTGCTTCCCAAGGCCAACTCCACTATTCCTCCTCATTTTGCACTCAGATAATCCTTCCTGATAACAAATTGTTCTTTTTTTCTTGGGTCCCTTTGCCTCCTTTCTTTGAACTACTATGGAAATTCTTGAGCCCAGAGCTTTTCATTTAAAATATCACAATGTCTGACTGTCTGTTTTGGTCTGATTATAAAGGAATGAGAATCATAAAGTCTAGTTTTGACAACTGATGATTTCTAAGAAACTAGCTCTAGGTTATTCTGGGGTTCTCATTTAATTTAATCATTCTTGCCACTGATTTAATAACAGCGACGTGAAAAAGAAGAAGCTGATGTCCTGGCAATGACATTATGGTGGTGTGGACAGTTTGCAGATATATACATTAGTTTATGTCTGACAGGCTGTTAAATTACTCTCTTCTCTGGGTTTTAAAAATATATGGTTGTGGAGTACATTTATGAGTTAAGAAGATTGTTATCTATCACTCTATGTCTTTCTTAAACACCAAGATATTGTTTCTACTGTTTGAAATAGAATTTTATATTGGCGGAGGAAAGCAGACATATTTTAGTTTCCAGATTTTGAATGGACACAAACTATTTTGAGGGCTCTCTTATTTTTATTTTGTGTCCACTACTGTCTGAAAATCCAGAAGCCTGCTTTTAGTACTATAGAATATTCAGTTCTTCTGGTGGCAGGATTTGAGAGACTGGAAATATCTCTCCTTGTTCTGGAATGTGGCTCTCCAGCAGATGTCCTGATGCTCCAAACCCTCTCTGTTGGGACACAAATATTGTGCACCTTTTTAGAGCCCTCCAACTACTTCTTTTGTCTTTCGCTCAATTTTCCACCCATACCAGGTTGCCCTTTTTGAACTTGGATACAACATTCAGCAAGAGGCTAGAGGTTTAAAGAGTTAGCAACCAGTGTGTGGAATTTTGTCCTATGTGAAATAGGTGACGAAAGAGATTGTAGCATGTAAATTCCTCTTCACTGTCAACTACTTCACGGTAAAATTCCTTTTGGAACTCTATGTAGAACACAGATGAGTGAACATGACCAGTAAGCAGATTTATGTGACTTTTGAGATCACTTTGGAGCTTGAACCCAAAATAATGGGTACACACATTGAATTAGTTTGCCTTCTTAATTTGCTTACTTTAAAAAAAATTTTTTTCCACAGCCCAGAGCATATACCTTCCACATAAGTGAATAAACCCTTAATATATATCTCAGTCTCTGCTTTCTGGAAGTCTCAGGTTGAGACAATTCTAGAGTAGTTCTTTTGAGTTAAGCAATTTCTCTCCTTGCACATGTTTCTAAAGTAAATATATTTTGAATGGAAAATATATTAAATAATTATGCTCTATTTGGAGGCATGTTAAACTAATATGAAGATACTGGTTTCGAGAAAGTCAGAAGCTCAATGAAAAAAAGATAGAAAGGGAGTAAAAAAGAGATGGAGTAAAGCACCAATGTCTCCACCTCTTTCTCAGCTTTTGTCTTAATCAATCACAAGCCCAATGTCAAACATCGTTTTCAGCTGTGATAATTTTTTTCAACTCCATGCTAGATGCTGACCTTATTTGCTATATTTAGATCACTGAATCACTTAACCAATCGACTGAATTAGTAATCGCATTTGACATCAGTATGCTGAGTCACTGGCTTAACTGTAAGAGAATACAAAGAACCATACATGTACAAGATGTCACATTTCTATTAGTTAGCTGAGGAACATTCACTTCACTCTTAAAAAAGCATTGGAAAGAAATAGCATGTGAAAAGGTCAAAATACAGTTTGTTTCACTAGGCACACTACAGAAATGTTGGTTGTATGTGTATTTATCTTTTGCAGTTATTTCATAAATATTTATATATAGATCACATCACAGAAATTTTGAGTATCCATTATGTGAGAGAGAATCTAATTTTTCTCCTTTTTTTGTCAGTTCGATTGAATTATAATTGATGTACAAAGCATTGCATGTATGTAATTTATACACTTTGTTGCGTTTGGGCATATTCAGACATCCATGATACTATCACCAAAATTAAGGTCATAGAATTATCAACACCTCCCAAGTTTCCTTGCATTCTTCTGCTTTTCTGTTTCTTCTGTGGTAATAACATTAAAATGAATTTTGTAGTGTACAATTCAATATTATTAGCTATAGGCATTATATTGTATAGACACTCTCTAGAACTTGATAATCTATTTTTTTACCAGAATAATTAGAATTCTTTTTTAACTTCTTAGCCTCTCATAGCTGCTATTTTATTGAGTGCTTCCCTGTTAACAGGCATTCCTAAAGTTAATAATTCAAACATTTCTCCTTTTCTTTAAGGACATAGTTAAATCTTTACCATGTAAATCACCTATCATGACCCTCAGATTTAGAAAGAGACCCTGAAATACAATATTTGGTAATGTAATTGCAACCACAAAGCTAGTGATACATCCAGGGTTCAAATCCAGCTCCATTTGCCTCCAAAATTCCCATTAACTTGTAGTTTGTACCTCCAGTATAAATGGAACTTCAGGGATTTAATTGTGAAATATTCTTCCAATTTCTGTTTACATAAGTTGATAAATTCTTTTTTGACTTACAACTGGATTTACTAATGGATTATGGAGTGCATTTCAAATCCTCAAATAAGATTGATATGATATCATGGGAAATAATTGGATTTAGTAAACACAGGTAGACCTTAGGATATCTAAGATGTCCTAAATCATCAAAATATAGATAAATGAACACTTTGAGATAACGTTATATATTTTTTAAAATATAAAATGCACTTGGCTCTAATAATGGAAAGTTCAGCTCAGATATGAGGCAAATACAACGTACATGACTGTTTCGGTTGGTCACATTTGATCTTTTTAAAGAGTTGACCCAGCTGGTATATGACTTACCTCAGCCTTACCAGTAGCTTTGAGACAGCGGGTCATGCTCCTTGTCAAACTGTGTCTCTTTGAATGCTTGTATTGTTCCCAGTGACTTCATTCCTCATGCTGAGTGACTGGGATTACACTTTTAATATATTCTGTAATTTTTAATTTGAGAATCTCACAGTGCATAAAAATAAATGGAGCTTTGACTCACTGAAGTAAAATTGGGTTTCTTTTCCTTTTTGTCTTTAATTTTATGAGTGGAGTTGATATTTGAAAACTAACCCCAGAAATGGACTTATTTTCCAGTCACTCAGCAAATACAGAAAATCTAAGATTATCTTTCTTTCTTCTGTTTTTATTGCTTTAACACATCTGAGAAATTTTCAGGTCATGTGAAACAAGGAGGTATGGGTAATAGATTAAATGAAAGGATATGAAAACAAAAATATGAAATATTTGAGAAGTGAAATCTAACACAATGGTGTTTAAAAGGGAAAGTGTAAAATAATTTGTTTAGGTGAAAAATGAAAATGAAACAAAGCAAAATAACAAAAATGAATAAGCCTATCAATCCACTGCTTCTCAGCAATCCACGAGATTCAGGAATTTATTTTACTGTCAGCGGCATAAAATCCCAGTTTTTAATGGGACAGTCATGTTATGGGGAAGCCTTACTAGAAATATGATGCCCACAGCATGGTTACTGAGAACCCCACTCTGTTCAGTCTTTGCCAGACCATGTGAAGTGACATGGCAGTTTGTTTGGTCTTGAATTTAGCTGAAGATGACAAGTTTTATAAAGAATCTTGATGATACCAGGTAGTTGGAGGGTCATTTATCCTGAAGAAGAACGATTCTTTTAGGAAGACTGCATACTGCCTTAAAGTTTATGAGGACCTGTCACAGGAAAGAGAGATGAGACTCAGTCTAGGTGATTCCAATGAGCAGAGTAAATTTATAGGAAGGCAAAAACAAGTTCAACATCAAGACACACTTACAAACCTTTAGAAATGTGTGCTGTTTAGAAAAGGTTGAATGACTATGAATAAAAGAATGGATGGATGGTCTCATTGAAATGGGATTCCTTAGAAGAGGGTGAAGTCTCTGTACTGAAAATGTAAAGGCCGAGTTGATGAATTCTCCCAGAGGATAATTTTAGGGGCACCAAGTATTAGTTAGTAGGAGTTTTTAATACTTACAAGGTTCTTGCTAATTCTAAAATTTAATTTCTGACTATTTTGAATGGAAATCTCAACATCTAAGTACCATATTTTCTTTCATTTTCTCTAAATTACAATTCAGACTTTCTGTAACAAAGATAATTTCCACATAGGACATTTATCACTGTCTGGAGACATTTTTGATGGTTGCAGCTCAGGAGAATAGGGACAAAGAGGAATGGGAAGCTACTGGCATTTAGTGGGCCAGGGATGCTGCCAATCATCCCATAGTGCACAGCCTCCCACAACAGTTATGCAGTCTAAAATGTCAACAGTGTGGAAGTTGAGAAACCCATTGAATATTTTCCATTCATTTAAAGCAAAACTTGGATTTCCTTGAATAATGAAGTGAAATGTATAGAATACAGAATACCCTCAAGCTATTCTTTTCCAAATCTATTTCATTCATTCAGAATAAAGTCAAATTTGCTAGAATTTGATTGCAAAGGGTTATACATTTCAGAAGAGTTGCTGTCATTCTGATTAAACTTTCCAAACTCTTCTGATACTATTGGTAATGCTTCCTTCATCTTTCTTCTTTAACTGTAGCTTATTCCTAGCAATGACTTCTCAGCTGTAAAACAACGCAACTATTTTTTTGGTGCATATTGTCTAATCTTATTCCTCTCTTACTCAACATCTTTGAAAAATTGTCTGGTATTAGTACAATCTTCATGCCACTATTTCTCTTGCAAGATATTGCAGGTGGTTTTTGTTATCAGATTCAAAGCAGAGGTTTCATTTTTTCTCTTTAATTCTTTGCCAATGTTTATGCTGTTGACCACTTTCTTCTTGGTATTCTTCAAGATTCTGTCCACAATCAGCTTTCTCTTTTCACATGGCTCTTTCTAACGGACCCACTCAGACAGGAAACACCAGTTTATTTTCCATTATTCCCAAATATAGAAGCTGTCTCTGATTTCTCTCTAGAGCTCCCAATCTAATATCTATTTACTCTCTTTTATATGAGCCATGGTCATGTAAGTTCATAATGCACCACATTAAACTTTTCTCTCCACATCTGGTTACATCCTGAAGACCATTGACTGGGAATAGGAAGACCAGTGTGTGCTTCTCCGGAGCCTTGTGCTTAGTTTCTCGGCCTGAAGAGGTCTCTTCCCAGGATCTCCCAGTAGCCCCATTAGACAACTGAATTGTTGGACATGATCCTTGCAGAAGAGACCTGGGACGCAGGCCCCAGCTGCCAGGAGTTTGGAGGGACTTGAGCAGTAAATAGGACTTCCTTTGTGAGGTTAGATTGGAGAATGAGGTGTTAAATTATAAGTGATTGCGGGGAAGAGAATGAGCAGACTAACAATCGCATACTTTGTGCCTTTTATTATGTTAATTGAACTTCCCAATAACCCAGAGGAGCAGATAGTGTTGTTTTCACTTTGCAAGAATGTTCAACTATAAGATCTGGAGTTGTTTTTCTTCTTTTTTTAAAATTCCCACATTACAGAATTAAGGCTTTCCGATTCTGCCCAGGAAGAAAGCCTAAGTTTTTCTTAAATTTATATTGTTTATTGAAGTAACTTTGATTTGCATAATAATATAAACCCACCTGTGCAAGTTCATTATTCATCAAATATAAGACAATGAGCTACATTATCATATACATCCACCACCAAATTCCCAAAAGTCCTCCACTGTACATCAGACCCCTAACCCCTTACTACCTCCACCCTGCTCCTCACTAGTAAACTCAGCTCTAATGTCCAAGGGTTGTTTTTGTGTTGTCTGTTTTTTTCAGGTAGAGGATTTTACAAATGAACTAAGCCCATTTTATAATGATAAAGAAATTAAAATTATCCACTAGAAATTGATGTTGAGGTTTTTTACTTTAATAGTTATTTTGTTTGTTTGATTATAGATTTATTTATTCCTTCTTTGAACGTTTGTTGAATGGCCATCATATTCTTTGCTAGATACAAGGATTGCAAAGATAAGTAATACACAATTCTTGTGTTTGGGAAGTCCTAAATAATTGTTTGAATATGGTTTGTTCTAAGTGTGAGAGGAGGAAGCAAGTGTTGGGAGAGAAGGTATAGACTAGTCTAGAAATTTAGTGATCTAATTGCTTTCTTTTTCAAAAAGTCACTATTATTGTAACAAGAAAAATATGCTAGTAGAAAAATTGTAAAGTGCAAATAAGGAAAACAATGAAAAAAGTCTTCTAACCAGTATGAGCCACTGTCTAACCCACCTTTTTATTTATCTATATGAATACTTTATACACTTGACGCAGACATGCAGACAACTGCATGCACATATCACAGTACATTATTATTCTGTAGCTTGCTACTCTAGGGATATATTGAAATCTTCTACTGATGTTTTAAAACGTTGGGGATTTTTTTATGACTGAACAGTATTTTATTAGAATAAAAGAGTTCCATGTATTTAATCAATTCTCTGTTGTGAGATATGCAGGTAATTTTTAACTTCTTAAGTTATTACATTGTATAAATATTTTTTGTAGTAAGTCTTTTGTATTCTTATGATTTTTATGATTATCTAATAATTTCCTTAGGAAAAAATCCCTAAGACTGTAATTAATACTGGGTTTGATAAGCATTTGTACATTTTTTGAACTTTTAATATAGTGTTAAACTGTCCTCTGGAAAAGTAGTCCAATTTACCTATAACCAATGAATTTGAGTTCCTGTTTCTTTTCATTATATCCAATAGTAGTTACTACCTCTTTTTTGTTTTTCAATATATTTCATTTTGTTAGATAAGAGTCTCTCCTTTGAAAACTTCTTTGGAAAGTTTTTTTGCCTTTCTCTTTGAGAGCTAACATTCTACCGCACACTATTATCATTTTGTGTTGTGCTCTATTGGTTGGTTGATTACTGCGTTAGCAGCTTTGGAGTAATTTGAAGGTCAAACAAGTTCTGTATACTTGCAATCCTGGCTGCTCATGGATCTTTGTTGAACTGAATTGAACTGGAGAGCATGTGTAATTTGAAACCACTAATTAGGTGTGCAAATGTCGATACAAACAGTGGGTAAGCAAGTTTATTCCTACCAGTTACGTAATAATGAGAAATATCTATTGAGCATTAATTATATGCCAGCACTGTTTTAAGTGGTTTGCATACTTACCTTGCTGAGTCTTCACAACAGTGCTCCCAGAAGAGATTGTAATTATTTCCACATTGTCAATGAAGCAATGGAGAGGTTGTGGAGTTTGCCCAAGGTACGTGGCTATCAAGTGGCAAAAATAGGTCATTTAGACTGTGATACCAAATTGATGCTTACTGAAAGGAAAGGGAGAGAGGGTCTGGATAAATTGGATAAGAGGGGTCAATTCTGTGGTGAAGGATAGAATGGACTTTAGGAGGTAAACTTAGTGTGTTATATACAGATATTGATTTAAAATGACATACAGCTTAAACCTATATAATGTCATGATGCAATGTTCCTTCAATAAAACTGAAAAAAAAATTAAAAAATGTCACAAAATATTTTAAAAATGATTTCTATATGTAAATAACAAGTCATGAATACGGGACTGGCTTTCCAAGCCATCTTATCACTCCTCCTCTGTCCTCCTTTCTGTCTTCAAATTCTTGCTATAGACATTTAAAATATGCATAAAAATAGAGAGAACAGCATGATGAATCTTTATATAATCATAATTCAGCTTCAAGTATTAGTAGTGCATAGTCAATCAAGTTTTATCCTTACCTTTCCCCTCATTACCTTGCAACCCCTTTCCCTTGTTGAATTATTTTAATGCAATCAGATTTCCCTGGTTATATCATAAGTGATTTTTAGAGTTGATTTCTTTGAATCAGATCCATGCTTGATGCATTATATTCTAAACTGTTGTGACCACAGTACAGTGTTCCTCTCTCCTTCATATTGTTCTGTGAGGTCTGTCCTTCCTAGAGATAGAAACACTTAGCTGGAGGAAGCCGAATATTTTAAATCATTCCCATTCTTGAATGTACTGTTCACCTTGTTAGGTTTAGCATCCATTCTCCCTGGGAATTTTTCAGTGTATTCATTTGGTGGCTGAAATCTCCCCTAGTTTTTCTGCTCATAGGAGCACAAGTCATAGTCAAATCTCCTCCCCTAAGATGCATACTTTGGGGCACACCCTGGTGGAGTAGTGGTTAGGTTAATCACTTCAGAAGGAGTAAGCCACATACTCTTCAGCTTGAGTCTTGGGCCCAGGGGGAAGCAACCAGTGTAAACAACTAAATAAAAAGAAAATAAAGATGCATATGCTTCTTCCTCTTTCCTTTGCCTGCCTACTCACCATCGTTCCTGCCTGCATCTTTCCTTAAAAAAAAAAAAAAAAATGCATAGTCTGGGGTAAATGATTATGATTAGAAAATCCTGTCTTTAGCACTAAACTTAAAAAATTGGATGTGCTGGTCTGTGAACTCCTGTCTTGCTGGTGGTGGCTGACTTGGAAATAGAAGTCACAGGCTTGTTATTTTCATCAGTGGGTCATGACTTACATGAAGTGACTTACATTGAGACACTTCTCAAATTTTCATGATTGTTTTGGTTGTTTTAAACTTAAAGGTCTAGTGTTCCTCCAATGTGCTGTGGCTGATGGGAATTCAACCAGAAGTCCTGGAAATGATGGTCTGCTCTGTGGAGATCCTGGAGAAAACTGTGCAGGTATTACTTACAAGCAATACATTTGTATTTTGTCAGCTTCATGTTCAGTCCCAAAAGTTATCTTCCTAAGATTTAATTTCTGGTAATATACTAATCATAAAACAAAGCAGTTCTTTGAGTACATGCTATGTAGCATGTTCTATTTAAGTGCTCTGTACACAGCAATTCATTTCTTTCTCACTAGAACATTATGAGCAGGAAAATAGTTTTAACTTTGTTTCAAAGTAAAGCCTAGAAATATTGCATAAAATTGCCAAATACTAATCCACTAGTAAATAACAAATCTGGGAGTTGCCGACAGGTCTTTCCTATTCTAGTGCTTCCATTCTTCATCATGCTATTTGGCGGGTTGCTCATGCATACTCCAGATGATAGTATGCAATATCTTGAGCTAGATTCACAGAAAGTTGACATCTTCTATTCAAGTTTAAAACTATTTTCTCTATTTTATACCTTAAAATAAGGGAAGAAGGCAATGATCTTAGCACACTTTACCTTTGGGGATGATTGTATTAATATGATCAGGTATTAGTTTAAGGCAGCAGTCAGCATTAATAAAGAATAGATGATAAATACTTTTGACTTGGTGGGCCATAAAGTCTTTGTTGCAACTACTCACCTCTGCCGCTTAGCTAGAGAAGCAGTCATAGATACTAGGCAAGCAAATGGACTGTAAATGGCTGTTCTGGAACCCACATTTCCAGTATGTGTGTAGGGGTTTCTGCCATACCACCAAACAATTTTTCAGAATTATTAACTCAATTCTGATGTGATCTACCCAAAGATAGCATCAGATATCATAGGTTAAGGGCTCACTTCCAGAAGACCGTCCTCTCAATCCTTGCAAGTTGCAAGTCCAGACTGTTTCCTGAGCTTCTGATCAACTGGCTGCAAATCAGAGGTACCCAGACTCCCTTGTCAGTTTTACTCAATTTGCTAGTGAGAACTCAAAGAAACATTCACAAGATCGTCTATTTATTAAAAAGGATATATATATATATATATAATTCAGGAACAACCAGATGGAAGAGATGCGTTGGACAAGATGTTGGGGAAGACTGGAAAACTTTCATGCTTTCTCTGAGAATACCACTGTCCTCAGTTTTTCACATTTGCCTACCTAGAAACTCTTTGAACCCTGTTCCTATTTTATGGAAGATTTATTATATAATTATAATTGATTGATTAATTGAATCTTGATGATTGATTCAACCTCCAGGCCCCCTCCCTCCCCTGATGGTAGGGGGTGAATTGAAATCTCTAAATCTCAAAATAAGTGATTGATTTACCTGACACTCAGCCCTACCCACTTAGGTTACATTCTAAAATCATCTCATGAGCATAACAAGAGACAGCTTTCTCACTTTCATCACATAGGAAGTTCCAAGGATTTTGGGAATTCTGTACCAGAAACAGGAGATGATGATCAAATATATATTTCTTATAAATCACAGTATCACACCTTGGATGTATTCCAATACAAAACAAAGCAACTTTATGTGTTTGTGTGCTTTTGATCAGTCTGGTTTCAAATGTCTTGAATCATGACATTTTTTTCACATTTCCTTTGGGAGAATATTCCATAATCTGATGAAAGACAGTGTTAAAAAATCTTCCTATCATCATCCAAAATGTGTTTTCTAATTATTCTTGTAGTAAGAAACTCTAACATGACATCTAATCTTTTAAAAAATTGTGCAGTGTACAATATAGTATTGTTGGCTACATGTTTATCTAGTTTAACTGAAAATTGATAGCCTTGCAACAACTCCTCATTCTCCAACTCCACATTTACCCAAGGCAAACACCATTCTACTCTGCTTCTGTGATCTTGGACATTTAAATACTTCATATAAGTGGATTCAAGTATTTTTTTTTTCTTCTATGACTGATTTTTCCCCCCACTTAATACATGTATATATATATCCTTCAGATTCATCCATGCTGTTGTATATTGCAGAATTTCCTTCTTTTTTAAGGCTGAATAATATTCCACTGGAGGATAATTGAGGAATTTATGTTGTTTTTATTTACTAAGTCAACTTTACACTTTTTTCTGAAATTATTTAAATAATTTTCCACAGCAAAGCCTTCTTTTCTTGGACATAGTCTGAGACAAAGCTCCAATAATTCTTTGTTTGTGTGTATATTTTCTGCTCTCCATCTGCAATTTCTGTAGCATGCCAAATATATTAATCCATAATTTCTTTTTCTCATGATCACTTTTATTTATGCTGTTTTGCTCTTATTTAGGAATGTAGTTCTACATTCTAGATTATATGGATATTTTAGTAAAATTATTACAACTAAAAACACAGCTGTCTAATGATTTGGGGGAAAATTGGAGTTTATTTAAATGCCAAAATAACTTCATGTCAGAAAAAAATTACTTTCGATCTTTCTGTATAGTATCCAGAAAATTGTTTGTACTTGTGCTTGGAAATGAAATAGTTTCTCATTTTGGAAATATTACCTGAAGATAGAGAGTAATATACCTAACCATATTTTAGAAAATGTTAAGGAATCAAATGAGAAATCAGAAATACAGAGCAAATATATTGGTTTCTTTGACTTATTCTACTTTTTATTCCTAATAAACTATTAAGAAAAGACAAAACAAAGTTAATTCCACTTATGGTGAAAAATCTATTGATTTGATTTTTGAAAATAGTAATGAAATATTGGGCTTCTAAATTTTTGTGGCATTTAGAATAGCATTATTCATAGTGCCAATGTCCCTTCACAATGACAAGCTAACCCAATTCCATTGTTTTAAAGTACCAGATAAAAGCAGAAGGTGGACTATATGAAACACATGTAAGCTTGATTTTTCTGAATCTTAAGTGAGATAGGTCTGCTCTTATATATGACATTTATAATTAATTGATTTATTTGAATAAATGTTATTCCTTTGTCCCACCCTCTTTCTTTTTCTTCTGCCTTCCATCTTTCACTACCTTACTATATTTTTATATAGAGAGAATGGCATCATCAAGAATGATAATCTTTACTTAAATAACATCCATCAGCTGTTAACTTCCTACTATGTGTCAACTACTATTCCTAAGTGTCTTACTTAATCTTGTGGAGGGCCATTATTACTTCCTCATTCAGGTAAAGATAAGAACAGAGAGGTTAAGTAATTTGTTTAAGGTCACATAGCAGTATAGCCTAATATGCAAATAAAGAGACTGGCTCTAGTATGGTTAACAAATCACCATGCTTAACTGCTGGAATCATGTAGGAAAACCAGATTGGTGAATATTGAGGGGAATTCTGAAAAAAACAAAAAACAAACATTTCTTGAAAGTATAATGCAAATAAGGACAGAAGATTCTTAAAAAGAGGAATTATTGTGGAGCAAGAGCAGCTTGTCTCTATTGACTGACTGTGACCTTGGGAAAGCAGGTCAGTTAATCTTTCAACGACATGTTTGTAACCTGTAAAATGAAGCAGTGAGTCAGCTGATCTTTAGGAGTCTTCTTTATTTCTAAATAACATGTTCAAATAGCTATAATATCTAAGCATTCCATTTTCAGTTTGTTGTTTTCTATCTCATTTGAGACATTTATTTGTTCTGCCAATACTCATAAGCACTTTCTATATAGAAGACCCTCTTTAGGTGCCAAAGATGGAGCACAAAATGATCAAAGATGGCAATCATCGAGTTTGGGAAGAGAGTTCATGAGTGATGCCATGTCAAACCTTGCTGAAGATTATAACGTGTTCAGCTTTTACTCTGAGTTTTAGTAGAGTCACTCTGGTTTCTGTGTGCAGACTAGACAGTTAAGAAAGTACTGCAGAAGCGGAGAGATTACTTAGAGCTTGTTGCCATGGAGACTATTCCTAGCCTAGAGACCATATTGGACTTAGACCAGGAAAAATGAAGACAGTGTGATGTTTCTGAATGTTTGTAATATAACCAAGAAATTTTCTGATGAATTGCATATAGACAAAAAGAGAAAGAAGTCGAAATGACTGCAAGACTTTTGACCTAACAGAAAGAATATAGATACCACATATACTGAGATGAGGAATGACCATATTTGAGGGGGAAAATCACATGTCTATTTTGGAAGTGCTGAAATGCCGGTTAGATATCCATGTAGAGATGTTAGCGTGACAGTTAGCATTGAGGGATAGAAAGGTAACTTAGGGAATGTTACCATAAAGCTGTTGAAAACCATCAGCATCCAGGGAGAAAGTAGAGAGCAGAGAAGAGACTAGAAAGCCTCTAACCTACATATAGTATAAAATTTAGAAGTTGGGAGACATAAGGAAAAATCAGCAAAAGAGAATGAACCAAGAAAGCAATTACATGTAAGAATCCCACAGTATGCACTTGAAAAACAAAAGGAAATACATGTTTTCTTTCTATCCATTGCTCCGTGTTTGTTACCCTACCATGAAGAATTTTAAATACATACAAATATATTCTCCTTCAACAATGGACTCTTCTCTCTCTCTCTCTCTCTCTCTCTCTCTCTCTCTCTCTCTCTCTTTCTTTCTCTTTAAAGGGATACACTAAAAAAGAGCAGCTCCAAGTGAACTTGTAAACTCAGAAATGACTGGCACAGCCCTTCTTTTTAAAAGAGATGCTGACCTGGTTAGCTTTTTCGTTAAGCATATTCTAATAGCATAGAAAGTTTAATGAGTGAAATCTTTTTTTTTTTTCCGGGAGTGACACTTTCACATTTCTTTAGGCAGTGGCATTGTATGTGAGACAAATGGGAATTCTCAATTATAATAAAATTTCAACTTTTGCACTTCTTCAAAGGCATTGTGATTTTACATTCCCCTGTTTCAGGGAGACAGTTCTCAAGATAAGAAGGAGAATTAAACTAAAAAAATAGAAAGCTTTCTCCCTCACCTCTTGACTTAAGAAAATTATAAAATGAGGAAACCCCTATTGAGAAGGTGCTTGGAATCCAAGGACTCGAATAGTAAAGCCGTAGGCTCTACTTCATAGACTAGGAAGAAACTTTTCTCCAACTCTGTCATTATCATGCAAACTCTCAGTGCATTGGTTTTCCTTTTATTAATTTCAAATATCTGTGCAGGAACATGACTTTATAGGAATGCATTTCCCTTCCACTCTCTCCTTATTAATACTTGTGGGACTTCTATTTCAAAATTTAACACCCCCTTTTAAATCTTACAAAGAGATTTAACTAGCTAATTAAGGGGTCAAATCATTAGGCTATACGTATTGCAACATAAATTACAGAAAATCAGTATAATAATAATTACAATTACCCTTAGACTTGGTTTCAGAATTGCTGATATTAATGTTATTTAGAAAAATCATGAAATAGATGTGTAATGAGCATTGTTGGGATAAGTGCATGGAGGTTTTATGAGAAATAAACGTCATGGATCAATTCTGAAGTTTTAATCACAAAGGCATCACCAAGTCTGTTTTGACTTGAAAATAAGCATCATATACAGAAGACTATGGGGCCACACTGTTTAATCAAAGAATCCATCAAGTGGAGGAAAGATCCATATTGAACTAAGTCATTTAGGTGCCTCCTGTATTCCTCCACTTTAGTTTGGTCAAAGAGAATCCATCATGTATCATTTAACTCTATGTCCCGGGAAGATGACCATTGCTTGTCTATCTGCCCATATGATGAAAGCTACCTTTACTTTCTGTGTGTGAAGTCTCAGAACCAGATGTTGACGTGCACTGATCTGCAGTAACCCTTGTGATTTTTTTCTTAAATTTACTGTAGAATCATCGGCTGTAACATGTCACAGAGTGACTGAGATCTCTGTCCCTGTGGTGTCACCTACTTCTGAGCTCATCTGGCACACTAGTGCATGTAGCTGTCTGGTGAAGTTTTGTGGGACAGACTTACTCCCAGAGGAATGTTTTGGTTTTGGGAATGTGGATTTAAAAGGAACAAAGTGGGAGGGCAAAAGGCTGACTAAGTTCCACTCCTCCCTGTATGAGGTGAAGGGAATATTTTCGGCTGGTGTATTTTCAAGACTATGTCATTCCCTTCTCAACAGAGAAGCACAATACATGGACTAATGATTCTTTTGTCATAGGATTAACTTTTCCTTCTTCCTGATAAACATCTTGGGATCATCAGGTCTTGTGATAGGCAGAAAACGTTAGATTTCACATTTGTTTAATTTTCAGATAACTTATCCTTGATGAATAGTAGATGAAAGCAACTGAAATTTTGTGCATTTCAAGAGGGAAAATGCTAATAAGGCTCCTCATTTCCATCTGTTTTTTGGGGGGACAGTGCATCTGATTTTTCTTCTGGGTTTTAAAGATCTCCAGCAAAATCAATGGAGATTTTCTTCTTGGTGCTGTGGAAAGTTTTAAAATCCAAATTATGCTGGGACTATATCAGAGCATACTCTTTGGCAAAGGAGGGAGTTCTGTGAGCAATCGGAACAGGGCCTGGCAACCATTTCCTTGGCACAGATCTATGCTGTGTGGATGAACTGAGGCCCATCAAATCACTGCATCCAGCAGTTGCTGGTTAGAACACTTTTTGGTTTCATGCTCTGTATGGTGTTTATTAAAAGGCCAGCTCCATTTAAAGGGACACAGCAACTAGAAGAATTAACACATTTCAGGATAAAGAACCACGTGGCCTATATTTAAAGTACAGTGTGCTTTTCAGAGGAAAGCTTTTTCTTAGTGACAGCTGATCTGTCACTAAGTTTTGCTGCCTCTTAAGTTCATGTCCTGGCCCTCTATTACCTTGCCCCAGTCCCACAGTACAGTTCTGCATGGTTTCTGCCTTGCCCCGTTATCTTCCTAGTCTAATCCAGTCTGCGTTCTCCTATCAAATTTACTGAAAAATGCTTCAGAGTTCGATTTTTACCATTTAATTTGTTAAGAGGTCTATAAGAACCTTCTGCTTCTCCTGCCTTGAATTTCGATGGTAAACATGTCCACCTTCTGATATTAGAGGTCTCTAACTTCCGATTGCAACTCTCTTTGGCTGCTCCCTTCATGTTCCTTCCATTTTCACGAAACCTCCCTCTGACCCCTCAGTTAGGCTCAGGGATTCCTGACTGAGACTTTGCTCTGACACTTGCCATAATTCAACTGCTTACTCACCTCCTCCTAAAATGTTTACATGTCCCAAAAATCTTTCTTCAAATAGATAAGCACTCTACTTACTGATGTAAGATAGATTTCTCTTAAAATTGCCAAGACTTTTATGATTCTAGGATCAACTCTTACAGAAGACTGTACTGTTGCAGACCCTCTGCTGGGAATGTCCTTATGCATTTTTTATTTGAGTTTCTCAGCAGCTCTTTCAGCAGATATTATCATCTTCAGTTTATAGAGGAGGAAACTGAGACCCAGGCAGCTTCTTTAGCTTGTCCAGACCCACATGACTAATGAAAGGCAGAGCTGAACATGAAACACGTTCCTTCCTCCTAATCCAGTGTTCTTTCCACTGTTTTCAGTGCATTGCACTGTTTATACAGTTACTATGGTTGTTTTAACTGGTTGTTGCTTATTATTGTCTTTAATGTGTTTTACCATACCAGTTTACAGAGTCAGATAGGCTATCCTTCCTTTGCTAGCTTCCAATGCCTATTATAGAAACCTGGAAAGAGAAAACCCTTTACAAATGGACGTTAACTCATCTATTTATTGTTCAAAATATACAGATGTTTGAGACACTTCTTTCTGGGAGAAATTTCAATAAGAACAGCATTGATTGTCAAGGCCGCAGGTATCTGGAACTTGTGAGCCCTCAGCATAGTTGGCAATCAGGTCTCTGATCAAAACCAAGTCAGCCAGTTTCTCAGCAACATTCTTCCACCTCTGAAATTGTATACTGTGACCTAGCATAATTGGAATTTGCTGTGTATGGGTCACCTAGAGCTCATGGCAATTCCTTTCTCTGGTGACCCTGGACAATTATGTTTGTCCATTTCATAATATGAAGAAGTTTAGAAATAATTGCTATTAATCAGTGTCTTGTTGAGTCATTGGGATGGCAGGTGTCAAACCAAATCTAGTAAGAAATGCCCTTCCGAAGTGAACACTATGGCCTTTCCAGTTCCATGCGTGTTTGAGTCCTGCAAGCAGTGGGTCATGCCATGAATGTGGACAGCGGGCCCTGGGCTGGACCTGCCTTGCCAGCCATTTTCTCTGGGTACGGGCACATGTCTTTTGCAAGCCAATGCTTGGAAGAGACAGATTTCCGTACTGTTTCTCTTGACAATGCACAGAATGCATGGAAACTTTCTGCATACAAGTGACAAGGGCATTGTCACATATTATTGTCCCTCACTGAAAAACTAGGAAATAAAGATGCTCAAGGTAAGACAAGGAAGTCATTGAGATACTGGAAATAAAGCTTTCAGTATTTCTCTCCTTTGAGACAAGGAAACCATCCAGGACTCCAGTGAAAGAGATAATCTCCCAATCAGGCAAGCATGACTTCTGGGTACATCAGGCTGAGTTAATGACACATACCTGTTTGAACAGCAGGCTTGATAGATGCCAGAGTGGAGACATCAACAGCACAGACTCGACCACCTGGGTTTGAATCACAGTGCTGCCACTTACTACCTGTGTGGTTGGGAAGATGACAACCTCTCTGCTGTGCTTTGCTCATATCCATAAATAGGATAGTATCATGGTACTGATATGTCTGTTTTGAGCATGAAATAAGTGAATGAAGTACTTAGACCAGCATCTGGCACCACTCAGAAAGTAATAAGAAAGTTTTTAAGTTAAAAAGAAAATGAGAAAAGAAGAAAAGGGGCAAAGAAGTCTTTCTTTTTACAATGCCATCAGCCCCATAGCACAGATTATCTGTTTTTAAAATATATATATTTTTTACATTGTTGTATTATTTGCAGAATATTCAGTTTTTACCTCATTCTCTGTGGCCCTCACACCACACCCACCACCAAAGTTCTAATGCCATCACCACCACCATGTTAACTTCTTCATTCCCTGGTTCCCTCCCCACTCGCCCCCCTCTAGTAAGCGCATTCATGGTACAGGGCCTGTAAATTTTGATGTGTTTTTGTCAGTTAGTTGGTTTTATTTCTGTATAATCTGATCATCTTCATGGAAAGAATAACCTTCCCTTTTATCACAACTATGCTTTGTCCTTGAAACAACACCAACATTTTGAGAGGTAGGTTGGACACAAATGTTTCCACCATGACCCCCTGCCCCCCTTACCCAATCGATAGGACCATCTTGGAGCCACGTGAGTCTGACCTTTATCCCATGTGGAGACCTGAGAAATTTGAGTATATTCTCCAGGAAAAAAAAAGAAATGGTAGCCAAGGTAGGACTATGAAGAATGCAAGTTTGTACTAACATGAGTTGATTTATTGAAATGTTTCTCACTTTTCAGCTACTACCACACAATCAAAGAGAAGAGGCCACTTCTCAAGGTGCCCCAAGCAATACAAGCATTACTGCATCAAAGGGAGATGTCGCTTTGTGGTGGCTGAGCAGACGCCTTCCTGCATGTAAGTGGAGTGTCCTGGGCCAGCCAGCAGTACAGAATATGCTGCTTGGGCCTTGACAGGACCGGAAAGTCTGAGTAATCAAGCGTCTATAGGGACACAGCTTTGCCTGGCCGCAGCCTCCGCCACTTGTTTAGGCCATGGGGAAGCCATGCACAGAGAAACTGACACACTTTCCTCCTGAAATGTGAGCTTGTGAGAGTTCAGATCCGCTTGCAGGTGGGGCTGTGTTTGTGTCCTCTGCTTCTGCTTTCTGACCAGTGTTAAGGATGTGTCTCTGGTCAAATAATCTCCCAGGTGGTTTGAATGGAAACAAATTCTACTGGCATGTGTTAGGTGGCTCACAGTTAATATAAATAAGAACGAATTTCTGCCACATGAAAAACTCCTTTTTCAGGTGTCAATTAAGTATAAGGAAACTAGTCCTATTTATAGAGATTCGCAAACCCTGCTTATCTCAGCAGGGAATTAGGAGAAAAGTTCTCTTTCCAACTCATAGTAGAGTAAGAGTCCAAGTTTAATTTTACTCCAGCACAAAAAGCATTTTTGTGTTTTTTAAAATATCATCATCCTTTCAAAGTGCCCTCTAAAGATCATCTGAAATCTTTCCTCATAGAGGAATAAGGTAATTTTCACAGTATATGCTGACCTAAAGTTTATAGAGTATTTATTTTCTCTCTGTGTTTTTTTTTTTTTCCCATAAGTATCTCTGAAGAGTGGTTCAAAACCCTAACTTAGAGTACTGTTCAGGATCATGGAATCCTTCAAAATTTAATTATAATTAAGCTTAATTACAAAAATGAAGGGAAGTAAGAGTAATAACTGTTCATATAAAGAAATAAGAAAAATGAACTTTGTGTGTGTGTGTGTGTGTGTGTGTGTGTTTGTGTGTGTGTACATGATGTATATGTGTGTGTGTTGAGGAAAATAGAGGTTATTTTTCTTCCATTTAATTCTTCACTGACTTGGGAGAATATATTTAGTTTTAAAAATATGAATGCTCTTTAATCTAGAACTTATTCTAACTGATCCCTATGTCTGAAGCTTTATTGTTCTTTAAATTTCTGCCTTTTAAAAGAAAAAGCACATTGTGTCACCTATCAGCCTAAGATCAATACAAACTTCAAGTTTGTCCTCTTCGATCTGAGGTCAAAGCTCATATTTTGGCCTTTATTGCTCCTCTAATCATGGTTTAACTCTCCAGCAGTATCTTTCACAATATTTCCAAATGTTCCTCTAAAATCGTACGTTCTATTTTATGAATTATTATCCAATCTTTTCACACCCTGAAAGCTCTTAGCAATGTTCTAAGATACAGTGGAAGCATCAACTCTGTCTGGAGTCCTGTACTGACTTCTCTTCCTTCTCTCACACACACACACACACACTCGGGTGTGAGTTGGGTGTCCTTCCTCTTCCATTTAGTCACACTTCCAGGATAGCTCTTCTCCCCTGGATGTCCCGTCTGTGACTGTGAGTTCCTTGAGGGCAAGTCTTATGGACTCTTCACTTTTGTTCCAGTGCCAAGCACAGTGCCTGGAATTTACAAGGTGCTCAAGAAATGCTTGACAAGTAAATGAGCCTGTCTCCTTATCAGTCCATCTAAATCAAAGCTGAGGCCTTAATCTGGAAAACGAACATCTTCTCAGTCATGAAATGATAAAGAATCAATAGGAGGTGGAATTTCCTATGAGTCAGAACAAAGATTTTGAAGTCAGATAGACCTACATTAAGATTTTGTCTCTACCATTTATAAGCAATATTAATAATGGGTCAGTTACCTTTGCTGAGCCCTATATTTTATTGATCTATAAAAGAGAATAATAATGTCTTCTTCTCATCTGTTAAAAATTATACTTATGCTACCCAGCATAGAGCACATTTTTCATAAATTTTGCCATTAAGATGATGTGAGATATTCAACCTGGTCCTGACTTGACGTAGCACAGCAAAACTGTCTTGTCATTGAGAAAAAAGTACCAAATTCTTTTGCTTTGAAGTATGGGAATTTGTGGACTACTTTTTTAAACAGAAAACTAAAGTGCTTTCAGTATGTTCTTGACTTGGGGATGGTTTGTTTCCAGATACATAGAACTTATTTACTTACATAACACAGTTCATTAAGTGGTTTACAAGTGTTTAGGGCACGAATTTGGTAATCAGACTCGCTGTGTTTAAATCCCAGTTCCACTAGCTAACTTTTCTACGGCCAAGTATTTCCATCTGTAAAATGGTATTAATAACAGCCTGTTAGGCTGGCCCAGGGACAAAGCAGCAGCAGCGGCCATACCCGGGAAAAAGGTGGCTGACGTCAGACTGAGGGATTGAAGCCCACACCTGGAATCACAGGACCAATCCCCATTCACTACGTAGGAAGCTCGCAAAATTCTTTTGCTTAAAGAGAGCGCTTCCCTTTGTTCGGGTGCGACTTCCCCAGCCCCTCATTCTGCGGACCGGAGAACCTCGCAAGGGTGCACAAACCCCAATAAAGCCCTGGCTATTCGACATTTTGTTTAATTGATTTTCTTTCCTCGTGGAGCCCAGAAAAAACCTTTCACAGCCAACCTCCAAGGTTATGATAGAACAGCCAGTCACCCGCGCCGAACCCTGATTTTGTGAAGTCCTCAAGGGTCATGGGCGTCTTTAACATTTATTTAACATTTTATTTTAGGCTTTATAAACATTCATTTACTCGACATTTAATATATATTTAGCAGGATCTTGCACCTCTCCCATATTGGGTGATTAAAAATCACTACAACTGATATATTATTAGTTTGATGAGAAGTAAATAGCATGAGAGCCATTCTAACTGGCCATGCAAAGACCTGACTTTAAGCATGTCTTCATGGGGTTATAACTTGCAGAAAGTACTGCTTACTTAGAAAATCAACTAGAGCATGATTTAGTCACTAAACCCAGAAATCAGAAAAACATTCTAAAAGAGCAGCAAGTATTTTGTGGGAAAAACTATTATTTAAAATCTCCATATTAAGTGAATTTGTTAGAGAAACATTTTAGCTAATTAAAGAGATTGAATTTAGAAAGATGTTAATAATAACATTAAAAAGAATTTCTTAAAAATTCTCCATTCTATACATGTTAGTTAAAAGTAGTTTTCCCCCATCCCCATTTCCCAGTAGTTCCAGTTTTTTGTGCAACAGTTTCTTGATGTTTTGGGTTTTTCTAAACTCTCTTCCTGATATTTTGACCTTGCAATGAAGATAACTAGCTCTTACAGGAAGCAATGTTTCCTTGTACATCTGGGGTTCTTTTATAATTGATGACATTAGGTGTGTTTCCTTTTTTAAACCCCACCTTTCAATTGATGGTTGTAGCTTAGATTTTCTTACTTTTTTCTAAAGTATTAAGTCAACTTCCATTATGGAATCTCTTTACTTGAGGAATACAGACCTTGTGGGAATTAATTGTCTTGGCTCTGTTCAAACAACAGTTGTAAAATGACCTGGCAATATATTCTTTCTTAAAAACAAAGAAAAAAACAAAACAAAATGCCACCACCACCACCAATCAGTAAGATTTCACAGAAATCTTTTCAAGAAACAGAATTTCATCTTTTTGAGATTTAAATAATTATGTATATGACCAGTATCTCTTTGTGTTTTGAATGAGACTGAAGGGAAAAAGGGAAAATCTTGGTTAATGCAAAGGTATTGATATTAAGGTATGTAATTTCAATTTTAAAATGTTCTCAGACCAAACTCTTTTGTAACTTTTAAGACTCTGACACAGTTCTGAGACTACTATGGTCAGTACTCAAATCACCAAGTCTTTAGCTCATTGATAGTTACTTAGACAAGTCATAATTTGGTCCATTGGGTCTGTAACTATAATCTCAGATTTGGGCCAGCCGTTGAAACTGTAATGATAAAAAGTTGAGAAAAATGGGGAAAGGATGGGGAGTTGATTTCTGGGCACTGAATTAAGGGTCACAGAGAAAGGGGAGACATTTATAGGAGAGTGTAGGGAATGGTGTATTAATTTGAAATTCAGATTTTGAGAAAACGATCAGATGAAATAACTGGAGATATATGACCTATTGCGTTTTGAGGACATGTAGTTGAGGGAGATGATGAAATAAGAACAATATAAGAGCATTACTTAATCTGTGACCTCTACAGTTGACTAGAATCGATAGGCAGGTGAGAGAGAGAGAGAGAGAGAGAGAGAGAGAGAGAGAGAGAGAGAGAGAGAGAGAGAGAGAGAGAGAGAGAGCGCGCATGCGCGCGCGCTTGGGCATATTGAAACTTCATAGTTCCCAATGATGAAATGACATGATATCCTGGAGACTGAATTCCTTGACATGGAGATATTTAAATGTGTAGGTGTACTTTGAAGAAAATGGTATCATCCTTTCCCTTTAAAATTAGGAATTTAAAGTTTCAGAAAAATTTTAGTAAATATCATCATACACAGTTATTTATATGAGGCATAGTTTTAATAATGTTCAACTGATGACAGGTGTTTAGCAAAGCAAAGTGAAGTTTTCATAAAGTCGGTGCTATTCGGCTGTTTAAACATTTTTTTAAAAGGATTTGGCTTTTCAATTCCAGCAAACGAAAATGTGTTAGAGTCTTCAAAAAAAGAAACAGTGGAGACTTTAAAGTTCTTGTGTTTTTTCCCTTATTGCTCTTTTCTTGTTTTATTTTTATAGCTGTGATGAAGGCTACGCTGGGGCAAGATGTGAGAGAGTTGACTTGTTTTACCTCAGAGGAGATAGAGGGCAGATTTTGGTGATCTGTTTGATAGCACTTATGATAGTTTTTATCGTTTTGGTTGTTGGTGTCTGCACATGCTGTCAGTAAGTATTTTAAAATTTAAATTTAAGCAGATCTGATAAAAATGTGTTTTGCTCACTCTTTTTCTCCTTCCCTCCATCCTGCCTTCTTGCTTTCCTTTTTGCTTCAGTTTTAGTAAATCACTTTTCAGGGTTTGCCATCATTTATATTGAAATATTTGTTGATAATAAAAGCACATACTGCATGATTCTTATCATTTTACAGAACACAACTATAATTTAAAATAAAATTTGTACAAATGTCCTAATTTATAGAAAATGTGGGAAAAAGTGGGTGAAGGGGATCATAAGGTACAAATTTCCAAAACAAAAAAATGCTTGGATGTAATATTTAACATGGTGACTAAAGTTAACAATACTGTTTTGTGTATTTGAAAGTTGCTAAGAGAGTATATCTTAAAAGTTCTCACCACAAGAAGCAATGTTTGCAGCTATGTAAGGTGATAAATGGCAGTTAAATTTATTGTGGTGATATTTTATAATATGTCCATATATCTGATCATAATGTTATACACCAAAAAATGTCTTGTGTTAATTATAATTCAATTGTTTAAAAATTTTATTAATAAGTACTAAAGTCAGTCGTATTTTGTGTGGAATTTTAGTAGACTAAAAAGACTTTTATTTTCTTTAACTGTGCTATGATACAGTAACTGATAAAAACAAACAAACAAAAATCCTTTTCCTTGGCCCCATTAAAATAATTTATATACAAAACATGATTACACATTTTTTCTCATTTTTACTTTTCATTATATACCACAACTTTGGTAATCAAGAAAAATCTTGTTTTTTTTCTTCAAGATAGAGTGAACTAGTACAATTCTTAGGTAAGTTTCTTTTGAAATCCCATCACATTTCTGTTTTTTAAAAATTGATTTTATTGAAGGGATATTGCCTTAGAACATTGATTGTTCTTTTTCCTCAGGATTGTTTTTGCTATCCTGGGTCTCTTACAGTGCCAAATAAATTTCATGATTTTTTTTGTTCTATTTCTGTGAGAAATATTTCAGACTGAGACTCAGATGTAGTAGAAGTTCCCTTAAAAAGACATTTTGAAAAGTGCTACCTTCTTGTTTTAGGGAGCAGTATAGTCTCCTAAATGTTGCCATTGCTTTGGGGCTGCATAAGTTACCAGAAAAACATTTCTCACAAGTCCTGCTTTTACAGCCTTCTTGAGAGAAAAGTATTAGCACAGCCACCAGGAGTCTATATAGTCTTTAATTTTTTTTTTTGTCCCAGATTGGCCATTAAATATATTTGAGACTTTGGAAACATTGCTTAACTTTAATTTTATTTTCTATAAAACAAGACAAGCCAGATAAACCAGGATTCCTTCTAGTTCTAAAATTGAAAGGTATTTTTTGTTGTTGTTGTTTTACCTATTTTAAGACAAAAAGAAGTTTATATAATGCCAGGTTTGGAGCAAAACTTGGAAATGTTGCTTTTATTTCATTAATTTTGAATATACTTAAAAAATAAAACTAGATTACAACCCAGAATAACTAGCATATTTCTTAATGTGTCTGGAAACTTAGTGAATCTATCCAAAGGTTACCTTCACTCTCTTGGTTTTCATATCTAATTTGCTATTTGTACTATTTCTTATATACATGCTCAATCATGGTTAGCAGTCTATTTTATAAAATTACTTGGCTTGAGAAATTCTCTTGTGCTATCCAACCTCCCTCAAGAATCAATCCTCTACTCACACTGTTATTTATAGCAACTATTATTTGTGGATATAGAAAATGATGGTCAAACTTAATGTGTTATATATACAGGTGCTGATTTACAGTGATACACACTTTAAAGCGATGAAATGTTATGATGCAATGTTTCTTCAATGAAACTTTAAAAAGGATGAAACCTAAAATATTTAAGAAAAAAGAAATAGATGCATTTTAACTGTTTAGAAATACCATCATAGGCCCTCATAATAATTAATTTTGTGCTTTCATGAACTTTAAGATCCCTGCTAACCTCTAATATTTTATTTTTCAAGTCCTCTTCGGAGACATCGTAAAAGGAGGAAGAAAGAAAAAGAAATGGAAACTCTGGGTAAAGATACAACTCCTACAAATGAAGATATTCAAGAGACTAGTATTGCTTAATGGTAAGTATGATAAATTTGGTGAATGGGAAACCATTCAGGTGATATTTATTTGTTGAAATGAGGTTTAACTGTCTCTAGTAAATCATTGAATAGAATTTAATTATGTTTAAAAAACCTAAAAGTAAATCGACATTTTTTTGTGCATAGAATATTAAGTCAAATAAAGGGCTTTCTCATATCTCTTGTGTGGTACCACAGAGATAGGCATATGAGACCAAGGACTTCCACATATATTTTTCAAATGTGCTGACATCAATTTGCTTTCTAATTCTGGACAGTTTATTTTTTCTCCCTAATTTCTGGGCACAAGAAAGAGGTATTTTAGTTTAGACATCTTACTTTGAAAGGTATTTATTCAGCATTTACTGTATGACAAGCAATGTTCTAAGCTCTGTAAATATTATACTAGTTAGGATTCCAGCAAAATCCCGTGTCTTCTTGAATGATCCAATAAAGATATTTTTGGCTGTCCCCTTCCCACCCCAGAAGTGCTGGGGGCAATGCTACTTTGGCATCAAGAGGATGGCTCAGGAGGGTCGACCAAGCAGGAGCTATAGCTTTGGACAGGAAGAGCCACTGCTGGAACCTCAGCAAGGAAGGAGGCAGGAAATGGAGACACATACCCCCAAATTTCTTTTTTCCTGCCTTCAGACTTTCAGCAGGTGCCACCCGCTAGCCAAGTCCACCAAGAACCTAGACTGCTCTGTGGTTTAGCCTGTGGCATCAGTCCCCTGTATTAGGGCATGAGCAGGGCATGAGCACACTCTATGGGGCACAGGGAGAAAAACTAGCACACTCAGCCAGGATAGTTGGCTCTAATAGCAACAAACCCAACCAAATGATTTAAAATGAAGGGACTGTCTTGATTCCCATGAACTGCAAATCCAGAGGGAGTGTAGTCTTCACACTCAGAGGAACTACTTGGTTGAGATTCCCAGGCAGGGAAGTATTTTTTCTGCATTTCTGCTGACTCTGATGCGTTGATTCATCCCTAGCTGGTTTCTTGTAGGTCAAAGCACAGGAAAGAAGCAGTTGGGGCCACTTGCTCCCTTGTTCAAATCCAGTGAGAGAGAGTAGTGACTTTCCACATAGCCAGCAATACAAAGAATCACTTTTCCTAGAAACTCCCAGCAGATTAGATTAATGGGGCATAGAAAATGCTTATTGAGGAATTATAATGTTCTCCTAACTTAATACCAGGAAGACACTAATGAATCGAAAACAAAATCCTGGCCTCAGATTTTTTTCTTAATTTCATAGTACTCTTCTTTTCAGTGTTCTCTTTTCCTCTTATTTCTATAGGCTATGAAGCTTCAGGCTGGCGACAAGCTGAAAATTATTTGCTCATTTGAAAATGGACAGAATGTGTCTCAGGAAAACAGCTAGCAGAAATGAATTTTAAATAATGTATTTTCTTTTTGTAATGTTCATTTGTGCTGTTTGCTATTGTTTTTATAATAAGTAATTTTATTATTGTTTCGTAATTGGGAAAAATGACCCAATTAAGAAGGGAAATTTTAGCTAACTTAAGTTTAGTCACCAAATTACTGGTAAAATAAAAAAAATAGGAAGGAATTCAGATTTTAGGAATTGAAATAATAATAAAGTTATTTAGTGAACACATATCATTTGCACAGAATTTGAAATGTTGTTTCTTTTAATCCTTTCAAAAACCAGTGTGATAAACACTATGATTCTCATTTGCCATGTCTGGAAACAGGCCCAAAGAAGTTAAATAATAAAACACAGACTTACAGAGTTAAACACTGGTAGAGTTGTAATGGAACCAAGTTCATTATTTATTCTCTTAACCATTTTTTACAATTAAAGTTGGTGAGGCCTAACTCACTAGCATTTTATACTAAATTATGTTACACCATGATTGGGACACTGGGTTCATTTTTTTGCAGAAACTCAAATGCAGAGTCCTGGCCTATGCTCCTGTTACCTCATACTTTCCATAGTATTGACTTTTAGCATGTGTCTTTGCTCCTTCATAAATTCCCAGTGACGGGAATAAATTCTTGCATTATTTAAGCAAACAGATTTGTCCCACAGCTAGGACAATGAATAGAAATGGAAAATAAACATCAGTCTTCAAGTCCAGCTATGTGTTTATGTTCACTATGTATCAATAACAGCACTGGAAGAAGCTGTTTATCCCAGGGTAATGACCAGTGACAACTCTGTAGAGTCCAAGCAGAGACTGGCTGTGACCACATCCACATTTTATTCTTCTAGAAGACAGTACCTGTGATTGCTCTCAGGTGGATTTTGGGGCAATGAACTCATAACCAAAAAGCATTGAGACCGTTTTGTTAAATGTGCCTTCAGCTCCACAGTATATTTAATAAAGACTTAAAAAAACTTGGATAAGCTAAATGTATATCTAGCCATTATGCCAGAGAAAATGAAACTTTCTTCAGTGATTAAGTGAGTCATTAACAAAAACTGATGGAAAAATGTCCCCCTATTGATGCACTTTGGTTGTTGTGCCTGCAAGGCAGGCAGCTTCTTTGACAACCTCTGTAAATTTTAGTTAGCAGTGTATACCTCATACACAAAGTGAAGTGGAAAATTCAGACAAAAGGTGGTGTTGTATATCACCTTCTATCACACATAGTATTTAGAGTGAGACTGGGGCTATGCTTAACACAGAAATAGCTCACTTATTAATAAGAGCTAAGTCAAAAAACTGATAGTTTTCTAACTCGACTTTCCCTCCTGACTTAATGACAATGCTTAAAATACGATTACATCCAATTGATTCATGTATGTATTTTATTTTCAAAGATTCATTCTAGGTTCATTCATGCCCTTTTTTTTTCTTGGTGTTCTTTGTTACTGAGAAGATTTGAAATACTAGTTTTAAAATTCATTTAAAAAACAAAACAATGTTATAGATACCTATTTCCTGAAGTAACATTGGTTGACCAGTAGAGTCTCTCAAGTCAATTCAGGAATGTGGATTTTAACCTAATTCTAAAAAATGCTAGTGGTGTCTCTTGAAATTTGGCAGGTCTGATGTCAAAAAATTTCAAGGATTTTTCATAAGTTTTCAAAATGTGTTTTTAAATTGTTTTGCATATACTAGATGACTTCGTTTTTATAAACTGTCAGCATTATCATATAATAAATTTATTTTTAAACAAAACAAACATGTTTACTTGGGACTTATCTATTATCTATCCATAAACTACTAATAGAAATAACTTTGAATATTATTGCTTAAAAACAGATTTTGAGGCTTACATGAATACATTTGAAGTAGCTTATTCTAAGCATATGTTTCCCTTAGCAACTGAGTAATTTGGAAATGTGGTGAATGCTTATGGGATTATCAGCCCACTTATCCTGGCCGTATTTTTGAAACTTACCTCCAGCTGTCTTCGGTTGTCTGAGGTGGGCACTTAATGAAGTTGGGCCATTTGGAACAATTCCCAAGGGCATTGGGAATTTGAATGGAAGTTGTAGCCTCCTTTGGCCTGTTAGTGTGCAAAATCAGGCATTTTGAAACTATTGACAGCCATGCTTTGCACACTGCCAACCAGAAAAATAAAAGAAAGCTGATCAGAAAAGAATAAAGATGAACTCAAGTTTCTTGATGGTCTGAGTTCCCTTTATGTATAGTCTCAAAGTTTAGCTTCATTTAGATCTGGTTTGCAGGCTCCATGGGATATGTTAATATTTTCATGATTGCTAACTAGTTCTATTTGGGTTTCTGTAACCTAGAATTAGGACCCTGACTAACTCCAATGTGTCATGAGATTGTGGACAAGTTTCTTAAAGTGGAAATAATGCCTTCTATGAAAACAATATCAAATCATGGTTTTCAAATAGCTCTTTCAATTCTATTAGAAGAATGTCTTTAACAACAACACTGTTTCACCAGATAGTCATTCAGGCCAAGAGGAGCATGGTGAGGATGTGGGAGTTGAGCAATCATTCATTGGGCATTTTCTGTATTCTAGTCCCTGTGCTACCCACTGTGATGATTGTTAAGGAAGACATAGACATGTTCCCTTAGGAAGCTTACAGTTTAGTGAGCGATCACTGATCATTTCAATACAATGTGGTGCTCTGAGACATATTAAGAGATAAGAAGGAGGATGACTGAGCCAGATTAGAACAATTAGGGAAGGCTCCTAAAGAAAAATTACATCAGAACTGATTACTAACTCTGAGAAATAAAGGTCTCCACTCCAAATCCTGGGTAACAATAGACATTTCTTGGATCCTTGTCAAAGTCTACAGATTTCTTGCAAAGTTCCAATAGTGGAAGGACCCTAGGTATTGCTACTAGGAAATAAGAGAAGGAATCAAAACTTCATGCCTTGTTCCAGACTTCCCCAGCATGATAGGATAGGGGTGAGGTGAGGTGATATGTTTCTGGTTCCAATGATGTTATATTATTCAGTGATGGCTGAGATGGGAGGGAGTTTTTGATTTCTTTACTTGAACGGATTATTTTACATCTTCTGTTCTTCATCATTGCCTCTGGTATAAGCAAGTTGCATAGAGTGGAATAAAATGCTCTGGGCTAAATAACTTACTATTTGCATAAGTTCTGGCTTGTGCAAAATTTTGTAAATTAAGTCCAGAACATATTTCATTGCTCAAGGCTGCAAGATCAAGCTATTGGCTTAATGAGACCTTTTTTAGTATATTCTGCATCCATTCAAAGAAAGTAGCTACTAAGTGCCAATTCCTCAGGTACTGGGGTTAAATCAGTTAAAAAATGATTTAAAAAATCGGTGACCTCATGAAATTTATATTCTAGTGGATATAATCTTTGACAGCATGAAATTTAAAGCAAGGTTTATCGAAGATATTACATTATCTAGTGGATATTGTCATTAGACTTTTATTCTTCCCACTCTCTTAGAGCAAGAAAAGCACTTACATTACTCATTATACAGTATGATTAGTAGATTTCCTTTGACCTCTATCAATTGCAAAAATTATATTTATGTTTATTTGGTATAAAAATGTAATATATACTTTTTTTGCTATAGTTGATGAATATGCATGCTACCTTTGGGTGTCTGATCTTCTTTGAAAAATTCTATAGTCTTCAAAAGCATTTTTTTCTACAGAAGAATCTATTCTCATGTGATCATCTTTGGCAACTGAATGTTAATGCTGAACATAGCGTGCAAATAAACTCTTCTTGCATGTTTGGTAGTATCACTGAATCCTGAGATGTGTATCTTGTAATAGCATCTAGTTGACATTTCTATAAACTCACTCTTCCCCCGGACCTGTCAGCTACTGGTGTTTGAAGTAGTCTAAAATTCTAGATTAGGAAATAAAATGACTATACAATTCTAAAAGCTTTATCAGTCATTGTTTTCAAGAGGTAAATTATTAGGAATGTTTCTGGAAATTTCAAAATGTGGAATCTAGGTATTTTTAATCAACAATTACTGTCAGTACTTGTATTACAAAATAAATATTAGCTAAGCCTGTATATTTAAAGACATTTTCTTCTATGTTACATTATTTTTTCTCAAGTTTAATTTACAAAAAAATAATAGATATGCAGCAGAAATGCTTCTGGAGGATTTTTCCCCTTTAACTTAAAAAACATGAAACAATTCTTCACACAACTTCTTAATGTTGTTTGTTGTGGGAAGCATAATTATCCTAGTAAAATGTGTGCTGAATAATAAGCATTTTGAGACTGACTCAAGCTAGATAACCACTTGCTGTATTCTGGATTTTAGTTAGAAATGAGAAAGAACTTTGATTTAGCTTGTTCTCTAAAGCTATTTTGAAATATTACAATGTATAAACTGACTCAAATAAGCCAGATTCTAGCATATTATTTTTGAATGCCCCAGGAACTTTTGTTTACTCAGTTAACTAAAACTAGCAATTATTTTTAAAAAAATAACACAGTGCTTTTATTTTGTTTCATTTTGTTTTACCGCTGGTGTAAAGATACTCTAGTCTTGGGTACTACACCCCCGACCCCACTCTGCTTCCTAATTCCAACTGCACTTTAAAATATTTAAACTCTTAACCAAAAGTGCTTCTGATTATTCTACAAAAGGCACAAGGATAAGGAAAACTTGCTTTTGAATTATGATAATGCAAAAGCTATGAGCAAAACATCTTTATTCTCAGGCAAGTGGGCTTTAATTTCAGATATGTCACTTACTGTGGGACCCTGGGCAAATTCAATTTACTTAGCACTACTAGTCTCATCAGTAAGGTGAAAATTATGTTGGGAGGACTACATGAGACAAAACCAGAAAAATGTTTAGTCTTGCGTCTGGAATATTGTAAGCACTCTCTAAGCAAGTGTTCAATTGATGTTAGTTTTTATCAGTAAGATGAATAAAAATAATGACAATTATGATAATGATGTTCCATATCACTATAACGGGAAAAAAAGGAATTATTTTCTGAAGCTGAATCCTTGTGAGAATACTGTGAAAATTCTCTATATTTTTAAGGATCCATAATCCTTATAGAAAGGAATGTCTCTCTACTCTTGTTGGAACAAATCATGTTTAAGTAAAGAATTCCAACTCAATGAATGTCCCTATGAAGTTGCTTCATTTCTCTCCCAATATTCTTCCTCTCTCCCAGTCTGATTCCTTCCTAGAAAGTACCCAATTGAAAAAAATAAGAAATAATTATGACAATGTTAATGAAGAATGATTAAAGTTCTAAAGATTTTTATTCATGATAAGATAAGTTATCTGTTTTAAGTATTAGAGTTGGGCTTTGTGACTCCTCTACTCCACATCATTAGGGATGTTAAAAATGACTTAGGTCAGTAATGGGAATAACCTCTCATGTTTGCTGTTCACAAAGCTCCTGCATAGTAAGAGTTGTGATACCTGTTTGCTAGATGATAAAATCAAGGCCCAGGGAACTTCAGGGACCCGCCTAATTATATTACTAGTAAATCATTGTCTATTGCCTCTTAGCTTTGGTTTCTCAAACTTTGAAATAGAAGTACAATGAAATGATCCAGTTTACAAACAGGAAGAAACAGAATGTGTTGTCCTGGACTCTGAAAATTGACTGTCTACGTGATCATTAAGACTATAAGGCTGACAAATCTTTGAGACATTTCAAAAATGGTAAACTGAACAAGAATAAAATAAGAGGATTCTTATAGCAATCAGCTGATTGTTTTTATTTGTTTGGTCTAAAATTCAGTTTTTGGCCTATTTTAACAGATTTACTATTTTTATAAGTCCATTAAAATATTGGAAAATAGGAGAAAAACATTGAATAAAACGCCTATAAATTGAGCAAGACATGTGTACTAAATGTGTCCCTATCATGCTATTAATGGAAAATATTTAATTTGGCAGAGCCAAAATAATTTTTCAAAATACAGAAGATGTAAAGGAGTAAATACTCTGAAAAGTATTTGATTATTCCTTAAGCTTGTACAAATAGCTATTTTATTTTATTGAAGGAACTTTGTGTTATAACATGATGTAGATATAAGGTGTGCTTCATGTAAATCAACAACTGTATATGCTACACTAAGTCCCCCTCTAATGGTTTAATTCTAGCCTTAACCTTATAATCAACAAGTAGTAGTTTTATGCAAGTTAATATAATTATAAGAGCTTTTTTATTGAACTCAAAGCACCTTCATTAATTTAGACCTTACTAATGTGGAATTTGTCACCGTTCAGGCTCAGATTAAGGAGATGTTTAACTTCACAATAATAAAGAAATTATATTTTTTAAATATCATAAGGGAGATAACAATCTTATAAAACTTTCCAATGCATTGAAGCTTATACCTTAGAACAGCACCTTCTACTGTTATTTTTAGCATGGTAATATAAACTCATTGGCTACATGCTTAAAATTATGATTATTTTTATGAACTACCTTCAGATTCGAGTTCAACTGATTACTCAAAATTGAGAATGGTACATATAAAAAAGTGCTCTAACTACACCAAGAGTTAGGGAAGATTAGAGACAGTGTATTTTTTCAGGCAGGAGAAAGGACGCATACACAAATAACTATAATAAAAAGGCCAATACATTCTTGCATCCATCCAATGAATAGTTTGCATCTCCTATATGCATAGCACAGAGTCAAGAGTTCAGGATAAATGGACGAGTCAAAACTAGACTTCATCCATGCTGCCAAGAATTGTGTTCTCTAGTAGACTAGATGAAAGTTTTAAACGTACAAATAATCCTTCTTAGTATAAACTAGGGATCAAAGGGATTAGGGGACACATCTCAGAAGAGATGGCATTTATCTAGACCTGGAAGAATGGGTGGGATGTGACAGGCAATTATAGATGAGAGGACAGTCAAGCTCCAGGGTTGTACAGATGAAAAAACAGGAGAATGCAGGAGTGGTTGAGGAGGGGTGATTATGCTCATTTAAACCAGGTACTTGAGACAGTCCTGGTGCAATGTTCAGATAGACAATGATAAATGAACAGGTAAGTGTGCATTTTGTCAGCCAATTATGGAATGTCTGGTTCCAAATGGACTGTATTCTGTCCAACGGGTCAAAATTGTCTTTAGGATCTGTGGTCCGAGTGGGTGTATGGGTCCAAATTTTATACAATATGAAGTATATCATAAATCATGAAAATTATATGAATTGATTATCCAAGAATATGAGTTATCAATAGTGGTAAGTCAAAACACTGGGCATTGGAACATTGGGCCAAAGGCACCTTTGGGTGCCTCATATATACTTATCAAACTATTCTCCTTTTTTTTTTTAAGGAAAGAAGAAGGCACAAAGAAGGAGTAGGGAAGATAGTAGGAAGCAACATTTTTAATTTTAATTTATTTTATTTAGATTTTTATCTTGGTTATTCTTCCCAACCCTAGGACATGAACCTGAGATCTTGGAATGTATGTGGACTGTGCCCATTCCCCACTAGTCCACCAGGGTGTGTATATCTGTATCTGTATCACATATATGCATGTTTATATATCTCCTATATTTTGAATCAAATAAAAAAAGTTAATAAAAGCTCTATAATAAAAACATGAATATATATACAACCATATATATGCATATATGTATACATAATATATCTATACACACATACATATATACATATGTATATATACATATATACACATATATATATATATACATATATAAAGGCCTGCATTGTCCACTGTTTCACATACCATTGTCAATCTTCATAAATTTGCCCTCTTGGGAACCTGATACTCACAGGCCAAGGAAGTGCATGTTAATTGGAAATAGACTATTTTCATTGCATAAAAAGATAAGATTATAGAAAAAATAATTACTGCTTGTCTTTATTTATAACTTTGAAATTTTGTTTTTATTTATAATTTGAAACTTTGTTAGAAATGAATGCTTGCATTAACTTCGATATTTTTTAAATGTCACACTGTTTGATATTTATCATTATTCCTGTGTTTCATTGCCACCCTTTTAAATGTGTGGCTGAGTAAGAGCCTCATCTCTTTAATCTTAACTCTGATTATTGACAAAAAAAATTAGACTCCACATGCAGTTTTCCATAAACAAACACCAATAAACAAAATCTCTACTACAACTTACTGAGTTTTACATTTCATTCTTCCCACTTCACCTATAGAGAATTAATACAAAAAACTTTGGATTGAGTTTAAATGTGAATTCCATTCTTTACTGGTAATATGGCTGTGGACAATTCATATCAACTTGCTCAGCTTCATTTTCTTAATCTTTGAAATTGATGTAATAGCACTCCACTGAGAGGAGGTGAAAGAAATATTGCTCATGAGAGACCCTGGTCAGGGCTGGCCTTATGGGCTTGTACCCATAGAGTGTACAAAACTTATTCCAAGAATGGCCCCAGATAAGACTCGTAATACTTTTTGACAAAACTCAGACTTCTGTTCATTTTGTTCACCGGATTCTGTGAATCATGTAACCCATCCTGTCCATGTGATAAAGCAGGCTCTCAGGAAGCATTGGTGGAACTGACTTTATTGCCATTGATTTATGCACACATGTTTAATGAGTATTTGTGCTGTGTTCAGCAAAGTATATGAGAATTCAAAGAAAGCACTGTCTTATCTATGACCCTTCTTCTGATTGGTAACACCAGAATAGAATGAAACACTGAGAAGTTAGGAGATTAAGTTAATGGTTTCTATAAATGCGTTCTATTTCAGAGAAATACAAGTCTCCCTCCTTCTCCCTCTTTGTGAATTGTCCATCTACTCTAGGAGACAGTCCATTTCAGACATGAGGTTCCTAGACCCTTAGAAGTATAGAACCGTCCATTGTGAGTGAGGTCTTCCCTGCCTGTGTAAAGTGACCTGTTCTGAAGCAGCTCACTTCTTCAGCACCACCACTCCCAACTCGTTATGCTCAGTCATGGATGTCTTCTTGAGCTCCCAGTCCTTATGGATATAGGTTAGTCAGCACCTTCCGTGGTTTTGGAAGCCCAAAGGGTCACATATCACCAGGTTCTGCTCCCCTTCCATAATCTTCTTCCTAGTTCCCAACCTTCATATGATCAATGTTGATTTTTACTTTTTCAACACTAACCAAAAAAAATCCTATTCTTTCATTTTTTTGGGCAATGACATTAAATGGAATTGAGACACAAAATCTTATGATTTCATCAGTCTGATTTCTCATTCCTCTGGCAACTTTCCTTTTCAGTTGTCAAACAAAAACTGATAATTATAAAGGCCCTAAACTCCCAAGATTCAGAAACACAAGAGTTTGCCTACTCCTGGGAGGAAAAATAAGCACAGTTTATTTTTACTTATTTATTATTTTTATTTATTCTCTAGTAGCAAATCCACCCAATAAAAGTTAGTAGTATAATTTTATTTCTCATTGGGTCATTCAATTACATCCTCAATAAATAATCCTTCATAGAATGAGGCAGAGGGTATTAGGAACTGAATAAAGAGTTGTTGTGTGACAGATTTATTTCTTACGTTTCCTTTTGTAATTTTGATATAATTGACTCAAAATATGGTATTAACATTCAGTGTGCAGCAAGAATGATTTGATATATCTACACATTGCAAAATGACTATAATAAATTAACATCTATGACCACTAGACGAAATATACATAATAACATACAGTTAGAAAATTTTTTTCTTGTCATGAGAAATTTAAAAATCTAGCCTTCTAGTAACTTTCAAATATACAACAAAATATTTTTAACTACAGCGACCATGCTATAGATTTATATCTCCATAACATATTTTTATTATAACTAGATGCTTATACCTTTAGAGTCCTTCACTTATTTCTTATTTTCTGAATTTTTTGGTGTTATTAGAATGTGTTTTTAGCTTCCTCTAGGGAGATTTAAGTTGAGATCAAGCTATCACTGTTTTTGTTGATCCCTGTCTGTATGGAGATGTATAGGCATTAATTCTACAGTTTACATTGAAGAGGTAGGTGGTCAGCGTATAACCAGGAAGAAGGGATACTCATTCTCTTCCTATTCCAGATGCTGCATCATTTACATTTCCCTAAAGCAAGTCTGTATTGCACACTTGTGTAGTATACTCACTTCATCTCTGAGGAGATTTCAGTGATAGTTCTGGAGCTGTTCAAGAACAGAGAATGGAATTTACAGCCTATCAAGGTCATCTCAAGGCTTCAGAGGTACTCCCAGTCCTGACTCTCTTCTTCTCTACTTTAGTCTCCACAGTATTTTCCTTTCTGACACCTGCTCTCCTCCATGTTTCCTGGGATCTAGTTTCTCTTTCCTAATTAAATGTCAGAGTACTTAGGTCCTTCTGACATTTCACAAGTTCAATATCCTTATCCATTAAATGTCTGCATCTTTTCACAAAAAGGGAAAGAATTTTTTCTCCAATTCTGCTAGTTTCCTTCTTAGATAAGATGAAGAAACATGAAGGACTTCTAGTATTCTCCAACTATCTAATTAAGTAAATTTTGCCACCAAAAGGATTCATTTCCTACCATTGCCTTCCAAAAGAAATTTTCATTGGCAATTTTTTACTCTATTTCTTAAAATCTAATGCCTCAACATTATTGTGCTGTGGAAGTATTTCTGCCACCTGTCACCCTCCTGCATCTCCATTGCAATTTTATGATTATTTATCTATCTATGTATCTATCTATCAATCTATCTATCTATCTGATGTCTTAAGTTCTATAGGACTTTAGATAAGGTCCATGTACGAGGAGGGAAGAGGCACTGAATATTGTCTGTTGATGAGAACAATAGGATGGTTGGATGATCAGTAGGTGATAGAGTAGGGTGAAGAATTCCTATTTAATAAAACAGCCATTACAAATAAGGTCACATGGATTTGGAAATGAAAGCTTATTAGGAGGCTGGATAAAGACCCACAGCTGAATTTGAATTTCAGAAAACAAATACCATTTTAGTATATGCATCTTATATATACTATTAAACCGAGCATCCTGTGTTGTCATTGACTAAATTTAGCAAGTCTAGTTTGGAAGAGTTGAGCATGGGCTGTTGAAGAGAATATACTTGAAGATTAGGTTGTTAGGAAGGGGCAGAACAAGGCAATACTTGCTATATCATGATTAGAATTCTTGGACTTCACTGGATGGGAAAGACAGAAAGTTTTGAGCAGGCAAGTGACATGGTAAAATTTATTGCTTCGGAAATACTTCTTCAGGCATTGTGAAGAACAAATTGGAAAGCTGAGAGAGGGAAGACAAGAAAGATGTTAGGAATGGGAATTAAGAGGTATAAATATAAAGACCGTGATATATGCAGGATATTTTGGTGAGGGAATCAAGATTTGCAAACTGTCAAATTTAGGGATGTGAGAGAGGGAAGAATTCAAGAGATTGATCAGGTAGGTTTCTATGTGATGAACTGAGATATGTATTGCAGGAGGAGAGGAAGACTGGTAGTGCAGACTTGAGTGAGATAGTAAAAATAATGTAAAGATAAATATTTGGGTTTAAAATTGAGTTTGAAGATTTTAGACTCATTTTTATTGAGGAAGAATTAGAAATGCAGACCTAGAGTTAAATAAAGCCACTAAAAAGAGAAGTCTTAAATAAGGGAAATACTCACTGAAATAGCAACTTAAGGAAGAATTGTCCAAGAGTATTGAAGATAGACTGAAAGTCATGAGGAGAAACCGAGAAGATTTGCAATATGTTGATGTGCAGTGATCATGTGAAAGTGAGAATGGAGACCTGAAGGATAAAATAGAGATTCACTTCATAGAAGAAAAAAAGGATTTGATACTGGATGACAGCAGGAATTAATGAGAAAGGAGGAGACAGAGTTACATGTGACGTGAGCATGGGAGAGTGGGACATAGAAATTCCATGGCAGCAAGAGCAAGGTAAGGAGGGAGCTGATAGAAGGGAAGGCAGGCTCCATGTGCATTCTTTGAGCTTCAAATTACTGATAGAACTTCTTAGTTAAGATGTCTTGTGAGTGGTTGCAATATATGTGTATATAAAATACACAAGGATTAAAGCTACAGATTTGGCAAATAGGTAGAACCACAACAAGTGAATGGAATTTCTGAAAGCAAGAATATGGAGCAAGAGTCTTGGGCTTCAAAGGTGCTAAAAACTCTGCAGTTTCTTTTCAACTCCTTGAAAAAAATGCAAATGCATGTGTGTTTCAGTAAAATAGATGCAACTCACATCCCAAGCTGGTTGTGTAGGGGAAAATCTAAGAAATTAATATAGTCTATTACTAATTAGCTTTTCTCACCTGAATGCTAGTGTGTAGGAACACAAATTAATTAAACATCCAATCTAATTTAAACTTAAGTCAACAGAGTAATGTAGAGTCCTTTTTAGAAATTTCCTAGGTTCCTTGGAATACAAAGCTCAGGCTCTCAGAATTTCTACCTTATTAAGGTTTTTAGGGGATGAAGAAAGGGTATTAGATTTCATTTGGGTCCTTCAACTATTCTGGCAGAGATCCACTATTACAAGGTACATGCCATGGCCCACTGCTGTGTATTCTGTCAGCCTCAGAAACTAAACTCTGAGGCAGTTGGCTTCATGGTCATGTATTTTGGCCCAGGTATGATCCCAGGAAACAATGATTATCCTGTTTTTACTGACTAGAACTTTCCTTTGCATCTCATTAGCTACCATATCCTCCTCCTCCAGCTACCCTCGGCCCAGTGGTCCATCATAGCCTCTAAGGCACTATTGCCCTTTGCTCTGGCAAACAGTAAGTCAGAGTGTCTAGAATTTAAATCAGTATCCAGACCACACAGAAAATGATGCACAGAGAAAATAAGCTTTTTGATTGGTAGTAGCTAACTATCAAGGTGAAGGAAGACTAAGACCAGGTTTTATATTCCATGAGGCAAAAGGAGAAAGTTATATTTTAAAATTACACACATTCATGGGCAATTTTCTGGGTTGAGAATAGGTAGTTTCATCACACCTTCAAAGTGATCTTTTATGCCCTCAAGCATTGATAACCTCAACAGAAATAAAGTAAATAAGGTAAAAAAAAATGTGGGTAACACTTCAAAGGGAGCACCCAATTGAATAGAAAGTGGGGCCAGTCATGGAACAGAAAAAATGGGACAGGGATGGGAAGAGAACAAAGAAAGTGCAATATCAGGACAACCAAAGGTAAAGAAGAAGAAAAAGAACTAGAGGGTGACCTGTGGTGACATAAGCCACAAAGTTGAAGCTAACAAAACTCAGAAGTTGAAATGAAACAGAAGCAGTGATCTATCTCTAGATCATGTAGAAAGGTGTTGTTTTCCATTCATTTGCAAGTGGTCCCATTCATAGCAAAGCTTTTACAAGTCAGCATTTAGTAGATAACAGAGTATATGCACAGCACACACTTATGACATAGGTAAATTAAGCAGAGAAACTAAGAGGATGCATCCATAGTGATGGTGATAGTAATGGGGCAGGTTGGTGAAAATGATTTAAGATTTTGATGCACTAAGATGTTTTGTAAAATGTTTGAGAAATCCAGTTTGGGCCATCTGACTAGTCAAGGTGACTTGGTATGTATTGTATAAGCTAGTTGCTATAGAAGTCTCTGATTTAACTGGTTGGACTGGAACCTCTCTGTATGATTGTACTACACTGAATAATATATTGAACAATATATGTGGTGATCCTCGTGAAATTTGGAAAAGAAGAAATTGACTAGTAAGAATTTGTCAGTGTTTATCTAGCACAGTCCAAGGTCGTGCTCTCCAGGGGCTCTACCTATGAGTGTGCTGGATTGTCTGCTACCATCTTAACATGACACCTCCTTGCCTACATTCCCCTCTGACTAGCAGGGCAGAGTGTAATAGCTTATCTTCCAGAATTCTTTTCCTCTAGCTGAAAATCTTTCAATCTGCTCAAAAACCTGGAAGGTGGAAGAAAAGAGAAGCTGCTGTTTCCTAGTGACAAGTGTAAGCTGATGTCTATTGGACAGAAGATCGATAAAGGTTTGCAATGGTTTCCAGGTGTATTCCTGAGAATTACATGCTTCCAACTCTAGTCTTCCTGACCTTTAATTCCTTAGTCCTTCCAAGGTTTGTACAGATCTCTAACTCCATAAAGTAAAGCTCCCCTACATGGAAACTCCTTACTCTATTTGTTTCCCTAATAAAACCCAGAATGAGGCATCTTAGTAGCAGCAACTCTCAAATATATTAACTTCTTTTTGTTTTATTTATTAATATTGATATCTTCCTTCAGATAGGTTGATGCTAAGAGGAGGATGTCCTAGTATCTTAGTTTCCATTCATGTGAAAGAGACTTGAGATAATTTTTTCAGAGTTGTTTATTTAATAATTAGGTCCAGAATACACAAATGTAGAAAAGAAGAAAATGAAGCATGGAAGGAAAGAGAAACACAGAGCATATATTAGTGAAAGAATCACAGCTATGGACCACTGAGCTTAAGTTCACTTGGGACCATGTAGAATATCCTTCAAAAGTACTTCAAGTCTTATCATGTTAAGACTGAGTATTTCTTCACAGACAGCTGCCCATCATTGGTTGAAGTTTACTTCTGGTGATATCATTAAAGCCCTTGAGCTATCAGACTGTCCTGCCCACAGGTAGAGAAACCCACCTCTATGGTGGGGAAAGCCCCAGGTAGAGAGCAGAGAAATGAACATGCGAAGTAGGAAGGTGAAGTTTCTAGGTCTAGAGCTGGTGCCCAGGCAGTGGAGGTGGCATTGGTACATGACTCCCCTGCAAGTCAGTCAGTTTTCCTCTTCTGCTTTATTGCAGTGACAGGAGCAGGCATTAGAGAGTAGAAGGATGAAAGAGCTCAGCTTGAGAGAGGAGATCATGCAGTTAAAATGTCCCATGAGTATGAATTCAAGCAGTGAAAATGGCTAAAATTTAGCTAGCATATTTGGGGAAAATCCACAGTTTGTTTCATTTCCTTTCTCCTTTTTCCTTTTTCCCCCCTCTTCTCATTTTCCTCTTACTTCTCTTCTTCTTAAAATTGATTTAGTTTAATTCATTTTTCAGATAATACCTGCCACAAAGTTTAAGAAATCAACTCAGCTATTTTTAAAGACTTTAACTTAAGAGCTCCCATAAAACAAAACAAGATTCCTTCTTCTAACGACCTCTCTTCTGACTGCTTTTTTGCCCCTTAGGCTAAGCAAAAGCAATCACCTGCCTTCAGCAAATACACACAAAATTGTCCAATAAATATAGGTTGTCATGGAAACTAAACCAAAAAAGAGACTAGAAAGATAAGATTGAATATTAAGGATTTGTTTGGCCTTAGTGATTTATTTTTTCTGCTCTGAAATTCTTTGGTTTATGAACATGTGAACCATTTCAGTGATATACCAGGTGAATCTTAAAGGCATCCCTGGCTTTAAGTTTATGTACGTTTTACTGATTTTTCATCAATCCCTCTTCTACCTTTTTCCTTTATTTTTTCCAGGAACTCAGAAAAAAGCAATTGCAAATGATCTCTGCAGGCAGCATGCCTTGGAAAGAGTGGTGCGGTGGGCAGGACATAGGAGTTGAGGAGACAGACCTGGGTGTGTACCTCAGCTCTGGGGCGATATTTTTCCATCAGTATCCTGAAGCTGGAGACTCATATAACATAAGGGTATCTTGACAATATATTTTACAAGTTGAAAAACTCTCATTTTGTCTTAAAAGTTGAAGAGTACTTTAAGGACCAGTGCATTTTTCTCTGCACATCATATGGCTCCATTCAAATATGAGACTTATTTCCTGTTAATATACATGCTTTGCTTAGTGCTATAGGTTAAATATTCAGACAGAAATTATTCAGAGTGACAAGAAATCCCACTTACTTTTCCATTGCTCAGAAGCATCTCAGGAAATTAATCTTCATTGATTTAAAGGGACTAGGAATACGATTACCAATCTTGATATTATTAGGCCAGTGAGCCAAAGGTCATTCTTAAGATTTTCAAAAGACAAGTTGTATTGTTGCTTTTAGTAGGCCTTGTGGAGTGAGGTTGGAATCAGAAATTGTGTGTTTGATTTTCAGGTTATAGAATTCATAGCTAGTTAAACATGAACAATTTTCTAAACTTTTTGAATCTCAATTTCCTTAAAACCTCAGAATGATTTCTAACTGCATAATTTTACTGTGGTGAGGTTTATTTATGGCTAATACAAGATAATATTCATGCAGCTCATATTATGTGCCAAGAATTGTTCTAATCCTTCATATGGGAGCTCATGTAATCCTCCCAATAGCCCTATGACAAGTACTTAATGCTGGCCTGAAGGGGATGCTGAAGGACTCCAGTGAATGCCTTGCCCGTGATCACACAGCTATGCAAGTGGCAAATCCAGGATTCAAACTCAGAAACTCCCTAGACTGTTAGTATAGCTAGAAAAGATTAACTACTTAATAATTCACTTACTTATTACTTGGTAACTTAAATGCTTATTTTTGTCTTGGTGCTGTGTTAAACAATACATAAACTTTAAATTTGCTCCTCATAAGAGCCCTATGGTGCTAGACTGCTTCTATTGTGCGGAGAAGCAAACAGGCTCAGAATCTGAAAGTCTTACAATTCTCAAGCAAAAAATAATCCTTTTTCTTACAATCTCATTCACTGCTCACCTTCTCACCATTCTTCAAGTCTCTATTTAGATGTTGCTTCTCATATTAGTTTTCCCCGAATCCTTACACTAGTCATACTTTCCTTTATGTGTATATTTAGTAATCTGCATATTTACCTTTATAGTAGCCACCATTTTGTTTGGTTGATTTATATCACTCTGATCAGTATTTGTCTTTCCCACAAATAGAGGTTCATGGAGACAGGGACTGCAATTATATTTGCTTAGCATTTTAGCTTTAGCATTTTATTCCTAACATCCTGTGTATAGCAGGTATGTACCAATATTTTAATAAATTAATACATCACAAATTTTCTTAGAGTAATATTGATGAATACTAGAATCCAAAATAGACCAAAAAAAACCAAAACCAAAAACAAAAACCTCCAAGCTCAATCTCTACCTGCAAGCATGGTGGAATGAGTCTTGAGACCAAAATATAAATGAGAAGACGTCAGGATAAAGTCCAGATTCTTAAATGGGCATGGATTTGATTTGAGATAGATGAAGATGGATGACAAAACATTTTAAATGGGAATAAAACAGATTTTAGTTGAAGACCATGCTGGCAAGTATGAGTGTAGCTGTGTAATCATTGCTGTGTTAATATATTTTTTAGAGATAGAAAAAGTCTGATATACCGTTGAATCAAAGCTCTTCATTTTGTAGATAAAGAAGCATGATTGAAAAGTGCAACGATATACCCAAGAGTTCAATTTGATGGTGGAACTAGAGTTTATGACCATCTTTTGGTAGAGAAGAGATGGGGAGGGAGGGAGAGAGGGGGAAGAGGAAAGTGGAAAGAGGTGAAGGGAGAGGGGAGGAGAGGTAGAAAATATTTCTCTGAACAGATAAAATATGAGCTGAATTTTGCAGGAAGGGCTGTATGATAGATTGAAAACATAGAACAAACAACAATAACTTCCATCAAGAGAAATAGTTAATTTCTCCAATCTTTAAATCAGCTTAGTAGGTACTTGATTTGGCCAGTGGAAGTTGAAAAATATTCGCAAATTAGGCTTTACTATCCTTGCTGCTGGGAACCTTGAGACCATACCATGTGAAGACACCTGGGCTAGCTAACCGGAGGATGACAGATGATTTGCCATACGGTCTCAGCTATCCCAGTGATCCAGGCAGTTTCACAATTACAAGTCAAATGAAATATGTATTGTCTTATCTCAGTAAGTTTTGGAATGGTTTTTATGCAGCAAAATCTAAGTGGTGCAGTAATTTACAAAATGGAAATTGCCTATAAAAATCCTAAAACTTGTGACATTGGCTTTGAAACTGAATGCCTCGTGAAAGCTGGAAAATCATGAAGAAAACTGTTAGAAAAATGTTAGTGGAATCTGGAAAATGCTTCCACAGGCTAAAAAAATAAACACTAGTATTATGTGGTATAAAACTAAAATTGTTACGTATAGTTATTTAGAAGATAGAATGTATCTAATAAACTGGTGACTCTAGCTAAAGAGATTTCCAAATAGAGTATTAAAATGTCAACTGGCTTCTTTTGAATAAGTATAAAGTATTTCAGAAGAGATTCCAGGTAAAGTAGTAACTATCCAGTTTTAAGTAGAACTTTGAATAAATATAGGAGGCCTAGGATTTGGGGGGATGGAAAATAAAGCTTTCTCATCTTTAGTCAACTAATGTTAGATTCTCAAAGCGAAATAAACAAAAAATATAAAATTGAAAGAGTGACTAGAAGCTTAGAGTTTTCTGGATGAGAAGATGCCACACTCCAGGGTCTCATTCACCACTGGACGAGACACAAATTTAAAGATAATAGAACTTGAAACTGATGCCAATATTGGGAATGATCATGGGGAGGTCACTGCGTTATTTATTGGGAAGAATATATGCAGTTGTACCCATAGAATAAACTGTAGTAGATAGAAACAAAATGTCCATAATATTTAGCTGTTCCTCTCATCAGGAGGTGGGATCTCTTTCTCTACCTCTTAAATGTGGACTTATTTACGTGACTTTCTTTCTTTGGTCAATGCAATACTAGAAAATTTGCAAACAGAGGCTTGAAAAATTCTTGTGCATTAGAACTTGCTTTTGGTCTGTGAAGCTTCCATGTCCCAGACTGAACTAGTTTCCTGTAGGATAAGTTTGCCTTTATGAAGTCCATATCAATCTCCTATTAACCCAGAGAATCATGAGTTAAATTAGTTACTGTTTTAAGCTATTAAAGTGTTTTTTATGCAAAAAGCATACTGATACTTGTTGGATTTATACATATGACTAGCAGATAATGAGGAAAGAGTTCCATTTCTATCAAATAATATAACTCAAAGTGAATGCCATTAATTAATGCAGGGAAGTCTATGTACTGTGGCAACTTCTCTCTATTTTCTGGATTTAACTACTACACATGTATATAGCAGCTACACAGATCAAGAAGGTACAGAAATGTCTGTATATGCAATGATCAGATATTCCAGTGAGGATTACTCTTCAGTGGGAGATGATGCATGGAGAAGAAAGCTATCAAGTCAACTGATTATCACAACCATGAGATAGTGAAGAGAAAAAGGTAAATACATACTAAATGGAACAGTAGGAAGCAATTTCATTCTTTTATTCATCAATATTGTCCCTACTATGTACCATATCTGGGCAAAGGAAAGCAATGTGTGTTTCCATGAAGTTATTGTACTTGCATCTTAAAATTTATATTTTTCAGGCACCATACTTGGAAACTAACTACGAGGCAAAATAATTAAGAAAGAACTCAATAAAATATAGGCAAAATATTGTTTGGGTAGTAATTTCACAGTAACTTTGGTTTAATAAAACTTCAATATTTTTTAATTCGCGGTCAAACTCCATAGACTCTTTGGCAGACAGATGTGAAGAAAATGAATGTTACGTGTTGTTAATTGCATTTACAATATAGTCAATATAGTGTCTAATATGAAGGAGATAGTTTAAGCTGATTTTTGCAGTTTATTATCCTTTCCTGTTTTTCAAGTTGAGGCGGCATTCTAAGTGTTCATAAGCTTTTCTTTTCGATGAAAAATTCTTACTTTATTCCTATTGAATGATTTCTTTAAGAATTAGGCTAATGATGTACACCTGAAACCTGTATAATGTTTTATAAACCAAAGCCAATTAAAATTTTAAGAAAATTAAGCAAAAAATCAAATTAATTGAATTATAATTTGTTTCTTACATTTAGTGGTTCATTCAAATCATCTTTTAAAATAAAATATTTTAGAACACTTTTAGATTTACAGAGAAATTTGTTGATATTACAGAAAATTCTAATATGTATTTATTAGTCTTAGTTTTTCTTATTATTAGCATCTTATTTTAGTAAAGCATAATAGTCATAATTACTGTCAACATTAATATATTATTAACTAGTTTATAATTGATTCAATTTTTCTTAGTTTGTGCTTATTGTTTCCTTTCTCCCTCTTCCTCCCTCCCTCCCTTGCTCCCTCTATCCTTTCCTTCCTTCTTTTGTTTGTTCTAGGTTCCCATCCTGGACACAACGTTGCACTTTGTCATCACTTCTCCTTAGGCTCCTCTTGCTTGAGACTGTTTCTCAGACTTTCCTTACTTTTGATGACCTGAGAATTTTGATAAGTAAGGTATTTTGTGGAATGTTCCTCATATGAGATAATTCTTAGAGTTTATATATGATTAGACTGGGACCATAGGTTGTAGGGAGTAAAACCACAGAGAAAAATAATGTTATTTTCTGTTGCATTTTATCAAGGATGCACATTATTAACATGACTTATCACTATTGAAATTGATCTTGATCATATAGTAGGTCTTATTTCTCCTAGGTAAAGCTATTCCACTTTTTACCTTTTCCATAATGTATTTTTTGGAAGTTCATTGAATGTATTCCACATGTAAGGGATTAGGAGTCATGCTTCATCAGTTTGAGAGTATCTATGTAAATTATTTGAAATTCTCCTCCATGAGAGATTGTCTCATCTCTGTTTATTTATTAATTTATTTATCTATCTCTTTCTGTTAGTATGAACATGGATATTTATCTTGTAACTTGAGTTATAAGTCAACACTACTTATTTATTTTGTCGCATAAATTGATCCAGTTTAAGCTATGGAAGCGCTTTCTGTTGACAACTGTGTCTCTGATCTATCCTGATCAGTCTGAATCTTGTGCTTGTTTGTTCATAAGTTTTTAGAAGACAGTTTCTATAAAAATCTTATTTCAACATGCACATTCTCTCGATCTCTCCTCTTTCTGTTTTCTTTATTCATTGTGATCTAGGAAAACAAAGATGCCGTCAAATTTTGCTGATTAAGATTGTATTAGTTCTCTTTGGACCCTAGTCAGTGGTTCTTCAATGTCAGTGTGCAAACGAAGACCCAGGAGAATTTGTTAAAATTGTACCTGTTGTTATGGACAACATATGTCGCAGACTTAACTTTCATTGTGGCTGTATTTAGAGGTAAGGCATTTAGCAGGCAAGTAAGGTTAAATAAAATCATACTAGTGGGGTCTTAATCTATAGGATTGATGGTCTTATAAGAGCAAAAAGAGAGAGACATTTCTCTCTCTGCAGGCATATGTAGAATAACAGCCATTTGAAAGTAGTGACAAGGCAGCTGTCTGCACGTTAGGAAAAAAATTTCACTTAAAATTGAATAGACCAGTGCCATAATATTGGACTTTCCAGCCTCCAAAACTGTGAGAAAATTCATTTCTACTTTACTATAGGAAAAAAACTCAATATATTCAAGGCTTAGATTCAGGGTGAGGTTTTACATTTTTTCATTTGAATACACACATGGCTTCACTTTTTTTCTCCTCCCGAAGATGCCAAGACACAGCATTTTAGTACAGGAAGGGAGCTGAGAGATCATCAGGGCTATTCCTCTTTTCCCTTGATGTACTGAAAAGAAACTGGGATTCCAGATAGACATATCATTGGGGAAGGAGCTAGTTGGGAATTAGATAGACACAAGTGAACATAATTGGTGTAATAGGCTACAGTGAAATTGATAATTTCAGGTTGCTCTTGTTTTTGTATGAAAGTGCAATTTACCTGGTTTATAAGGGATTATAGCTTTTGTTAGCTATAAAAGTAGATGCTATAAAATACTAATGCTTTTCATTTTGAGGTTTGTGTTTACACTTTACAAAACTGACTATTAAGCTGGCACTTAGCTCTTGGCTCAGTCAAGCTTAATCAGTATAATAAGTAAATGTGGCTTCTACTATAACACAGGTAACTAGAAATAGAAGGATTACGATTTGAAAAGTAAAGGGTGGGCACAGTCTCATGACAGGGGTATTCCCTGGGGAAACCCTTGTTTAATTAACCTTAGGAAATATTGCAGATGACCCATAACTTGACCTACTGATATTTATCTAAGGATGTTTCATAAAATACAACCAACTCTCAGATGAAAGATTGCTTTGGTTTAATGCTTTGCAGAACTGAATGTGACACCAATTCCAGATGAAACTGGAGCTGGGAGGCAGTATTTATGTGGTTGTTTAAGGAATTCTGGATTAGATTTGAGTTTTTCTTATACCTGTGTGAACCTGAGCAAAACTTTAGTTATCTGATCCTCCTTTCCTTATCCATAAGTTTCAGTGTCATTTAAACCCATCAATATCACTAAAAATCCCTCTAGATTTAAAAATGCCACTATTATGGATTTTTCATTTGGGGAGCATTGCTGACAAATATCATGAAAAAATGAATTAACCGTTTTTCTTTCCCATGTTGGAAATTTGACTTTATTTTCAGAATACTTAGTCGTTAGAACTGAAGAAGAGTTTCAGGCCACTCACAGTCCTAACTATTCTCTTTTGATCAGTGAGAGAACATTTCACAAATGAAGTGCTCAGGACTGCAGGACTGACTGATAACTTTAAACTAGAAAAAAAGATGACTTCTCAAGAGAGTGTCTCATGTCATGATCACATACCAGGGGACTGTGTGTATGTGTAAAGAGAGCTTTTAATAGGATTTGGAAGTAAATCTTTTATATATATGCAACTACAGATCTATACAGATTTCCCTTTTTCTCTCTATCTGTTTCTGTAGATTCTATATGTTTCTATATCTGTATATCTACATATAGACTTACAGATGCATAACTACAGATAGGTATAAAATATACATTTTCACATATTTAAAGATATTATTAGTATATTTAATAATAAATATATTAAATGTAAAAATATTCTTCTTCTTTGGATATGTAGATAGATGGATGGAGAGATTTTATATAGATATAGAAAATATATGTATATATAAATATTTATTTAGTTGCATTTATCTATCTAGCTATAATCTATCTATTTATATTTATCTCAGTCTATCCATTCATCCATCTATTTCTATCCCAAGAAGAGAAAAATATGGATCATACAGATGGAAATGCCCCTCCCATAATATATCACCACAAGGCAGGTGGACAGCAATCTTGTGATGTGGCAACCTAAGTAAGTCTTGGATATGCCTAGTCTCTCCCTCCCTCTTGTCAGCCTCCCCTGTTCTCTGAGAAGATTACTGTCTTGCTAAGACTAACGTTAGGCTTTTTGATTAAGTATCCAGAGGACATGGGGAAGGAGAAGAGTGATGAGATGATGCTGAATGGGGAAGCAGTTTTCCAGGGAGCTTGAGTAAGAAAAGCACAGTGGGCAGAGCATGAAAGACGAAACCGGCAGAATTGGAGCCCTAAGAAACATTGTCACTGTTCCTGTGACCACTTACCATGTTTTGAGGAATGCAGTTACTCGACACTTCTTCCTGTTCTGGACTTTGTTTTGGACCTCAGTGATTCTTGGTGACCACACTACAAGATTAATGATTCAATGGTTGACAATAATTTTAACTCTTGCAAGAAAAACCAAAGGGTCTGCTGGGGAAAATATTAAGGAGAACTTGTAATTGATCATTTTGCTCTTGAAAGTCAGCATTTTGGTTCATGATATGATATTCAGGGCTAGGGTACTCCAGATAGTACCATTAAAAAACCCAGATAGGGTTTGCCTGTTTTGGTTGCTGCTCTATATACAGAGCCTGCTAAATAGAAGACTCAACAGACATCATTTTGGAATGAATGAATGCTGCATAGATAAGAGAGATTGTGTATACAGGATCTTTTTTAGGTCACTGATGCATACTTATTGAAAAGAGTTAATCTAGGGAATGATTCTCCAACAGTCCTGAGGAATGCATCCTAAGTTTCTTGAGAGAGAGAAGCAGTTATATATATGGTTGAGAAAAATGTTGAAATTATCTGGGGAAATCGAGGTGCTAGTTATAGAGGTGGGTTCCTTGCAATGAACTCATCTACAGCTTGTGCCCTTCTGAATAGACAGTAAGAGCGGGTAAGGGACTATGTGTGGGGTCATAAATTTCTGTAGACCAAAAGAAATAAAACTGTCTCTCCTGCAGCATTATTGTGAAGCCTCGAAGTGATGAATGTTGATGTAAAGAATTGATGGTGCCAGGCATCATTAAATAGCAAAACAGTGCCTTTTATTATTATAGTGACCATTAACCAGTCCAATGTTCACTTCTTAACAACAAACCTCCTAAATCCTACATTTTTCTAGAAAAATCTCATGTGAGTTAATGTATAAGATAGATAAAAACTGGAGGATGGTGGTCCTGGGCTGCCCCTAAAGCACATGCTTGAAGCCCTCCCAACTCAGCCTCCAGCATGGAAACGCAGACCTGGTCCAAGTTCTCACAGCTGTGGTGTCTAGTGCCAGAGACAATCATGATTACTGACCGAGAAATTTGTTCACTTCTGAAGCATCTCTCTGTAAGTCAGTTAAAATGCTTTTTCTAGAGGAAGGTTAAAAAACATTGTTATATGTTTGAGATTTCTCTGATCCTAAGAAAAATGTTTAAACCTTTTTTTTTTAATCTTTCTCATTTTGTTTGACTCTTTCTCTTCTCACCTTGTCCCACTTCCTTTAGTAATTAGCTTTAGAAGGAATTAACTTGCATAGTGAAAATGATCTAGAGACTGATTTAAAAAAATAATCTCGCAAACATGGTGTGATTCACAGTTGCTTAAAACCCAGAGAAACGTGTTTGCACAGTTTGTTAACAACTTTTAACAAACAGATTTTTACTGTCCACTGCTAAAAATATTCCAGTCAAGCTTGAGAAGAAAGATAGGATAGGAATCTGTCCCCATGGCAACAGTTCTTTTAGTAGTTTATACTAAAACAATACTCTGCGGCAACTTTTGAGGCTGATTGGGGGTTTGTGGTTTCACAGTTACCTAGGTAGGTGAGAGGGTAAAAGCTGTTAGAACAGAAAGCAGAATATGTGGATTTTGAATTATCAGTTGGGTGAGCTTCATCTTAATTACATTCAGAGGTGAACCTAACCCAGTGCTTGGGTGATAAAATGAAACTCTTAGGCAATTTAACTTTCTCCATATGTATACTGCCAAGCCTTGTGGATTAGTTTCTGAGTAAGAGATCACATACTAGGGCTTGATAAGAATAATGAAGATTTGTAGTTATTTAAAATTCACCTTGAATCAAAACAATGTTCCTTTGCCCAAGCTCGCAAGTCAAAGGGAAACTAAGAATTAAATTAGTATTCGTTCGAAAGATGCTGCCTAAGTGGCAGATTTTATTAGAAAAACTCTCAGTGCTTGCTTGCTGAGGTCACAGTGATAGAGACCTTAATCAATTGCACTGTGAGGTGTCCTTCAGAGCCAGAATGACTCAAGGAGAAATGCAGAATAAGGAGACGTTTCTTTGTGCAGCCCAGCTTGCCTGCAGTGAACCTTGGAGCAGGTCTGGCACTCAGACAATGCAAAGAAGGGAATTTGAATGGTAAGGAAGGATGGAAGCAAAGAATTCGGGGCCTAGGCTTCCATTTTAGACTATAACTACAAAAAATGCAATTTGAGGCATCCTCTTGTATTGCTATTGTTTCTGATTTTTGTGGAGAATATTACTCACTGTTGAAAATGTCAATATGTACTAGAAAGTATAAAACAGAGACAAATCTGCTAATGTCACCCAATAGAGGGGATGTCAAACTGATTTTGACATTTTTCTGATGCACCGGAGTCAGACTTTGAAAAGGGAAGTCATCTTTATCTTCTGCCTCTCATGCTCAATTATTGTGTCTTAGAATCATTTCAAGGAAATCATGAAATCTTCCATTCCTGAAGATTTCTCAGAGAACAACAGCTTGACAAAAGCAAACACATATTTTGAGTTACAGACAAGGCCCGAGTTGTTATAATTTTGATACTTAAATGCGTATTATAGTTCACAGTCTTTACAATTCCAATTGATAATAAATCCAAGCAAAAAAGATAGTCTCATGAAAATACATTTTTTTCTAGCCATGTGCTTTATCTTCCTATTTTTGTATTTAAGAAGAAAGGCAGTGTATCTATAGTTAAACAGCAAAATAGTTTTTAATCCAAATTATGTATCCTGGAGATGCTACTGGAGTGTTTCTTGGGGTGCAGGGTGTGTCTCAGGACCAACAAGCCCAGGAACATTTTCAGATGCTCATATTTCTAGGATCTCTTATTTTTTTGGAGGTTCTATTTATTCGCCGTATGAAGCATATGAGAATATATTCACTTTGCATATTACATGCCATCTGGGATTATAAGTTTATGAAAGGATCTTCATAAAGTTGGGTGCTATTAAGAATCCATGGCCATCACATCACTTCATGTGATTGATGAGGTGCAAGGGATGAGTCGGCATTTGCAATGGGTTCCTGCAGCTTCCATAACAAACTGTGTGTTTAAAGCAATAGAAATGTATGCTCGCACTGCTCTGGAGGCCCAAAGTCCAAAATCTGCTCTACTGAAGAAAATGAAGGTGCTTGCAGAGTCATGCCTGCTTCGGAGTCACTAGAGGTGAATCCACTTCCTGTCTAGTCCAGCTTCTGGAGGCTGCTGGCATTCCCTGACTTGTGGCCTCATCACTGGAATCTTTGCATCCTTTTTCCACAATGTTCTCTTCTCTGGGTGTATAATCCTCTTTCTTTCAGAAAATGCAAGAAGGGAATTTGGATGGTGAGGAAGGATGGAAGCAGAGAATCTGGGGCTCAGGCTTCCATTTTAGAGCATAACAAAAAAACAAATGTAATTTAAGGCATCTTCTTGTATGGCTATTTTTTTTTTTCTGACTTTGAAGGAGAATATTACTCATTGTTGAAAATGTCAAGATGTACTAGAAGTATATAACACAGACAAATCTTCTACCGTCATCCACTAGAGGGGATATCCAGTGTCCAGGACACTGTGATGGCTCTTAATGCCCATTCAGATAATCCAGAATTATCTTTTCTTCTCGAAAACCTTATTCAATCGATAAAGGTTTTTTTACTCAAATAAAACATTTATAGACTTCTAGAGATTAGAACCTGTTATCTTTGACACCACTTTAGCTAACTACAGCATAATAGTATGTCTTGTAAACATTTATCAGTATTTATTTGGTATGACTTTATTTCTATGTGTTGGTGCCAATATATGTTTTTTCAAATATAAGCCTTGTTATGGACCCTTCAGAAGCTTCTAGCTCATAATGGATAAAAGTCCAGGAGACAGACTTTTTCCTTCTCTTAGTGTTAGGTTGTTTGACAGAATCGTTAAGCAGAATGAGTATTTTTCAAAGAGTCGTATTTTTTAAAGAGTCATAGGAAGTATTGGCAAAGGAGGAGATGCTGTTATACAGAGTTCTATACGATGTCATGTTTCTGTGGTAGAAAATAAGTTAAAGAAATAGCAAGACTTTAATGTCAGATAAAGTTCAGGCAGTGAAACTTAAAATTGAAACTTTAAGCAAGTGATCATATTTACCAACTCTCAGGAACTTTCAGTGCTATTAGGCATCCTACAGGTTCATTTTCAAGAGCAGTTTTAATATTCACAACATCTCTTCAAATGAGGTGTAATCTTCACTTTATTTATGAGGAAATCAGGCACAGAGAGGCTAATTTGCCAAAAATCACTCAGCAAGTAGATAGCAGAGCTAGAATTTGAACTCAGGTCTGTGTGATATAAAATTCCAGTTCCATTTTTGTGCACTATGCTGTATCATTTCAGAAACATGGAAAATAGTACATAAAATATAGAACAAAGCAGTAAAAGTACAGTTTAAAGGTCAACAGATTTGGAAAGAGGACAGAGATTTGGCTTCTGTTACTCAATTAGTCATTATTTCTATCCTGGGATAAGGAAACAATAGTTACACCATGACTTGAACTCTCTCTCTCTCTCTCTCTCTCTCTCTCTCTCTCTCTCTCTCTGTATGTGTTTCGTAAACTGTATATTGTACATAATTATTTCGATGATATGGATTTTGATCTCTTTAAGTCAATTTTTTGTGGATGCTAGTCTTTTTCTAGAATTAAACAGAGCATCCTAACCCCATGTCCCATACAGAAGTATTTCCCAAATGTCAGTGCTTTGCTTAATAGCTCTACTTCTGTGTGTACTTATATAATATTTGCTGAACATATTTATTCAATATTCCTAAAATGTTTACATTTCAATTTGTATTTATTTTAAAAGACAACTGTTTCTATCATAATTGCAAAGTCAACATCACTATAAACTAAATGGAAGACAAACAACTGATATTAATGTAATGACAAGAAATGATATTTCTAAATTAAATTTTGTCCTGGTAGCATCACTTGCCCAAGCAGCAGATATTAGAATTGCTCTGGTATCATTGGAAAAGGAGATTATCAGGTGTTAGAGAGGTGGTTAATAAACACTGGCACATACTCCAGACTTCCTCCTTGAGAAATATCTGAAGATTAAATGAGACCTGAGAAGGGAGTAACATTCACACCTGATGATTCCAGGCGAGCATATGTGAGTGTGTGTGTGTGTGTGTGTGTGTGTGTGTGTGTGTGTGAATGTGAGCGTGTGTGGTGTACCACCTGAGCACATCTAACTACCACCCATGGCTACCTTACCTTCCTGTGGTCTAAGACTGGAAATTAAGATTTAATATATGCTGTTTTGACATCAGAAACTGGCAGGATCTTGAGTGGCTTATGCAAGCTCCCCACCCCCCACTACTTTGTGGATAAAGTTCCCTGGGTGCACAAGGACCCTCTTTATCATAGTTACTAGGTACAGGGCTTGCATATCCCTCAATAGCAGACTTTAGTTCTTTACTTGCCTGCAGAATTATTAAAACAAGTCAATCAATTTCTTCCACAGGAATCAAGGATAACCTTCACCCTCTTCTTACTATGTAGTCTGCCTCCCACAACCCCTATGTATTCATTCTGCTCCCAGGTGAATCCTCCAACCCTCCAGAGTGGTGTGCAGTGTTCTCCTTCCTCAGGCTGTGGGTATGTGGCTAATAAAATGCTGAGATCTCGAGTATCTAGTGTCAGATGTGTGTTCGACTAACCACATAATCTTAGGAATCCTAGGTGAGGGATTCTCTCATCAATGGAGCAAAGAAGCCATCAAAAGTTTCCTCACTTTGGGAAATAATACTATTCTCGGTGTCCTCTTGGTATTCAAGCAGATCCTCTTCCTGTTTATAAAAGCCCTCTGATTCTTTAAAGGATCACCCAGTCACACCAGGACAGAAGTGCTGCCAGTGTTTTTCAGGTCTTAAGTCCTTGAGATGAGAGAAGTTGTTTTTTATGGCCTGAAAAGTCTTCATTTGGCCTCAAGGAGAGAAAAGTGGACTTGGATTGACACATAATTGATATATTCTTATCTAGAGCAGGTCTGATGTGGGGAGACTTTTGCACCAATTTCTATTTTCTGAGATGGTTCTGCTAAGGCAGCTTTGCTTCCTATGAGCAGACCACCTACTGTTAAAAACTCTTATTTTCCAAAGATGACAGATTAGGTGCAATGGTTAAAAGCATAGGGTTTAGCATCTCAGGAATAAGACTCCCTGGGTTCAAATGCTGACCACTAATTTATTGTGAGAGTTTGAATAAGTTGCTCAACTTCTCTAAGCCTCAGTTTCCTTATTGTGATTTCCTGATGGGACTTCAGTGAATTTTAAATGGGTTACATGTAAAGAACTGTTAGTAGTACCTGGTACATATAAAATGCTTACCAGTATTTATACTACAGAAATAGCAAAACACATGAGCGTTTATTACTAGAGAAAAAGCAACCCAGTATACGTTTAACATGGGCTCATATTGATCTTTTAAGTTAGAGAGTGGGAACCCGAGGAACAAGGGCACTAGGCGTGTGTGTCTTGATGGGAATATGGACATAAGGTACCATCTGAAGCAAATGAGCGTCTTAGAAGGAGATTGGAGCAGCATGAAGGTTCTGGGTACTCAGGCAGGGAATTGGAATGAAAATAACTTCACTATTAATAATTTTGTGATGGATGCATCATCGTTCCCCATACTGTGTGCTGAAGAAATGCCATTGATTAGGAGAAATGGACAGAACTTTGTACACTCTCTCTTCTCTGAAGCACTGCTCTGCTAATCCTTGTTTTGTAGTTACTCCTCTACATCTCCTTTTATATTAGTTTTGTAGATGAGAACTATACTTTGTTCATCTTTTTATTTCCCCTCTAAACATAGCAGAGTAACACAAAGAGATGGCTGAGCATACGTTGAACTAATTGCTTTGGGTATTCATAGGGACACAAAATGAACTGCTATCATAAAGAAACTCAAAATACAGTGACTCAAGCAAAATAGAGATTTGATTTGTCTCCTAGAGGAGACTGTAGATAGGTGAGTTTGTTCCATCATGCCTTTCAAGGAACTAGGATCCTTTTCCAGGTAGCTTTATTATCTCTTGGAATTTGTCTTCATCTGCATGATCAAATCTGTTCAGTCCAGAGGAAGTGGGAAGGAGTAAGGGAGGGAGTGCTCCTTTCTTTAAGGAATAACTTCCACTCTTGCCCCCTGTGCCAACACGGAACTACATGTCCTCACCTACATGGGAAGCCATTTGCTTAGCCTCAGGAATAAAAAAGAAGGAAGAGAGGAACAGCATTAGGAAATAATTAGCAGCCTTTGCACACTTTGTTAATTCTGGATTATTCACTCAACTCTCGGTGCCTTATGCTTCTGAAGATGGAGATTCGGTGGGAAGAGAGAGGAAAGTTGTGTCCTCTTCTGTCTTGGGGAAACTTGGTGTGCTTTGTGTTCCTAGTCCTCTGGACTGAGTGATCTCTAACTGATGCCTCACGTTCCTAGGAAGACACAAGTCTTTGGAAGTTTTTTGGTTTGAGTCCAAATGGCCTGTATCCACTAGAATTTAAAAGTATTTTCCCTTGTGGAAGAAAAATGTAAAGGGAACAAGGAAATAGAATTACATGTAAAGCATGGTATGTTCTTTTAAAATTAATGTGCATATTTTGGGTTCTGATGCAGATCTACCAAATATAGAAAGCATTTCGGAATTCTCTGAGAGCACTCCTAACTTGGAATGTAAATGTTGACTTGAGAAATCATTTACGGCACCAGTAGACAGATGCACAAATGCAAACAAGGCTTTCCAATTCAGGAGTTTTCCATTTGGTGTTATGAAACTTTTCAATTAAATAATTTTGAACCATTACAGGGTAAATCTTTTCCTGACGTGAATGTTCAAAATAAATGGCAATAAAACCAGTGGTTCATGTTTGTGGACAATCTCTGACTCTTAACATAGGCAGTTGAAAGTTTTAGAGTTGAATTATCTTTTCTTTTCCTTCTAGCATGGGTCAGGGAATTCTGGTTTCGTGTGGTTTGCCTATGTGTGGTCACAAGGGCTTCACTGGCTCTTTTTCTCCCTCCTTAATCACACTTGGGAATAGTGTGCTGATATCATCTATGAATGGGAGTGCAACATATGCATTAGGAGTGCAGAAAAGAACTGGTTTCAGAAGCAATATTCGAATAAAATGTTATGTGAAATCAGCTCCTCCCCGCCACTGCCCTCCACCAGAGCCAGCTTTAATACATTCTCCCAAGAGGGCCTGGTCATGTTTTAGCTGGACCTCATCTATTTCAGTTAGACAACTGGGTATTTAGAGTACTTCTGTTGTCCTTATGTGAATTCTCCATTACTGTATGATGAAAACAGGCTTTGAGAGGTGCAATTTTATGTGTCATTTTGAGTGGGTCATGGGATACCCGATTACATGTTGTTTCTGGGTGTTTCTGTGAGAGTGTTTCCAGATAAGATTAACTTTTGAATACATGGACTCAGCAAAACAGATGCCTTTTCCCAATGTGGGTGGGCATCTTCTAATCTGTTTTGGGTCTGAATGGAGCAAAAGCTGGAGGAAGGGGGGATATTGCTCCTTTTCCCCCTGCCTTAATGCTTAAACAGCAATGTCTCATCTCATCTTCTGCCCTGGGACTGGGATTTAAAACATCATCAGCTTCTTTGTTTTTCAGGTCTTCAGAATCAGACTGAATTATACCAGTGGCTTTCCTGGATCTGCAGCTTGTGGAAGGCAGATTGTGGGGTCTTTTAAACTCCACATTTGTGTGAGCTGATCCTGCATAAGAAATCATCTATCTATCTATCTATCTATCTATCTATCTATCTATCTATCTATTTATCTATCTATCTATTGATCTATCACCTACCTATCTATCTATAGCATCATCTAGTCTATCCTTTCCTATCCTATTTCTCTAGAAAACTCTAATACAAAGGGATTATGATGTTTTCATAAATGTTGAACATCTTGGCCACTGACAGAAAGCTTCTTCTTGCTAAATACTGCTGTATATCAAATAAATCAAACTTACCCCTCAGAGGGCCATCTTTGATGGTAATGATGATAGAATTTCTTGTTCAGGTCTTAGCATGATGCTTCATGTTCATTACTTATGTGCCAGCTCTTCTTGGAGGAGCCTCCTGTGACTTCCTTTATCCAAGTCGCTGTTTCACTTACCCACACTTACTCTGTGACTTCACCAACTGGTTGTCTTCTCTGTCTTTGCTCCTACTAGGCAACAAATGCCACAACAGCAGGGTTCATGACTATAGGTCATAGCTCTGTCTCCTGTTTCTATAATATTATCTGGTCCTTATCAGGTACTTCATAACTGTCAGCTAAATAAGACTGATACTTGATTGCAATTTATACTTGACTCAGTGATTTACACCTTATTAAAATTTCAAAACTGGAAGAGTAATTTTGTCAACAGCACATTTTCTACTGGAATTTAGATAATGAAACAGACCGATTGTTTAATTAATGTTCTCAAGGCCAGGATGTGTGGAAATGGAATGACATAGTCCATGTCATCCATAGTCTAAGGCCTGTTTGTTCTCAGCTCCTCCAAGTTGCCTACCAGTCTGCATGGTAATGTCAGGTGTCTGAAAACGCCTTGAAAAACACAAAGGATGATGCAGTAGAGATGTCTACTGTTTTTAATATATCTTATTTTCATTTGCGAAAATAGTTATTCAAATAGCAAAGTGTTTTAAGCCTTCATGTAGAAATACGGATGGTGTCAGGTGCTCATTAGAGAGAACTATACTGAGAGAAAGCTCTTCCATAGCTATGTGGCTTAGCATAGCCATTTACATATTAGTCACAGCTATCCAATGTTTGCAGAATAAGTATTTCCTAGTGACCTGGGATAGGTTTAAGGGAAAGAGTAAAAAATGAAATTTAGTATATTTATTTCCTTTATCATCATTTATAAAAGTACTTATTTGATAGTCATCATAAGGATATAGAAATGTTGCAAGGAACATAATTCCTGAGCTACGTGGGAGAAAGTTTCCAAACTGATGTCCCATCATTCCCAAATATGTTAGTGTGCGTTTCCTACAAACATCGACACTTCCTACATAGTACAATGTAGTTTACATTATTTTCATCTAGTTCTCAGATCACATTCACATTTTTATTGTCCCCATAGCAAGGTGAAATGATCATTGATTGTTTTATATTTCCTTTTTGTATTTGCCAAAAAAAAACAAACAACAAAGACAACAACAAAACCCTGGGGAAATAATTATTGTCCAAACAAATTGCAAGCAATTGCTATTTTTGTGGCAAATTTATTTTGACTTCATTGTACCCTTATAAGGCCACCTAAATAAATGTAGAAGATACTGTATTAGAGTAGTTTTAACACTCTTTCACAATTTATCCTTAACATATGCTACTTTTTTGACAGAAGAGAAAGAGACCATGTTCACTGGGAGTTTGTCCAGTTGGAGCTTATATGAGAACCATCTTCAAACTATTCTTAAAAGGATGAGTTTCTCTCTTCTCCTCAGGACATTACTATGGTACCACAGAATAGTCTGAGCTGGGGTTTCTCATTTCTCAGAAGCAATCTGAAGACCCCACACTCTAACCTTTATCCCCTCACATGTCCCTCACTCCAGATGCTCGCATTTACAGTCAGCAGAATTTTTTAAATAAAAATAGTTTTTAACTGTATTCTGAGGTCACCTTAGAATAGTCATACCATCTAGGTAGATCAGTTTCAGGAATGTATCTGTTTGTCTTCAGATGATGTGCAAGAGCTTAATACATGCTTCTCATTCCATATAGACAAATAGAATTGTACTAGGAAGAATACTAATTGTGCTTTTCTGATTGAGTAATCATTTATAGCAGTTATACTTTATTTAGAGAATTTGGAAAAATAACCTAAGCAGATAAATTGATAAAATTATTCACTAGACATAATTTGAGTGAATGTAAATATATTTTGTGCATAACCTGTTTTCTACTTAACAACTAGTCATAAACTATTCCCATATTATTAATATTTTATGCACAGAATTTATCAAAGTTTATTCTAGTACATAGAGATGAGTAATGAGTGGAGTCCTGTGATTAAGATCTACAAATGCAGTGTATTATACCTTGTTAGGTAAAATGAGCTGTTTGGTCTGGTTTAACTTGGTGTTTCCCAACACATCTGACCACAGAAAAAAATTTTAATTAAAATATATTAACACACTGATAAATATTCTTCTTTCTATTGCATGTGCTTTATGGTCTTTAACCAATTCATCACACTGTATTAGGAATTAATCAGATCCAAATAGCAGCCAATTCAATTTCCCCAGATATGAATTAATTTTTCCCATCTAATACGAACTGTGGACTTGGAGCAGCTCCTCACTGGTGCCCTGGGGACACCTGCTGTCTTCCGACTTATTCCACTACCTTCACATTTCATCTTTTTGTTGAAAACTGGCTGCGGCTCCTCCAAGTGCGGTGCACCTCATCTAGACAAGAAGAAAAACCAAGAGGTCAGAAAAAAGATGGAAGGGGTAACAGGTATGACAGTTGAGTTTTTTTAAAAAAACATTAGAATAAGCATACATCTTAAAGACATTTTCTATAAGTCTCATTGGTAGCTTTTGCTTATGCCTCACTGACTATCTCTGGGTCACCTGGTCACTCTAAGGTGCAAGCCTGTCTAGGACGGTGGGTATTTCAGTTTTCCAGCATCTGGGAACAAGAAGTCAGGGGAGGGGCATGGATTTGGGTAGATAATCCAAAACATGTGTCTCTACCCATTTTCATGGCTGCCCACATTCACAGAGGCCCTTCTTTTCCATCATTAAAAACTTTCTCCCCTTCCCCAGTGGAGACCACATCCGAGTCTCATCCAGTTGTTACATCCGGTGGGAAGTTCAGGATCTTTGTGTGGTGTGTGGTCCTCTCTATCCAGTCTGAATGCAACTCAGACTGTTGTGACCCATAAACCAAAATATGAATGACTTTGACATTCATAATATACAATGATGCAGCAAACACTTTTCTAAAGAAAATGGGAAAATGGCCAACAGTCAATTTGGTTCACAGAAAATATCAAATCCTGCTGCTGTTGAAATTACAAGAACTGCCTGATCTATAAGGGACGAGACTTTTTGTTTAACCAAACTGGCAGTCTCTGGTTCTGCTCTCGTGACAAATTCTCATTATGCTTATCTTCCGTGAACACAGGACAGATGTTCAGGTGAACTGCAGATCTTTTTCAGTATCTTCTGAGTGTATCCCTCCAGGGGACCTGTCCTCACGTCATGGGTTCAACGCTCACACGGCTTTTGTCAGCTAGTCTTGAGGTCCTCTGCTTTCAAAATTTCTTAGCAGTAAGTAGGCATCTTTTTCATTTCCTTTGGGTTAATTGCATGTGTGAAAAATCACAGCCGAAGAGCTTGCTCCCATTCTTCTGTGATCTAACTACTTTCACATCCACTGAGAAACACTAATGTTCCCCAGTAGTTCAGTCAATACTGATTTTTATTTTGGAAGTTTCTGTGATGAAGAGGGGCACAGTCTTACTGCTTTCCCCCATCCATATATTTTCCTATATTTCCAGGATTAAGGCAGAGAAAGGAATTGAAGGAGGAGGGACAGAGCCATATCTCCCTGGAGCAGTAGTGATTGGGTTCCTGGTATTTTCTGTAGCTCCCTGGTGCATCATTGTATACCTGCTAACTCTTGTGACCCCTGGGCCCATTTACTCCCTGACACCTCATTCTAGCACTTTTGAGTGGCAGCAGCTTATGTTTGATACTTCCTGTGCTATAAGCTGGAAATTCAGGTGTCTTGTGTCACTGAATGGTGGGAATGTAACTTACTCTGCTGCATTGAGAAGCAGATTCTTTTTGTACTCACACTTTTGGTGGCACGTTAGAAACTTTACAAAGCAAGGAAATGTGTACTTGTGGGTAGACAATGCAGTGAGGGAAAGGGTCGGCACGAACAGGAGATGGAATGCAGAATGGGGGGAATGAGTTCAGTGGCAGGTGGGCACAGAGATAGCAAGAACAAATTTAAATCCCCTTTTCTCTTTAATCTTTGGAGACATGGACTTATCTACTCTATGCGATAAGGGGAGTCTTGCTTTCACTACTTATGTCTTGAAAATGAGGACAGTTCTTTCAAGGCAAATACTTTGTAACCCTCTTCATGCATGACATTTGGGATACATCCTTAAATACAATATAGGAATAAAGATAAGATCCACATTTGGTGAATCAGAAGAGTTGTTTTGGGAGAAAGCGTATGGTTGAATCGGCTGAGTTATGAAGTGAGGGCTTTCTTAGCTTGTGGAGGTAACTAGCTCTAGTAGATGGGAATTAACAGGAAATAAATTAGCTATGAAAGATGAACATAAGTCATGAGGGTTTAAAATGTCAGGCAGGAAATAAAGAGTTCTTGAAGCTTTCTACAAAAAATATCAATGTTTAAAGTAAATTTCTACCTGACATTCTCTTTCCAAGTTGTGTCCCTTGCAGAATTAATGATGACTCTGCTTTTCAATCACATTGGATACAAATACTTATTATTGCAAGTTGTTTTTATTCAGATCATCTTTTCTAGAGAAGGAAAGAACTGGGACGTTATTGAAAGCATGCATCGTATTGCATATAGTAAGCATTTGATAAACACAGAAAGAATAAGTGATTAGTTGTTTTTGCCCTCTGTGATGTCCTCCATCACTAGGGAAATTCCTTCTAAGATTTTTCACTATATGTAAGTGTCCAAAAAATACTCTTCTGTTATTGAAAATGTATTCTAGAGACATCTTTTAAAATGCCTGTAGTTCACAAGCATTCATAGATTTCCAATTTAAACAGAAGCATTTAAAATTATTGGGGAAATCTTTTCTCTGTAGCAAATCTTTGGACTGATTTTCAAGCTTCCTTCCCTTCTGCCTTCTCTGGTCAAACATGTCCTTGGAGCGGTTGCAGTGCTGCCAGCATTCTTCTGAGGACAAAGATTGATGAGGTGTATGAGTTTGTTGATGTCCACTTGGTATTTTTAGTCCATGGTTAACAAAAGTAGAGACAGTAACAGGTTGGCTTTTATTGAAAATGAAATTCCCCATCTTTCCTACGAAAGTCCCTTTCTTAAGAGAATGTTTTTGCTTTTATTTTTTTAAGAGGAAGGAAGGAGGCAGACAGGAAAATGAAGGAGGAAAAGGCAATTCATTCATTCATTCATTTATTTAGCTAGTTAGCAAGCTAGCTAGCTTGGTTACTTTTCATCTTGGTTGTTTCTCCTCACCCTGGAACACAAACCTCGGTCTTTGGGCTTTACATCGACCACATGGGAGCACACTTGACCCTGAGTCACCAGGGCCAGGAGACTGTTCTAATTGCCTGGCCCTGTTCCCATCCCTGATCCTCTTGCACGGATTGCTTCCTGAATATTGCTGTTGCCAGGAATCTTCTTATTCCTTAAACACTATAATTATAATTTAGCTGAATGTGTTTCTAAAGGTATTGTTTTCCGTAGTGGCTGCACCATTCTGTATTCTTACCTTGTGCCAACAGTGCAAAGGGTTCCAGATTCTCTGCACTACGATTTATATGTGTGTGTGTGTGTGTGTGTGAGTGTGTGTGCGTATTACATAAAACATATAATTTGCAGATCTAGGTCTAGATATATAAAATAGTCATCCAAATGGATTTGAAGTAGTATCATTATGATGTGGCTTGTATTTCCTTAGAATCAGTGATGTTGAGCGTATTTTCATGTGCTTGTTAGTCTTTGGAAAAATGTCTATTCAAGTCCTTTGCCCATTTTTAAAATCAGATTGCTTGCTTTTCTGTTACTGAGTTTTAAGAGTTCTTTATATTTCCTGACTATGAAATCCTTATCCGATAGAGAAATAATTTTCAAATACTTCCTTCCATTCTGAAGGTTGATTTTTCATTCTGTTTATTGTGTCCTCTTGCCGAAGTGATTTTTGACAACTATGTCAAGTTCCATGGAGGAAGGATGCCCTTTCCAGCACGTGGTGCTGGAGTAATCAACATGCGTAGACCGAAGAATAAACCTTAACCTAAGTCTCAGATCTTATACAAAAATTAACTCAAAATGGATCACATGCTTAAATATGAAATACAAAACCATAAGACTTTGAGAAAATAAAGAGAAAATTTTTGAGAAGTAGGACTAGACAAAAAGTTCTTAAATACCAAAAGCATGGTTCATCAAAGGTAAAATTAATAAATTTGACTTCATGAAAATGAAAAAATGAAGTTTTTCTCTGTAAATTCCCTGTTAAGGAATTAAAGAGGCACTGTACCATGAGAAAAAATATTTTCAAAATACACTTTTGACAAAGGGCTAGTATCTAGAGTATATAAACTCAAATCACAACAGCTAAAAACAATCCAGTAAGAAAAATCAGTTGACTATATCAAGATACAATTTACTGCAGTAAATAATCACATGAAAAAATGTTCAACACCATTAGCCATCGCTGAATTTCAAATTTAAATCACAATATGATATAAGCTCTCAACCATCAGAATGTCTAAAATAAAAAATAGTGACATGCCAAATGCTGGCAAGGATGCACAAAACTGGCTCACTCAGAATTGCTGTTGGGAATTAACATGGCACAACCACTCTGAAAACAGTTTGGTCACTTCTTCAAAAAGCTTCACATACACCTATCATAAAAACCAACAGTTACACTCTTGGACATTTATCCTAGAGAAATAAAAACTTGTGTTCACACAAAAAATCTGCACACAGATATTTATAGCAACTTTATTTTCAAAAGCTACAAAATGAACCAACCCAGTTATCTTCATAGAATAAATGACTAGACAGACATTGGTACATCCATGTCATGGGACACAACTCTGCAACAAGAAGGAACAGATGGACATACACGACAATCACGATAATTCTCCAGATAGGAATACTGGGTTAAAAAATAAAAGTCAGTTCTACAAGGTGACATCCTGCATCATTCCATTTATCTAATATTATTCTTGAACTGACAAACTTAAAGAAATGTAGAGAACATTAGTGACTGGGAGGAGGTGAGTGAAGGGAAGAGAAGAGGTGATGGTATAAAAGGGAAAAACAGTGGGTACTGATGGGGATGGCAACTTTTAAGTGTCTTTACTGCAGAATATGGTTGGGATATTATCCTATAGTTTTGCAAGTTTCAGAATTGGTAGAAACTGAATAAAAGGGGTTCAAGATCTCTATTATTTCTTACATGTTAAATTATAATTATCTCAAAAATTAACAATTAAAAAAATAAAGCAGTTGATGAAAACACAGAATGATTTACTTTTGAACGCCTTAAGATGCCAGCAATATGAGAAACAACTGTGTTTGGAAAAACAATGTTTGCTTCACATGATCAAAGTTACTTGAAGCATAAAGATTTAAGCAGAATCATCAAAAACCCTCAAATCACTCAAGTTAAGACTCATAATGATAAAGTAGACGTAAACACTTTCTAGGGAATAAAACACAGATGGGACAGGCTCCACCAGATGGAAAGGATAGTCTCCTATGCTGCAGGATTTGAACATTACCACAAGAGGGAGCAATTATCCACCTAATACAAGGGCGAAGAGCGCTGGCTCAGAGAAGACCTTGAAACAAGAATATAAAGACAAATGGAAACGATGCTTTCTTATACACCACCCTGTTAACTGAATGCATCCTCTGGGAGCTATAATTGTGGTTTTATTTTTGACTACTGTAAATCAGTTGACGAAAATTGTTAAGGAAATAGAAGTAGGTCAATAAAGGCGTGCTAGAAAAGGTAACTGCTTAGGACTTAGTCTGGGAAGGATCAGGCAGAAACTCTCTCCTTTCCTATGTAGAGGCCCCTCCTACAGCAGCTCACACACAGATACTTGAAAGCAGCAGTAAAACAGGTATCAGGTACCCAGCTGAATGTGATAGTGACTCCCCATGTTTTATACGCTTCTTTACAAAGAATACGGTCTCCAAGAGAAGATATCTCAAAACCTTGGAGTTCTTTAGTTACATCAGATTTATAGAAAGAGGTCATAGATGAGACGAGATGTTGGAAGGGACTGTAGCTCTGAGGATAGTAAATATAATTCTTTTCAGAATGAATATATGGCTCCACTGAGTCCCCATCTTCTTTTACTTTAGTAATAAAATAATGTGGTTTCTGTCACCCAAATCTTGGTGGAGAAATGGCCCTCAAGGAACCAGTCTGAGAACTATAAAATAAGTTTTCTTTTGGGAGGCACAGAGGAATAGGCTCAGCCTATGCCTGCTAAGGTGACAGGGACAGAGTCTGATTGCCTCCCACCAGGAAAAACAAAGGGATATGGAGGTAGGCAGGCTGCATGGCCCAGGGCTGGGACTCAGGAAGGAGTTGCAAATGACCAGCCTGCAGAGAAATGCATTTGCCTTGTTCAAGGGACTTTCAGGAAACTTTCAGAAGATGACCCACTGAGGGAGGCTGCCTTTGTTTCCTGCCACCTACAGCTACTGAAACGTTTTGCCCAAGTAAGAGACCCCTCTCAGTACCTCCCCCGCCTTCCCCAGTTTGCTTTGGATATCTTATTTTCTGAATTGAGGCTGTCTATAGTCAAACTTGATTTGAACCCTAAGGTCAAGTAGACAAATCATGGATTTATTATTCAGGACCAAGGGAAGATGATGCTTTGGATAAAGTTTAAGGGACAGGGGGAAGCAAATGTGAGGGGTTTTGCAATCTGAGGTTACATATCCATACCCTGAGGTATAAGGTAATTGTATTGCTGATTTTATTTTTCCCTTTGAATGCCTCTTGTTTTCTGGGAGCTGAGTGCTTCTGGGAAGCAAGCTTTCATTCTTCTGATCGCTGGTCAATGGGTCAATAACATGGGTGAAATTTTTTTCAGGTTCACAAAACTGAACCACTCTCAGCAGCAACAGATGTGAGGTACACTGTCCTATTGATAAGTGTTCTAAAATCACCGCAACCTGCGCATGTTTCAAAAAAACTCTTGGATGCCTTCCATGCCTACAAAACCTGTTGCATGTCTGGTCTTTCTCATCTTGGAATGTGGTACCACCACTGATTTGATTTCTCTGGACAAACTCCTAGAAATATGTTAGGATCTTCTCCTTTCCCGTAGTTGCCACCGGATCGATCTAGAGTAGTCTGTTAGCTCTGCCTTTAAAATGCATCTGCATCGGCTCCTTCCCAGCCTGTTCATCTATATTCTAACCTGTCTCCTATCTCTGCAGGGACTCTCAATAGCCTTCTAGATGATGACCATATTTCTTCTCTTAAACCTTTGCAATATATTCCACCCATATCTAGAGTGACATTAAAATTAAAATCAGGTTGTAGTAGTTAATCCCTAACCTCAAACCTGTAATATCAGCGTAACCTCTAAATCTTTACCATGGTCTTCCAAATTTCCAATTTCTGTCCCTGGCAGAATCATATTTTACTTCTATCCTTCAATCAACCAAGATCATTCAAATCCTAGGAACTTTATTCATGCTTTCCCCACCTATATCTTCGTATGGTGTGCTTCTTAAATCATTCAAAACATAATTCAGTTTTCTGGTCAAATATCATTTCCTCAGTGAAGCCTTTTATTACCAAACTATCTGAAAAAAGTGGTCTCTTCCATCACTAGCTATCCTTTCATATTGCTTTATTTTTCTTCTTAAAAGTCATAATCTGACTTATTATTTGTTTGGGGTATTGTCTGCCTGTGCCACGTGGACAGGGACTATGCTCCTTAGTACCTGGAACAATCCTGACATTTAGTGAGTAGTCAACCCATTTTTAAATATATGGTAATGAATTAACCAATTTATATTTAAGAAAATATATATGTCATATAACAAAAAAAGCATTGGATTTGGAACTAGGGGTTCCCGATTTTATTTTTCACTAATTAGTTGTGTGGCATTAAGCAAATAACTTTAATTTTCTGTCCCACTCTTTCTTCACTTCAAGGGTAATTTATAAGGTAGTCCAATGCTTTGAAATTCACATATGCCTTAAAGCAGTACCATTACTGACATAGGGTAATACTTGTATTTCATTGCATTATATACGGATATCATAAATCAGTACACATGTCTCCTCTGAATATATTAAGCTATTTTTCAAACTTTCCTTCTCACCCTCTCTTTCTTCCATGTTAAAAGTTTCAGGGTCGCCATTTATCTGCCAGGTACTATTTCAAGCACTTGCAAACAGATGTTTTCTCTGCTTGCACCAAGCCCATAAGCTGTGAAGGAAGGCAGAAATACATAAACAAATGAATAAGCAAAGTTTGAAAGTGCGTAAGGCGGAATATTCTCTATACACAAGAGAATCACTGGGAGCTCAGAGCAGAGTGAGAGAGGGAGATGATCTTCTCTGACCACTGCACTACTGGAGAGAACTGTGGAGGCTGAAGTCAAGAAAGATGAAGGCTGAACAGACAGTCTGCCGGCCTATTGACTTGTACATCTTGGGCATTATTTGTTATTGTGGTTTGGGTGAAATGGTGGAAACAAAACAAGGATGCAATGAATTGAGAAGTGATTAGAAGGAAGCGAAGAAGCGTTCTGTTACGTTAACTGTTCCTGTTTTGGAAAGATTGTGAAGAAAAGGAAAAGAATCAAGGAAGAGATCTTTAAGGATTGAGAAAGCCCTGGTGTTGTTGAAGGAAGACCCAAACGAACAGAGACAGAAGAGCTGGAATTGAGTGCGACCATGAAGCTGTGTGAGAGTGTCAGTCTCTTCCTGCAGAGGCTGCAGGGACATGAGAGCAATCGTGAAATGAGGGAGTTATATTCTTCTGAAACTAAGGGGAGGAGAGAGAAGATGATGATTATACTCAGGGAAATTTGCAGGGCACAGTTAGGAGGCAAGGAAATTGTCTACAACTTCTATTTCCTCAGTGAAGTTAACATTAAGGTCATACTGAGCTGAAGGGAGCAAAGGTTAGGTAGGAGATTTGAGGCCTTGAAACCCTGGAATTCTCAACACGAATGCTGGAGCTGAGTCCATTGGCTGACTAACGCCTGGCAGATGAGGAGATAGTGCTTCTGTTACAATTATCCTCTCAACCTAATGAGCTGCTTATTTTTGATGATTCCTGTCTTCATCATGGGCTGTTAGTAAGCACTAAATTGTGCTTGGCTTACTCTTATTTCCAAGGCTAATTATTGTTAATACTATTTTGTTGTTTTAACCTCTTTATGAGAAAGAACAATAAACAGTGATGCTGAGAACAGAAGGCTCAGCATAAAACCTCCCATTTGAGAAGTCATGGATGCACATTAGTCAGCCGAAGCACTTTGCCTGTCAGGTAAGCAGGTGCACTTATCTACATTACTTTGTTTCATCTTCCTTAGATAGAAGGCATCCATTTGCTCATTCATTCAGTACAGACTAGTTTATCAACTTCTTTATGTCAGATAGACCAGCAATCAATAGGACTTAGTGATAGCCCAGCTCTCACCTGTAAGGAGGGAATATTTCTGTGCACGTGGATGTGGATCTAGGGATTTATGCAATATATCTACAAAGTTTTCAGTATTAAAAGTAACTTTTATGAGTGTAGCATGTGGAACATATTTTATTTTCTGTAAGTTTCTGTTTATCTTTGAAGTTGTTCCATTTGCAGTCACTAAGACTGTAATTTCTGAGTACTATTTTGTTTAGTGCTCTAGAAGTAGAAAAGTAATGTGAAAACAGTAGGCTTTTATAAACTGCTTTATTCCTTGCCTCTGCCCTCTGCCTTCAAATGACCACACTCTCCCTGAGCCCACCATTCATCTTAGTCCTTCCTGGATCTCTCCCCCAGCTGCCACTAGAAAGAAATCTTGGCTGCTTCCCAAGCTCCTGCCTGGGGCTCTGGGGGGCGCTGTTGCCCTTTCTTCCCCACTGTAAGTAGCTTGCTTACTTAGTTGGCATAAAAGCTAATTCATATGCAGTAATAAAAGAAACCTGGTAGAAAAGTTTGACTTTATTACATTCCTATGGATCTTAGGTAATATATTAATATACTTGCCCTTCATTTCTTTATTTTTAATGATTAGAATGGTTATTTCGCATCACACTTCTTATCTTTAAGTCATTGAGGTTGGTAAGAAACTGTGTTGATCATCGACAAGGGAAATCCCTAGTTTTCTTCCTTTCCTTTTTACTTCCTTTTTTCTTCTTTCCTTTTCTTCCTTTTATTATTCATTCATCCTGCAGGTATTTATTGAACACTGTTCTCAGTTAGACTTGGTGTTAGGGTATATAACGGGGAATAAGACATAGCCTTTGTCCTCAGCAACCTTAGAGTCTAGAGAGAAACTGGCGGTATAAGCAATGATGGCACTACAGTGCCTTTCAGGCTATGGCAGTGGTAGCAGAGGACAATTTGGAAGAACAGAGCACAGAAGAGAGGCTCCTAACACAGCACATCATTTGAGTATTCACAGAAAATGAGCAGGAGTCAGCCAGGTAAAAACTGGGTACAGGGGAAAGGAAAGATCTTGTCTCCCAACTTAGAAGTTTTACTTTAGATTATAGATAAAGAGGAAAACAATCAAAGAATTATAATAAACTTACTACAGCACTACTGAAAGGGACCAAGACAGAATAGGTTTCTTCTCTTTGAAAATTTGACTTCCTTTTCCATCAATCAATTTACACCCGAGTTGAAAGTTGTTGGAGTACTATGCACACATTTACTTACTAGTTAATTTAGGATTCAAAGGAAGAAGACTTTTTTTTTTTTTTTCATACGACTGTACATCATTGTTTCTAACACAGTATGGTCTGTTTGTAAGGGAAAGCACAGGCCTGGAGTATGATCCATAATTCTCTCAACCGATAAACAGATATATGAATCTCTTAATTTCATTAATCTTTCCAATATGAATGAAACTTTGTTTCTACCTCCATGAAATAATTTCTCATCTCAGCTTGTCTATCAGAATTTCTCAAGGGTAAATGCCTTCTACTATCCCCCACAGACTTCTGATAAGGTAATTCTATAATGGGAACTAGCTTTAAAAAATTCCTTAATGAAAAGTAAATAAAATTTGAAAATCCCTTAATGATTTTGTTATTGAAGCAGTGTTGTGAACCAAAGTCTTTGACTCTACTCAAGCAGTATCATTGGTGGAAAGGGTTATTGTTTGTTTGTGGTGGAAAAGTTTTAGCAGGAGATATACAAATGTGACTCTGAATTTTGGTTCTGTCATAGGCTAACTTTGGTCACGTGATGAAAACTCTGCGCCTCAGGCTCCTCATCTGAGGAACCAAAGTAGCAACAGTAAGATCTGCCATGTGTGGCTTGATGTTCTCAATAAGTTTGGAACCCTTTTCTTTAGACAGCACAGGTGATTCATCATGCACAGGTTTACAATAAAAGTGGAATATTAGGAATGATCCTTTCTCCAATGAGCAAGTAAAACAACAGAAACAATAAACTTTCATATTTCTCAGCTCCACCTGAGAGTCAGGTGACACTGGAAATGAAGATCAGAGAAGACTCTGACATGCTGGACTATAATGGCATTTCATGCATTTTTTGAAATAAGGTTTGTTGAACATATATTTTACACAAGACCTACTTACTTTTTACTCTGAAGTAAAAACATCCATAAATTTCTGTCCTCTTTGATTAAACTGACTATATTTTTTGAGACAAAAACGGGACATTGGGATGGTAACAATGGAACAGTGTTATGCACTGGTAACTAAGGGGAAGAGAGGAGGTGGAGCATCTGAATGGGAGCAGAGCAGCCAGGCCAGCAGCAAGTAAGTTCTAAGGGCTGCTGATCAGCGCTCTGCATGGTAACAATGTGTGGTCCAGCAGGACTTCATACAAAGAGCCAGGACTGGTGCAAGGAATTTTGATACCTTAGGTGAAAACCAAATTTGGCATCCCTATAAAGCCCCAGTCTAAATGTCCTGACTAAAACATTTGCCACTTTAACCACCTTAATGTCAGATATGCTCAATAACTGGCCCAGTGCCAGAAATGCCCAATAGCCCACAAAGCACCAGAGATAACCCCCCATAGTGCGAGAAATAACCCCCACAGTAGTTATCTGTCACTTGACCACACTGTAGTGCTCTGCTCTCTGAAGAAACAGGCCCTGGCAGGCCAGTGGGGAATCCTCTTCCCACATGGCTCCTCTTTCCTCACAGGGGCAGGAACAGCAGTAGCAGCAGTGGCCTGCTGCTGTCAGAGCCTGCAAGGGCTGTCTTTAATGTGGGGCAAAAGGGACATCTGCTTTTGGGAGTCCTCAACAAACTGAGCCTGGGGCAACTCAGCTGCCCCTTCTGTCCTGCATTAAAGATGGCCCTGGTTTATTAAAAATTGAACAAAATTGACATCATATTAAAAGGAGAGGATCGTCGAGAAATATGAAAAAAAAAAATCAGTAATGTCCCATTTAAAACAGTACATATTAGTTAGTCTACTTCTGATACTATCATAGCTTTGTCTCTGATCTACTCTCCCTGTTCTGTCTCCAAACTAACCTGTCTTCAATCTTATTCACTTTCAGCACAGATCATCATCCACTTCTCTGTTTAAATCCCTTCTTCTACAAGAGCACATCCAAGGGAAAACAAGGCCTTGAGAGTTGTCTACTTCTTCATCTTTGTCATTTTCTGTTTCCCTGTTAAGCAAGGACTAGAATGAGACATTAGTGATTCTGAACAGAATCTTCTGTCTTAGTTCCTTTTACTCAGAACTTCTCTCAGCATGGAAAACCTTCCTACCTTTTCTGTCTAATGAGAGACCAAATTGTTCACCTATATTTACAGAGTACTTAGTTTAAGCAGCCTATTTTCAAGATAATTTGTTCATTTTTCAGCAATCCTTTAATGTTTTATTGTTACCATTTGCCATAAGGAAACTGAGGGTGTCTAAGGTCAGAAAACCTCATCCCCTAAAGTCATAAAGCCATCATCCCCTCTCTCCTCAGAGCTCTTTCTTTGCCTGTTTTCTCATAAATGGCTTTCTAGTATGGAAGCTGAAGGGAGCGATGGAAGAAGGAAGGAAGCAAACATAGATTTGAATGTTATAAAGCAGGAGCTCGGTCTTCATCTTCTGAGTCCTTTCTATGCAGCACAGTGCTGGGACTGCAGTTACAATAGGTCATATGAATAAATGTGTGTATGACTTGTATCTAGATGCTAAGCTTTTAAGAAATGACTAGCATCCATTCCTTCATATCGAGGACTATAATTGACCCCTAAATAATTTCAAATTTAGTTTAACCATCCTTTCCTACAACTGTGAAAAAAGGAGTATTTTGAAATTTCACTTAATCTCTGAATTGCTCTAATAATACCATTTTGTCATTAGAATAATGTACCCACACCAGAGACCCTAGCACTGTCATCATCCTCACTGACTTCTATTCCATCTCCTCCAGGAGGACAAACTAGGTGTGACACAAAATAAACAAAGCACAACAAAACCATAAAGCTGCTTTGATGAACTTCATTTGAAGAACAACATCCCCAACAAGATAGTGGTTTTGCTTTTGTAAAGGAGACTGTCCTTTATGGAGAACACAATGAGTGCCCAAGGCCAGTCCCCATGAAATGCTGCCTCGTGCTAGGAGTTAATTATGTTTCTCTCCAAACTAACCTGAGGAACCTGCTTTGAAGATGGCTCTGTGTTTAGAAATTCATGGAAATGTTATTGAACCATATATTATAGCTCATAAAAGTCCATGATTTGCTAAGTAAACACTCTTTGCTTAATAAAACTTAGCTAGTGTTTCAAAATAAAGGTGCAGTTCTCAATGAGAAAGGTTTGCTATTCACACGTCTTGGTCTTATAGTGATAAAATAGTCATTAAAACAGGCAAGCCCTTTAATATTACAGCTGCCCTGTCAGATGAGGTTTATCTGAAGAGTGATTGAAAGTGAGGGTATTCACCTCATATTCCAGGACAATCTCTGAGAACGCAGCAATAAAAGTAAGAGAGAGTTCAGAGGCATGGGGCAGGGGTGTGACAGGGCAGTTCTTGAACCTTGCCCTGGACATCTTGGGGAGAAGGCAGAATGCCTTCTGAAAGAAGCAATTTAAAAAGTCTCTTACAGTCAAGGAGATATTAAATTAAAAACACAATCTTTTAATTTCATCAAGTAGATCTTTTTTTATAATAATAGATCATATACAACCACAAAATTTATTTCTTGTGGGTTAGAATTTCTTATCAACAAGGTATTACATAATCTTTCCAGAACCACTTTGCAATGAAGAACAATGGCAGAAAAGTAGAAATTGTAACTTGATTTTTAAGAGAAAAAAAAAATTACCTCTAGTTATCCAAACATCTTAAAACCTATATGGGTCACGAATGAAAACTAGTTGCTTTGTAATCACTTTTTGCCAAGAGTTTATTTGTTTTCTATTCAAATTGTATTTTATAAAGTAGCAAGATATATAGTATATATTCAGTGTGTAGTGTTCCTTGAGGTCTAAGAAGTGGAAAAAAAGTTTTCTTAAATCTTTCTTTCAACTAAATGGATAAATGGTCCAAAAATATGAAAAGGAACGTTTAAAAAATATTCGGCCTCAATAGAAATGAGCTGAGTATAATTTAGAAGCACAGTGACATGCAATTAGCAAAGAGTCTAAAAGTGGGAGGTTCCTCAGTGTGGGTGACAGTGTAGTGAAACAGGAAATCTTAAAACAAGGTGGTGTGAGGCAGAATAAATTAGAATGAGGCTTTTCAACAAAGCTTTGGCAGTTATTATATAGCCTAGGAGATGTCACACACTTGGAAACAGTAATTCCATTTTTCAGAATCGATTTTAAGGAAATACATTTTAAAAAGTATTCCTTTGCACACAAAGTTGTTTATTGCATCTGAAACAACCTAAATATCCAAGAGTAGAGAAATAGTTGAGAAGATATGATCAATCATCTAAAATAACATTTATAACATGTTTTTTGCTATGGGAAATTATGACAATTTTGTTTACTGTATCGATTAAGTAAAAAGTCAAATTTCTCTTCCTACTAATATAACTAATAAAAATATAACTAGCACTTCATTCATATTAATTTCTTTAAATCTTGCAACAACCCAGTTAGGTACTTGCTATTACGATCATACTTTACAGTTGTAGGAAACACAGATTAAATAACTTGTTCCAAGTCATACAGTTAAAAAGTGACTAGGTTTTGTTTTTATTTTTAATATGCTGAGATATAATTCACATATAAAATTCCCTCTTAAAGTGTATAATTTATGGGATGATACTAGTCCGGATGATACTAGACCCTGGAAATATCTTTGAAGTAGGAAGGATTAGAGAGCAGAATTTTCTGGAATCTGGGCAATTTTCTTGCACAAAGTACATGAAGGTTGAAATTGTGTCCTTTCCTTTTCTCCCTATGGTATCTCAGGGTCTAGCAGAGCACATACTGGATCCTTTTCTTGAATGAATGAATGAATGAATGAATGAATGAACGAATGAGTGTCCTAGTGACCTAGAGACTAATCTTCAATGCCAACAATTCCCAGCTGGCTACTCCTGAGTTTCCCAATTCCGCACTGCTTCTTCACCTTTGACCACGATTGTGTTCATGATTTCTGAACTGCCCACCTAGGCTTTGACCTGCTGACCTCTCTGACTTATCTGCACATGGTAACTCAGACTGACCTTCACTGGTCACTTGACTGCCAACTCTATTTCAAGATCGCCCAACCTATTCTTGTGCCAGCTGTCTACACCGCTCACTCAGTTAGATGTGGATCTCTCAGGGTGGTTTCTGGTTTGTTCCCATAATCACCAGACAGGCCCTTCTGGGCTGTTTCATTCTTTTGCCATAAATGTTCCCTGCTTGTATAGCTAGTCCCCTGGACACCAGGGAAGCAGGGTCTTGGTGAAGAAAGAAATTCTAGAAACTGCTCTTGCAAAGTGCCTTTAACTTATTTAGAAAAACAGAAAAAGCTCAGCATTTGGTTTAAGTTTTGTTTGAAAAATGCTGAAAACAAAAAAATTAAATATTCACTGTTATACCCCCTTTCTTTAGAAAATCTATGTAAAAGTATCATCTCTGACTCCAAACCTGGACACTTGATCTAAAAAGTTGAGTTTTTTCTAACTATTTGAGTAAACATTTCTACTTGAATATCTCACTATTAAGCTCAATGACAACAAAACAAAATGACATTTTTCTCACTCTTTCTAACCTCCACAGATGAGGTCACTATTTACATAAAATCACTATCAACTTATCTCTGTCTTTCATGTTCTTACTTTTATCTAGATAGTAGTCTCAAATAATTTATTTCTTTTGAAATAGCATTGTTATTGACCTTATTTGTTTGTTTTTTATTTCACATTCAAGATCTCACCACTCAGCCATGTATGACGAGAAACCTCTATTTGTTGGCTCCAGACACTACAATATTTCCTTCTATAGTTTTCTGTTATAATATTGCTAAAATACCTAGTAAACATTGTTTCTAATTTCAACATTCTCTAACTCACGCTTTGTTTTGTAAAGTATCAAACTATATGTTCCGTAATTTTTTCAAATTTTTCCACCATCTCATTGCACCTTATATGTTCAAAGCAATTGGTTTCAATTCTTCAAATGTTTCCTTGACTTTAGATTTCCTTTTATACACATGAACATGACTGTCTCTGAACATTGGCTTAAACTGTTTTTTTCTGTCTAGAATATTCGCTCCAGTTTTGATGTCCTCCTTTTAATTCAAATTCCTACCATTCTACAGACTCTTCCTTTTCCAAGGGAAGCATGTGATTTAGTTATAAGTAATCAAACACTATAGTCTATTAGAGCAAATACTGTGATTTCTGACTCTATTATTATATCAGGTTTTAACTAAATACTCTCCTACTTTTTTTTAACTTCTTGTCCAAGAAAATACAATCTCTTTTAGGGTTAAAAACTGCCATAAAATTCTCTTGCATTTCCTGTTATCTAACATATGTGCATTAATACCTTTTGCTTGAGTGGTTGGGGAGGAGGGTAGATTTAACCTAAGAAAGAGAATATGTTAAGTTTTCAAATAACCTTGCTTCATTCAACATCATTTAATTATTTTGTTGATAAGGGGAAAAAAGAAACAAAACAGTTCTTCCAAGTTTGAATTTAACATTATTTGACATTTGTTTAACATTATTCTGTTTTTTTGTTTGTTTTAAGGAAAGGTGTAGGCAGGAGGGAAGATAAGTAGGCAGACAGGAAGAGAAAGGAGAAGGAAGCATGTATATTTTATTTTTATTTAGTTGTTCACACTGGTTGTTTGCCCCTGGACCCAAAATCAAACCCAGGGGTACGTGACTTGCTCCTTCAGAGTCTATTGACTGAACTGCTACTCCACCAGGGTGTGCCTCAAGGACCTTTTCTGTTATAGGTCATTTCACTTAAGTTTGGGTTTCCAAAAAATCTATCAACAATGTTAAGTGAGGACTTACTGTACATGTAACACCTTTCCAAAGAATTTTGTCATTTCCTTTGTGCATGCTATCTGATCCAGAGATGTGTTTAACATTGGAATGATCTTAGGGTTGACCATTTTTGTGAGTCATCTTTAATAGTATTTAAATGAAATGTTTAACTTCTCTTTATCTTTATAATCATTAGTAGCACTTGTAATTGTTTTCTTGGAGTATCTGCTGGTAATCTTTTGGATAAAGAGTGACATCTTTAGATAAAGATAGCTACCAACTGCTTTTTCTATGATTGTAACCTTGTGGATCAAATCAGAATAGTCTCAGACTTGAATTGAGATTTTTCATAAACATTCTTGATCATCTCCAAAGTGAATGCTGTCTTCCTTCTGGGTATTTACCTTTCCATCTGTCCAATATATCTTTTATTAACTCCTGTTTCTCTATCATACTACTTCTATATCATCATTCAGAGTTCCCTTCTCTTCTGAGCTCCCTGGAACCCACAAGATTGTATTGAATTTGCTCCCTGTGTCTTCTGCGCATAACCTGCATATGGCACTTGTGGGTAATAATGTAATCACATATTAACTAAATCTCCACTAGACTACACATTCTAGGAAGGCAGGGAGTAAGTGCCTGTCTTTTAAATATTATAGCTCTACCTTTATGTTTAGAATGAATGTGAACTATGTAGCAATAAATCTTTGTAATTTAACATAATTTGCTGGTTAAGCTATCATTTATATTGGTTGTCTTCTATAATTAAATCTTACAGTTCCTAAAATTTTCTTTTTATGTATAATTTTTCAATAATATGCATTCTATAGCATATGCTATTTTCAATCATATATAATAAATTCCATAAGTTATATAATTTATTTATGTCTTCCTATGACTCAATTTATTCTCAACCTTATGCATTCTACATCACTGCAGCAAAACTATTATGTGTTCTTTTATTTAACATAATTGAATTTATGTACATATGTCTTTATATTAATACAATCCCATTTTTATAAAAGTTTTTGATTTATTTTAAAACAACTTAAATATTTAACCATTACAATATCTTAAGACTATTTGTGGTCTCACTGGTACTTATATTTCCAAGGAGATGGGTTTGTTTTTTATTTGAATTCTATAAACAGCAACAATTGCTAACTTTAAAATTTGTGATTGTTCTTGGCAGAAATCTTAGTAAATAGTTATTCAGGCAACATGAAAGAACAGAATAAAGATGTAGAATCTGGTCATTTGATCTCTAATAAGGATAACAATTATTAACTTGTGTTACTTTTACTAAAGAGAAGATTTCTTTTGAATGTTCTTTCAATTTAACTCATCATTTGTCTAGAGGGAAGTTTGTGTCCTGAAGCAGAATAATCTGTTATTTAAGAAGGGATATTGGCACAAACTCATACTCAGACTTTGTCATAACCGTCAGCATATCTGGAGAGCCCACTCATCATGAGAATTCAAGGTTGGAATAGAATTTCTTGGAAGTTAGGATGGGGTGGGGTGAATGGAAATCAAGCATGTTTGTTATAGATTAATCTATTCTTTATATGTAACTGCATCCAAAAGAAGGCATCATATTCAGATTAGAACCTAAATTGGCACTCATGGATATTCTCCAGGGTCAGCAGATAATTTTTAGAACTCTTCGGAGAATTTCCTGCAAGATTTTGTGATGGATTGTGCCCCCAAATCACCAATATGTGAAAACTAACAGCTTCTCTCTCAAATGAGTGAGTCATATCAGGGAGTCTTCAGTAAAAGACATTTTATACTGAGCTGTTGCCTCCAGGACTTGTGTTTCATCACCTCTATTGGTTGCTTGTCTTACTCTGCATTAAGTGAAAATGTAGTCTAGTTTGACTAGAAATTTGTGTCATAGTCAACTTCCTTCTTTAAGATAAAAAAATACGTTCTTGAGGAAAGACATGATAGCAACCTGCAATAACTGATGACTCTGTGAGGAGGAAAATAGGGTCTCCAGGAGTCACATATCAGCAAACGTTTTGTTGAGATCCGAAGGGTTTTGATAGTAAACTAAAGGTAATGATTTAGTTCTCTGGCCTTCTGACTCCCTCAATTTGCTGAATCAAAAATATGTTCTCTTACAAATAGTACCATGAACTTTAACGAAACCCTTCAAACGTTTGAAGGCCTTGAGGTAAAATAGGTCTAAAAGAGCAATTCATTAGTCATAGTTAAAGTCAATATTCATCATACCATTACTCATTTTCAGCTTTTCCTAGTCTGACAAGTTTTGCTTTATCTAAAGCTTTCACTTACCCCATCAACTCCTGTATTGAAAAAAAAAAAGCTCATTTAAAGGTGTGATACAACTTTCTGATTTGGAAGAGGTGATGAATTAATTAATTAATGAGAGCTTCCTTTCTCTCTCTCTCTCCCACCGTGTGTGTATGTATGTGTGTGTGTGTGTCTCTGTGTGTGTGTGTGTGTGTGTGTGTGTGTGTGTGTGTGTGTGTGTGTGTGTGTGTGAAAGCTAAAAAGGATGACTTTCAGGAGTACTCACTAAATATTTATTTAATTATCTGATTACCATTCTTTCAAAAGTTTATTGAAGAAATTTGAATCTTGGTCTTTTAATCCTTAAATGCATTTGGGATGCCCACTTCACCTTTCAGCTTACTCCCATCTTTTTCATTCTCTCATGACTCAGAGCAGCAAATCCACCCCTTATTTAAAAAAAAGAATGTGTGGCAGCTGGTATGGAGTTACTTCTGAGTCAGTCAGAAGTGGGGCAGTATGCCAGATGACTGAGTCATTCCCCAGAATTTGGAGTAGGACAATTAGAGAATTAAAGGCTGTAGCTTCAGTTGTAGGGGTAATGGCGTAAACAGTGGTTTACGAAAGTTTACTTACTACCTGTGACATGAGGGGAAATTCACCTTAATTTTTTACTCAAATACATACATTATTCATGTCTTAACCTGTTGGGTATGGGTACATATTAGGGGAAAAGGCTATGACCATCCTTTCTAAAGCTTTTTGGACAAATTTTAAAATTTCTAAAAAGTCAATAACTTACTTAGGATCATTTTCATGGAAAAGGTGCAATGGTGTAGCCAAATTCTTTGGTAAGGTTTCTAGAGTAGGTCCAAAAATTGTGGTTCAAATATACCCAAAGTGTATTATAATTTCCTCATCCATTTGAGAAACACTCTTCTATAAAGCTTGACATACCTGAGAAATAAAAACAAAACAAATATAAACTATTACACAGAACTTCTTATACTACTTTAATATACACATTTACCTTATTATAATTCTAGAATTTGCTAAGGTAGATCTTTACTTCATCAAGAAAAGGCAAAACATATTTTAGAAATATGTGGAGGCAAATTAAGCATAGTGTGATCTCTGGTCATTTAGTTCTCATACCTTATAAATGATTCAGGATTTTTTTGTTTGTTTTTTCTGTAGTGAAGATAAATAGACCTATATTTGGTTTCATTGTAGGACTGACAAAATAGTCTTTCTCTACTATATAAGTCTCCATTATACCTAAGGTCCATTTCTCAGACATGAGTTTAAAATTCACCTGTATAATCTCAGTTTTTTCACGTGAGAGTTAAGCAGGAAGTTACTGAGGCAGGCTTTTGTTATTTGAAGTATAAGTTGGAACAGACTTTGAAATGCCACAGGGCATTCTTCAAATGTTAAGCAATAGAGCTTTAGTAGTATGTCATGTTAAAATAGACAACATGAAAACTTTGAGAAAAGAGGGCAAAAATATCATCCCTCTCCCACTGTCAAGAATGGGAGAAGGAGAATAGAGAACATAGAGCTGAAAACAGTGCTCAGAGCTGAAGCTAAAGTATTGATTTGAAGAGATCAATATTTGTAAAACATTGAAAGTCAATGTGCAGGTATAAAGAATGCCCAGAATGATGAGCATTCTTTCTATTGGTCCTTCCCCTTGTTTCTATGTTGTGTGGTTGTCCAGTTCTCTGTAAATAGAGCGTGTAGCAGAGTTGAAAAGCTTGATTTCATTTGATTGAGTCAATTTTTCCCCTAGAAACTTTTGAAAGAATGGGCAATCAAACTATTATTTTTTAAAAATCTGACATATAGATGTTTTATTCTTTGTGAGAATCTGCTTCTCAAGTCAGTAAGAGTTAATATTTTAACACAAAGAATTGTGAATGTCTTTAATACTTTCTCCTTATGTATTCTGTGGAAACAAATATGGTGCTGTGTTCTCAGTAGGTTTCTGAAGTTGAGCTCCCTAAGCACCTCTCCCTGTCTCCAAAATGGTATCTCATTTTCCCCATTTTGCTTCTGAACAAGTTGAGAAATAACAAACGTGGATGTCAAAATATCTTTTTTGTTTTTTTAAAGAGACTGAATTAGAGAACAGAACTTAAGTTTTGTTAACAAAGTGAATATGCTAATGTTGAACTCAGATTTAGGCAACCTCATTGACCCATTGACAGCTGTGAGCACAGGGCTGGACCACAAAGATGGGGCCTGTCTGGGTAAGACTTTTGCCAGGGAGGCACACGACAGAATTTCCGCTCTCTGTTGGCAGAATCACCCTGATGAGGAATACTTGGGGGCTGGCTAAACATATCCAGTTATCCCTCTTAATTCTTCAGTCGGATAAGTCTGTCACCTCCCCAAATATGAAATGAGTAAAAGTATTAAGAGAGATTCAACAAGTTATATAATTCGAACTGCTTTCCTAGGAAGGAAATACCAGAATTTGAGAACTATTTTCCACGTCTATTTGTCCTTGATGAATATAATGACTGACTACTCATGGACACATCATATGTTTATACTTGTGCATACAAATGTACTGGGAGATGCTTTATGCTGGATTTGTTTTAAAGGAAGTAATAATAATAGGAGACCTCATTTATTTGTTTTGTATTGGGAGGAAAGGTTGGATTTAGTGGAAGGAAGCTATTTCTTTCTCTTCCCGATACTAAATCCCATCATGTCTCTCCTTGTTTAAAGTGCTTCAATGGCTTCCCACTGGACTTATACCACCATCCAAATTCTCTGATGGCATGACATCTAGAAAATCTCCACAATGTGACCTTTGCTTAGTCTTACCTCTCAGTTCCCCTTGATCATTTAACTACTGTAACAGCGGCCTTTGGTTGTGATTGTTTGTCATTTTATTTCACTTTTAAAAATGAATTCTTCTTATCATGCATATATTTTTTAAAAATGTCACTTCCTCTTAAAAATCTTTCTTCATCACCTGGTCAAAAGTAGTCACCTAGCCATTCAGTCTCTGCATAGCTTTATTGCAATTAGACAGTTTTGTGAAAGTACCATTAAAGCAATGGGTCTGTCCATCTATTTGTTACTCTATATCCCAGCCTTATGTTTGCGAGGAGTGCTGGAAGTGTTTGGTGAGTGACCAAATAGTTCCCCTCATCACATTTCTACTGAACAACAGAAAAATTACTTTGTATATAATAGCAATTAGTTAAGAGTTCACACCAAATATAAGGTCAGTTTTGTACAAAGATGAAAGTGAGAAAGCATTTCCAAACTGACTTGTGCCAGCTAACTAAAAGGAATAGAGTATGTTAACCAACACACATTGACAAAGTTGAGAACACTCAGAAAACTTTCTAAGATTTTACTTCCTAAGCAATTTCCACCACTAGAAAAAGTTCACATGGACCAAAAGCAATTTTCCTTCAGCATTTCTTGTTTTATCAAACTCTTGAAAAACACTTGTATGGAAACAAGTCTACAGGCTGGATCTCAGACATGATCTGTAAAAACAAAGGTATTATGCAGATTTCAAAGACCAGGCATGTCTTTCAGGGAAATGACATAGTTCTTATTTGGAAGGCTATGCTTTGACTTTCCACTCCCTGCTTCATCTTAATGAAGAAGGTTGAAATGTTAAGCTGTTCAAAAGTAAATCCCATAAAAAGGCTGACTACTGTTTGCAACTAATTTTCAGTTTTAGAGGTTTTGCTTGCTGCACATCCGAGTGTGCTGAGTGGAGGCGACATTTGGTACATTTAGTCATTTCACTCCTTTACCATCTCCATTCAAGGAAGCCTGGCATTCTAGACAGATAGAGATCAATTCATAGTAGTACTCATAATCCTCTAGATCTCCCTTACCTACAAGCTTTGCTTAACAGTGATGTGATTAAAAAAAGTCTAGAAGGAAATTCCCCTCTATGAACTGGGGCAGCGCCCAGGTAGATTTATAACAGCTCCAGGTTTAGGTCCTGAAGCTGGGAAGAGATCAATTAAATACTTTAATATATTATATATTTGAATATATTTTTATATTTAATATACACACGTTTGCGTACTTTAACACATATATTATTTTATATACATATATTATTTACACTAGAAAATTATATTTAATTACATTTAGTACATATTTGTCTATGTATCTGTAAGTCATTTGTACTTCTTCGCTTTTCCTACCTAAGTTGTTTTTTCATAGCTAACTTTTGTCAGATTCCAATCTCTCATGCTCAATTTCTTGAAGCTACATTTCAGGAACATATACTCATTTAGACTGTGCCTTTATAGTCAATACTGGATTCCTGGCCTTGGCTCAAGGACCAACCTCTCTCAAATTAATTGGACTTGCAAGTGTGAGGTTTGCCTGGGGTTCATTTTGTCCTTAGTTCAAATATTTGAAGCTTTGAGTTCTATAATTAAAATGATGAAGCAAAACTGATATGTCTGAGTCAAAAGGATAAATTAGATTCAATTTTTGACTTAAAGGACTATTTGAGAGAGTTACCTGAATCGTTCCTACCCTCGAGCTGAAGGCAGCAAATATGATGCCAAAAAGCTCAGTCTCCTTCGTAGAGGAGTCTGCCTTAGTCTGCCCTGAGCTCTTAACTCATCTCTGGATCGATACCTTCCCAAATTCCCCTGGATAGAAAATACTCATAGGATGAGTGGCCATGTACTATGTTATTGCCACAACTTAAGAGTCTACTCTCTGTCAAGAACTGAAGTGTAGAGAAGAACAGAGTTTCTTGAGGGGAGTTAAGATAAAGGTGTTAACCTCTGTGTTATGGTTCATAGAATGAAGAAAATCACTAAAATTCCTTATTTTCCTTAATAATATGAGTTGTCACTTAGTGGGGACAGGGATTTTGGCTTATTTGCTGTTGAGTCTACATCCATGAATATTTATTGAAAATTTGAATCAATGAAGAAGATTCCATAGTATCTGTAACACTTGTCAGAGTCTGAGAGTTCATTTGACCTTGATAAAGATTCTGCTGTGTCAGTTTTCAGGGCAGATTAAAAGAGGAAAATCCCTTTTAATGAGCTCAGGCTCATGTGATACTCATCATTTTTCACTTGCAAATACATAACAGTTTGAAGAACAGAAAGTGTGCTATTAATTGCTACAAATATCTGATAGCTGCTGAACCGGTTCACTAGACCAGGCGAACAGATAACCTACTAGATATGCCTTCTATCTGCTGCATCATTCAAGAAAAGAATTTTCCAGACAGAGAAGGAGTCTATTTTTTTTTTTTTTTTTTATTGCACACAATGGGTTAGTGAGTACAGAGAACAAGGGGACATACTCCAGGATTTTTGTTGCATTTCCAGTTAGTCAGGGTGAGCTGGGGTCAGTGCCCCTAGTGCAGCACTTCATTTGCATTCCCAGAGAAGTCACTGATCAAATCACCTTTGACTATATTCTGCAAAACCCCACTCTCATCTGAGGAGGGCAGAGAGGAAAAAACACATACACAGTTAATATTAGCTTTCTGTGGGTTTTATCCCCTCTTCCACTTAGCGCCCCAAGTCTTTGTACAGTACAAATTGATATATCAACAGATAATCCTAGAAAAAGTTCTCCAAGAATCTTTCTGAACATATCTCTGGAATTGGTATTCATTTACCAATGAATTATTCAGAATTATTTAACCTTCTCATATCTGAAATCTAATAATATTTAAAGAAGAGATCATGTATATTTATCTTTAAGAAAAGGCAGTAGGACAGTATTCTTATCTTTATTTGTGAATTTTCTATTTCTGTTTTGTACCTATTTCTAGACATACATATCAAATATGTCCATGACAACTAAACAGGCATCAGAACATTTTTAATTTTTCGTGAGTATTCAGTGCTAAAAATAGACAAGCGAGTGTCATGAAAAAGAACTGAACTAGCACAGGAGAAATTTAGAATGCTTGATTTCATTCAGAAATTTACAATATTTTCACTATTGCATAATCTTATTTTGCTTTTCATTCCGGTTTTCACTGTAGTCTTTAAAACTTTCTCCTGCTTACATCTCCTAACCCTTGGCATCTTACTTCAGTTAGTAATATTCAGGATTACCTTTTGTGTTATGAGAGAATTTATTGGAAGGATAAATAAAATGTCCGTGGCTAATATATTATTCAATTGCTCTGTACCGGGCTTATAATAACACTTTAAGACAGGTTCTATATTAGTCTGTGGTTCAAAATAAATAACTGAGAGTACTGTTTTAATTAAAAAGGCATCACCTATGTTAAGGACGGAATTAGCCTGTTGGTGGTAAACAAGGTATTATATACAGATGTTGGTTTATGATGATGCACTTCTTAAACCTACATAATGTGGTGCAATGTCCCTCCAATTAGAAAATATAATACAACTTTTTACTAACTCACAATTCAACATTAAATTAAGAACTAAAATAATAAATGTGGAAGAAATCATAAGAGAAAAGCCTTTTAACCTTGGGGAGGCAAACATTTTGTACATTTTGTAAGATGTAGCTAAGAAACTATAAAGGTAAATCACAGATTAGGAGAACATAGCTGCAAAGTTATATCTGGCAAATAGCTCTTCAACAAAGACAAGGTTATCCTGATTTCAGAATGATTTTGAACGTACCTCTCAAAAAGATATATGAATTGCATAAAAGTACATAAATAGATATTCAACATATTTATTCATCAGGGAAATACAAATTAATACCTATGACAGGATACCACTACACACCAAAATCCAAAAGCGTGATAATGCCATGTGATTGCCTTGGTAGGGGTATGGAGCAATTATAATTCTCAAATATTGGTGTGGGAATGCAAAATGATACAAATATCTTAGAAAACAGACAATCCTTTCATTACCATATGATCCAGCATTTCAGATCCTAGGTGTTTTCCAAATGGAAATGAAAACATATGTCCACAGAAAGACATGTACATCATATATAATAACAGCTTTTTAAATAATTAAAGCTGAAAATAATCAAACTCAACTTTCAAATGGATGAAAAATGTTTCATATCTGTGGAATGAAATATAACAGCAATAAAAAAGTACAAATTCCTATACAAACAATATCTTAAACAAATGTTAAATAATTATGCTTGTGAAAGAACCAGAAACAGAGGATGGCTTATGTCTGACTATATATGTATGATTATATTTATATGAAATTCTCGAAAAGACCACAACAATGACAAAAAATAGATATGTTTTTGGCAGGGGTGGGGGAGTAGGGAGAAAAGAATCAGGGAGTCATGAAATCTTCTATATCTTAATTATAGTGATGGTTACAAAACTGGATATATTTGTCAAAACTCACCGAACTACACACTTAACGTGGTAATATTTACTATATGTAAATTATTCCTAAAAAAGGGTGAAAAAACCTGTTAATTTGACAGTATACGCAAATGCATTAAAATGTTGCTTCTCTTCTTGTGCTTGTTATACTTATACCATGATTTTTGCAGCAGCAATATCTTTTTATAAGCTCCAATCAGAATGGACCATAAATACAGCCCAGAACTGTGCTGTCTAACATAAGAACCAACAGTTAACTTATGGCTGTTTGAATGTGAATTAATTGAATTTAAATTAAATTTGAAATTCAGTTCTTTGGACACACTAGCCATATTTTAAGAGTCAAATAGCCACATGTAACCGCTGGATACTGTATAGGATAGTGCAGTCATAAATAGCAAGTGTCTGTTGTTACAGAAACTGGACAGTACTGGCCTAGAAGAGCATATTCTTAAATACATTTTGCAAGCAAATACCATATGTAGGAATCTGAAAATCTTCTGATTTACAAAATTCAAGTTTTTTTGAAAGAGAAAGAGAATAATAACACCCATCCCTAAACCCACAGAGGTACTAAAGTAAGAGTGAACAGTGAAATTACAAACATATTGCATAAGACAGAGCTTGTAGACTACATCATGATGGGTGTCACAATTTTCAAAAAAAGGTGTCAGCTCATAAGGACAATAGACTCCAGAAGTTGTCAGCAAAGACAGAGAAATTATTCAGATCAGACACTTTTCTCAGAATGTCAGGACAATATCCAACACCTCTTAATCTTAATCTTGGAAAAGAGGAAAGGAGGACAAGTGTGAGAAATAAGAGATCATAGAACTTGACTGGCTTTACTTAAAGAAGACACTGACTTTAAATGGAATCTATCAAGTTACTACGAATCAGCAAGACTAAGTTGTAAGCCACTACAGAAACAGGTCTTGCAATCTAGCATTAATTCAGTTAGAGGAAAATAAAGATTGTTGCAGTTCATTGAATGCATCTAACTTTATCAAATTACATATTTTCATACATGTTTCTAACAGTGAACAAAAATAAGAAATGCATTTCTTAACAGACACACTCACACACACAGATACTATTGAAACAAAAACTACCCTGCTTACTTGCAGTATATTTTTCATCTTAATCTATATTACTTTATTTTTTTCATGATCCTTTAATGTGTCATACTGATTTATAAATACAGTGAAAGAAAATTATCATTTGCAAAGAAGAAAAGTGAAAATTAATTGGTACAAATGGTGTTGAGAAAATTATATACCAGGTCATTCAGATAGCTATGTCATTGTTCTCAAGATGAATAATCATGTATCTTTGGTAAGTAGATCAATAAGAATGATGTTATCATTCTCAGTCTTTATGGTTTCTCATTTACAAGAGGTAAGTTCAAAGAGTAGAGAAAAAAGATGATTTATTGCTGTCTCTGAAGCTAATTATTTAAAAATGAAGAAAAGTAGCTGACAGAGGGAAAAAATATCGTTAAATGCAAACCAGTTTACTGAAAGGACCCACCTAGCAGATAAAGATCTCAGAGCAATACTTAAAAAAATAAAAGGAAAAATGACCTTTCTGAGACAGAATTAACTACTCAAAGGCAAATGCAAGATCTTAGAAAAGAAATGACAGATCAAAAGGACTGCTTTCACCAAAAAATATTGAGGTTATACAGAAAACCCAAACAGAGCTGTTAGATATGAAAAATATAGTCAATGATGGAGAAAAACATGGAATACTCAATAAAAAGGCTCAATCTTGCAGAGGAACATATCTTGGGAATTGAAGACAAGAACACATGAAGACATGACACATATCAAAAAGGAGAGAGAAACAAGATTGAGAAAAAATGAAGAAACTCTGTGAGAATTATCATCTACCTTGAGAAAACCAAATATAAGAAAAATAGGTATCCCAAAAGAAGAGGGAAGGGAGAAGGACAGGAAAATTTATGTAGAGAAGCAATAACAGCAAAATCCTCACATCTGTCATTAGAGAAGTCATACAGAGAGCTTTCCATGCCTATCACAAGACATGACAACGGAAGTCCAAGAAGTCGATGGAACATTCGAATTTTTAAATGCAAATGATCTAACCAAGCACATCATAGTAAAACTATCAAAAGCCAATGATAAAGAAAATCAACTAAGGACTGTAAAAGAAATGAGACGCATAACCTACAAAGGTACACCGTTAACTTACCATCAGATTTCTCAGCAGAAACCTATAGGCCAATTGAGAGTGGAATGACATGCTCAAAATACTAAAAGCTAGAAGGTACCAGTCAAGGATTCTCTACCCTACAAAATTATTATTCAAATATGATAAAAAATTCAACAATAAAGTTAATAGATTTTTTATCAATAATTACGCTTTTTTAAGAAATGTTGAAAGGAGTTCACTGACAGTGAAAATGAAAAGAAAGAACTAACAAACCCTGAAAATAATGATAGATAGTAAAATAAAATCAGAAATAAAGACAGGACCAAGAGAAAAAAACAAAAACCACTAAAGAAGAAAATAAAAGCATGGACACTATGGGCATGTAAGTATATTGTAGTATCAGGTCACGAAGCCTATTGCTAGTGGTGAAGTTAGGGATAATTCACAGTAGTGACAAAACCCTATACTAAAAATATATGTGAGTATGGGGAAGAAGAAAAAGAGAGAATCAAAGCTGAAACCCATCTGAAGGAAAAAGCAAACCAAGTGGGAAAAGAAGCAACAGAGATCGAAAACAAAGACTCAAATACCAGCAAAAAAACCCCTATTTGCCATTAATCACCCTAATTGTGAGTGGAATGAACTCACCAATCAAACGACACATAGTGACTAGATGGATCAAAAAAAGAACCCATCTATTGTGCCTATAAAAAACTCAGATCTGATTCAAAGGCAATCATAGATTTAAAATGGAGGGTTATGGAAAAACATATCAAAGCAACAGGGACGAAAGGAAATTGAAAACTGCAATACTAAAGTCATACAATATAAAGTTTCACCTAAAAAGTGTTAACAATAGGCAAGAATAGAAACTATATTATGGACAGGGGGTTAATCCATCCAGAAGAAATAACTGTTAATAATATATATGCACTCCATACCAGACACAAAATCTCTTCAACAAAATCTTGATAAATTGTTTTTAAAAGTATATAAAAATATACATCATGTCTAATATACATCATTACCAAGCATCTATTGTAGGGATACAAGGATGGTTCAATATATGCAAATGAACCAATATAACACCCCACATAAAAAAGGGAGAATTAGAAATTATATGATCATATAATGACTTAAGAAAACATTTGACAAGATTCAACACACACTTATGATAAAAACACTTACCAAGATGGGAGTTGAAATCACATACCTCAACATAATAAAAGGCTTATATTACAAACCCACATTTAACATCAAATTCAATCTGAAAATTGCCTTTCCTTTAAGATTTAGTATAAAACAAGGATGTCCAATCACATCACTACTATTCAGCGTAATTCTGGAAGTTCTGGTTAGAAAAATGGGTAAGAAAAAAACTTTAAAGAAATCCATATCAGAAAAGAAGAAATAAAACTATTATTATTTGCAGTATGACATAATATACCTAGACAACCCTAAAGACTCCACCAAAAAACTCTTAGAAATAATAACTGAATACAGCAAAGTAGCAGCATATAGAATCAACACACAAAAATCACTAACAGTCCTATACGCAAATAACAAAGTAGAGGGAAAAGAAATAAAAAAGAAATCCCATTAACAATAGCACCAAAAATTAGAAATTGCGAAAAGAGTGAAACTGGAAGAACTATAAATATGTGGAGATTGAACAACATGACTCTAAACAAACCCTGGATCATAGATGAAATTAGGACTTATCTTGAAACATGAAAATTCATAGCTGCGCTACCAGAACTTATGGGATGCAGCAATAACATTTCTGAGAAGAAAATGTATAGTCATGCAAGCACACATCATAAACCAATAAAGCGTGCAAATTAAATTCCTAATTTAACTCCTCAGGGAACCAGAAAGGGAAGAACAATCAAAACCAAAAATCAGCAGAAGAAAGGAATAATAAAAATTAGAACAGAAATAAAATAGAAAACCAAAAGACAGTCCAAATAATCAATGAATTCAAGATCTGGCGCTTTGAAAAAATAACAAAATAAATACACCTCTAGTTAGACTCACTAAGAAAAAGAGAGAAAACCCTAATAACAAAAATCTGAAACAAAAGAGGTGAGAATACAACTGACATCACAGAAATACAAAGGATCATGAGAGACTATTATGAACACTTGTATGCTAAAAAACTCATCAAACATGAGGAAATGGCCATATTTATAGAATCCCACAACCTCCAAAAAATGAACCAGGAATATACAGACAAGTTAAAGAGACCAATTACAACTACAGTAATTGAGACTGTAATTTTTAAAAATCTTCCTAAATATGAGATCCAGATGGTTTCAATATTGAATTCTATCAAACATTTAAAGAAGAATTAATCTCCATTCTCCTTAAACTCTTCCAAAAAGCTGAAGAGAAGAGAAAATCCAAAATATATTCTCTGAGACGACTATTACCCTGATTCTAAAATTAGAAAAAGAAAGCACCAAAAAAACAAAACAAAACAAACTCCAGATCATTATCATTGATGAACATAGATGCAAAAACTCTCAACAAAATCCTGGCAAATGCAATTCAACAGCACATCAAAGAAATTATACACCATATCAAATGAGTTTTATTCCAGGGATTCAAGGATGGTTCAACATACACAAATAACTCAATGCAATAAACAGCTTCAATGAAGTGAAAATGAAAAACAAGATGATTATCTTAATAGATGCAGGAAAAGCATTTGACAAAATTCAACACCCATTCGTCAAAAAAATCTAGTCAGAATAGGAATAGAAGGCCACATACCTCAACATGAATCTAAGGAATATGTTAAACTTACAGCCAAAGATTTTCTTTGTGTCATATTCTGTTTCTTTTAGCAAAGTTCTCATGGTATAGGTATAGGTCTTTCATCAATTCTTTGGTTAAGTTAATCCAAGGCATTTAATTTATTTTTGGTTGCAACTGCAAATTGTATTTTTCATTCAGTTCTCTTTCTGTATTTTCATTGTTGGCATGCAGAAATGAAACAGATTTTTTAATATTAATTGTATAGCTTGCCAATTTTCTATATTTGATTGTTGTTTTTAGTAGCATTTTACTTGAGTCCTTGGGGTTCTGTATGTGTTATTATCACATCATCTGCAAATAGTGATACTTTCACTTCTTCCTTTCCTATTTGGATAACTTTTAAATCCTTTTCCTGTCTAGTTTAAGTGGCTAGGATCTCCAACACTGTATTAAATAATGGTAAGAGTGGACATCCTTGCCTCTTTCCTGATCTTAAAGGAAAGGCTTTCAGTTTTTCTCCATTGAGTACAATGTTGGCTGTGAACTTGTCATAGATAATCTTTATTATGTTTAAGTACATTCTTTCTATACCTATTTTTTGAGTGCTTTTAACATGAAAGGGTGATGAATTTTATCAAATGTTTTTTCTGCATCTATTGGAATGATCATGTGGTTTTGTCCTTCTTTTATAGATGTGTTTATTTGAGTATATTGAACCATCTTTGAATCCCTAGAATAAGTTTCACTTGATCATGGTGCATGATTCATTTAATATATTGTTGAATTTGGTTTAGTATTCTGTTGAGAATTTTTGCATCAATATTCATTAAAGATATCGATCTGTAATTTTATTTGCTGCTACCTTCTTTATCTGGTTTTGGAATCAGCATAATACTGGCATAAAAAGCACTTGGGCATTTGCCATCTTCTTCAATTTTGTGAACAGTTTAAGAAGGATAGATATCAATTCTGCTTTGAAAGCTTTCACAGGTGAAACCATCTGGTCCAGGGCTTTTGTTTTTGGGAAAGGTTTTAATTACTGTTTTGATTCCCTTGCTTGTGATAAATCTGTTCATGATTTCTAGTTCTTGGTTTAGTTTTGGAATGTTGTAGGTTTCCAGGAATGTGTCCATGTTTTCTAGGTTACCCATTTTTTGCCATATAGTTGTATATAATATTCTCTTATAATCCTCTGTATTTTTACTTTATCTGTTGTGATTATTCCTCTTTAATTTCTAATTCTGTTTATTTGTATTTTCTCTCTTTTTTATGTGAGTCTGGCTTGTGGCTTAACTATTTTGTTTATTCTTTCAAAAAAACACCTTTTGGTTTCATTGATTTTTGAATGCCTAGTTCATTGATTTCTGCCCTAAGGTTTATTATTTCCTTCTTTCTATAGTATTTACATTTCTTTTCTTCTTCTTTTTCTAGTTCCTTTAGGTGAAAGTTTAGGTTTTTTGTGATTCTTATGACTTTCTGAGGTAGGATTGTATCACTATAAATTTCCCTCATTACTGTTTTTGCTTCATCAGATAGATTCTGGTATGTCATGTCTTCCTCATTTTCATTTGATTTCAGGTATTTTTCCATTTCTTCCTTAATTTCATCCTTTTCCCAATGGCTGTTCAGCAATATGTTGTTTATTCTTCACTCTTTTGCAGTTTTCCTCTCCTTCTACTTTTAGTTGATCTCTAGTTTGATGCCGTTGCTGAAAAGATGCTAGATCTGATTTCGGTCTTTGAAAATTCATTGAGACTTGTGGCACAGAATATAACGTATCCATGAGAATGTTCCATGAGCACTTGGAAAGAATGTGTAGTCTATAGTTTTAGAGAGAAGTACTCTAGATATGTCTATTAAATCCAGCTTTTCTGTTTTGTTATTTAAAGACCTTATTTCTTTATTGATTCTCTATTGATATGTGCTATTAATAGCTCTATTTAGTTTTGTTAAAATTTATGTGATATATTTGGCTGATCTTTTATTGGCTGCATATATGCTAATAAGTATTATGTCTTTCTGTTGTATTGGCACTTTGTCATTATGTAATCCATCTTTATTTTTTTTTAAATCTTCCTTAGTTGAAAGACTACTTTATGTGATAGAAGTATAGAAGTTCCTGCTCTTTTGGGATCACCACTAGCTTTGAGTATCATTCCCCGTCCATTCACTTTAAGCCTTTGTTTGTCTCTTGACCTTAGATAAGTTTCTTGCAAACAGCATATAATTTAGTTTTGTTTTTAATCCATTTAGCCATCCTGTGTCTTTTAATTGGTGACTTCAGTCCATTTACATTTAAAGTGATTATTGATGTTTGACAACTTGCTACTGCCATTTTGATTTTTGTTTTCTGGTTTTATTTGTTACTTTGTTTAGATTTTTGTAAAGTTTCTTCTCTCATTTGCATAACCTCTTTTAGTATTTCTTGTAGAGAATATCTCATGGTCGCAAATCTTTCAGCTTTTGTTTATTGTTGGGAAAAACTTTTATTTCTCCTTCAAATTTGAGAGAGTTTTGTAGCACACAGTATTCTTGGCTGGCACTTTATCTTGTAGTATTGTGAAGACATCTTTCCATTCTCTTCTAGCCTGTAGTTTCTGCTGAGAAGTCTGAGGTTATTCTGATGGGAGAAACTTTATATGTTACCTGCTTTTTTCCCCTGACCAACTTTAGAATTCTTTCTTTGTCTTGGATTTTTGATAGTTTCACAATTATGTGTCTTGGTGTAATATTTCTCATTTATATAATTCGGTGTCTGTTGGCTCCATTGACTGTATGTCCATTTACTTTTCTAGGCTTGGGAAATTTCCAGCACATATTTGTTTGAATATACTCTGTTTCTTTCTTTTTCTCTTTACCTTCTGGGATACTCAATATTCTTATGTTGCCTTTCCTAATGGTGTCAGATAGTTCGCTGAATGTTTCTTTCTGTTTTTGTTTTTTTGCATTTACTTTCTTTTTCTTCTTCTTCCTCACTGCTGTTTGCATTATTATCCTTTATATCACTAACCCTTTCCTCCATTTGGGTTATTCTATTCCAAAGGCTTTCTATATTATCTTTAGTTTCATTAATTACCTCCTTTATATCCTGTATCTCTGTTAGTTTTTTTTTTCTGTAGAACCTCATTTTCTGCCTTCTGCTTCTTGATTATGTGTTTGAGATCTTTGGTTTGCCTTTCTGAATTTTCTTTTAACTCTGAATGTCTTTATGATTGCAGCCTTGAATTCTTTACCTGTTAGAGAGAACCAGTCTTCCCTATCTTCAAAGTTAATTTCTGGTGAATTGTTATTTTGTTGTGATTCCATTTCTTGAGGTTTCAAGGTGTGTGACGTTTCCCTCGCCCACCCGCCCCCCTGAATTCTTGCTGCTGCTGGTTTGTTTTTTTTCTGCCAGGGGGCACTCTATTTTTATTTTGTTTTGTACTTTTGACCATTATAGGTTTCCGTAGTGATTCTTGCTGTCAGGGTTGAAGATAGTTGCTGGGTGGGCGAGGGGCATGCGGGGCAGCCGCTGTAGCCTGGTGTGGGATGGGGGGCTTGTTTTGCTGATGAAACTCAGCTGGCTGGGGCTGAGAGTCTTGTCTTGCCTGGCTGCGCTTGGACACCTTGTCCTCACCAAACCACCAGGACCAAATCCTGTGGACAGGATCTCAACCACTGGAGCCCGAGTTCCACGGAGCCAAGTCCCAAGGTGTGCGGTGGGAGGAGCACCTTGCCTCTGAGCTACTGTTTCCCTGCCCCAATTCTCTCCTTTTGGGTTTTATTCAAGTCAAGAATTCATGCCTGAAACAACCACAGTCCCCCTCTCCTTCGTTCAGTCGACCTAGGTTTACCGCTACCAGCTCTGCCTGTATTTGTGCTGTTAAAAGTTAGCGGGGTATCTCTGCTGTGTCTGAAAAAGCTGGCAAGAGAAGCAGAGAGGTGGCCTTGACTGCCGCTGCTGAAACCCACTGTGCCACTGCAGACCAAAGTGACTGCTCTGTGCTTTCTGAAAGTGCTGGTGCCCTGCTTGCCAAAAGTCATCACAACAGCAGCTGCAGGCAGTCTCTACAGGTGCTCCACAGATAACAAAGGACTTGTCATCACTGCTGAGATCTCTGTACACAACCCCTGTGCCTTTCTCACCCACCTGCAAAGTCTGTTGTTTGGCTCTAAGCTCCTTCTATGCTATAAGAGCCCCCCGGTCCGCTGCCAAAGTTCCATACGTAATGCCTCTGCTTATGTGATCTCTAGAAAATTCCTGGGATTTTTGTGCAGTATCCTAGAAACCACACATCAGTTGACGCCCTCTTTTTTTCTCCCGTCTTGATTATTCTTATTCTTTTCCTTCAGAAGAAATTTAGAGTAAGCTACTGGGTTAAGACAATGAAGTTCTGATTTGAATTGGCTTACATTTGTAGAAAGTACTAAACGCTGCATTCAGAAACATACCATTTTGTGTTTCTATACAGTTTTGGTCTCATATTTCTATATTAACACATTTGGGAAGAATAACTGATTCTTAAATTTATTACTAATATTCTTTACATTTTATTACTAGTTATAAAAATCTATAGAAGATCTATTTGGTTTTTGTGTACTGGTTTGGAAAACTGCAACCTTGTTTAGTGGGATTATAATTCAAAATAAACTTTTTAAATTTTTTTTTGTGCTTTTAAAATATTGCTTTATTATTTGTTTTGTTTACATTGCTGCATGCTTTCATGATATCAAGCTCACACCTCAGTCAGTGTACATGTCATACTGTACCAGTCACCAGAATTCTAGCGCCCTTAACGATCACCTAATTAACATCTTTTATTCCTTGTTACCTCCTCCTTTGCAGTCCCTGGTAGCCATAGTCTTGAATCTTATGGATTTTCTTTAGAACTGTCTGTTTATTTCATTTATTTATATTCCACAAATGAGCAATATCAACCTGTACTACTCTACTGAAGTCCGTATGGAATAAAAAAGACCTTTATAACCAAAGCTAACATCAGAAAAAGGAAGCAAAATGGGGATATCACTTTCTGGCTTGAAACTATAATATAGAGTAATTATGAAACAAAAACAGACATACAAAATCCATTTATTTAAAAGAAAACTTACCTTGTAATTGATTGTGCCTAAAGATAATATATGTTCTCCTAATAGTGATATTTCATTGCTTATTTTAGCAGTTCTTCTAAGAACATTTTCAATGATACTAAAAAATAGTGTAAAATGTTTCTTTTCTTTTGTATTTGAGACACTGTGCCTTTAACTGCAAGTAATATAATTTTTTTTTTATAATATAAAAGAGGCTTGAGTTATATATGTCTTCTGAATCAGTTCTGTGGTAATCGAAATCATTAATTGGGGAGAAATTTTCTTTGATAATTTTAAGATAGTTGCTATACAGTGTGTACTAAACTTTTAACATACAATGTCAAATTATTTCCCAAAGGGTTATACACCATGCAGTATTTTGTAAGTGCTGTCGTGACTTCATATTTTCACTAACACCTACTAATGGTATATTTCTTGATATTTTGTAAATCTAATCATAAAAATTAAAAATGAGATCATTTTGTAGTTGAGTATAGTTCCATGCATTTATTGATCATTTTTGTCATTAATTGTAATGTCTTGTTGATATTTCTCATTCAATGTTTACTTTTCTTTTCCATTTTCAGTCTTTAAAAATCTATTCTTTCGATATCTTATAAAATCTTATTGAAGTAACACTATATAAGTTTGAGATTTGTATCACTATAAACCAACATCATTGAATTTATCCCTAAAGTTCAGTTCTATCCTTCACCATATAATTAACCCCTTAGAATACATATTTTTGAAAAAACATTTCATGGGTTGTATTTATTGTAAATATTTTTTACTAATTTGTAACTTGTCTTTTCATTTTCTTAAAGGGTTTTTTAATAAATGGATTTTTAAAAAATACTTTGCATATAGTAAAATTATCCACCCATTCTTAATATTTTTTTGTATCAGAATTTCTATCCTTCTTTGAGGTCATAGTGACATTTAAAATTTTTGCCTTTCACATGTAGATTTTTAATTCCTCTAAAATAAATTTTGAGAATGTTGTATATAGAACTTTGATATTCTTTTTTTAAAATGGAAAGCAAATTGTCTTAGTCCCTGTGGCTGAATAGACTGTTCTCCCCCTACCCCATGACCGAAATGTCAGCTATAATATACACTAAATGCATATATATATACATAATGTATGTATATATATATATATATATATATACATAATGTATGTATATATATATATATATACACAAATGTGTATATATACGTATACACACACACATACACACACATATATATATGTTGGGGCTACTGTAAATTTCTTTTTCACATTTAACTGGTTTATCTAGGAGTTAATATCATGCATTTTTAATTACTGCAGCTCTTTACAAGTCCTTATTTCAACTGAGGAAGTCTCTACTTGATTTTTGAAATTTCGTGGGTTCGCTTTGACCTAGTGGCTTTTTTTGAAATAAGTATTTAAAATTAACTCATTATATTCCACAGTTTGTGGTATTTTGATTGTGTTAGCTTAAATATTCAGATGGGCATTAAAAAGTGAAGTGAATTTATTTTAGGTTCAAAGAACTGCAATCCTGGAAACGGTTTCAGTTTAGAAATCCAAGATGTGTCTTTAGGAGGTATAAAGGTCATGGAGGGTCTTATAGGAAGAAAAGAAAGATGATGTAATAAAGGATGAGGTAATGGTCAGGTGAAGCAGTCACAGGTAAAATGACTATTTGGAGGGGTCACAGAGCAAAATTAGGTAAAAGTTCTCTTTACCAGTCCTTTCAAATATGTTATTCTCATTCCTAAAGACTTGTTTTGGGCTTTAAAGAAATATAAAAAACTTAGAATAATGACTGCTACATAGTAAGAAGTCAATAGATGTAGTTACTTTTACCGTGGAAGGTTTATAGTCAAACAAAATCATAAACAAAAAGAAACTCACAGATTCCTTGTTGTGGTCATGGAGAATGGAGTAAAAGAAATGTTCTTTTCAATTTATATTTTTACTTAGACTTTCAAAGTTTATATTGTATGAATGGTAGACTTTATAAGCTAAGTTTTTCTTCTTAATTTCAACTACATTTCATGAAATGAGAATACTAGAACTTGTTTGGGTAAATTGCAATTTAAGATGTTTGTTCACCTCAATTATTTCTATATGATAGTAAGAGAAAATGTAAAGATGGCTTGTTTTCCTTTTTTTTCTTTTTAAGGAAAGGTGCAGGCAGGAATGAAGGTGAGTAGAGGCAGGCTTACAGAAAGAGAAGGAAGAAACATTTTTTTTAATTTAGTTGTTCATTTTGGCTATTCCTCCAGTTCCCAGGTCTCAAACTTGGGTCCTTGGGATATATTTGGTTTGCGTCTAGTGACCTTATCTGCTAGGTCTCAATTTATCTTTTAAGTCATCATTTTAAGAACAAGCTGATTACTACTACAGATTATTGGAGAAACAACAGCTAATTGCTTGAGTCTTAGATGAAAAATGGAGGCAAGATGCCACCACTTCCACTTCTTTTTTTCATGGTGGTGGAAGGAGCTAATTTTTCTTGATGTCTGGATCCAAACATTCTAGGCATCACTTCTATTTGGCAACAATTGAAATTGAATTGAAAAACGCATGTATCTCTAGCTTAAGTAATAATACGCATGTAAGTGGAGATTGAGTATCATTTTGAATAAAACCATATAGCTTATAGGTTTTGTATACTTAGATTCTCTCTAAATTAGTAGGAAACATGTAATGAAAATCTAAGAACTATGTAAGGAATTCACTAATTTTTTTTTTCTCTTTAGTCTTCTGTTGCTTTAAGTTGATTGATCTGAGTCCTGCCTTTGTTATTGTTACCTAGCAGGATAAGTGGCTTTTTGGAGATATATTTAGATTTCTCATAGTCTCATTCTATAGAGGTAGGAATTACTCAACTTAGCCTCTCCATTTTTTCATGGAATCTGCTTTTAAAGGGAGAATAAATTTCTTAAGGCTGTGAAAATAGAAGAGGACTCTCATGAAACCAGTAGCATTCAAGTGGGGGGTGGGAAGGCATCTAGTTCATCTAAAGTTGCCCCTGGAATAAGTTAACAAATGGTTGGACAGGATAACATAGATAAAGTCCATGTGTCAACATCAGTGGGGGCCTCATCACCCAGACAGTGATTTGATGATGAGGTCATAGGTTTGCATGACCAAACCACATATTCAGTCTTGGTGATTTGCCAAAGTTCATAAGAGTTAGTGATCTAGCATTAGCTGAAACCTTCTCTGAAATATGGGAGGGTGAGCTAACAAAATCCACACTCTGACCTCACCCTCTCCTCAGGGCTCCACCACGGTGCCCAGAACCCACAGGTAACTACATTTGCCATTTATGAGTCAGAAGTTTTAGCATCTATGTTTGGGAGTTCACTTCTACTTCACCCCTCCCACCCCATCTTAAGAACAATCATTCATCTTGCAAATTATGATACTTCATTTTGTCATTTTATGATAAACATTTAAAACATAAAGTTCTGGTTTAAACTATCTTATTTCTGATATTTCAATTCCTATGGATTATTTCATCTTTCTTATACTAATGACTAGTTTTGTTTATCCAACATCTCACAATAGCTTTTTGTTTCATGATTTTATTTTTTAAATGTGAAAATTAATTATTTTAAGCATACGAACTGTATTTTATAAGTGATCTTAAATGTGGTGAATCTTATAATATGACCTATTTATTCTGATTATATTCACTTTAACCAATGGGCATTTTTTCTTATTATTGAAAGTGATAAAATATGGAGTAGCAAAACTATACTTAGTATGTCAGGTATTAATTATTTAAAGAAGTCTTATACCATTCCTTCATAAAACAAAAATTGCTTTTTAAATAAAATTACCAACATCCTACTAATTGGTTTTCCAGTTTTCATATTTTAGGTTTTCTTAAGAATCAGCCTCTCTATTCACCTAAATGTAAAGAATGTAAGCATATTTTCACTTGAGACTTCTGCTATACAGCTATTTGTGATTCATAGTCATTTTAACTTTAAGTAAAGATATTCAGGATATTATTTCCCTATTACCAAAATCAAAGATTTTGTGTGTTATGTGAAATAGATAATGAATGTAAGGCTCTGTAAATAGAAATATGCTATATAAATATGGGATTATGAAGTAAACCACCATTTCATAACTGTGTGAGTGTGTGTGCATGCATGTGTGTGTGTGTGTGTGTGTGTATATATGTGTGTGTGTATGAGTGATCTTTTGTCAACCCTCCTGACCTAAAAACTGTCAAACCGGAAATAAAGATTTTGAATCTTTAATATCACAGAGCTTATATTTGTAAAATTATCTCAGTTGACATTATCTGATCCCATAACATCCATAAGACAATTAATTTGGACATTTGAACAGTGTAGTCCTTTTGTAGGAAATTGTATCTATGTTTAGCTCAGTCAAAAATTTTCCTATATAGGATGATCAGCTAGTATCTATAGTTAACCTATTGGATCCAATGTAGATGTTTTCCTAGAATCTCATGATACTCAATACTTCTTAAGTGGGTTCAAACTCTGGGAGATAATAGTAACAATTAGAGAATAGTCATGCAATAGAGAATTGAATGTCAAATCGATAAAACATGGAGAAGCTCCCAACTGGACATGACATGGAACAAGAAAATTCTAGTGAGAGCTCTGATTCTTTTCTTGAGGATGCCTCACTCTGGGTCACTCATATCTTACCTACAGAATCATGTCAATAACATAAGTGTCTGCTTGTCTGCTGAGTATGTTGAGTCAGTTCAAAGAACCTAAGGTTACATTTGATGACTGAAGAATGAAGACATGTAAGGAAAGTAGTGGCTGTGCAGTTTGATATTCTGGTAAAAAGGCTTGTGAAATCAGAGCCCATAATGACATAATGCCGCTCACCATGGCAGAGACTATAGGTGAAGATGGAATAATGTTGTTCTGCCCACTGATGTGAAGGAAAATACAGCTGACATTTACGGTGGTACAAACATTTAGCTCAGAGGAATTTTGAGTGCTAGAAGTCAAAATTACATGTCTGGCCCTCTCTTCAGAAAACTTGCCAGAAGTTTGGTGCATCTTTTTCTTTTTAGATCTGTACGTCCAGTGTCTAGTATGGTATCTACTAGGACATGATTTAATGATATATTACTGTTAAGTCAATGAGATACCTTTTGAAGATTTCAGACTCATACCAATTTCTTCATCAAATGGTCCTTTCTTTGATCCAGCTGTTATGTTCTTTCATCATTGACTTGATCTTTTTCTTAAAAAGGTAGGAGAATCTTTATTTTCTAATAGAGAAACATTTTTGTACTCAGGTAACTTTATTAAATTTCCTCTCATATTCTAAAATTCTAATATTCAAAAGTGTGTTTCTCATATTTAAAGGAAAAAAAATCTTTAATCTTGAAGGTTGGGCTTGAGAGCTTGCTGAGTTTAAGAGTGAAAAGAGGAAGAACATGTGAACTAGAACATGACAGATTCCCATAAGTCCCTCTGAGGAATTCTGGAGTCATATACCCAATTGCAAAATCAACACTATCTTTAAATATGCAGTGGGATGATAACGAAAGTATGAGCCTGGCCAAAAGCCACAAGCCCTGGCCTGAGTTCAAATCAAATATAGCCAGGAAACTACCCATCCGGCCACAGAGAGGCTAGGTGCTCCTGAGCCCAGTGACTGACAGTGACTTCCTGGCCACTCAGTCTGACTAGTGCCTCTCAGTTTACAACTGGAAAAAAGAGTAAGTGTAGCCAAATGTATTTCAGAAAATAGTAGAGACATAAAGCATACTGAACCATGTAAAATTAAAAAATATTCTAACACTTTACTAAAATCCCTACATTGTTTCAGTTACTTACTTAGCTGAAAAAAATTCCAATAAAGCACTTTATAGACTGGTTAGTAGACTGATAATGGAGAATATGTTTTCTATGTAAACAGGGAGATTTTTAGCTAAATTCTTACTCTCATCTCAATACTCACTTTTTAATGAAATTTAAGTTTTGGATAGTGTAGTTGATTTCATACTACTTGCTACTACCACCACTATCACTGCTATTACTACTCAACAGATGACATGAATGACACATTAACAGATGTCAGGGACTGTTCAGAACATTTGACTTATATTAATTGCAATTTACACAATAGCAACCCTATAAGTTAGTGTTGTTATCATCTCAATTTACAGAAAAGGAAATTGAATCAGGAGAGAATAAGCAATTCTCTTTGTAAATGGCCAAATCAAGATTACTACAATACTGACTTCCAACAGTAGCAAAATCAACCGTTAATAAAATGAGAATTTTTTTTCTGAAAACTTTGTTGAATCAGGAAGTAGTCATGCAACATCTATTCACATGCTCAAATATGAGGAATGTGTCTACTATGTGACAGGGCCTTCACTGGAGATTGGAGATAACACATTGACATAAGTATCTGCTCTCATCTCAAAATGCACAGTGATGAATACTCTAATTCTACTCCTACATCCTTAAATTACTCTGTGGTGACTCTTGACAAAGGATTCAGCAGAAATTTTCTGCTGGTCATTTCAGCTCTTCTACTGACAGTCTCTGCTGGGCTGCTTCGCTCAAACTTTGCTTGCTCCTAAACTAGCAGGAAAGCAGAATGCTTTTCCAGAAAGGTTTCCTTTCTTTATTTGTTACCAGAACATTTTAACAGATGTTCATTTGTGCTAACCAGTGGAACTATATCCATTTGGGCACAGCTAATAGTTTTACCCAGAAGAGCAGTTTCTTTAAGGATTTGCTAGTAGATCCAGAGCATACTTGCATATTGTCATTGGACAGAAAAAAGTCTGCTTTTCAGCTAACACCAGGGTCACTCAGTTCAGCCTGGGAAGAGGGCATAGGTATCTACTTTGACTTTCTAATCAGGAATATTATATTCATCTTTTATAAAAATAAGAGGACCCAGGTTGTCCAACAGAAAATCTTGTGTTGAGTTTGTACTACCTTCTTTTATCTTTCATATAATGCAGAATTCTAGGTTCTGTTCCTCAACTCACAGCTCTTCAACAGTGATGAAACGTTTTATTCTGAACTACTGAATGCATATCTCAAAACATAATGCAAAATGAACTTATATTTTGTCTTGTTTTTTTTCTCTCCATAAAGATTCAAACAACTTACATTGAGTTCAATCATTTTTCTACTGTAACACTTTGCAGAACAACAACCAATTGTTGATGTATGTTGGCATATAACAATAAGTAGACATTTAGTTCAGGGGTCTGCAGCACTGATCTGTTTTGAGCCAGGTTCAAGTGATCTTGGCTGAACTTGTTCATGTATCTGGGCATTAGCGAGCTTTCAGTTGATCTGGGAAAGCACAGATGGGAAAATTGAGGTGTATCCCTCTTCTCCAAAGTCTTTCTTCCTCTTCCCGAGACCAAGGAAAGAGTGTGACTTTTTCATGCAGCTGACAAGATAGAGGAAAAGAACAAGCAGAACATGCATATTTAAAAACCTCTAAGTTTGACGTATTTGTTAATCACCATAGAAAAGACAAAGTTGGCCCAGAAGTAGATGCCAAGACTGCTGAAACGCAATCAAAAAGGATTTTGTTATGGAAAACAGCTGTCAAAGAAAATGAGGGAAAGAGTCTGAAAAGGTAGGAATAGTCATGGAATCACAATGCAGCTCCAATGTTACTGAATAAAAAGGAAGAGAAGTTACATAAAAGCACTCTAGACTATCCTGTAATTTGAAAATGCTTTGACAAGGCCATTGGGAAGCTCTCGAGCAAATGTTGACCATTAGAACAATCCTGAGTCTCTGAAGAATGGTCAGTCATTGACAGGGAGCAATCTGTAGGAGTCATCGTCAGCACAGATGTAGCAATGAATTTTAGACCACAGCAACTGAGAGTTGGGGCCTTCGGTCACCCATGCTTCATTTATTGGAGACCTTCGTTGTACAACCTCCTATATAGGTTGCCATATAGGTCAAACCTGGATTCAAATGTGCAAAAATATATTCTGCCTCTTTAGTGAGAGAAATGGCAAGGTGGCTTGGAAAAGACTGGATTTAGGAAAGGGTAAGTACTTGACCTGTTTACTACAGGAAGTAAAAGAAATGCTGGAGAAAAGGAAGCAGTCGTTAAAGAAGGTACTACTCAAGCAACTACCATTGGGGTAGACCAGATTTGATCCACTGGCAAAATTCTAGGCCAGATGATGGAGCATTTTGAATGCCAAGCTAAATAAATATACTTTATTAATATGTAGCAATGGAAATCACATGAACATTTTTAAAGTATAATTAGGGCTCTATATAATGTGAAAGTTGAGCTGGCAGTGGAATGAGAATGGATTGGATTATGAAGCAATAGGAAGAAAGTGAACCAGGTATGAAGCAATTATAAAAGTCTAGTTGATTGTTGAAGCGAGAGTAACATCAATGGACATAGCTATGGCTGGATTTAACAGACATCTTTTGACATCAAAAGGGAAGATTTGGTGAATACTGATTCATTGTGGATGGTAAGGTCTAGAAAAGTCAAAGATGGGAAGAATGGTGGGATTTAGGACAGAAATGGTAAAAATAGAAAAAATAGCTCATGGTGGATGAAGACTATTGACATTGGATGCCTGATTTGTCCTCATTCTTGTTAGGACAGGGTACTTATAACTATTAATTAGAGACATTTGCAGGCAGCTGGGCACATAAAACTAGCTCAGGTGAGAATCCAAGCTAAGCATGTAGAATTAGGACTCGTTCCAATGCAGCAGTAGCTGTATCCAGGTATGAAGCAGGAAAGAGGTGATACGGAAATGTTTTCACAGGCTAAGGCCGTAAAAACACTTCCTAGATCTGACTCATCAGAAGAGACAACTTCCTTCTGTTTAAGGCCTGTTCAAAACTTTTCCCCAAATTAAGTTAGTGAAGGCATAGAAAGAAATCATTGTTTATCTGTGGACTGAGGCAGAGTGAATCAACTGAAGAAATTGGTCTTCTTTCATACAAGCATTTATTAACCCCTTACTATTTTGCAGTTTTTATTCAGTCATGCTCCTTTTCTTCTCCAGCTCCCTCTCCCTCTCTCCACCTCTTTCTCCCTTCTCTTTGGGCTTATTTTCCATAGTTAGTAAAGCCTGCTTTAACTTTGTCATAATAATATCTACAGGAATGTTGGTATTTTAATTATCAAATATAGAGGAGAAATCACATAGGATACACAAATAAGAATGGTATAATTTCTTCAAGGCAAACAGTTTTTGCAACTAATCCCAGTTTGAGATTATAAACCAGATGCAAATGCCAGTGGAAATCCCCCAGTTTCTGCTAGACAGGTTTAAATAGGATCAGGGCAACACGGATCTCCCATAGCTGATTCATGAGAATGTTATAATTCTTGGCAGTGTAGGAAGCAGTTCACTTCAAATTCCCTAACAACTTATTTGCTGTTCCACATCTTTCCTCTATGCCTGGAAAGTATTGTTCCTATCCACATACAAAAACATTATCAGACCACTTAAAGAAATTCTTACTAAACTCACAAACATGGACAGAGAAGACTCCACTCAAGAGTTATTCCACTGAATATCACCTACTCAAGTTTGTGTTATGTGTCAGCTTCCTTCCCAGACAATTATGTTCTTAATAATTACAACAATAACTGCTTTACATTATTATATTTCCAAGCTCTGTGCTAAGTATTCTACTACATTGCTTTGTTTTCATCTTTACAATAACACTGAAGTAGATATCTCCATTTTACATGGAAGGAGCAGAGTAACTTGCCGAAAGTCAAATGAAAAAGAAGTGAGCTTTAAACCCACAGCTTCCAGTTTATGTACATAAGATGTCGACGTGCAAATATGCTGACTGAGGAATCACTTCTGTTACATGTCCTAGATTAAACTTCTAAATTTACTTGGTATATTTTTCTAGTTTTTAATTAATTTTATGAAGGGACAGTGTATAATAACATTAAATAGGTTTAAATTGTGTATCATTGCAAGTCAAAATCTGTATATAATAAATTAAGGTCCTTACCATCATTGATACTTTGGTTTTATATGGCCTCTCCAACTAATAATTACTGGTTTAACTACAAATGGTAATGGTGGTGCCAGCTGACCTACTAATTAGATCATGTAGTACTGATCATTCACCTTATTTGGCTCAATTCTTTTTTCAAATGGCATTCATGTTCCCTTGATCATCATCATTACTTGAGATACCAATGAAATGATAAAGTAACAAAGATAAGATTAATTCTGTATCATAGGCATGGAAACTTCTGCCTCTTAAAATTTCATCATTTATTTTTATGTGGGGAGGATCTGAGTTTGACCTGCCTTTGTACCCTCACTGAATTTCACTGAATAAATGAACATCAACTCAAAAGTGTTATGGCTTTGAACAGACCAAATTGTGTCAACAAAAGACCAGAGACAGACGTGAACCACTCGAGATGGATCATCCAAAGGGGTTTGTGTAGAATATCGTGGTCCTCATCATGTATCACAGTTCAGAATATTGTCTTCAGTTGTGTTGACTTAGTAAACTATATAAACACACTAGAAATGGCTCAAGTTCTCAATGTAGGCTAAGTTAACCTTGGAGAATAAATTGTAAAATCAAGATGAAATTTTGATTTCATCAAACTTTGTATTTCCTCAAAGTTTAACTGTAATTTTTAAGCTGTTCAACATTTTTGAAATGAAGATGTTCCTTGCGAGAAAAAGAAAACCATTTAATACTGTGATGTTTCTTTTTCTTTAAGGTTCATTTAAAATAAGTAGCAGATACTATAATCAGCATCTAAGCATTGATAAAAATGTAAAATATACATCTCAATAATACAGAGATCTTCTGACGGGTATATTATCTCTCAGTATACAAGGTACACAGGAAATGAACACTGAAAGAAATCAAACTAATTTAATTTCAGGCATCCATCTGTATGATTAGAATGTAAGTGCCATTAGTTAGTTAGAGGGTGGGTACTTGATAGCCATGGTGGGTATGGTGGGTTGACTCAAAACATCCCTTTTTCACCTCCTTCTAGGGGGTATTCCTGTACTATAGCTGTTAGGAATGTAACACTAACCTTTCCTATCCTCCTGTATAACTGAGTTTTTGGAGGTGAAGTAGGTTCTTCTAGTGAGACACATTTGTTCAATGATTGGGTGAGGCAGAAGGTTGATAGCATTTTTTACAAGCATTTTATTTATTTTTTATTTGATTTTATTGTTCCTCTTAATTGTCCCCCCACCCCGCATCCCCCAGAACATGAACCTGTGTCATTGGGATACATGTGTACTATGATTGACTGGAGGTGGCAGACCTACTTGCTGTTCTACCAGGGAACACCAAGGCCATTTTTATTTTCTCAAGGTTTTGGCTGTTTTCTGCTAATAAGAAATAGTGTTCCAGCATCTGATCTCCTGCGTTGAAAGCTCATTGTAATGGTGGCAAATTTTTGGCTCCTGCATCATAGTTACAAGGTGCTATTGCACCTTATAATTACGATTTATATTCTTTACTTTACAAGTCAAACTGCATTAGATCAGAGCTATCACTTACAATACATATTACCTTTGCAAACATTACCTTTTTATTCTTTGACAGTAAAAAAAATTATACTTGTAGTATAGAATAGCCTAAGAATTTTATGCAAATTGTAGTTGTTATAGGCTGTCTCCAAGGAATCATACCTGCTTTTTAATATGACCAATGAATGTAATATGGAAGGTTTCATATTCCGCATAGTAGTGTCTCATTTTCTAACATAAGACCATATCAGAAAAGATATTTCTGAATGAAAATTGTATGATGTGACTGCTCCTTTTCTCTAAAACCATCATATTGACACAAGGTGAAACCATCTTTGTGATTTAACCTAAGATTTGGCATGTCATCTAATTCTGTTGGGAAGTAATAATAAAAGGACCAATTGACCATTTGCTTCTTCTCAGGAACTGAAAGCTATTTCTAGCTTCTAAAACTAGGTAAAATACATTTGTGCTATATCTATATTTTGAGAAGAATTATAGTCTAAGGTATGATGCAATTATCCCATTCCTTTTTATCTCAAATTATAGCTCCTTTTATTTATCTACTCATTATATTTAATTAGTTTTAAATTTAAAAAGGCTATATAACCTTTCTGTTTCTCAGGAAGGTTGATTCCAGGTCTCATGGGAAAACCCAGGATTTTCTTCTTAAAACTAAGGTATAGGCTCAGGAAAGGAAGCAAATTCAATACTCAGTCTGGTATACCAGGCCTGTAAGTACTTTTGTTGTTGTTTTGTTGTTTTTTTGTTTTGTTTTTGTTTAATGTTTTGCAAAGATCCAATGGCATTTATACAGGACAGAGAAGTATGGGCTCAGTGATTTCACCTGGACAGGATATGTCCTCAACTCTCTTTAATGAGTCATTAAAAATGTATATATCATCAGTTTATCTAAATTTTACTTTGTTCATGAAATATCTTGGGATGTTTATAACTATACAGACTTTGGGGTTATTGTGATTCTAAAGTTTCATTCTTAAATTCACAAGGGTTCTGGATTTTACAGAACCAGATTTCTTTTCTTTTAAGAATAACTAGATGACAGTTGAAAAATAAAGACAGGAATGTGTTCTTCAAAAAGTCCAGAGAGATTAAAAGTATAAAGCAAAAAGGAAAAGTTTTCTTTCCTTTTTCACTTTTATCTTCTGTGTCTGTCTTCTGCTAAAGTTTTTTCCTTAACTATCTTTGGCTTATAAAATCAGGTTTTCTTCCTCTTCTCTAGAAAATATTAGTATATATATTTAGAAGGCAGAGGATATTGATGGGTAATAACATAGGTTGAGCAGAAAATTAATTAAGAGTTTTGTTTCTCCATTCATATTTGGACTTTATAAGTAAGATGCTTCAGAAATCAATGTCATTATCACTAAAATAGCTTATATTTGTTAAGCTTATTATTTTTAGAAAGATTTTATTATAATTCCTACCCCAAGTAGCATCCATACATTTGTCTTTATTCTATCCTTCACAGTTAAGGAATACAATTTTTTTGTATCACACGCTTTCTGATATTTGAAAAACTTTTCACATCTTCCATAGACATTTTCTGCCCAAACTAAAGATCTCATTCGGTATGCATTTAAACTCCTCATTACCCAGGTCACTTTTTAAGATTGTAAAATTCTTTAACATATAGTTCACATAACTACAAAGACTTTTTTTGACTCCTACCTTTGCTGATCCAGAAAGGAGACTTTAAAAATTGAAAGTTAACATTCTCTGTCTTTTCACACTCTTGGCAATTGTTGAACCTCAGGTCAAATAAAATTTCCATATCTTTTGAATAAATAAGGTTTCTTCCATGTTCTTTCGCATGATTTTATTTTTATCTTAAAATAGGACTTGATTTTTATTTCCTTTAACTTTCAAATTCTTGCTTTGAGCCTCCAATTTCTGGTTGTTACAGATAATTTTGAATATTGAGTTTGTTGATTTATTTTGTTACACCTTTAATTTTGATAATGGTGTTTTTCAATGACCTTGAGGATAAGAATACTGTAACTCCACAATGGAGTGCATTGCACTTATTGACTGCAATTCAATTGAATATTAACAGATTAGAGCCATGTGAAATGATGCTAGAGACTTACAACCATCAAAGATCATGCTTTTCATAGTTTCTTAAATAAACTTATATTTTCCTTTGATTGTAGTCAATACCTGGTGGTTAGTATACACACTACATATACAAGCAAAAATAAGAAAATGAAAAATGACTAATAGATTCCCCAGTCTAGGGGTGACAAATGCTAACATCTTTTCACACATTATCTCATGACTTTTAAATGGAATTATAATTGCACACATTGTCTTGTCACCTACTTTCTTCATTTAATGATCTGCCTTGTCCATTCATTGCATGTTTTCATAAAGTATCATCATTAATTGTTCCTTAGTAGTCCACTGTGTGAATATATGATCATTTTATTTAATTGGTATCTTGCTTGAGATAATTATACTCAGTGTGCTATATATCTACCTACTTCTTCCTATTATACACTTGCTCTATGACTAGACTAAATGCCTCTCATTCTTTCAATTGGCTCTGACAAGGAAGGCAGTATAGTCCACTTTAAGAAAGCTTTGTGGTTGTGCTTTGTTGACTCTATTCTACATCTTAATTTTGAATAGGTTCTTTCTTCTCTACTTCTACTTCTAGCACATTCAGGGTGGAAAACTCTGGAGGAAAATGAAATGAAAGAGTATGAAGTAGCTCTGGCAGATCGGAGAATAAGTTGATTTTCAAAGGATATTTGATGATACTCATTAAAATTTAGAGTGTTTATTAACTACATATCTTGTCTTCAAGGGGAAACTATTTTGTTTTCTGTTTATAAGTGTTCTTAATTTTTGAGAGTTGTAATGAGGCAACCTGAAGATAGGGTCATCTATCTTCTATAGTTCCCCTTTTCGATGAAGGTGTATCAAGAAATTTAAAAGCCCTTGAAAATCTACTTCTCTTTTACCACCTCCTCTAAATAATCCATCGTCAGGTCCTGTTTATTATAGTTTTAAGCCTATTTTAAGACTGTCTATTCCTCTCTTTTCTCACACTCACCATTTTATCCAAACTAGGGTTGTTACATTACTCTCACTTGAATTTTAATAGTTTTCCACCTAGCCTTAGCAGTCCCACCTATTCTCCACATTGTGGCCAAGAAGATCTATTCGACAGAAAAGTCTCATTATGTCATAGTTTCCTTGGGAAATGTCAATGATTTGGTTTCTTTGAATAACATGTCCCATAAGCCCAATCAGTCCATGGCTTCAGAGGCAATGTAGTGTCATGTAGAGCATGAACTCAGGAGCCAACACTGCCTAGGGTTAGTTAGGCCCCTAACACTCCCTTATTGGGACATCTTGAGAAACTACTTTTCTATACTTCTGTTTCCTAATTGGTCTCTAACATGGTCTCTCCATCATAGGGTTTTTAAGGGAAATTGAAAAAGTTAATGTTTTTAAATACTTTAAAAAAATCTCCTGAAAGCATGGAAGTTTCTCTGTAAGTGTTACCTACTATTGTTACATTTTCTGCTTCATCTATCACCACCTACCTTCATTCCAGCTTTCTAGGTTCCAGCCACCAAGGCTTTTCCTCACTTGCTCAGAGATGGCTAGCTTCTTCCTGTCTCCACCCCTCCCATAATGCTCCCTTCCTCTCCCTTTGCCACCCTGCACTTGTGAACCCTGACCCTGCCCTCAACAACAGCACTGTCACCCTGAAACTAGGACCTTTCTCCCTTTACCCTATTTTGTGATTATGCGACTGTTTTCCCAATAGAGGAGGCAGTAGTACATTTTGCTGGCCTCTGGAGCTCCTATGCCAGAATCACGGTGGGGGAGGAGGGCGGGGGTTGACACGGAATACAGCTGGGCAGTTTTTCATTATTTGAATAAGTGTTCAAACTCTCTCATGTTATGTCAGGTAATGCCAACAGATGGCACCAAAACGCATATTATTAGTGACTAGGCCACTGCATTGAGCTTTTGTAAACGGATCTGAAACCCAAGAGCAGTTAAGAATGTCTGTTTCTCATTCTTCAGGAATAAAAAATTTCTGGGAATTTCAGACACTTATTTTAATATTTAAGCAAATCTTACTTATAGTGAATGATTTAGTGAATTATGAAGAATTATGAAGTTTTATATTCATAAATTAAAAATTTAATGCTTCTAAATGTAAGGACATAAAAATTTAATATTCTTCTAAGAGGTCTCACTGTAAGCAATGTTAGACAAGAACTTCTAATGCTTATCCAGGTCATTGGTTATGGTTTCCAATTGCTCCTAGCAATGTATTATCTATTTGCAGAATTACAATTAGGTTTTATTTTTCACAATGACTTTATTCCTGAGTGGATGCTGACATGCTACAGCTTTTCTTTCTCTTTTTTTTTTTTTTAATTTTATTTGTTTTGCTCCTTTCCAGTTTATTCTATCACAATACTTTTTCCTGGGCTGAAATCAGTGAAATGGGTTGGTCATATTTCTTTTCTTTTCTCCCTTAGATACGCGAACTCTGATCAAAAAATTTGAGAACTATTGCTCTGGAGCACTGTTTAAAGAACACAATGAGTCTGTGTTAGATCTAAATTTGGGGGGTCTAGATATAAATTGAAAACAGAAAAGAACACTTACATTTCTAAAGTATCATTATATTCATGAAAAATTTGCATTCAGTTCTAACATTAAACTATTATTGCTCTCAAATTTGATTTAAAAATATGGCTTTGTTTCCAAATATGCAACATGGGTAAATGACATGATTCCCTAGGGTGGAGCAGCTCATCCTCTGGCATGTGTGTCTCAGGGATAGAGATTAGCACTAACAATACCTATTTTCAATCATGAATCCAGAAGACAAAAAATGTCAATAGACAGAAAACAGAAAATAAATGTGCAAATGTAAAAAATTTACCTTAAGCTAGCTAAACTATGCTAGATTAATGCTTCCTTGATTTTTTAATAAAAATAGTTTTATTTCAAGATTTTTAAAGTTTAAAAATTTGAAGTATAAGACTATGTTAAGACTCCATTATAATATATAATAGAAATTGCCAGAGAAGTTTCTCTGAATTTTAAATACTCTGTGATTTCTTCTATGACTTCATATTGATGAGCCTGACATATGAATGCAGCAGTTTCTAATTATCATAGCCACTGGAGGACTAAATAAATTCATCTTCTAAATAATCAGCAAGTCCTACTTACTCTAATTTCTAGCTTTTTCATGAACCATTATTTTATAAGACTTTACATCATTTGGGACCTGTTGTGCATTTATTATCTTTTTCATTAATTCACCTTTTTCACAAGGTGACACTAAATGCTATAAATAATAAAACATGGATAATACAGTCTCTGTCCTCTGTAATGCAATGTAATACTAGCATATTTACATCCTTTTTACATGTTTCAACCTTTCTTTTTATATAATGCTCTTCCTTTCTAAGTTTGTCTATTTCAAAATTTCAAAAGCAGCTTAATTAAGAAAAATTCAAGATAAAGTAGTGTGGTCATGATTTGCGACTGAGGATTGAGAGCAGAAATGATGATAAACTGCTTTGTATGTGTGTGAAATAGGAAAATTATTAAAAATAAATAACATTATTTGACTTAAAAATGACAAAAATTATAATAGCAACTAATGTTTCAAATTATTTCCATATAGTTCACTTATTTCTTCCTAGTAACAACCAATAAAGTGAATACTATTATTGTCAATAGTTTGTAAATGAGGAAACAGATATGAGAAAGGTTGAAAGGTGACCCTTTTCTTGAAGTCAGTGTTGAAATTTTCTCCGCAATAGACCTACAGTGAACGGATCTTTTTAAATTGATAGTAACTAAAGTCTTTAGAAGAAGTATAAGGAAATTTAAACTATACTAAACATATTGAGATTTCTTATGTTTGCTTTAGTACTGGTGCTACTATGGGAAGTCTTCGAAATCACATTTGAAGGGTACTGGCAGAAGACATCGTCTTTAAGAATTAAGTTTCAAGTCATCACTGGTTAAGTTCAATGGAAGAACTTACAGGTAACTTATGTTCAATTTTGAAAGAAATGATATTAAACTAAGAAGGACTGTGCTAAGATCAAAGTGAGAGAAAAACACATTATTTTCATAAAGGATATGAAATGTCAAGCTCTTTTCTCATATACATTAATACAATCTCTAATTAATTATAGCAGGTCCGTTTTCAGCGACGTGCAAGGGACAAAAAAAATTTTTTTTTTTGGTCGATTTGAGTCTAAGGCGGGAAAATTCAACCAGAAAAATGGTGAAAAATGTTGATATTAATTTTTGGCTATTGTGGTCATATCCAGGATTACTATTGTAACAGGTAGTCAAACAGTGACAGTCTTTCAGTTTCAGTGCTTCTTTTAGGCAACTAGTCATACCTGCACCTCTCAAAGGGCTGCCTGTCTCTCTTTTCCCTGCTAAGTGACCACTGAAGGAGCAAACCACAGAGACAGAGACGCTTATCATCATCAGAGACAATATTAATTAATTCACATTTATTTATCAACTCATTTATTCAGCAAATATTTATAGTCCATTACCTAGAAACCCTCCTCTTGAGGACAAAGTCAGTTCTTAGAGAAAACTTGATATCCTACTTGATATTTTATTTCCCCAAAATAATTATGCTAATTTTCATGTTTTTTAAAAAAAGCATCAATGAACTCTTAAGAATATGAAGCTGGAGGATTCCACATCAGAAGGCTGTTAGGTTTATACAAATGGCAATGTTTTGTTTTGGTACCTTTGAGACTATTGAAAGTTGACTCCCTTTAAGAGAGGAGAGCCTTTCAAAGTCACCGGCAGTGAATCTCTAACTTTCAAGCTCTCTGGGGATAATTTTTATCTTAAACTAATAAAATAAAGTTCTTTAATTTAGGTTTTAATGCTAAAGATTAATAGAGCTTATATTCTCAAGAGCAAAACAGAAACAAAAATAACGGTAATGAAATTAAAATGGAGAAAGCATAAAATAACATTTTTTGGAAACCAACTGCATACTAGGTATGGCATGTACATTATTGTGAGTTCTTGTGAGAAGTACTTTAGTTAGAATGAATATTACTCATAGTTAAAGATGAGAATATGCTTAGCAAGTAGCCCAAGGTCACATACCTAGTCTTAGGTTAGGTTAAAACTCAAATCCATATGACTCCAAACAGGTTATTTTACCACACTAAGCAAAGACCACTGCTTTTATGTAATAATAATTCCCAACACAATGTTTACTGGGAGTTTGCTAGAGTTATAGTCATTTTTGATATGTGTGTAATTTTTCTCCAAATTAGCATAATTCAGATAATCAAAGACATAGCAATTCAAAGGACACTGATTCATAAAAAGTGAGTAAGAAATAAAATTTCCATTTGTCGTTGCTGCCTAGAGTTTAATGGAAGAATTCTCAAGCAACTTGCATTAAATTTTGAAAGAGACAGTCTTAAAAACAGGAAGCATTATGCTAAGATTAAAGAGAAAGAGAAAACATATTTTTGCAAAGAAAATGAATTATAAAACTTTCCTTTTTCCATAGTGGTAGCACTGTTAAATGGTCATTTTACCTAAAGAAATATACAGATACAACAAAAATCTTTATCAAGATTCCAATGACATTTTTCAAAGAAATAGAACAAACAATACTTTAATTTGCAGGGAATCACAAAGGACCTCAAATAGCAAACTAATCCTGAGAAAAAAAGAAGAAAAATAGAGGTATCACACTCATCAGCTTCAAACTATATTACAAACCAGTAGTAATCAAGCCAGTGTATATTAGAATAAAAACAGACACATTGGTGAAATAGAATTGAAAGCCCAGAAATAAACAAATACATATGTGATATATTAATTTATATGAAATGAACCAAGAACATGCAGTGGAAAAAGAAAAGTATCTTTATCAAATGTTGTTAGGAAGATTGAACAAGAATGAAATTCAATCAATAGCAATCCTGAGTAAATATAAATTAAAAATGGATTAAAGACTTACAAGTAAGAAAGAACTAAAACTATAAAATACATAGAAAAAAAACAGATGATATGTTCCATGACATTTGCCTTAGAGCTGTCTTTGGAGACTAAAATCCAATGGTAAGGGAAACAAATGCAAAAATAAATGGGACTACTTCAAACTAAAAAGATTCTGCTTAGAAAAAGAAAAAATCATCAAAATGTAAAGACATTACTGAATGAGAGAAATCATTTGCACATCACACATCTGATTAGGGGTTGGTATCCAAAATACATGAAGAACTTAACAACAACAAAAGAAGCTTAAACAATCTAAAAAAAATGAGAATATCTGAATAGACTTTTCCCCAAAGAAGACATACTGATAACCAATGGGAATACGAAAAATGCTTATCATCACTTATTATTAGGGAAAAACAAACCAAAGTAAGATATCACTTCACACCTGTAAGAATGTCTACCACAAAAAGACTAGAAAGCAGTGTTAGCAAGGATATAGAGGGGAAAAAACCTCATATACTGCCAATGGGAATGGAAATTGTTGCAGTAATTTTGGAAAGTAGTTTGTAGGGTCCATAAAAAATGGAACTACCTTATGATCTAGCAATTACAAAGAAAATGAAAAAACTCATTTGAAAAGATATGTGTACTCCTATGTTCACTGAAGCTCTGTTTACCATAGCCAAAATATGAAACAACCTAAGTGTTCATGTGGTCTATATATACAATGGAATATTACTCAATGATAAAAAGACAACAAAATTTTGCCATTCTCAACAACATGGTTGGAACTCAAGAGGATTATGCTAAGCGAAATAAGTCAGAAGGAGAAAGACAAATACTGGAACGAGTTCACTCATACATGGACTATAAAGAAAAAAGCAAATGCATCTGTTGACAAAACAAAACAAAGCAAAAACTAATCCTTGAAGTCGTACAACAGAACTGAGGGGAATGGGTAGCAACAAATGGTAGAGTGAGGTCTAATGGATAACGGTGAAGGGCTATTTGAACTTTGGTGGTAGGGAGGTTATGGGATCATACATCTGAAGAAGTGTGAACCTCTCTTAAACATACACGGTGGTGTAAACTAGTGTTACCTCGATTTTTTAAAAAAACATACAATAATTTTTTTAGTCTTTGTAGACCATATGGTCTCTGTTATAACTACTCAACTCTATTGTTGTGGTGCAAAAGCAGTCACAGGTTACAAGAAAATGAATGTGTGGTTTTTCCTCAATAAAATTTTATTTATAAAAACAGGCAATGAGTCAGACTTAGCCTATAAGTCTATAATGTACTCCTCCTCTCATATAGATAATTATGTTGGGGACTGTATCACTGAATTTTGTTGAAATTAAATTTAATTTGTTGAAATTAAAGAAAGATTTGGTAGGGAAGGAGACTCTAGTGAGGGTCTATGTTTCAGAAAACAAAGAAAATTACTAGAGTTATGACTCTGAATAGTATTAGTCCACCCAAAGAACTCATATTATGATGGGAAATTTCACAAATAAACAAACAGAATATGTAGTGAGAGAGAAGTAGCTTGAGGACACAACTTAGGAAGCATCTAGTATATGAGATATATGATATAAAAGTGATCAAAGAGACAGACAGAAGTCAGGAGCAGTACCAGCCTCCCGGACATGCAGCCTATGCAGTCGCATAGGCTTGTGCTCAGAGGAGGCCTATGTTTATTTGAATATTCTGCCGACACTATCGCAAAATTCATAGTAATATTTGAGCAAGCTGTCCTACATTTTCATTTTCATAGACTCCTTCAAATTATGTGACTTGTTCTGACAATGAGAACGGGTAGGGCAAAGTTTCAATAAGAGTAGTTAGAAAAGGGGGCTTTCCTATTAAAATGGTAACCAATAGGTGTTATTATCTTACTGTCCTACAATTTCATGAAAACAAAATTAGATGATATAGAAAACATATCATTTTTACTGATACAAAGGAAATTTCCACAAGTTCAAATTATAAATCTTGCAAATACTGTGCATTTTTAAAGAGAAGAGAGAATGCTAGGAGAAGCCTACACAGGGGACAACAGAATCCAGAATCCAGCTCTCAAAGGCACTCTTAGTGATTCTTTAAGTAGAGCAAAAAGAGCTAAGGTACATACTTCCGCAGAGGTGGGGTTGGTGACTGATAAAAAGACTAATAAGTCATTGGCATTTTATGATATAGATTAAAATCTGGGAGATTAAAATCTGAGATGTATTTGGTTTGACCTGCATCATGTTTTTCAAATTATAGATATTTTATTTAAGGAAATTCGCACTTTTGTTTTCTTTTGAAAAAGAAAATCTGACCACAGTAGGCTTATCTATCAATATGACAGCAATCAGTTCAATTGAGTAGCTGCTGTTCTCTTAGGATAGAGATACACAGCAGTTTACCTCAGGATGCATCACTCCCACTGCATCACACTGGACCCATTTCACACATTTATATCACCCACTTTGTTTCATAAGCATTTAAGTTTCAAAATCCTGGCATATGATCTTACCTTCCAGTATAAGGATATCTCTAGAGGAAAGGAATAAAGGAGAGCTTTGCTGAATCTCACATTGACTGTAGAGGAGAATTGTATGCACAATAAGGAATATAGTAGGGTTGATGTGAGAATATTTAAGAAAGCAAGCTACATTGAGGATATCTACTCAGAATTTTCCATAGGCTCCCCGCCCTCTTCTTTTCTGTCTATTGTTAAGAAAAGTAAATGTAAATTCAAAGGTGAATATTAATGAAAGCAATCTGCTGGGTACCCATGAAAACATTTCAATCCATCAATTCTTTAACAAATTAAGGAAGATTAATAAATGTATCAAAAATAAATATGAAAACAAGGAAATGTAACATATGTATTTAAACATATTTTATTAAAGGAGTATTTGATTATATCATTAAATAGATTTAGGAATGCGTCATAATAAATCAGCTTATGAAGCATATATGAAGACATCAATATTGATTCTTAGTTTTTCAAAAATTATAGACATATGAACAGAAAAAAATTCTCAGAACAGATAACTCAAAAAATGGATTTTGAGAGATGTTAACAGAAGAGGCACTAAAACAAGGTAGCAGAGTTCAAGGAAAGTATAAAAGGGAAGATAAACTCTTATAGAGAGTTAAAATACCAATTTACTTAACCTGACTGAAGACGGAACCATAAAAAATATGTATGTTCTTGAATAAGTCACTCAAAATGATCTAGAAAAGAGCAATGATTAAAAAACAAACTGCTATCCTGACCCTTTCTCCCCACTTGCCTGTAAGGTTGGATGTCGGTATCTGAAGCTAGAACTAAACATTGGATAAAGATTCAAATAAAGTATATGGAAGTTTTCGCAATAAAATAAACCTCATAATGAAGATGACAGCTATGAGCAAAGGGGAGAAGGCATTCATAAAATTGTTTCCTGAGGAAAAAAGGAGAACAAATGATTTGAAAAAAAAAAACAGAGAAGTCATTCCAGGAAAAAAAAAGTTAGTGAAATACATATTGAAATGATAGTCTATGTGATTGGAAATATTGCTAGAGAATGATAAGCACTAGGAAATATCCTAATGCATGACAGACCTTCATGTTTTGAATACTATTCAAATTTCTTAAAAGATGGGATGCTTCAGAGATAGAGTATGTCTCATCTTTGCTTGCTTGAATTGTTTCACTCCTCCATGATTCACTTTCTTTAGTATACAAAATTCTCCTGTTTGTGGATAACCTTTGTTTCTTCTTAAGAACTAAAATCTAAGAGTGGAAGGACTGTTAGAAGTTGTGGTTTCCTCAGGATGAGTGAGACACAACCTAAAAACAAAGGTCAGACTTAAGTCTATTCTATCTTTTTCTGTGAATACCTCTCTCATTTTCTTTGATTCCCAAGGTAGTGTGTTTGAGTTGGACACAGTTCTTGAGGGTAACCACTGCAGTCTTTAATCTAAATGATTCTTATCTCAGGAATTGATGAAAAGATAAATACTTTTCCAGCTTGCTGAGAAATGCTCTTCCTTTTGCAGTGAGGTCAACAACCATTGATTTACCCCAGAGGTTCTTGAATGGGAAGAATAGCAGTTAAAGGTCTCTATCTTCTTTGCTTATCTACCTCAACTAAACTGGACTGTAATACTTAGAATTCCAGTACCAAGTGCTGAGCCATCAATTAACTCTTTGTTAAACCTCTTTCAAATCCTCTGGAGACAGTTTATGATTTGTTTTTGATAAATATTTAAAAATGGACAAGATAAGCAGAATTTGAGAGTTATAAAGTTTACCCTGAATGATTCCCCAACAATTATACTATTTCTATTTTAGTGGCAATATTTATGGCTCAAGAGTTTTGCTTAGTTTTTTTAAATCATGCATAGCTTTATATAATAAATCAATTTATCATCTCTGCCTCCCATATGAGTTTCATAAATATTTTATATTAAATCAGAGCTCACATTATGAATGATAGAAATCTAACCTTAAATATCTTATGCTTAAAAAAGTGTTCATTGGTTTACATAACTAAAAATCTAGTGACTGATTCAGGTTTCATTTACCTCAGGGATTCAAAAGCTTCCATTCAGAACTTCTTACTTTGCTTAACTTCTTAGTTCTGTGGTTTATGTGTTTGTGCATGTGTGTGTTGTGGGTGGGAGGGTGTAAAATGTATGTCACCAAATTTTCAGCTTTTCTTTCTCACTAATGGTTTCAGCATTGAATGAGAATCATATTTCTGTCTGATTAGACTTAAGTAGGGAGAAATATATTATGGAAAAAGCATGGAATTTAGAATAGCATGTACTCAGTAGCTTTAGGTAGGTTGATTTGAGAGGAATGCAAGCTTCCTGTGGGATAGTAGCAAGATGAATGGGCATATGTCAAGGACCAACTCTGTAAAGCTTGATTTAGAAAAACTGCAAATTTTTTAATGTCAGCAATATGAAGTTATTTATTATCTCTAAGCAGTGAAATATGACATTTTAATTTTAGTAAAATTATTTTGATATTAATATGGAGAGTAGATTTGACAAACTTAAGACCAGAGCTAGTATTGCTCACTATGAAATAATGAAAGATCACGAGGGTCTGAAATAAGAGACAGTGGAAGCATAGAGAATAGGATAATGTTAAGTGTCCTTGACAAATTGAGTGCTTATGGTTTCGTTATCAATTATGTTAGAGACAAAATAACAGAAAAAGTTAAAAAGAGAGAATAGGTATTAAATTGCTTCTGGGCTTCCAGCATGGATGAATGGTAGTTCATTTACAGATAGAAAAAATAAAATGAGAAGACTTCTGCTGGAAGCAAGGTGTATTAGGAGCAGAGAGCCCAGTATGGAGCATTTGGTCTTGTAATGCAGTCAGGTGAAGAACAGCAAGAATTATCTTGAACAGACTCAAACTCACGTGCAGAAACAGGTGCATGGGTGCTCTCTCTCTAGGTATCCTCAGAAATATTAGCTTGGGTTATGATGCAACTGAATATACCATAATGTTGGGCTCCAATGGAGAGACCCTGTCCTCATGAATTTCCTTTCCTTTTTTAGTTATACAAATCTGAGAGCGAGTTTAGGAAAGGGATAAAAGTGTTAGGATGAGGATTAAGCTATCGGAATGTAGATACCAATTCTTTAAGAGAGTGCTGAAAAATATTGGGTTGCTAGGGTCTAGACTTTAGGGTCTGAATTACATAGAAATTTTCAGTTAAATGAAGCCACTAAATGGTAGGAGAGCCTCTAGTTGCAGACAGCTTTTTCTTAGGTTACCCAAAATGCACCCCTGAGATCTTTCTTTAGATAATTCTGCTTTTCTCGATGTACATTTTCAGCAGTAATTTGTAAATATAATTTGGAAAGAGTTCTGGTTAACAATATATTTTTGAAATATAGTCTGAATAATTAAAATTATATGAGGATGATATTTCTCAAGGAGACTAAATCATGTTAGAAGAGAAAAAGGACAAGAGAAGAGTGGAAAAGTTTAATATTTAAGGAGGAGCATAGATAAGAGCTTTTGAGAGGACTGAAGGGGACTGGGAAGGAGTTGGCATTGGACAGATTAAAAAACTAGAAGAGAAGAATATCCTGGAAGTTAAATAAGACAGTCTGCAAAAAGTCACTGAGATATCCACCAGTTTAAGATTTATTTATTCAAATTATTTATTGGCCCATATTTCCCCCATTTTAAAACAAGTTCAGCTTTTTATTTTTCTGATTCTGAGTGAGTCATATATCAGTATGTATGTTTTTTTCTTGTGTTGTTTCTTTTTCTTTTCTCATAGGATGATGCATGTTGCATCTATGACATCTTAGAACTGGAAAAAATCATTAATTAAGAGGTTCCTAGAGATTTTGGCAAAATAGTTTCAAAATAGCAGTAATTACTATAGTTTGTACATGGAGGCATTTGGGAAGCATTCAAAAATCCTACCTCACCCTACCAAAAACTTGAAAAGGTAGGCTATAAAATGAAGAAAATTAGCTTTAATAGCTAAGTTAATGACCCAGTGGATTAGTACAGAAAACAACAAGTCATAGGATTTAAGACAATCAGAAGGCAGCTAGTTCATCGATGTAAATGGAACAGAGTGACAGAGATAAATAGTGGTAGTGTCCATTTAAATACCTCCTGGGACATCTGGAACTCTTGATCCATGAGTTGGGAATAGTACAGTCTCACTGACATGGCCATCCATCTGAAGATTAATTTACTAGCCCATTTTAACATGATGAATTTAAAATAACACTAAGCTTCAAATTACAATCTGGTTTTCCTAGAAATGTATTCTGTGTATTGGGTAGGATGATTCAGTGTAAATTAATGAATGCTATCACAGTCATTTTTGCATTTGGATTGCTGGTAAAATTCGGTCTCTGTGTTTATGAGGATGAGGATCAGAAGGTAATGGTTATGTTCTCTTTAGAACCTCCTGTGGGAGACAGACAGCTAACCGCCTATAGAACTTCTCTATCTTATTACTTAGATATTCTGTCACTACGTTAAAGATAAACAGTGGTAGATCTATTTGTAGGAGGCTAAATAGCAAAAAAAGTGAAACACAAAATAACACTAAATATCCCACTTCACTGAAAGCTCAGCATATGAATGATCAATTTCAGTTTATGGAGTTTTGTTCACTAAAAGAGATGATCTTTGAGTTAGCTTTTGAAAAATAGAAAATATTTCAGAAAAACGGGGTAAGAAGTACACCTCAAGTAGGAGAAATTGAATGCAAAATACTTTAAATCAGGGGAGAACAATCAATGCATTTATAATGAATCATTAAGTGACTCATTATCCAAATCTAAGAAAAGATGAGCAACTTAAGCTGTACCTTGAAAGTATGTCAGGATTGGATTCCATTAAGATGTAGATTTCCAAATAGATATATGTTGATCCATTTTTGAGCAGAGCATATTACTGAAAGCTAAAACTGGAATTTGGAACACAAGCAACATCAATTCATTTTGTGTATTTCATCTCATCAGGACTATTTTCCTTAAAATTTAAATTGTAGATAGTAAAAATTCAATATGGTAAACCAGAAATTTCAGGCTTAGCCTCATCTTGGGTGGATGAATGTATATTTCACATAGGAAGGGTCCAGAATATTTAGGGTTGGATAATGAAAACAACAAAACAGCAAGAGACCTCCATCCTATTTCTAAAACTCTAATTTCAAGTACTAAATAATATTTCATAATTCTCCTTATACCACAGAGAAGTTACCTTAGAGAAGGTAACAGACTAACTTGAGCTCAGCCATTCCGTGAAGTAAAGGATGACTAAAGACAAGAAAACATTTTACCAATTTCTGTTATAGTACTAACAAGTATGAAAGCTACTGTTTTTAGTACTCCTAGATATACCAATCATTGGTTTCTTCATTGCTGGAAGGTAAAATAAATAAGATTTATCTATTGTGAAAAACTGAAGTCTGATAACACTATCACCTTTGAATAACTCAAAAGGAAAGTTTAGAAAAAAATGCAACTTTCTTTTAAATTTGCTTTAAATCACCAATTAAGATATACTTAGCCATTTATGGCTGAGTAGCTCTAGTAAGTAGTCGTTTTGCAATACATGTTGATGCAATAATCCAGTTACACACTTGGGGATATATAAGAGTACTGAACTCAGTTAAAGATCCTTGTAAACAAGTAAAGTTTTTACTTCATGGCTGTCTATGCAGTAGCTATTATTTCTCAATGATGGACTATGGGGTAATTTTGATTCTTTTGAATCTGAAGCTAAACAAATGATAGGTAACTTTCCATTAATCTTTTTCACTTGGTAATGACTTTTATGACACAGATCAGGATATAAGAGAGACTCAATAAATATGAGAGGGTAGGAAGAGGAATACAGAGAGGAAGAAAGAGAAGAAGGAAGGAGGGAGGGATTTTTTGAGGTATATATTCAAGGGAGATTTTTTAAGCTTCATCTCAATGATAGAACCTGAATTGTTTGAATTACTTATTGATAGTAAAGATGCTTTTTTTAAATCGTAGAGTAGAATATACCTGTCAATTTGAGCTTTGAGTTTCTACCTAGTATAGTGCAATTCGGTATAATTTTCATTAGCATAAAACACAGTCAACACATATGCATAATTAATCATTGACAGAGGAAAAATACTGTAAAAAACAACGCAACCTCAATCCAGTGACAGATTTACTGAGCAACTCGTTAGTGTTTTAATTTCAACTTGTGGATGATTATTTTGCATGTCCTGTTAGAAGTGCCATAATCCTGTTAAAGCATATTTGAAACATGACAGGTTATTACATTCATCTTTGTAATGGATGCAAATTCTCTTTTCTCAAAATCCAGTCCCTGATACCAGAGCAGATGTTCTTTGCAAGATAGATTACTGGAGCGAGTATCTTCTTTTTATGAAACTAATAAAATGCAGTTAAGTATAAGCCCTCCTAAAGATTAAGTGAAACATTGTTTTGCTTTCAGTTTTTGGAGAGCAGAATTTCCTTGTATAGAGCTTGTGGAGTTATTCAGAGAGCCAGCAAATTTATAGCAATTCCTGTGTGTCAAACTTGTTCAAATCACATATGAAACGAGACTGACATTTATTAAGAACATAGGGAGATGAGTAAATAATTGCATATATAATTTGAGATTGGATTTTTTTAAAAGAATGCTTGACTAACTTCACTCATATTTGTTTTCAGTGGGTATCCCTTCTGCTTCTAGAAAAGTGGCAATGAGCTAGAGCATACTGCTGTTGAATCCCACTTTCATATAACTTTCTTTGACATGAGAAAAATAAAATACAGAGAAAAGTTATGAAGCTCTAACAATTCCCAAATCTTTACTCTGAATGTACATGGAGAAAAGAACACTCAGTATAGTTTTACTGATCATTACGTGGCATTAAACAGAGCAAAAAGCTGACTCAACAGTGTGGATAACGACTGAATCTTATTTGTCATCTCTCACTGAGTGTCCACAATTCTCTTAGGTGTCCTGAAAGTCTTCTATCCAAAGAACTGTTTATGAAGATGAGATACATATTAAAAGTAATATCCTCCATTAAGAAAAATTATTTTAAAGATGACTCACTTTTTTTGACCCTGCCTTTCACACTACAACCTTTCCAATTAACACTAATAGAAGGATACTCCACTGCCCGGTCATCTTGTCAAAAAGGATCCAAATATTTTATTTTCTCCAAGGTGATGTATGTCTTAGACAAAACTGAAAAGAAGACAAGTCTGTGACAGTTTTGGAAATTGTAAAAGTTCAGTAAAGGAGAAATTTCTAATCCCTTTAAATCATCATAAATTACATATACATTAATTGTTTTAAGTGGCATGAACAAAAGAATATGGGAAATCGTGTTGCAGGTTCCTAAAAAGTCTCCATTTGTGATTCTTCTAAGTTGCATGAGAGGCTATTATAAGTTTTTTAATTTACATTAACATAGAACTGTGATTCTCCAGGTGGTGGACAGATTCAAAGCATAATGACTAAATGTATTTTCTAGTCACTGTTGAATTTCTATCTAATTTCTACAAATCCCAATTCCAGTTGATATGACCTTAGAGGATCCAAGGTAATTTTAATGTTCATTCAAACAGACAGAATTATGTACATATTCTGTTGGAAAAATGTTCATAATGTATTGTATAACCAAATTACTATTTCTAATTTTATGATTTGGAATTTAATGGGTGATCTTGTTCCCTGTCTATCAGCAGATAATTTAAAACGTCTTAGAAAATGAAATGTACATGTGTAATTCACAGGAAAATGAAAAATCAATGTATGAACTTCTAAACATATTGAAAACAATCAATAACAAATTCAATATTAGAGAACTCCAAAAATCATGCCACAGCAAATTCATATTTATTTTATAAAGATTTACCATGTCGAGACTAAAACCAATTAGGCATGTAATACGAGTTGAATTGAGTTCCCTCACAAATTCATATGTTGAAATTCTGAACCCTACTATATCAGATGTAATCTTGTTTGAAAATAGGGTCACGGTACATGGAATTATTTAAATCAGGATGGGGTCATAGTAGTAGATTACAAGGCTGCTATCTTATAAAAGGGAAAATTTGGAGAAAGACCTGCCAACCTGATACAGGGAGACCATCATGTGAAGACAAAGGTTTATTTTGGGGGGATGAAACCGAAGATAAATAATGTCAAAAATTTCCAGTAAATCACCAGAAAGCTAGGAGGCATTTAATAGGTTACTCCTCAAAGGAACCAACTGTTAACATCTTGAGTTTGGATTTTTAGTCTCCAGAACTCTGAGACAATAGATTTTTTTTTTACTTGAAACAACTAGTTGATAGTACTAGCAAACTAATACAGCATGCTTTACAAATTAAATGCTAACACTTACATCTTCTAGGAAGAATTGGGTCATTTTTCTCATCTTTTCTGTGTTAATTTGGTTATCCCTTTGTCTAAGTGTACCATGAAAAGTTATGTGATTCCTCTGTAAATTCCGTAAAATCCAGCTGTCTTCAAGGATATGCGTCTCTTGTCATTTTATGCTCACTAGAAAAAGCAGTTATGAAGAGGGTCATGCCAACACCTCCTTGTTTTCTAGGATTATTGGCTATTGGCCACAATGATGAACTTGAACAATTTTTACAGCATGTCCTTTGCTGTGGCTTATAGGTATTGAATTCGAAATCTTAAACATGATAAAAATTCTGACAGCATGGAACGTGAAGAGGAAGTGATATAAAAAGGAATACCAGGTCAGCCTAAGATATCTTTTCTCTAGTACTGAATTCCAGAAGGCAGTAAGACAATTTTTTTGCATTATTTTAACGGAAAAGGATATAATCGTCACATTTTACATATAATAAATTGTTTATGCAATTAAAATATAAAAGCATAATGCCAATGGAAAAGACATAAGAATTCTCAAAAAATTGTTAATACTCATGGCAGATGGTATTTTCCAGTGGCACCTGAAATAATATTGTTCCCTAAATAATACTAACTCTATACATGTCTTTTACATTGTATTATGTAATATAATTAATTTAGGGATGATTTAAAGTATACAGGAAATGTGCATAGATTATATGCAAGCATTGTGTCATTTTATAAGAGACTTGAAGGGTCTGAGGGGGTTCTAAAACCAATCCCTGTGGAAACCCTTGAACAACTATAACTGGAAGAGTCTCTTGGTGACCATTACTTCTTGTGCAGAAATCCCCATGTGTGTGCTTTGAACTGTTTCTTCCTCTTTAGTCTCTTTGGCAAGAAATACATTATTTAAGAGCTAGTTGATATTTTTAGAGAAAAATATGTATCTATTTGTTCACTAAAGGAAGAGGCTTCTTATAAGAGATTTCTATAATTTACTGTTCTGAAGTTCTCTCTCATAGACCCAGTTGCTAAGATCTAAAACTCCATTAACACAATCATATAATTCTCTTAAGTACCACTTCTTACAATTTTAAATACATGTATATCTTAATATCTGCTTATTTTGTATACGTGCTTTTTTTTTCATTTTCTAAATAATGTTACCTAAAATTTGGAGCCCATGCAAGAAAAATATTATTGATATTATGAAGTATTTCATGTAATTTTCTTTAAGCTTTCCTAATAGGCTAAAAGTTTAGGATTCTCAACCTTAATCCTGATGTTAATCATAATTTAGTTTATGTGAGCTTGCTTTGTTATTATTAATGTCTATGGATATTTGGTAATTTTTACTAAAAGTGCACTTGGTTGGTACTTAAAACATGAAATGTGTTTATCTCTGCTGGTCAATTTATTTCCCTTAGTACTTCAGATATGAGGAATTGATGTTGTTTAGATTTTTTCCTTAATACTCATAATACATGAGAGCAAACCCACAATTTAGGAAGCATTAAGAACAAATTAGAAGATATATCTTTAAGTCTTGAATTTTCTTAGTATATACAAATAAATAAAATAAATAAAATTCACTCTATCTACTGGAATCAAAGTTTCTGTCTATAGTGGCATCTCTTTTATCTTAGAAATTATTTTCATTGTCCAGCGTGACACCCTAGGAAGCTCAGTGATAACTACTAGGGAAATTTTTTCTTTTTATTTACAGATGGCCTCAGACTATTATTTCAGTCCCTTTACAGAGATAAGATATTAGAGCAATTGTATTGTATTTATGTTATTGTGAATTCTTTAGAAAAGGTCTTATCTGTCTCATGTCAACAGATTTTTTTCCTTCCATAATAGGAAAAATGTTCAGTTCAGTCTCTCTTCAAAGAAGAAATCTTAGTTTCTAGGGGTCAGATACCAACATAATTAAAAATCCTCTGTGAAGATGTTCGATATCAACAGTCTGAGGATTAAATACATAAATAAACAGAAACTGTTTTCACAGTGGTAAATTGTTTTATTTGCCCTTTAAGGCCGTTCTGACCTGTAGGACAGATCTGAATGAAAGTTAGGTAGATTTCAATCTCCGGGTTGTAGATTATGGGGTGTTTCCTTTGGGTCAGTTGGCAGGGTCACTCACACCTACTGTTGTTTACAATCATCTTTTTTTTTTAATTGTCTAAGACTTTGTGACTCATGATGTGGTTTATGGACTAACAACTTCAGGGTCCCCAGAAGAGCTTTTTAGAAATTCAGTGTCCCAGACCCATGCAAAATCCTACTGAATAAGAGCCACATTTGATCAAGGTCACTGATGGTCCTCTATGAACATTAAAGTTTGGAATACACTGCTCTGACATAAGAAGATTTTGTAACTAGTCAGATATCATAGTATTGTACATTAAACACCTATGTGTCCAATCCTACTTAAGTGTGGAGAGTCTCATTTTGTTTTATTTCTGTCCTTAGTATTTGAGGATATGACAGTGAACAGAGGCTGTCTACAAAAATATTAGAGGGTGCCTCACATTTCTAAATATCTAGCAACCATGTACTTATTAGGATTTGTGTCCAGTGTGGTAGACATGGGGTCTCCTGTGAACCTCCTCTGAACCTCCGGGGGATTATGCATCAGCCTGAGACAGGTGGAAGACAAGTGCTGGCCAGTCCAGGTGGAACTCTGGTTGGAGGGGTGGATCCACTCACCAGTCCTGTAACTTTAAGGGATATTGGAGAAGTTAGTATGACAAAGTAGAGTCCCTTCCAGGTAGGTTGAAGGGGTTCTTTTTCAATCTTTCACCCATACATAGTCTTCTGGTTTAAATGGATGTTTTGGGGTTCTGAGGGAGATCGGGATTAGATTAATCACCCATTTATGAATTTCCTGAAATTTTATTTTAAGGCCCAGAAGTTGTTTCTGGATTTCTAAGTTTTTTAGTTCCTTTAGGTTTCCCTCCAATCTATTTAAGGGGGCAGTTTCTACCATATAGAATCTGAAAAGGGGAAAATCCTATTCTGACCCCAACGGCACAGCACACCCTCTGGAGGGCTAGTTTCTTGACATAACTTAGCCATAGCCTGTTTGAGGCTCCAGTTTATGAGTTCTACATTTCCTGAACTCTGGGGTCAATAGGCCATGTGTAAGTTCCATTGGATACCTAACCTAGGGCCTTAGCTACCTCTTGCATTACCTCTGCTATGAAAGCTAGGCCATTGTCTGATCCTATAGTCAATGGCATCCCGTATCCTGGGATAAGGTCTTTTCTTGGTTACCTCTCTGGCCTTTTCTGTATGGGTGGGGTATGTTTTGCCCCAGCCTGAGAAGGTGCAGACAAAAACTAAGAGATGTATTCCCGCTGCTTTGTTCTATCTCAGTAAAGTCTACCTCTAAATCTTCAAAGGGAGTCTGGTCACTGCACTGAATTCCTGCTGGCCCAACGAGACTCAGTCTGGTGTTATTCTGTGCACAAAGAAGGCAATGCTGCATCATCGAGGCACAGAGGGATGGCAGCTGACCAGTCAGGTAGTATTGGCTTCAACGATGTTTCTGGAGCAGTTTTTCCTAGGTGGGTAAATTCATGCTGCTGAAGGACGACCCAGTGTGCTAGGTGTCCTGGCACAGATTCTGTCTGGGAGCAGCCACCATCCTTCTTTTGCTTCTCCCTTCCTGTTGTATCCATTCCTTTCTGGTGCTGTTTGCAGTGCATGGCTGCTGCTTCCTTGGGCTTCCAAACTACCCCTAGTAGTTTTAAGATTTCTACTTTATTTTTCTTTTCTTTTCTTCCTGCTATTAAAAGTCCTCTTTCCATACATACATAGCCCCAGAGTGGCATAGGCGTAGCGCATGTTAGTGTGTCGATGTCGAAGCATTTATTCTTGCTGAGTTCTAATGCCCTGACTAGGGCCCATATATCTGCTCTCTGGGATGACCACCCCTCAGGCAAGGCTTGTTTCTGTAGTCTCATAGTCTGATACAACTGCTTCTCCAGCTTGTCTTTTGCCTTCATCAATGAAACTACCATCTGTGTAAAGAATGAGGTCAGGGTTTTGCAGGGGCTTGTCTGTCAAATCTGGTCAGCTAGAATAGACTTCACAGGACCCCATGCTCTGGGGTCCCCATGGAAACAGACAAGAAGGTGGTGGGGTTTAAGGTTTTTGTTGCTTCCAGTTGCACCCGAGCCTTGATAATGAGGGACTCAGGCATAAGTTAGCCAGTGCTGTCCCTTGACATCCGTGAGCAGGATAACAGGATGGGGTACTTTTAACATCTAGGTTTTTTCCCATTGCAGGCTTGTCTGCCTCTTTAATCAGTAAGACTGTAGCTGCCAAAGCCCTTAGGCAGGGTGGCCATCCTTGAGCAACTGAGTCAAGCTGTTTTGACAGGTAAACTATTGATCTCTGCCAAGGCCCACATTCTTAAGTTAGTACTGCTGGAGTTACCCGCTGCTTTCATGTAGAAACAGGTTAAAGTTCCATGCCACATCTGGGAGTTTTAAGACTGGTGCCTCAGTGAGTTTCATCTTTATAGTTGTGAACGACTTTTCTTGTTCAGGTCCCCAATCAAGGGGTGCTTTCTCCCTTCCTTTGAGGGCTTCATATAAGGCCTTTGGCAGCTCTGAAAATCCTGGGATCCATATGCAACAGAATCCTGCTGCTTCTAGGAATGCTTGAATCTGCCTCTGAGTGGCAAGAACTGACTTGACACATACTGCCTGCTTTCTCTCAGTCCTAAACCCCATTTCTCTTGGGTGATTCAGAAGCGTAGGTACTTGACTTCTTTCAAGCATATTTAAGCCCTTTTCTTAGAGACCTGGTAGCCGGCTTCAGTCAGGAGCTGCAATAGGGCCCTTGCTCCTTCCCAGCACTGACCTTGAGTGGGGCTGGCTAATAAGAGGTCATCTACATATTGGAGTAAGGTGCACCCTAAGACCTGACCTGGAAACTTGGACAGGTCAGATGATAGTGCCCCACTGAACAGGGTCAGTGAATTTTTTAATGCTTGAGGCAGCCTGGTCCAAGTGCATTGTTCCTTAGCCCCTATGTTTAGGTTCTCCCACTCAAAGGCAAACCGAGGCTGGTTGCTGAATACCACTTGAAGACAGAAAAAGGCATCCTTTAAGTCCAAACAAGTAAATTATGCTGCCTCTCATGGTATGCATTCTAGTAGGGTATATGGGCCTGGCAGTGCCAAATGCAGGGTGATGACTGCTTCATTGATGGCCCCTCGGTCCTGGACTGAGTGGTAGTCATTTGTCCCTGGTTTCTTTATCTACATGCAGTTGTGCTGAGCCATCTGGGGTGAAGGCTATGTCTGCTTTCACTTTAGCCACAAGATCTCTGCCTAGCAGAGGTGCTGCGCAGTCTGTCATATATGAGAACACATGGGCTGCTTGGTGGCCTCTCAACTGGTACCTGCAGGGTGCTACTTTTTAACAACTGGGTGTCCAGCCCTCATATCAACCATAAAGTCCAGTCTGGCCTCCAATTTTCATACTGACCATGGGCTCTTGGGGGTCTAATTGGAAAGAGCCTGATCTGTCCTAATCAGAGTCTGTTTTTGCCAGCACCATCAGGTTTGTTTCAGGTGGCTCAGGCCAGTATCAGCTAGGCAGGTAGGAAGAACCTGGTTTCCCTTCTTTGGCATTTTGGACATTTGCTTTTCTAGTGCCCCATTTTCTTGCAGTATACACACTGGTCCTGACCTAATGAAGCATTCCTCCCTAGTCCTCTGGCCCCTGTCTTGTAACCTCCCTTTTCCATGGCAGGTGGGGGTGTCCTAAGGCAGCTGCTAGAAGGTTTGCTTTTTCTTTTACCTCAGCTGCTTGTCAGCCTTCTTTCTCAGTGCTGGAGTCCCATGGGGGCATCATCTGGAAGGACTTCTTTTACCCAGTCTTCTGTGTTTATGGTGCCTATTGGGGCCTGACTGTGGAGCCATTTTCTAGCTTCTGTCATAATTCTCATTCATTCCTCAGTATTGAAGAGAGTGAGAAGGAGTTGGTGGTAATTAACCCATTTTGACCTCTGGAACTGAAAGACTGATTGCAGGAGACCAATCATGGCCTGAGACTTTTTAGAGTATGGGTTATGGTGCTTCCAATTCAGGAGATTAGTCGTAGTGAAAGGCTGATAATAAAAGACTGATCCCCCTCTTGCAGGGTCCCATTGAGAACCCCTGGCTTCAGGGAGGGGCATTTTCCTGGCTGTTGGTGGCTTGGGCCCTTGATTGGCTGATCTCAGGTGTGTTTCTTTTCCTGGTTGACTAAAACTTTACACTGTCTTTGAGCACTAATGCAGAACTGGACCCACAGAGGCTTAACTTGGACAATTTCTAACCACTGGTTCATGTATGTAAACCGATCAGGGTGGCGTGGATCTCCTGTTACAACTTTGTAAACAGCCCTCACTGTGGGAGATCTAAGGTCCCCTCTGATGGTCATCTTACCCTACAGGCTGGCCACTCTAATGCGAGATTCTCTGGGGCACAGTTTGATTTCATAATCACCTGGAGATCCCTGCAAAGCCTGCAAGTTTTTTGTAAAAGGCAGAGATTTTTTTTTTTTTTAGCTAGGTGACAGCTGGGGTGCTGTGCTGTTCAGAACCGCGCCCCCGGAGGTGCTCCAGGAGTGTGGGGGGACCACTGTGCCAGGGCAGTGGGGGGTGGGGTGAGGGGGTATTGGCACAAGTGTGTGCACGCCAGAGTGCACGCTGGCACCCAGCTCCGCCACTGTGCTGGCCTCCAACCTCCGGGAAAGGGAGGGAGAGGGGAGGAGAGTCATGCGGACGCTGTGCTGAGCGTCTCAGGCATGGAGGTGGGTGGCAGCGCCTCGCTCAGCGCCCCCAACCCCGTGTCTAGCCCCACCCCACGCCCCAGCCCAACTGGCCCAGTCCTTGATGTCCATCCCTACCACGGAGTTACAGATGTAGCTTGCCTTTTTTCCCCTCCACGCACAGTCTACGACAGCAGGTTTGCCTTGACTTTCCCAGCCCTGTCTTGCACAGCGTTGCAACAGACAAGGGGAGGTGTGGCTGTTCCTCCCGGCGACCCTTCAGATGCCCAGTGGTCCAGTATTGGGCTCACACACGTCCTGCAGCTCTCGCCCCGAGAGGACACAGACATTCACACAGAGGTTAAAACATTCCCTCCTGGACTTCCATGACAGAGACTGGTAGTCTCATGAGAGATGATCAGACACTTCTGCCCAGTGGGGCAGGCCTGGTTGGGTCTGAAATCCGGAGATTTTACTTTATCTGGCAGCCGTTCCTGGTTCCTGGTGCCTGATCTTCCCTTTGAGAGTCTAGCAGGGTCCGGGGCTCAGGGCCCATGGGAGATGGCTGACGAGGGTCTGTTGAAAGTTCAACAGGGCATGCCTGCCCCCATGTCTCCTTGTCTCCCTGGCCGTGAGCTGTTTTCCAAACCCTGGCTAATACCAGTGTGGTTGGAATTTACTGGCCAACGGAGCAAATGTTATAGCTCTCTGGGATAAACCAAGCGGACACTCTTCGGAAGTATTTTAGGCAGATTTATTACGTGCTGCCTCAGCAAGGGTCTTTCCCCACAAAGGCTGAGCACAGGCTTCCGGTTAGGGCACACTTACATAGGTTAGAGCAAGCGTGGGAAAAGAGGGATGTAAATTAGGGCAGGGAGTTTCAAGTGCAGGAAGCTCTTTGTCTGCTGGCAACATTCCAGCAAGCTCAGGTCACAGGATGTTTTTATGGTTCTGCTTCATGACTGCTGGAAGTGGTGAGCAGAGCTCCCCTCCCAATACCCCGCAAACTTATCAATAACAGTTCAATTTCATCCTTTACTTGATGATTGATTCCTTCTACCCCACTCACCCAGCACACTGCCCACTCTGCACAAACTTCAGCTTAGCCTGAGCTCTCTTTTCTCTTGGGTGTTGGACACACTTGTCCCTGAATCCAGTTTTGTCTTTGCAAACACATTCAAAATTAATCAGTGCATTTTGCACAAATACACATATAATCACTGTTTGAAAAGGAGTAGTTCTCACAATTTTCCATAACAGAATCTGTTTTTACCTCTGCAGTGCTGTTACTGTCTGATAGAATCAGACTATTTTTAAAGAACACCAAAATAAAGCACAATTTCTTGCTTGCTAGGTATATATCTGAAGAATATAAAAGCACTAATCTGAAAAGATATATGCAGCTTTCTCTTTATAACTATGCAATTCACAATAACTGGGACATGGAATCAACCTGAATACACATCAACAGATGATTGGACGAAGAAGATATGATATATATATTCAATTCAATTCTACTCAGCTATTACAAAAGTTGAAATCTTGCTTTTGGTAACAACTTGGATGGAATTCAGGTGATTGTGCTCAGCAGTAATAAGTCAGAAAGAAAAAGAAAAATACTGGATAGTTTCATTCATGTCGAATATAAAGAAACAAAAGGTAATAAAACACGACAAAATTCTTTTAGACTCAAATCAATACTATGGTTACAGAGGGAGGAATGGGTAGAGGTTAGAGAAACAGGTAGCGGGGTAAAAATTCTAGAGGTGATTGGCACTAAAAACTGGTGGTGATGTGGAGTCATATACACATTGACTGAAGTGTGAGTATATCCTTTGAAAATTATAGTTTTGTAGACAAATGGTATATTAATAAAGAAAATAAAAAAGAAAACCCTTCTTGTTGTCAAAGGAGGAGATAATCTTTGCAGAAGTTCAGTTTCCATATGTATGTTGAGTTTGGATAACTTTGCAAGTGGCTCCTCCCAACTGCAGCCATTAGTTACTTGTTGGGTTTTCATTTACAATTTTGTGTCCACTTGTTTCCTCTGGTTAATGCAACTGCTGTCCCAGCTAGAGCAGAACAATTTTCTCTTTTGTCCAAAGGCTGAAAAGCACATTTAAAACATAGTAATGGACCCTGTCATTATTTTGTCCAAGAAGGTTTTGAGACACCTGGACTCAGTACATTTGGGCAGTCCTTTGATGAGAATTCTTGCTGTTTAGATAGAAAGTACGATTTCTACATTCTAATCTAGAAGTGATAAAATTGAAACTGAGCCACATAAGAATGCTGCTGATTCATTCTCACATAGTCTTAGTCATGCATTTATTGTCTATTTAAGTCAATAAAATAATGATTAATAAATAGAAACGCCCTCTTTAGACATGCAACTTCTTTGAAAGCAAATTTTCCATGCTTTCCAACAACTATCCTAATGACTACTCCTTAGGCAATTGCCTCCAGTACCCAATAATTGAATACTGAAACAGTCCCACTTTCTGTTAAATAATTTGAAAGAAAACGGTGCCATAACCCCAGGAAGGAAATAGCTCAGCTGCTGAGATGTGAAATCCATGAATTTAGAAATTATTCTGATTATTCTGCAGCAAGCAGGTCCCTGACAGCCACCCTCTTCCTTCCTTTTTCCCTGTGCTCCTAGAACCTGGTGAAATTATGTGTCCTTTGACTCATGCTGCTGAATAGCTCTTTCTATTCAGAGTGCTGTTTATCTAAGTTTTCTCTGATATTCACATTGCCAATGTATAATGCTTTATAAAAATTATAATGCTTTAGAATGCTTTATAAAAATTTCTGATGAAGTAACACCCTGTGCCCTATTCTTACCTATTTACCCACTTAGCAAATTAAATGTTTAATGTTGCAAAAATAACCATGTGAAATTAAATTTCAAAAAAAAAAAAGAGTTCAAGATGAGAAACAATTAGTTTAATAGAACTGGGCTTATCCTTGGTATGATCTGAATAAAAAATATAGTAGTGTTTTGCAATTTTCCATGTTCACATTTTTTTTCTGCACTATTTTAAGTCAAGTGTGGATAACATGGGGAAAATCCTTTGCATAAATGATCCAGTTTAATACATTTTTGTTGCCAGATTTTCAAGGGTGGCAAGTCGAATACTCCATAATATCCAGCTCTATCTCAGCCTTAGTTTCCTCCTGTGTAGCGTGAGTAGTGAGATTTCATGAACACAAAGCTTCCATTGAGGTCTGAAATCTCTATTTCTTCCATTTTAGGTGGATATGGGGCTAACGACAGCAAAGCAGATGATATCTCTCCTACTTTTATAAATAAGTTATCTACTCACCTTTCTGTGCTAACATTGGGCTGTTCAATATGCTTCATAGCATTTAATTTATGTTGTACCTATTTTCACATTATTCTTCCCCTCTAATAGGCAAATTTCTTCACAGAATACTTTAAATAACTCATCTCTATATCCCCCTCACCAATATTTATACCTGACTAGATAATAAATGTCTTTTAGACAAACATGTAATTGAACAAAATGTAGAATAGAAGTCTGTACTATGTCTTATTGACTAAATCCTGCCCACTGCCTGTTCTGTAAAGCTTTATTGAAATACTATAGCCCCACTCATTTACATATTATTTACACCTTTCTTACTGCTACAGAATTGAATAGCTGCAATGGAGACCACAGTCTACAAGCCTAGAAAAGCTTAAAATATTTATTATCTGACTCTTTTACAAAATGAGCAGATGCCTAATCTAGAGCATTGAGAAAAGAATTATTTCCCAAGAAACAGTCCAGTAATCCCAAGAGGTATTTATCTGTTCACAATTCCCTGAGCACATTTCTCTCCTAAAATATATGACAATATATTGAAATCTATCTTTCCCACTAGACTTTGGGGATATTGGCAACCTTTCTAGGGGTTCTGCATAATATAGGTCAGTGGTCTTTCAAATTTCTTACCCACTTGTTCCTTATAAGACTTTGGGGGAAAAAAAAAAGACTTTTAAGTTGTGATCTAAGTTATTTTATTGGAAATGTAGATTATTGCAAAAGGTAGTTTAGTGCAGATGTAAATATTGACATTTTAAAATGAAACTTTCATATGTAGCAAATGTGTGTATCGAAGTATTTGATACCACTTTCATTCATGTAAAGAGATTTGGGGTATATGCCTAGCAGTGTAGCAGCTGAGTTTGCTTCCTTTGAGCACAGTTCATATACATCTCAAGGACTTGAGTTCTTGTCCTGGGTCAAGGGAAGCAAACAAGATGAAAAACTAAATAAAATAAAATGCTTCTTCCTATTCTCTATTGCTGTTTGTTTGCCTACTTGCCTTCATTCCTGCCTGCACCTGTCATTTAAAAAAAAAAGGATTCTAGATCGAATGGAAAAAGTCACACGAGAAAATCGCTTCCATTCTAACAAAGAGAATAAGCAAGAAGTCTATAAAATCATTGTCTTTTGAGTCTATTTGGGAGAGCTGAGGTTAAAAGTCCACCTGATGAGCTGAGATCCAAGATGACAGGCACCTGTGAAGACAAGAATTTGCTGGGTGACACTTGGCACAGCAGAGAGAAGAGTAGCAGGTGGCTGCCACAGAGGTGGTGTTCTTAATGGGAAGTGTGAACTGATTGTGCTTCCACAGCTACCCTCTCCTGCCAACTCTGCTCATAGACCTCTATCTACTGCCCTCAAAAAAGATGGTGCAGGGGTCTAGGTCAATTGCAAAGGGTCAGGGTGATTTTGGGGGTTGAAGAACTGTTCTATATCTTGTTTTGTTAGTTCAAGGTGAAGAAAATTACAAATTTGTTAAAATAAACTAAAAATGTGGATACTATTATATGTAATTGATACATCAAAACTGAAAAGCATAATTTGGGGTAAAGCAAGTACCAGATTTTGATAAGTGATATGATATGCTTTATACAATTTTAAAAATATGAACCAATCCATAGCATGCATGTCATGTATAATAACATGCTTGTGAATGGTAAACACAGAAATCAGCATACAGGCACTTTGGTGGCAGCAAGATGGAAATAAGAGATAAAGATACAATGGGCATTATCTGAATTTGGTATGCATCATTTCCTCTTCCCAAATCAGAAGTAAATATGGCAAAAGTTTAAGATTTTATATTGCTGGATGATGGTCATTCATAGTATTGCTTTTGGTAATTAATGAAAGTAAACTGAAGTTAAACTTATAAAAATATTAAACAATCGATGGTACTTAAAATGCTTGACAAAAAGGAGGAAATGAGATGGAGCTTAAGGAGGGTCAGGCAGAAGAGTATGTTCAGTGTGTGGAGTTTTTATGCTTTTCTGCCTCACACAAAATGCTTCTAAAAGAACAATTACTGTCTTTGGTACAGTGTAATTTTCTTCTTTTCTAGGAAAAACAAACCCTTACTCCTCAGTGAAGTTTTCCACTTGTGAATGTGAAGGAGTTCTAGAGATCAGGTCTACCAGCTCCCACCTGAGGACAGGTAAATGTTAACACTTTTGCAATAAAAAATGTGTAACTTCTTCACACAGGTGAAATTATATTTGGACACTAGTTCTCTCAGTTTCCAAAATTCATGTTAATTCTGAAATCTCCACTTTTGTTGCTGCTGTGGTTTTATTATTATTTAGAACTAGAATTGAAATTTTTTCATTATTGCTTCATTCTTCATTTGCTTATAATATAATAACATTTTACAATAATACTGGTTTTCAGGAAAGCAAATTCACACCTCAGTCAATGTATATATCATACCAAGCACCAGTGTTCTAGCACTAGTAACTTACTTTATTAAATAAATTTTTTTTCCTGGGCACCCTCATCTCTTACCCATTTTGGTCAGTTCCATTCTCTTTGTAGCTTATTCTGGAGGAAAATGCCAATTACTATGCAGATAGTACTGAAATGTCCTGCTCTTCCTCCTCTCTCCTTCCCTTTTCTTCCTCCTCTCTCTTCTCTGTTCTGCTCTTCTAAACAAGAATGGCATCTGTGATCCTGATTATGCCTGATATCTTAATCTTTGTCTATTTCTTAGTGCATTTTTCTTAGTGATATGACCCCAAAACTCAGAAATACAGAATTGAATTTAATAATTTTCTGTAAATTGGTTTAAATTCGCTTTATATATTAATTTTCACCCATTATTTGGTACCTTATCCCGTAGACATGCATTGTGTTATGAGGACATCTCTATAAATACTGCTCATTGATTCACAGTTGTTGAAACCACCATTGCTTCAGCATGAGTGATCCCTTCAAGATTAAAATTTCTGTTGCTATAGTCCTTAAAGCTTGAAACCTGAGTCAAGTTTCCATCCCTGTAGGGACACTGGCCAGTCACCTCCTTGAGATCTTGAGGTCTTTTCTCATTCCCTAGATACTGCTTTTATAGCAATTAATTCTTCCATTTTCTCCTACATTTTGATCTCTTCCATCTCATCTTTTGTCCTCAACTGTAATCATTCTCTTCTTCATCTGCCCTTCCCTCAATGGTCTTATTTCTTTTAACCTCTCTTTCTGGTGGGAGCATGGGAGGAGTTGTGCATCAAATCTTCAGTCGTGAGTCCAGTAACACAGGAAGAACAGAAAGAGTGCTTCACTTCAAGTATGAGTGGTTTTATGCCCTGGAAATAAAAATAAAGTAGAAATAGTTTAGAAAGGTCTGGTGTCATTATTTTTATTTGCTTCTTGAGATCCATTATTTACCATTTAGCGAAATTGGTTACATTGTCTTGTGGTAGAAATCGAAAACACAAGATGCTAGCATTTGAGTAAATAAAAAAATAAATTTATATTCTATTAAGGTCTATATTGTTATGATCGAAATCAGTCTAAGAACCAATCTGTCATATTAGCCAACTCCAAGAACATTAATAAACACAAGCCATGCTTTATGTGTGTCAGCTAATACACTCAATGCTTTAAATTGATTGTCTACTCTAATTTTACAACATTGGAGTTTATAATTTTCATCCTAAAGCAAAAAAAGAGGTTTAGAGATGTCAAATTTCACCTTATAACTGGCAAAACAAGCATATAAACTCTGGAGACAGAAACACAAAGAAGTCCATCAACTAATCCCAGGAAGCGATAAATATGCTACTTTACATGGCAAAGGGACTTCATAGATAAGGTTAAGGAAGGACTTCGAGATGGGAATATTATCCTGAATCACAGTATAATAATAAGGGTCCTTAAAAAAGGAGACAGGAGCATCAGTGTTCAGAGAATAGATGTAAAACAGATAGCTTGGAGTGATATGCTTTGAAGAAAAAGGACGGAACCAGGAGTCAAAGAGTACAGCTGACCTCTAGATGCTGGGCAAGACAAGGAACAGATTTTCTTTGAGACCTAACAGCAACACAATCTTACTGAGACTTGGATTTTAGTCTTTTAGACTCATTTCAGAATTTTGATCTCCGGAAATATAAGATAATACATTTGTTGCAGGAAGTAGTATATGGACCGAAGTCCCTATAACACTTTTGCTCTAATGTTATATAATAAATCATATATTTTAACCAATTCATCAATTTGTCGGTTATATCAGGCAAATTAGGCTGAAGGAACACAATAATCTCCCTCTAATTAATATAAATCCATACCATCTCTGTTCATTTAGAAACTGCTTCATAATCATGATCTCAGTTTTTACTCTCTATGTTATGAAAGTGTTTTTTTTTTCTATATTCTTTTCATGAATTACTCTAGATAAGGCTACTTATATACTTTATTCAAAATAGACCATTAATATATTTAAACATGAATAACATGCAAATTGAATATTGTATTCAGTTATCCATTTGTACTCACTGTATAACAGCTTAATTTATTAGTTTTAGAATGCATAAATGAGTTGGTCACTCAAGGTAATCTCTTTATGTGCATGTTTTGAAAATTATCAAGTGAAAACCCAGATGCAGTTAATGTATCATCAAAACAGACGTATGAACCAGGATAATTACAACCAACCTTTTCATTAGCAGATATATTATTACAAGATTAAGAGTCTCTTCCCAAATGCCAGTCACTCTTGCAAGGTGATCTGGGGTGAATCTTCTGTCTTAAAGGGAGAAGCTCACAGTGTGTTCATTTATCTTCCACTTCAATAAATAAAATTAGACATAGATGGAAATTTCTGTATTTCCTGGCAATCACCGAGTTTACTTCATTCATTCACCAAATATTTATTGAATACATACTATATGTTGTAAAACAAACTACCTCGCCACACAAGCTAGACAAAATGTGTGGTTTTAAGTATGAGATTTAAAAAAATATATAAAAATGCATGAGGCTCCAGGGACATTCTATGAAAAACGAGGAAAATTGAAAAAGCAAAGATTCAGTAAGCAGCTTTTAGAAATAATAAATGAAAACAGTAAAGTAACAGGCTACAAAATTAATACACAAAACCTGTTGCTTTCTACACACAAATAATGAACATGCAGAAAGAAAAATAAGAAAAAAAACAATCTGATGTAAAAAATCACATTGAAAATAATTAAATAATTTGGAATAATTTAACCAAAGAGGTGAAAGATTTGTACACTGGAAACTGCAGCACGTGGTTAAAAGAAACAGAAGACACAAAGAAGTGAAAAACTATCCCATGCTCATGTATTGGAAAATATTACATAATTAAAGTGACTATATTACCCAGAACAATATACAGAGTCAATGCAATCTCCCTCAAAATCCCAATATCATTCTTCACAGAAATAGAACAAAATATTATGAAAGTTATTTAGAATTACAAAGACCCAGGAGCACAATCTTGAGGAAATACAAAGAGTCAGGTGTCACACTCCCCAACTTCAAACTATAAGACAAAGCAATAATAAAATCAGCATAGCATTGGAATAAAAACAGACATATAGATGAATGGAACAGAACTGAGAGCCCAGAAATAAATCCACACATATATGAACAGCTAATTTATGACAATGAGGACAAGAATATGAAATGGGGTAAGAACAGTTTCTTCAGTAAATGATCTTAAAAAAACTAAACAGTCACATTTACAAAAGAAATTACATCACTATATAACACCATACACACAAATCAATTCAAAAGGAATGAAAGACTTTCATTTAAGACATGAAACCATAAAATACAAAGAAGAAAAAAAATAGTTAATATGCTCCTTAACATTAATCTTAGAGATATCCTTGTAGACTCAACTCCAAAAACAAGAGAAACAATAACAAAGATAAACAAATGGAATTATGCCAAAATAAATGGCTCTGCATTTTGAAATAAACTATGTTCAAAACGAAGAGGTATCGTATGGAATAGGAAAACATGACAAGGAGCTAATATCCAAAATGCATAAAGGACTCATAAAACTCAGGGACAAATAAATAAATGACCCAGTTAAAAAATGAGCAGAGGATGTAGCTATACACCTCTCCAAAGAGGTACATAGGTTGTCAAAAGGCACATAAAAGTGTGTTCATCATCTTTAGAGATTTGAAAATAAAACAAAACTCACACCTGTTAAGTGAATATTATTCAAAAGACAAGAAGCAACAAGTGTTGGAGAGGATGTGGAGACAAAGAAATGCTTGTACGTTGTTGGTGGGAAGATAAATTGGTGTAGTCGTTACGGAGAACTAAAAACAGAAAGTTCATATGATCCTGGTGTCCTGTTTCTGCATGTGTACCTGAAGAACGCAAAAACACTAATTTGACGAGAGGAGTGCACCCTCGTTTTTACTGCAGCATTATTTAGCCAAGGTTGGAAACAGCCTAAGTGTTAGCTAATAGATTATTGGAGAAAGATGTGGTACATTTACACAACTTAATACTACTCAGTTACAGAAAACCAAAGGAATCAAAATCCTGCCTTTTGCAATAACATGAATGACCCTAGAAGGCATTATGATTAGTGAAATATGTCAGAAGATGAAAGACAAACATGTTGTAATTTTGCTTCTTTATGCTACAAACATAAGTCGAATGAATGAATTAGTAAGTAAAATAAACATTTTTGTCTAAATGCATATGATCAACAGAATTTTAATAAAGGTGCCAGGATAATTGAAGAAAAGATAGTATTTTAACAACAAATATTGCTAGAAAAGTTGTACATCTTTATGAATACAACAAATCTCACACCATGAAAAATAATTTAAAATAGATCATAGACCTAAATAAAGGGTCAAGATGCTAAAACTTGTAGAAACATAGTTGATCCAGATGTTAACTCAAGAGAAAGAAAAGTATTTGTGCATTCAAAGATTTATATGTGAATGCCTTTAGCAGCATTATTCAAAATAGTCAAATAATGAAAACAGCTCAAATATCTGTTAGTGATGAATGGATAGATAATCATTAGTATAACTAGACTGTAGGAAATACTAAGAAATAAATATGAACAAAGCACAAAATAATTTGAAAGTAGGTATGAAGTGGATAAATCTTGAAAGCATTATACAAAATATAATATGTTTTGAAAAGTCTACCTACTACTGGAAACTTATTTATTTACATATTTATTTGTAATTATAGAAAAAACAAAATACCACATAGTGTGAGAAAGCAGATCACTGCTTGCCTGAGACTGGCAAGGAGGAGGAAGGATTGATGGCAAAGGGACCTGAAGAATCTTTAGGGAGTTGTAATTCTTTTATACCTTTATTACTCTGGATGTTTCACAACTGCTAAAATTCATTAAATTATATACCTAAAACGAGTAGTTTGATCATATGCAAATTAGACTCAATAATGCCAATAAGTGTGTGAGAACTTCCCAAGACACAAACCTGAATTATATTAGCACATCAGATAGCAAATTCAGTTGACTTTTCTAAAAGAAAAAATATCAAAGTTGCATGTTTAATTGTTATACTATTAAAAATATTTCTATTTTTGGTTGAAAGAGCAAATTTTATTGCTTAGACCCTCTCTGTAGAATTCCTACTCTTTCCTCAATAATAGTAATGGCCTAATAAAGAGATGTTAGCAGATCTAAACTGAATACAAAAGTGAAGACTTTTTTCTTCAACACAAGTTATGAAATGTCTCTGAGATGAGAACTAGCACCAAGAAATATAAGAAGGATCGTAAGTCATGTTATAAAGTTTTGTAAAGTGACCTTAAATTGTAGAAGCCAGGGCGACTCTGTTAAATGCAACTTCACTTCCATCCTCAATCTGATGAAAATTCTCACGAATGCTTGCTACCTGTCAAAGAGTGAACTGAGCTATAAGTAGGAAGACCTGTAGAAAATTAAGGAAAAATTGTTTCAGGTCTAACATCCAAGTCTCTAATCCATTTTGAATGAATGATTGTGTTATTAGAGTGTAAATTCAAAACTTTTAGGTTTCTAAAATGTAGAGGTTCACACATCCAATGCTAGGAGTCAAAACATAGTCATCTTGACACTTCTACCTGACCTAAAATTAAACAGAATATTGCAACTGCTCCCACTTGTCTTTTGCAGAATAACAAACAAAATTACTTCATAGCCAAGACAATATATTTTAAATTGAAGAATAAATGCAACCTGGTGCCTAAGGGTCCATGGAGCTCAGAGTCCTAAAAATGATCTATCCCAAGAAGTAATGCACTTCTATTTTAGACTTCAAGTCTTATGGCATTATCATCATTAAACAAAATCAATATGCCTTTATCATCACAGAACACTGAATATATGGAGACTATTCAGAAGTTTAACTGTTTAAAAAAAATCAATTTCATGAATATTACAGAAGTGGCCAGACATCAGATGGAAGCAAATATAGACTCACACTTATAGACAAAACACGGGGAGAAGTTGTTCATTTAGTTAAATGAATGGGAAAAGTCTGAAAACTAAATTTAGTATAAGGACAAGTCCTCTCCAGGAGACACTTGATAATCTGAAAGTCACAACCACAATTTAGTAAAAGCACCAATACACACACACACACACACACACACACACACACACACACCCAAAAAAAATGCTATTTTACTGATAAAAGGTTGTTGGAGGATTATTAAAAACTGGACATCTTGAATGACTGATTATCCAATTGATTAATCACTCAAATCAATGTCTTGGAAACTGGAATATATATACATATATAAGTGTATATATATATATATATATATATAATCAAACTAAAACTCAGTGCAACTATAGATTAGTTTTACTTGATGTTTGCTTTATATTGACTTCTAATATAATACCTGGAAAATGACTTGATGTTGAGTTGCATTGTCTGTTGACTATGACAATATTAGATTCTCTTCAAAGGGTTACTCTCATTACCGGGAAAGAACATGATTGCCCACATTGTCAGAACGTACAGTACCTTGGTAATACACACATTCCTAATTTCTTGTTCAAACAAATATCCTATGTGGTTTGTTTGAAGTATTTTCTTATGAGTATTCTCAAAGGACAGGTGAATGCTGGTGTCAGTGATTTTTTACAAACAGCTCATTTCAGTTCCACAATCACTATGTCTCTTCAAAAGAAGGACTATGGGGGTCGTTCATAGTTACTTTTACATTTTTGTCAAAAAAAAATGCACTCATAGAAAAATAGTTGACAGTTCAGAATGAAAAGTAGAATCTCTGACTCTTCCCCATCCCTTTTTCCAACGTATCTGCAGAAATAACCACTTAACTATGTCTTCATTTAGTTGTTTCTATCCACATCTATGTATATGCCCATGCCTTCATTTTTAATTAATAAAGACAGGCTCATACTTCATTGTTCTGAGAATAGAAACTGACCTAATAGAAAAACTAACAGAAAGTTAAACATTTTGCTGCCATTTAATAATTTTGGAATAAACTCAGAACTTTGGTATTTTTCAGGCGCAGTTAAATTTTTACAACAATTACTACCAAATCTGATATTGTCTGTCTTCTGAGTACTACAGCTAGGATGCTAGAGAAAGTCTACCTCCTTGGAAGCCTGGTTTCATCACTTCCTTGAGGTGTTACTTTGAGCAAGCTGCCTTAACCTTTTGTGGCTAGGTCTCCTACCCTGAAAAATTGGGATATAGCATAATAGGTCTTAAACCTATAACATTGCTGATAATATTCTTCATGCTCTGCCACTACCTATCTTATCAAACCACTCCTTGTTCACAAATTCTTTAACTAACCTTATTCACACTTTAGGTCTTTATGTAAGCAACTTCCTTCTGTCTTTGCTTTTATATCGCCCAACTTCCTTCTGGGTAATTGTCTCATCCTATGTCTCAGCTAAAAAGTCCCTCTCTGAGAAAACCAGACTTTTATAAAGGCATTCAAACAGTGCACTTATGAGAATGATATGAAGCAGTATTAATAATTAATTCTGAAACAGTAATCATAAATTGGTATTGTCATTACTGGTTATTTAAACAAGAAGTGGCCTGTCTTAGTCTGAAGATCATAAAGTGCTTTTTTCTCAGAGAAGGACAATTCCAATTTATGCCTATGATCTTCGAGTAATTATCAGAACTGACTCATATCACTCTTATAAGTGTACCATTTGGATGAATTGTCCCAGACAAACTGGGGCAAATGCATTTTCTGCTTATTATATATTGTTATAGTATTGTCTACTTTTATGTTAATTAATCATGCAAGTATATGTTGCCTCTTTTTTCTGGCTAGATTATAAACTCAATGTGTCTTACTCCCCATAGCATTCCCAGTCCTCATGTAATGCCTAGGACATTGGTTTGAAACGTTGAATGAATGAGTGAGTAGTAGATTTTGTAGATTTGGGGGGTTATCATTAATCTCACTTCTCTCCTCCTGGATGATTTAGGCCTTTACATAAAGTTTACTTTGAAGAGTTAGAAAATTCATCCATGTGTGACTTCTATATAGGTCTTGAACTCTTGCCATTGGGTCCTTACCCTTGACAGCTTTCCTACAATTTTAGTTTAAAGCAATGCAGTGGTGCTTGTGTCTGAGACAATATGTTAAAGTGTCCACTGTTACTTGTGTAATCACAAGGGTCTGGGTAAAGACCAGTAGAGTCTGGAAACATACATACTTCAATGAATGTTTCAGGCAACATGTTCATTTATTTTCAAATAACTGTAACTTGGAAATTGCAATTGTTCAAATGGAGCCAATATTGACACTATCTTGAGGCTTCTATCTCTATGACAGAAGAAATAGTAAAGTGGTCAAATTTGTTTGAGAATGTTTAAGGTATTTTTGAATTTTAGAACTATAGATAAAATGTACAGTAGAAAATATTGCAAAGTTGATAAAATATACACATTTTCATCTTGGTTCTTCTGTACCGCCACAGGTAAAACATCTAAGTAGGTCATATGTCATTGATGGTACTTCCCATGTTTGGGTTCTTTGTAAATTACTGTGAATACAATGTCTGACTCACTCGTTGAGGATTAGGTGTGCAGACTCTCCCTTGATCACATTCCATGGCTTATAGCAAGGTACACACTCCACTGAACAGGAAATTGGACCAGTTAGTGGAAACCATTTAGACAATGGAACATAAGCATACATGTCATTAGCAGCACAACATTTTTTGCTTCTGAACCTCAGTGACCCAACCTCATTCCATTACCTACTTTGGAATGAATTCAGAAAATTGAATATGTGTTCTTATGCAAGAATTTAACTTGTGAACTAGTTTTATTTCAGAATCATTTCTTTAATCACAAAGCATACTAAAGTTTTTCCTTAAAAGCCCTCTGAAAAGTCTTAATGTTTCTAGAGATACTTGCACATACATTCCATTCATGGCATTGAATCATTCATTCCATAAGAGATTTGCTAAGAAATCCCTTCTGGGTATGCTGGATCAATAAAATTTTAAAAAATGAGAAATAACTGCATTAGTCTCTTTGATTTTTGACCTTACTATAAGGTCAAAATTGAGGTCCGTTTTCTATCATTCCCTATCTTTTTTTTTTCATTAGAATGCCAAGATTCATTCTAATGACAAGTTTCCCAGGGGAAAAATGAGTTTTCTGATCTCATTTTCTCTTTTAGAAGTTTCAGGTTTCAAAATGATTTTCTAGTTCCCTATGATTTTTCATAATTTCAAGATGTCATATCTAGTTTAAATAAGAGTATAACATTTTTAATATTTCCTGTATGCAATAAAATATTAGCCCACTATATTTTCTCATAATTTTCTCCTTATTTGTAATATAAATATGAAAAGGATAAAAGGTGACACAATATTTAATATTTAATGTTTTTCTTCTTTATATTCAAAAGATCTTACTGAAAATAAATCACTTAATTAGAAAAAAAATTGTATTTCACTGAATACAGGTGGAGTCTTTTTTCTTACTTAATTCTTTGGTAATAAAAATCCAGTCATTTTGTAAAAAATTTAAGTTAGTTGACAGTAACTTCATTATAGACACAAGCAATTTTCAAAGTTACTTCTACATTAGTCTTTTTTTAAGCTGTTCTATTTTGATCAAAGAAGGTAAGCTGTACATCTACTTAGTTTTTTACCTCCATAGTTACAAATAAACATTAGAAAGAATGAGGGTGAGATAGGTTGGAGAGGAAAACAAAGTGAGGGAAAATAAAACTAAAATTGAGATTCACTCTAATTCCTTAGGCACTTTTGGTTTCAGATTCATTAGATGAGTATTTTAACTCCTTTATTTATTTTGGTATATTTTTTAAGGAATTCTGCCAGGAGTTGAATTTAGATCTAATTTCGACTTCTCATTTTCACTGGGGATTATATGATCGAAAGAATATTATTAATTTTTTGAAATTAAGCAGATTTAGCCATGTAAACATTTTAATGTATTCACATATACCTGCCATTATTTCCATATTAATATAAAATTTTGATAAAGTCATGACTGTTTACTACATCTTTAAAATGATATAATAATTACAAGAAAAAATATAAAGTATATGTGTGTTTGCTTCGCTTTTTCCCAAAATCTAGACTGATCACATATACCGTTTTATATGGGCAGTACCATTTATTTTTTCATATTTTCCAACTATTACATCATTTTAATATAAATATGACTTTTTCCTCTTTTTAATAAACCAGCCCCATCTTTAATGTGGGGCAAAAGTGGCTTCTGAGTTGTCCCAGGCCCAGTGTGTTGAGGGGGCTAAAAGTAGCTGCCCCTTTGCCTTTCATTAAAGACAGCTCTTGCTGGTATAGACTGCGGCAGACCATGCCAGCTGCGGCTGTTCCTGCTCCCTTGACATAGAACCAGAAGCCTCATGGGGAAGAGGATACCGACCCCCTACCCCACGGTTGCCTATGTCTTCAAAGGGAGCAGAATACCACATGGTCCATCACAGATAAGTGTCATGGGGGTTATTTCTGGCATTATGGGGGTTACTTCTAGCTCTGTAGGGGGTTATTGTACATTTCTGACACTGGGATGCTTAACGAAGCATGTTTTAGGCAGGACATTTAGAGGGGGCTTAGAGGGACGCCAAATTTGGTTGTTACTTTAAGTACCAAAACTCCTTGCATTGACCCTGGCTGTTTGTATGAAGTCCTGCTGGACCACATGTTGTTATAAGGCAATTGCCCAGGGCATTACATAGTAGTTGATTATTGCTGGCTTAGCTGCTCTGCTCCTGCTGCCATTGCTCTGCTTCTGCCCTCCCCTTAGTTACCAGAGCATATCCCTGTCTCGTTGATTTTGCCATCCCAATGCTCTGTTTTTGTCACAAAGAAATAAGGTTGCCTACCCAAGGCAATTATTTATTCATAATCTCTGGAAGAAATAATTCTTTCATCCAAATTTGACCCATATCTGACTATAAAAACAGTAGCAGAGAATTCAGATGTCATCTTTGTAATAAATTTAGTATTAATTTATGTAGGAATAGCTAGATTTCCTGGGATAGGACAAGATTATCTTTAGAAGTGTTAAGGACTAGCGATACCTCATACTTAACAATTGTTACAGAGTTTCCTATGTCATAAAATTATAAACATTTAAATAGTAGAACTCCTACTCAATTCCTCTGAATATTTAGAGGCTGATATTGACTTCAAAGATTTGGGAACTCCTTTCCATGAACACAAAGATCCTATTGGACTCAATTTTTTTTCCTTTGCACTGTTTAAAGCTTGTCAATTTATGTGTGTGTGTGTATGTGTGTGTGTGTGTGTGTGTGTGTGTGTGTGTGTGTGTGTGTGTATCCACAAAGGTCCTTACTGCCACTGCTGAGCTGAGCTGCTGAGTTTCGGAATCACCTGTCTTTGTTTTTACAATTTTTTAGTGTTCTAAAATTGAGAAGAGGTGCTAATTCCTTTGGAGCATGAAAAGAGACAGGTATGTGTTATACATTTACAGCCACTGCCCCCCCGCCAAAAAAAACCTCCAAAACCTTAATAGTCTGCAAGATCCTTTCTTCTAATAGAACTCTTATTTGGAGTGAGATATTGCCACACACTGCAAAATACAGAGCAAATTATCGGGGGGAGGGCAGCTAATTATGTGAAAAATAAACAAACTCTACCTCCCACTTATTAGGAAAAAAGACAGAAATCTGAATATTTTCTCAAAAATTCTTAGAATTCCATGAGGTCAGTTTTATGACTGATCTGCTAGACAACTATCCAGAAGACAGCCTTCTTCGGTCCAGGGTTCCCAAGACAGCCCTTCACGGGACTGTTCCTTCTGCCATGTGCTCTCTTTTCAGGTAAGATCGACTAGGTGATTTGCAAAAGTCAGTATAAAGTGAAATGTGAATCCCTTTGTTAAAAAATGAAAAGATTTTCAAGTTAATGGAAGCTAAGCATTAAACCTAGCACAGGGCCCATCTGAGCCCAGGACAGAGGAAGGACACCTGTGAAGTTGGCCTGCTGGCAGGAGCTGATTTTACTCACCACTCTGCTTCTTTAGTGTTAGCACGTGAAGCAGTGGAAAGACCATGGAGGCACAGAGACCTAGTTGAAAGTCTGACTCTTTTCCGTTTAAAAATGTGAGTGAGAATGGGATACAGTCTTAGCCTCTTGCATAGCACCACCCTGAGGGGTATCTGCTCAGAACATCAGGAGACTCAGTCAACAGCTCCAGGAGGCCTGGGTATAAGTTATGGAAAGACTTAGTTTCTTGTGCAAGTGAATAAGGTCTCATTTGAGTGAGTATAGAGCATAGCTTTACTGATTTTACTCTGTTCTGTAGCCCATACCCTAGTGCTAGCTTACAAATATCTTGTGAATTTGGTCACAAGGAAAGCTGAGTCAGATGTTCTTGCAAGGATCAGAACAACCCATCCTCATATCATGAAAAATAATTCAAAAAGCTCAGCATCTGTCAATGTCATATTTGTGCACAGCAGGTGGCATATTGTTGTCATCACAAATGAAAGAAGACCTTTTTCTTTCATTGTTTAAATTTATTAACACCAAATAGGAAATAGTATTTTATTTTTTTGCTTTAAATTGACAGCTGTTATTTGCTTAAATTTTAATTCACAGAGAAGGAGATCCTTTTAAAGCCTCTAGCTAAAACAAAATTATATCTGGTGTTGGAATAGTAGTTAACTCACCCAGAAACTTCCCGCATTCACATTTTTAAGGCATATGCAGGAGGGATGTGCCCCGGTGGCACAGAAGTTGGCTCAATGCCCTCTGATGGATGCAGGCCACATGTTGCTGGGTGCTAATCCTGATCCCTGGGCAAAACAAGTGTGAACAACTGAATGAAAAATAAAGTGTTTCTTCCTCCTCTCTCTTCCTGCCTGTTTGCCTACTACTGTCCTCATTCCCACCTGTACTTTTCTTTTGATTAAAAAAAAATAAAAGAATATAGAGGAGGAATTAATAGGAATATTAATCAGGTAAGCAAGAAGGAAACACATCATGCCCAGTATTAGTTTGATATAACTGATCAATAAAAATTTTAGAGCTACTGTTAAATAATTTTCCCATATTTCTTACTACTCTGTATATAAGATGCCTGTTTATCCTTGAAAAGAGTTTCAATATTAGAGCAGGGAGTTTCCCTTTGGACTTGGATTAAGTCCCTGAATATTCTTCCAGTACTGACTGATACTTGAGAATGCTCATGCTTTTCTGGAGCGTCTTAAACAAATGAAGATATTGATACCTGGAGACATGAAATGAACATGCTGCCTGGGGTTATGTGTTTATAGGAATGATGATGTTTCCATGTTTTCAGACACTGAGAAGACTGTCTCATTGAACAAATGTTTGTTCCTCTTGATGAATGAGGTTCTGCCCAGTGTATTTATTACTTGATTGTGTTTATATTATATTCCTTTGTGTTTGTCTCTGTCTACATGAGTAAGACTAGATTTTCAACTTGCAAATGGCACAGCTAATGCTCAGAGTCATTTAATGATGCTTCAAACTCCTATATATACATGTAAGCCAGTCTGAGCATGGTTCACTAACATTATTAGAGAGCTCTTTTGACACTCAGTTTTCACATGACACACATGAAATATGAAGCCAGCCCGAAGTCATAATTTTTAATGCTTGATTTTTGACAGATCTTGTCCTAGACAATGACACCAACATGCAATTAGCAAATATGGAGTCAATGAGAGGTTGAGGGATTTGATTACACAGGATAGAATAGATGACATTCTCACACAGAACTTTCATAGGAAGCATCAGCTACAGGTACTCAGTCCCCTAGAGGAAGGAGGGTTGCTAACACAGGCAATCCTCTAGAAACATGAGGATGGATACTTCAGAGAGCTACAAGTCCACTAAATTTAAACCAAGTTTAAAACATACAAACCATTGACAGATGAACTATTACAGTGAATGAGGTCTGAAATTTTGCAAGATCTTTGGGTGGCTGCTTTTGACACGAAATGGGAATCTTTTGTTTGTAGCCATTAGTACATTAATTTCGTATCGATAACGTATTGGTTTCAGGGAACGGAAATGAATTGGAATTTGGTGGGGAAAAACAGATGCACACTATAACACTGGAGGCAAATTTTGAAATCAGTCAAGCTCAGCTGTAATATGGATAGTCCTATGCTGTTTTGGGCAAGTTACTCACAAAGATCTGAACCTTCATTTCATTATCTTTTAAAAAGAGCCATATCTACTATAATGAAGTGAAGTAGTATAAAGCAGTGATTAAAAGCATCAGACCCAATCTAATAACTTCCTAACCTTCATCAAGTTACTGAACTCTGGACCTCCATTCCCTCATTTATACAATGCAGTTAATGACATCTATTTCACACAGTTTTGAGAATTAAAGCTCCTGGAACATAATAATTGCTCAATAAATATTAGTTATTATTCATGTTCAACAAATATATTACCTGCCTTTTATTTATGTGGCCACTGCCAAGATCACTAACTAATGAACACAAAGTGCTTTGGCCATAGAAAACACCCAAGAAATATTTGACTAATGCAAGCCTCTTGGTATGTCCTTAAGATTTGGTTAGATTTTGAATACTCAACCATCATTCTTTATGTGTTGCTTGCTTTTTCTTTTTTCACAACTGGTCTTGCTAATTCATAGTGAGTGGGGTCCTATTTTGGAATATTTTTTCCCCAATTCCAAAAATAAAATTAGCAGAAAGAAGTGGTTAATTTACTCTCTTTGAGGTCTTCTTTTGTCCTTAGGGCTGATAGGGACCAGGTCAGCTAACCTAGAAGACAGATGGAGTGGTCACAGTTATCTTTTTATAAAGGTCCCTGAAATTGAAAACAAAACACTATTTTTTCAACTTTCAAGATCAAATGTGGGTGTAGACTAGAATACTCTTATAGGATTAATGGGTGTGAGAATCTTTTATAAGTAATATTTGAAGAACTTATAAGCACTTCTCTGCAGAAAGAGGTCATAGTTTTAGAAGAATCTTAGAGATGTCTGTTATTAAAAAAAGATTAAGGAGTAGTGAACAAAGTGTTTCAGACTGAAATAGATTAAAATGATTTTGCAGTCAAAGTGTGGAGTTTTGGAGTATAAATGCAAAAATAAAGAAAGGCTGGAGTCATAAATATGTGGTCAAGCTCATTAGATTCCAAAAGGGATGAAAAATACGTGTCATGGGAAGGAGTTACTAATGCTTACTGTCAAGATGCACTAAAGTCTGCTTAATCCATGAACCACAATTAATTAGGTCTTTGAAAGGTTTTTCTGAGAGATCATAATAAGGCATTTCAATTACACAGCTACAATTGCAACCTATTGATATTTGATATGCTAATTTATTTGAAATTTAAAACTCTTAAAAAGGAAACTTTGAAAGTAAAAACAACAAAAAGTCAAAAAATGATGTTATCTTAGTATTCTATGCTACTTAAATGTTATTGACAGTGCTTAAGGATAAAGTATGGCAACTTCTACAGTGCATAAACAAAATACTGTGACATAAGCGTATTAGCATCTTGTGAGAACAAATTCCAGTAAGCACCTACGAAATTTCAGAGTCATTTTGCAAGAACAGGCATTAGGGAGGATCTGGAGTTTGGATAGATTGACACCTCAGAACATTCTTCCTATTGTTAATGAATGAATGTATCAAACACTCAATTTCTATTCTATCTGAAGCATGGGGAATTCCCAAGAAAAGATTTCTTAATACTCTGAACTGAGCATCAGAAAATATCACCTGTTTTACTCCATTTCCCAATTTACTTTATTTTTTTCTCTTTTTTTTAGTGGTAAGATAGTTGTCAGGGATGACAGGAGAATGGGTATTAAGCAAGCCATGTAGATTAAGTGTTCTCAAACTTGATTTGGTAGATTATTTTAAAAAGCAGATGCAAGGTACAGAACTGAAATTACCAGAAGGGAAAGGGGTGAGCAGGGGCAAATGATGGTGAAGCCCACTGGACAATGGGGAAGAATGCTTGGTGATTTGGTGGAGGGCATAGTGTTTTGAAATATATCTAAGAAATGCAGAACTTCTACATAGGAAATCATTTGAATACGTAGAATAATTACTACAATAAAAATAAATTAAGAAAAACAGATGCAAGTTAAGACAAATATCTGAAAACATTATAGTTTATTTTCATGAAAATCATTTCTGCTCATATTTAAGGATATTTCAATCTGTATTAAATTTGACCCATAGATCATTTCTGATTATTTATTTATCCCATCTTGGTTTCTGGTTCCTAGCATCTATTTTTCCTCTAGGTACCTCTCTGATCTGCCTTTGCAGACCTATGGACTATTTCTACATAGCTTGTCATCAATTGGATTAAGGTGAAACTAATCCCCCACCCCAGTGTAACCCAATCTCAGGAGCTCATGACCTCTATCAGGCAGTAAGATAATCTGTTTCAGTGATTTATTTGGAGGTAAGTGTGTCCTAAATTAGGCCAAATGGACAACACTAGAATGTTTCAGGACTTAAGTATTGATAGAATATTAATCTGGAACTTCTAGGTCCTACTGTAGAGGAGAAAATAACAGACAAAGAAACTAAGACAGAGAAACAGTAGTGGTTGTTTATTTGCCTCCAACCATATCTGAAACTGTAACTACACATTAACTTTATGATACTTGGGTCATTATTCCTAATTCTCTTTTTTTAGGAAGTAGAGAAAGATGAAAGAGGGAGGAGATTGTTTCAAAATCTATTTTGAAATGGGTTTCTCTAAAAAATCATAAAAGAACACATTATGTTTCTCTTGCTTGTAAAATCTTCTTGCCTTCTCTTTACTTTCCAAATGTCTGCTTACTTTTCAAAGCCCAGCTGAAGCCCCACCTCTTTCAGGAAGTCTTCCTTGAATTTCCCAGCCTAATGAACTCACCTTCCCTTGACCTCCTACAGTACTTAGTATTCTTAGTTTTTATATCTTGTCTGCCAGGAATTGATTACTCTGTAGTTCTAGCCATTTGTTTTTAGGCGACAGCATTACCCCCAAAGGGTAAAGTCAGTCCTTAATGTTCCATGTTCCCCAGCCTTTGTCATAGAAAGCTATACATAGTAGGTGAACAGTACATACCTGTTGCTTTAATTCATGTAATGAAAACAGATACAAAAACATTTCTTAATCCACTTATTAGTCTAGAATAAAACCTTGCATGAGACACACGATTGCACAGTCATAAAGAAGATAAACAATTACTAGGGATTCCGGCTATCAGGATGATGCTATCTGGTGTAAAGGGAAGAATAAATAGTGACTATCTGAAATTTCATTATATATATACATATTACATGATGAGCATTTTTCATTGCTAGTGAAAAAAGGGGCTGTTGACTTCTTTGTATCTTTACTGTTCATTTTATTTTCAACATTATAAGAGTCTTGGTCACAAAAAAGAAGATATATTTATTTTATAGGAGTCAATGCCACCACATTAAGAGCATTCAACAAATCACCAAGCTTTCCATGTATCTACAACCTCATTTCACTAGAGAAGACGGTAGACGTCCTCCCTTGAGGACTTGGCTATTGCAGTCTCTCTCTTTGTTAAGTCTTGGCTATTGTACTAAGCTCATTCTTCAGTCTGCCTTCCATCAGTTTGCAAAACTTATTCCAATTAGCAGCCAGGCTGATTTGGATTAAATCATCCAGATTTTCATGGTAACATTAACTTTCATAGATGTGTTGTGAATACACTTTGTGAAAGGACTAGAAGAGGTTCAGAACACTGTGAATCAAAGTTCCACAGAGAACATAGGTCTAACAAGAGAAGGAAACCTAATTATCTGTCTTTGTCATGTAAGAATAGACAAAGCGAGGGTCCACATGACAAGCCTCTTCACAGTACCTCCCTGTACCCAATCCATCACTAATTCCCACTCTCCAGAAATATTCCTAGCACCCCAACTCTATACTCCCAATTCACTCTAATGGACTGAGTCTACCAAGGGCTGGATGTCTCTAAATCAGAGAAATATGAGGTAGTTAAATACAATAAAATTTTCCTAATCACATAGTAAATTAGGAGCTTCCAAAGCATAGCTCTTCATTTCTGGTCTATTATTCAGCCAGTCTTACTACCAATTATATATTTTTTTAGATATGGACGAATGGCTTTCTGACATATTTGTATTTGAATAAGATGGTTTTTTTAAAAAAATTCAGTCGTTTTGTCCTCAATTCACATTTTATCAGCTTTGTCTGATAGATGGTATATATAGCATTAATCCTCTGTTTGATCGGTTTCCCACACTGATCATTGAAAGATTCCTTGGTGAGTATTTATTTTCATATTCCCATCAGTAACTGGTAGCACTTCAAGGTAAAGGTGTATTTCTTAGTCATTACATATTTGACTAATGCCCAAAATTGATTCCAGTTCTAATCTCCTATTGCTTCCCTATTGCCTGAGAGATTTAAGATTGCTGCATGAAAATAGCAATTTGAAGAGATGAAAGTTTAACAAATGCTATAAATAGCAGCCAACCTCTTGCTATTACAGTTGACTCTAGCTCCACACCCATTTCCTTTTCTATTGTCTGTTGTTAACTATTATATCTGAAGTGAAACTTGTTTCTACTAAAATCAGTAGAATGAACAATGAAACCATAAAGAGATCAAAAGATTAGTGAAAGAATTTGCTCTCTTTCAAACACAGAGAATGAACCTGACTTTCAGGGATTCATACTGACCAATCACCTTCGGAGTTCTCAAGCTTGATGCCTTTATTCTCTTCTACATTCTTCTAAGGAATATCCTGAGTGTTCAATTTATGAAGTCTTGTAAACAAAAGAATGTTCATGGAAAGACGTTGTTGCATTCGGTGTCTGGATAGGCTTATGTCTGCAAATCCTAAGACTTAACTTCTGCTGAATATCCATGCAGCACTTGCCAGCCATTCTTTCCACTAATCTTGGAAATTTATGCAAGTGCTAGACCTGCAGGTAGGATGTTTGTAGAGTTGTAATTTGACAAGCCAAAGATTATTTGCTTCGTCTTAAAAGAAAAAAGCATCACTCGAAAATGTATGGTTATGGTAGATAGAGATCTTGGTTTATCCTATCTTCTGAAGTTTGTGGTTATTCCTTCTGGTTTCTCTAACCCCCACCACAACCCTTTTTACCCCACTAATGTTTCTGTCTTTTCTGGCTTTCAGTGGAAGTGTTCTTGGGTTTTGGCCTCTGTTCCTGTTGTTTTGGGTGTGTATGTACTAGTCCCTCCTGCTCTTGGGAAAATATACAGACATCCACAGCTGGAGTCTCTGACCTCTGTGCTGAGCTTCTTGTGTTGAGCTGACACATAGGGGTTTGGATGACATGAAGGTGCTTCCTCAGTTCTCAGACTGAACATAGACAGTGCCACTTCCTCTCTGCTGGTGCTAACTAAATGGAACAGGGCACCTTGCAAAGTAGTCCCTCGTAGTTTCCATGTGACATGGCACAAAAAGCCTTGCTTGCTTTTCAGAACTACTTCATCTCTTGTGTCTGAAGTTTCCATCATCTCATTACTCACTGTCATCCTGAGGTAAAGCCCAGGGTAATATGGAGCTGCATTTCTGAGAGGAGAGCAACCTTCTCAGCCGTGTCGCCTACTCAGAGTTTTATAAAAGAAGGAATATGGTGGTGACATGCTCAGTCTCTGAAACCAGTCTGACTGGGCTTAAAGCCTAACTCTTCTCCTTACCAAGTATATGATTGTAGCAAAAGTACATGACTGTAGGCAAAGCTCTTGCTCTTCCCATCCTTAGTTTACATTGTAATAATATCAACCTCATAGAGTTGCAGTGAGTTTTAAGTGAATTACATATATGACATCTAGAACAGAATCTGGCAAATGGAAATAGCGAATGCATAGTGTTTCTCTAAACTTCTAACTCTTCCTGATACTGAATGGAGAGTTGTTTTTTCTGAAATACTTCACACTTAGGAACATTCTTGAAGCAATAAAGAAGGTAGTTATAAGCAACATTTTGAGTCTTCCATATGATTACCGCCACTACACATTGAAGACTTCTTCAAATTAGGAGAATTAACTCTGATAACAGATATTTGAAACTGCCGCTGTCACAGAAAGAAATGAGCAAAAGGAATATAGCCAAACTGGTTAGGAAAAAAGTATCAGAGCAGTGTATCATGTAGTGAATGAATAGAATTAGGGTGCTCTCACTTTAAATAATAGGAATTTCCATAAATAATTTCGCATTTATAATTTTATATTTTTTTTCTGACAGAAAACTTCCAAAGTTCCACCCCTTCCTGTAAAATATGCAGTTGCACAAAAACGTTCATAAGTTTTTGCAAATCAATGAACTCCTTTAAAAATTGTATGCACTCTGTAGACTGTCCAGGAGAATGCTCTCAGTTTTTCGTACAAGTTGTTGGAAGGAGTTCACCTCTCCCCGTAGAGATCATCTATTAGCCTCTGGTTAGGAACCTCCGACTTTAAGGATGAACCAATATGTGTCTCACTGTACACAAAATATAAGTTGAGGAAGAATACAACCCAACAGCTGTCCTGGATTTTCTCAACTTTACTTCTCTTCTTCTATTTGTTTTTCCATTTCTCATATGCCTATGCTTTTCTGCAACCTCAGGTGACAGTTAAAGTTCTAGAGGGTTAATAATGCAGTGGCAAAGTGGAGAGAAGTTGAAGGATTCTTATCTGTGGGCTTTCTCTAAAACAAACATTCTTCAGAAGACAAGTCACTCAAGGGATAGAGAGAGAGGAAGTTTTTTTTTCCTATTGCCAACTATTTTCATGTAGTCCAAAGGTTTCCCACATACCCCCAGAGCAACTTGTGTTTGTCCCTAACTCACTGCACCATGCTAACGTGATCTGATTGTTTGCTTCTCTCTCAAGCTTTGAGGTTTTGACAAATAGGGATTATATTATTCATCACTGTGATTCAAGTTCTGTAACTTAGGAAGGTATTAATAAATGATTCCTGGATCATGCATGAAGTGAATAAAAATAACTAGGCTTTCTTAACTACGTATGACAGATTGAAATAAAAAGATTGCTTCTAAAGCAAGGTCATCTTGGGCTTGCATTCATTTGAACTTCATAGCCAGATTAAAGACTGCCATTATGATTGAATGTCTGTGTTTACCCTTGGAGTGCCACCTTAATGGATTTCAATCTTAGAGTTTCCTTAACACTGTTTAGAAATTTTCTGTAATGAGTTTAGGAGATGAGTTCCCAGAAGGAGCCTTAGACATGAAGCTGACCAGAATCCAGGTCTTCATTATCTGATTATTTTCACACTTTGTCCTCATAGGTACCTTAGGAGCCAGATAATGCCAGTTCAGAGTGATCACTCTGAAAGTCCTGACTCTTGGTTTCACAGTTCTCTTTTATAAACTTACTTTAAATTCATATAAAGTGTAAAAGTGTGTGTGTGTGTGTGTGTGTGTATGTGTGTGTTTGCATCTGCATGTGTATTTTGTAATGGTTAAAAGCTTGTATTATAGAGCTAGACTTGTGAAAGATATACTCTGTATCTCAGTGTCTTCAAGTGTAACATGGAAATAATAATAGAACTTAACTACTTCATAGATTTGTTGTGAGGATCAAATGAGTTCATGTATAAAAAGCTCTTGGAACACTGGACATAAGTGCAAATATTTTTGCTATATTGCATTAATATAGCATTCATTCTTCTTACCTTATTCATAACATTGAGTTATTATAATAATAGGGCAATGAAGGGAAAGTGTCTTAAGTGGGAAGGCTTGCTGCCTGACTTAACACTTGAAATAGTTTCAGTTTTGCGATTAAGTAAAACTCTTTAAGGAGAAATTCCTCTGTATAGATTCAGGTACTAGAGAGGGTATGTGCCGCCAACCCTACTCTTTGCTGGTGATTTAGCTGATTACCTGTCTATAGACTGAAGGTGAGTGAGCAAACTAGGAGACAGAAAGAAAAGCATATACAACTCCAGTGTAATGAACTAAAGGAAAAGTTTCTAAGTATGCCGTCATCCGAGATTTCATCATTCACAGCTCCACACCAGAGTTTAGCTGGGAATTTTAAGGTGCAAATTCAGGGTTCTTATCAATGAAAATGTAATTTCAATATTCTTCCTGAGAAAACACTCACACTCCACTAATCTGTTGCTGCCTTCATCTCACAGGACATATCCACAGTACTTGGCTTGAAACACTTGTCCTCTCTTGATGTCCACAACACCATGCTCTCCTGTTTTACTTTCTACTTCTATGATCCACTCATTCTCAGCACCCTTTGCTAATCACCCTCCTCATCTCTAGATGTCATGATTCCTTAGGGCTTCTCTGGGTTTTCTTCTCTTTCCTTATTACTTTCCCCTTAGTGATATGACCTATTCCTATAGTTTTAAACACTATCTAGAGAATAATAAGCCTCATATTTACATGTTGAGTCTAGAACTCTATACTGAGAACAAGAATGATTGTATTTTTTGTCCTAATTGACATCTCTATTTCAATTTTTCTAACATGTAACAGGTCTAGAAGAGAACTTTTGATCATCTTCCAATTCATTCTTTTTCCAGTGATTCTCATCTTAACAAAGGACAACTGAAATCTGAAATTCAACTGTTTTGTTTTTCCTTTATTAGGCTTTATTTCCAAAATTTGCCTAGGCTACACACTTTTCTTCATCACTCTGCCACTATGGTAACTCAAGCCACCCTATACTGATAACTTCCTAATTGTCTCCATACTTTTTCTCTTTTCTCTGTGTAGTATATTATACACATACAACATCTGAAAATCTTTCTAAACATGCATCAGAGAACAAATGAAATAGCCATATGTAGAGACGTTAAGTTTGTGATTCAAGTGAATAAATGGCAGAACTTTTCATACACAGGTCTCTTCCCTTTCTGATTTCAATAGGGATGCTACTCCATTAACAGACCTTGGTGCAAAATGGTGGCCATGCTTATAAGTATGTTTTATTTTCTCAATGACACGAGAATCTCTTTTTCTATTTCTCTCTACTAAATCACAGTCAACATGACTAGAAAGTACTCTCAGCATTAGTTACCCTTCTGATACTCAGATTTCTTAGTTAGTCCTTGTTTTCCTCTGAGCGATCTCAATATCCACTTCATGTCAGTCACCGACTCACATTAAAATAATGTTGATGTCAAAATCATTCAACATTTCACCACCCACATGTTTCAACATGCGAGTCCTCTTGTTGCTTGCAAACTTCTCTTCACTCACCTCTCCCAGTTCCAAGCGTCTATGTACCTGCTCTGGAACCTCATTGAAGCCTCTATGTCACAAGCTTCTTCTTCATCTTCAATTTCATTCCCCCTTTTCTGGAATGAGTTGACTCTTTGCAGACAAGATTTCATTGCAAGGAGAAAGCTACTCTTTGTTATTCTTCTGATATAACTAAAAATAACTGAAAGAATTATAAAACAGTGGGTTACACACATACACACACACACACACACACACACACACCCCAGTATTAAAAGCAAGTGAACTATATACATTTGAACTTTTTTAGAAGAAATAATACATGCAATTCAAACTTTTATTTTTCTTTAGATTCCAGCTTTAAAAGTGTTTTTTAAATTCTCATATTACAAATGATCGTATTTGATTTTAGATCTTTCTCTTTAGATCTTTAGATGTATTTAACATGTTACTAAATCCTGAGAGCAAGAAAATTATAAAAGCAAAACAAAAGCTGCTTTTCTGATCAGATTGATTCCTAGTGCACACAAAACCCAATAAAACCATTTTACTGAGTTATAATAATTTGTAGGAATCGATATTCATACACAACTTTAAGTAACTTGGACAAAGTTCATTAAAAATAGAATCTAAATTTCGCCTGCAGTGTCTTCACCAGCACATTTACATAATTAAATATTGACACAGTAAATTCTATAAAATGACAACAAGTCAAATTTATTTCAGCTTGCCATATGTTTAAGACAAACTTCCTTACATGTTATCAATTCCTTTAATCCTATGAGCCAATTAGAAGTGTTGTATTTTCTCTGTTCTGCAGTAAAGAAACTGAGTTAGGTTACGTGACCAAGGTTACACAGCCTAAGCTTGCACTTCTAACCATGAAATATTGTTTGCCATCCTTTTGTTGAAAATACTATAGGATGCAACACGTAAATCAGTGTAAAAGCCTAATATTGAAAAGCAAGTGCATAGTAATAGTGTCAAATTACCCTTTGGTCAAACTAAGTTGGGATTGCTCAAAAAAGGGACTTGTATTTAGAATTTAAGTATTTGTACTTACAAAAACACTCTAAACATAGGTCAATCAACTATTATGGCAGTTTAAATAGTTATTGAAATTTATATTTGTGAAATCTATCAGAGTTTTTAACATTTAGCTGGAGTTGAGCTCTTGACTAATAAATATTTTTCATATTATTTATAACCATGCATTCTAACATGTGTATTTATACCTAATATACCTGATCTATGAGACCATTAACTTTAGCTTATAATTTTGAATTCATTTAGTGTAAGTGGATTTTATTCACCAAAGGTTCTAGTAAGCTTTGCACTGCAATTCATCTCTTTTTATTGCTCAGAAATTTCACTTGTGGAACTTGAAGTCTTAGGTTTGAGACTTTAGCACTTTTGATTGTTTGGCCTCAGGCAAGTCACTGAAGTTCCATGAGTTTCATTTTCTCATCTGCAGAGTGAAGATCATAATACTTTTCCTGCCAACTCCATAGGGCAGGGAGAAGGTCAGGTGAGATAATGTATATGAAAGTGCTATTGAAACTACAAAGCATAATAAAATGTGAGATGTTAGTCACCTATCATCTGATTGTTCACATGAAGGCAATAAAGTCCTCTCTAAGGAACAAGAGTATACAATTCAGAACTGGGCTGACAGTCCTTAAATAACGTAAAATAAAACACAAATATTCTACTTCTACAATTCTAGTTCTACAATTTTGAGGAATGAATGAGCCTTTTTCAGTTGTTTTGATAGAATAGAATTAGTTCAGAACTAAAAGAAAGTTAGGGCACAAGATCGAATTTTTCTTTCAGAGATTCTTTTATCTAAAGCAGTGTTAGGAAAGAGGTACTGAAAAATATATTTATTTCTCCATAGGAAATAAGTTCCTTTATTGTTACTAAAATGACATAACTTTAAACTCTTAGTTATATGTTCCCTTGACATTTTTTTAAATTTAAAGGAAATCTTTCACTGCAACCCATATATTCCTGTTAAGTGACATGAGTTGCTTCATCTGCTGAGGGTTCAGCTATGGTCAGTGACAGATGAGGTGCCATATTCTCAGGAGTCAGTCATGGTGCATAAGAACCATAAAAAAAGTAACACTTAGCATACAGAATATATCTTCTGTGTCTCTAACCTAAGCCAGAAAAATTAGTGCTCTCTTTGTCAAATTCACATTTCTAGTAATAAAAGTAGGCACTGCAGTCAAAAGCCAGAGCAATATTGTTCCACAATTTTGTGGAATAAGTGAACTCAGACTCAAGAAATTAGTTTGACAAGTATCAATATCATATCTTATTTAACCGCTTTATAATATTAGCAAAAGAATAAAAATTAATCTATTTTGAGTGAGGGTAGCCACATGGTTTTGGTGAAAAGTTAAAGTAGAATTGTGCTGCTATGAACATAAAGGGACAAACATCTTTTAAATTAATGCTTTTGTATTATTCATATGAATGCCTAGATGTGGAGTTGTTGGATAATATGGTAGTTGTATTTTTAGTTATTTGAGGAATCTCCATACTGTTTTTCATTGAGGTTGCATCAATTTCCACCCCCACCAATAGTGTATGAGAGTTTCTTGTTCATAGCAGCATGATTCTCAATAACCAAGACCTGGAATCAACCTAAATAACCATCAATGAATGAATTAACAAAGACAATATGGTATATATAGTCAGTAAAATATTCCTCTGCTTTACAGACAAAAAAGATAAAATCTTGTCTTTTGTAATAACATGGATAGAACTGGAGGTGAAATAAATCAGAAAGAGAAAGACAAATATTGAATGGTTTCACTCATATGTGGAACATAAAGAAACAAAGCAATTGAACTAATAAAACATAGCAAAAATACTTTTAGATTCTTAAGTCAAAGCCATGGATACAAGAGGGGTGGGGATGGGAAGTGGGGGAGTGAAAATGAGTAGAGGGGATCAGACGGACAGTGGCGAAGGGCACTAGGACTCTGATGGTGGGTACAGTGGATATACACATTGATTGAGGTATGAATCTGGACTCCTGAAACATATCATATTATACACTAATGCTAAATCAGTTTTATTTTAAAAAAGAGTTAAAGTAGAATGAAATCCCATTTGGAGCTGCAGTGGTTACTATCAATGAGAACAAAGACTCAATCTCTAAGCTATAGCGATACCCCTCTAACGTGGAGAGACTCATGCCTGCTACACTTCTGAGGATAAATGAAATGTTACTTATTCATTCACCAAATATTGGGCAACTACATATTCAGGAAAGTGAGCTAGAATTTGTAGCAGATTTGAGGGTTTTAAGCAACCTCATTTCTGAAAATAAACTTAATATCTACAGGTAGATTGATGACATCACCACCAAGAAGAGTAAAAACAGGTTGGAAGTCTTAAAAACCATATGAGGCTACAAATAACATTTCATAGGAATTCATGTCATGAGAAAGTGCTTTGGAACTGTAAAATGATAGACTCTATCAATGAGTCCCGGTTGAAGAAACTAAGGAAAGGCTTTTGATGCCTTGTTCCTGTAGCATTCCCTTCCACCCTTATTTACCTTGTTTGATAAATTAGCATAGGAATCAATAATCTAGTACAGTATTTTACAAACTGTGTATGTTCAGCAAATATTTATTGAACAAATGAATACTTACAATCTTCTCAATGGTTTCAAGGAACTCAGTAAAATTCTTGCTAGAAATATAAAAGCATTTTTAAATTTTTCTTAATAATTAGAGCAATCAAGCTATTTCAGAGTCTGCTTCAATCAAGTGTGTTTTATGACATTTGTTTCAGATAAGAGAATCCATCTCATAGACTATTGTGAAATGTGGACACACTATAAATTATTAGAGAATGCGTTGACTTGGGTGCCAGAACAGCTGCATAATTCTGACTTTCATTAACTTTAGGAAAACTACCATTTTTGTGCATTGGTTTCCTGATTAGTAGAATAACAGACTAGACAAGATAATGCTAAAATGTCTTCCAACCTTAATATTTTCATGCCTCAACACAGGAGACATTATTTGATAAAAGACATTTAAATTTTATGAAACGGTCTTATTAAAATGAGTTATCACCATGTTTTAATATGATATTACCATGTGTTTGGATTAATAAATTGTGTTTATATCTATAAGAATGAAAAACTTTAGAAACCTACCAAGATATACTAATGTAGGTAAAATTACTAGCTCTACACGTCCTCCCTGACTTCCATCAAGCACATACACACTTTGGGATGTTTGAGGAATAATCTATGATCTGTTTTAAATAGATAAAGCTAAGTGGCATAATTATTAAATGAATTGGAGAAGTTGTGGAAACTCAAAGAAGAAACTTAATTATTTAGGACACACCCATATTTTCATTCTGCTTAGACTTTGCTCCATTACAATCTTCGGTCTGCTTAGACTTTGTTCCAGAAAAAAATAGTCTGGCCAACCAACCACTTGGTAGGAAGTATATTCAAGCAATTTTATTTATAATAAATTTTAGGAATTAATTATATATCAAATGTGTCACACATAATAATCACAAGACTATAATCAAAATGGCCTTTTAAATGATATGTTCATGACAGTGACTGAATGAGCCTTCCCAAATGTAGGCCATCTCAATGACCTCTAAGCAATTAAAATGGAAAGACTGTAATATTTAATACATCTCTGCATTTTGTGTGACTCTGTGATAGGCTGTTAAATAAATACATTTGTTCATTTTAAACCTAGTCAGAAATTAGCAAGTCTAGATTCAATTTAAATATTAGAGATGTTAGTCTCAGAATAATAAGCTAATCAAAAATGCAGAGCTAGTCGTATTTGGATTCTAGTCCCTTAAACTCCAAAGCCCTCTGCTTTACTCACCCCCCTATCACCTCTTGTTCACTGTGCTTAAGTGTGCAATATTATATTTTAGGACATACATTTTATGCAAATCAAAACCCATTTGATGGTGGCAGAACCCACTGGGTAATGGTGAAGAACACTTGATTTGGTGGAGGACAGCTGTGTTGATAAATGGGGAAACTGCGTATATAGGAAACTATACATACAAGTTTAATTTGTAAAACAAGGTTTCTGCAATAAAATTCTATAAAAAACCCCACTTGATAATTTCTGACATCACCTGTTTGGAGCTGTGTCTAATTGACTCATCCTTTTCTTAGAAAGCAGCCTCTGTCCACCTTCCTCCACTGTCATCTTGCTAACTTTTGTCTTTCTTCTGCTTCTCACTTAACTATTCCTTATTGAGGGAGCAAACTTTGATCTCAGATGTACAAAATTCCCATATTACTCTTAGAACTTCCTGTGCCTTATTAGCCTTCCTCCCACATGTCAACACTCACACTAGCCTGTAACATCCATGGGAGCAGAAACCATTTCTGTCTTGTCCCCACTGTGTCTCTACCACCCTGAAAAACACATGCATTCAATATTGCAGAAAGTTCCATAAGATTTTCAAAATAGTTGGTTCCTAGGTGACTAGGTTATATGTTTTTATATTATAAGATCATATACAAAATGAGAATATTAAGAATCTTATAGTAGTGTCAATTTATTAATAGATTTTAAAGAAAATGGAGTCCTCAGTATGAACTGGAATATTTTCCTGGTAAGTTATTTGTAACCAAGTTCTTTAAGCACTGCTCCACTTTTTTTTTAAAGTTCTAAAGAATGTCTAACAGGTGAGTATGTGGTGGCATCTGCTTCCATAAATAGACTCATACAAGTAACAGGAAAACAGTCTCCTTTTTTGTTGTTGCTGTTTTGCTATACGTCCTCCTGCCAAGAGATGGCAGTGTGTTAGTGTGAGGGCCTCCCTAAGTGCTTCCCTAATTCTGAGCAGCGGAAAGTTTTCCTTCACATTTACTTCCAAAGCATCTCCTAAGCAACATAAGCACTTCTCTTATGCTCCCCTTTTATGGATAAGCAGAGCAATATTGTGAGGCTCTACTTTGCATGTTTTTTTAACTGTTTTACACTCAATAGGCCAAAACACTGTCAGTTAACTGGATGATTGATTTATTAATGACCTGTGTTCCCAACTCAACACATCTTTCTTGATTGCTCGTAAGAGCTCAGTTCTCTCAAGGATAAGGTAAATATATCAACAAGATGCTCTTTTCTCTTTACTGTTTGAATTCAGGCACATCAGGTCAGTCAGGAAACAGCTCTGTGCCCTCAGAGGAAAATCACCCGAGGGATGGGGCCTGTGTTGCTATGACTTCACACTGGCAAACTTGGAGGAGCCTGTTGATCTGGCATGGTGAGGCCTGTGTCACTTGGGGTTCCCAGAGAACAATGGCCTTCACTGTGCAGGCTGCCACGTGGGAAACAGATTTGTTTATGTTTTCCTTTACGCCATTTTGGGGCATAGAAAATGATTGCTCTCTTCATTATTTGATTGCCACAGCGTGAGCCAAGAACTCCAGCTTTCTGCTTTCAAAAATTCTGACTGATTATTCCAGAAACTATGAAATTCAATGAGCTTTTTGGAGCTCTTTTTTGCGATGACAGGTGCTATACCTCCAAGAGCAGAAGGACCAAGTCTGCCTGTGGAAGAGGAGGCATATTTCAGGAAATTCCCAGAGAGTCATCTGACATTTCTCTGGAAGGAGGAGGAGGAATGAGATAAGACAAGGGCGGAATAGATGACACCTTCACAAGAGCAGGGTATTCACCCCAGGGATGTGAAAGATCAATGTGGGCTCACAAACTTGTCTGCACCAGTCAAAGGCAGAAACACAAAATTTTCTCTCTTTACATTACCATTGTATATAGAAGTTCCTCATAGTCTACTCTTTGAAGCTTAAAAGCTTGGGAGCTTTGAAAGTGGTTCTCATTATATTTAACTTACATAAGCATTACATTGCTAAGGTTAGTCAGACATCAACTCAGTAAATGCACATATAATTGTCCAACTTTTAACTTGTGGAGGAAATTGTGAGAATTTGATAAATAACAACAGGAGATAAATTTAATCTAGAACATAAACATAAAGAAGATATTTGGTCAGATATTTAAGGGTTTTTAGTCTTTATACAAACTTGAAGCTGTGTATTGGTACACACAGTTTTAATGGAAACAATACATATACTCAGAGACAAAATTGGCATTAAAAGCCTTGCTCTATCTCTTGGATTTTAGGTAACTGTGAGAACTGTAAAAATGTTAATATGAAAGGCATATGCTTTTTCAAATTCAAGTTCATTTTATATTTGCTTACAGATGTAATGAAGCTAACTAGCTCTTGAGAATAAATGAAAAGATTTGAGCTCTATAGTTCTCACTGTCTAACAAAACGAAGTTGATAACCTCAACATGGCAGAAGTTTTGCTTGTCTTGGCATTAAATCTCTGATGAAGTCTATTTATCTGTTTATGCATATGACTCCCAGTCATAAATAAATATCATCTTACCTAGCTCCCCCTTCCTTACAGGAAAGGTCACAAAAGAAACAGGACTCCCTATTAAAAGTACAATTAACCCAGGTTTACAATACTCAGAAATTTATTGAATCATGGAGGGAAAATGTAGACACAATGGCTTATGCAGTTCAAAATATTAAATATTGTAGCAAAGGCTGAGTGAGCTCACAAGTAGTCCCTATTCTCCTCCCACATTTCTCAGCCTCCCTCAACGTTAATCATATGTACTGTTTTCCATGCTCTTAACCATCTGCTTTCTCCTTCCCTTCTGTTACTGGAAATGAAGAACTCCAAAGAAGAGAAACTGACCAATGGGAGCAGTCAGGGTCCCAGAGTCACTATGTGGAGGAGACAGAGATCTGTAGGGCAGCAGCATAGCATAGAGATACTCTTTAAAGCCATTAATGTGCATGAGCCAGGTAGGAAGAGGAGCAAATTAAGAAGGGAAGACATCTGGGAATGAAATTTCGACATCTATGAAACAGGAGAAAAATATTGATGAAATTCCTAAGCACAACACTGAGAGAAGTGGGAAGCTACAAGAGTGAGAAATAATGAAAACAAAAATAGAAAAAATTGTAAAAAGAAAAAAAGAAAGAAAAGGGTGAGAGTTTGGGGGTGGGTTGGTGACAAGAACAGGATTCTTACATGCCTAGAAGTTAAGCAAGATGAGAATTGAAATAACTTCATTTTTTTGACAATGAAGAAAGTACTCATGATCTTTACTGGAGGAATTTCAGTAGTGTTCAAATCTGGACGACATCCTTCAATAGGTTAGGAGAAATACGAGTATTGAACAAATAAAAGAGTTTCAGAAATTTGACAGCAAAAACAGATAACTAATGTTCAGACTTCTTCAGAACTCAGGCAGATTGCACCACCCGAAAGTTTTCTTGGATCGTATCACCACTTTCTGGTTTTTATAACATATGCACCCAGGTGGAATTTGATCATGCGCATACCTCCATTTTGTCATTAATTACACTATCTATTGCAATTAACTGGTTATTGTCTTTTCTAAGTTAATGGTTCTGAATCTTCTTGGGGTTATTGATTAGCATCTGCTGAAATCTAAAAGCTATCTTTGCAGACAAGTTTAAACATGCACACAAATTTGTTCTTAAAGTCCTAACAATCTAAATAGAACTCTAAATGCTCATTTAGGATACCCAGTCTAAAAGTCCTGCATAAAACCTTCAACATTTTGACAACATAAATTGTGTATTTCTTGTTTTGTTATCCCCTATGTCTTGCAGAGTGCCTATCATGTAATACATATTCAAAAAATGCTGGCTGGCTGACTGGCTGAGTTTCAAAGTAGAAATATACGTAAAGGATCTTGATACATGGAAATATGAGCATCTAATATTGCCTTGGAAAAACAGGTTTGAAGGAGTTTGCTGGGATGATAAAGTGAGGAAGTACACTTCATATAGAAAGAACATATGATAAATGACCTACCAGATCTTTAGAACTGATAATTAAATCCACATAGAGTAAAAGGAGCATTGGTGGAGTGTGGAAAGATAAGTAGCTGGTGGTCATTCTCTTACACTTCCAAATGAACCCAATAGAGGCTATTTTAAAAGCTATAGCTTCCTTTGAAACTAGTTTAGACAAATATCTATTCTTTAGACAAGTATCCTTAAATCACAACAAGAATCTTTTAATTGTAATTAACTGACAATTCCAAATAAATTTAAAGTTAAAATATTTTTTAAATTGAGCTAGAAATATAAACATTACTAGATGAATAAAGTAAATATTGTTCTTGTATTTAAGCATGTGACTTTCTGTATATTTTTTCTCACCATCACTATATTCTCAACCACCCTGAGTAGTACCAAATAGTCGAGCAATTATACAAATTTAATATAAGAAATTGAAAGTGCTGAATCAGACTTAATAGGTTAAAATATAAAAATTCAAACATGCATTCTAGCTGGGAAGAGAGGGGTGGAGAAGAACAGATTGAACAGGAATTTACTTTGTTCATTATACAAAAATACTATGACCAAATTATTGACCTGTCTTAGGCATTAGAAAATCTGTAAATAACATTAGGCTGAAAGAGCTCTGGTTTAAAGAGATTTAAAAATAATATTTAGAAGTAAGCCCAAAGAATATGAATAATTAAAATAATTGGTAGAAATTTCCTGAAGTGAGTAGATGGCAAAAGTTAGACAGACTTGAGGTGAAAATTAATACCCCACTTGCATTTCATCTTTGAACCATGTGAATACGTTTATCACCTCTTCAAACAATTGAATTTGTACAGCTCAATAATAATGAAAATTTATCACATCAAATTATTTGAGACACAGATAAAGTAATTTTTATTTTATTTTATTCCTTCATTTTGATTAACAAAAACAGACCAAAGGGGACAGGAGAAGAGGAGGAAAAAATTAAAATAAAATGATAGACAAACTCCCCTCTACCACATGAGCCCAATCTCCAAAACCTTAATCTTGCTGTCACAGTCCAAAAGTTTTATTTTTATTTTATTTTATCAGTTTATTTGCTTTATTTCTCCATATTCCAAGATGGGTATACTTATGCGATATTTATTTCTCTTCTTTGACCCACCTCATGCAGCAATATACCCATCAGTTCCTTCATGCTGTCTTAAATTGCAAGATGCCAGCTTTTGATGACTCAGTTGTATTCCATTATATATTATAACAGATCTCTTTATCTACTTATCTTTTGTAGAAATTTAGGTTGTTTCCATGCCTTGACTTTTGCAAATAATGCTGCAAGAGACATAGGGGTCATACAACTCTTCAAAAAAATACTTTCATATATTTTGGCTGGATACCTAGAAGTGGATTACTGGGTCATATGATAACTGTTTTTATAACTGTTAAATAAATATCCATAATGACATGCCCTCCTGGAGTAGTGGTTTAGTTAGCCTCCTATGAAGGAGAACAGCCATGGATATCCTAAGGGCTGGGGTTCACGTCCCAGGTCCAGGGGAGAACAGCCAATGCAAACAAGTAAATAAAAATAAAACAAAATGTTTCTCTCTTCTCTAAAAAAATAAATGAAAATAAACTTGGTTGGAATTTCTACTAAGTGAAAACATCACTGACTCTTGGGAGTCCTTTATGGACTGTTTTTCAAAGCAGTAGATAGGAAGGGTATGGGAAGGGGAGTACATATTACTGGAAAAGTTATCCTAGAAGTAAATGTTTTCAAACACCCCAAAGCTCAGATTTCTCATATCTGCTATATGATCAAATATCTATTAGACTATGTCAATATGAAAATAATATCCATTAATTATTTACAATGTTTAGGGCTCTTCTCTGCCTTAATTCATCTGCTCCTTATTATTATTCTAAGAAATAGTTATCACATCCATTTCAAAACTGAAGAGTTTCAGAGATATTTATCTTTTGTCTTACTGAAGACAATGCAGTTTATAAAAGGTAAAACGATATCTATTGAATTTATGTGGTCAACTCAATCTCAATACTCTTTCCAGGGAAGAAATTTGTCTTGGATTTGGCAACACCACTAATTTAGAATTTGAGGTAATTTGACTACTGAAATCTTTTACTATAGAGGTATTCTGTAGTTGATTGTGTCTCCAAAGAAGAGTGAGTACTTTTTGATAGATACTGAGAATAAACATTAAGATGGACTGAACTGATATTCTCAAGTTTACTAAGCACAATGTTATATCTCTGAAATTTTCCTGGAAACCATCTCACAAAATTCCCAGCTTGAATGTGGGTGGTGTGTGGATTTATTATAAGTTCTTTGATTTGCTTTATTCAGTTTAGTTGGTCAGACCTAGTTCAGGGAAAGGGAAGGATGTGAATAGAATTTGGATGGGCCAACTGATTTACTTTATCCTTAAGCAGTTGTTATCAACAATGAGGACAGAAAGGATTGTATTTCTAAAATGAAGTGAGTGTTTCAGGGGGCAATAAAATCTAATGTACCATCACAGTTAGGAAATCAACATAAAGTTCATGGCCTTTTTATGGTTGGGTCGTTTCAGTAGCATCATTGTCTCAAAAACAGCACATTTCTCTCATTAACCAAAAGGTCATTATTAACAATCCATTATCACCAGTACATAATGTAGTTTATCTGAAACAAATATTTAAATGGTCAGTGGTGAGGCCAAGAGGCTGTACATGAATTAGGGGTAGAGTGGGTCTTTCAACTTCTCCTGAATTAATGCAGTTTTCAAAATTTCTCTCTCTATTGCTGATTTGGCACCAGAAAATGCTATTAAAAACAAAACATTGGTTAAGCGAGTCAGGCAGAGTTTGAGCTTTCACTTTGTAGCAAGTGATCTTGGACAAGTTAACTCAATCTCTTCTGAGTCTCAATGTCTTCACCTGGGCATGGACTGACAATCATACTTACCTCCTGAAAGCATTCTTAGAATTAAATGAAAGAAATATTTAAAGCCTTCTATATACAATAGCATATAGTACTCAGTAGAGGAAAGTTGATATTATTATCATCATTGTTATTAATTTACTTTTATCATCCCACTAAGAAAAATTTAAGTCAGAAAAAAACAGGGTACAAATATATTACTCCCTGTATCCTACAAATGAACGTGTGAGTCTTACGGAGGGGAATATTTGAAGGGCCATAGGGAGAATATAACACTGATGCACCTGTTTTAAGGTTTCATGGTATTCTTTTTTTTTTTTTTTTTTGGTTTGAAGTTAATTTCCAGGTTTTTATGCCCATGTTAGATTAAATTGTGAAAGAATGCAAAACCAAAATGTCTTATCTATATACTAAAAGTACCAAAAGGACACATTAAATGATTCTGCAGTTGTAATTTAGAGCTTGTATACTCCCACCCAAACTAGGAAGAAAGAAATTTACAAGAGAGGTCTAAGGACAAATGACAAGGAATCTCTAAGTACTGTCTTTTATTTTATCAATAAAAGATGTCAAAGATTCACACAAGTAGACATTTCTCAATAAAGTATCAAATAACTGTTTTGAAAATGGTGAGAACCCAAGATCATAGACTTAGAGGATAGGCAAGTCTTTAAAAGACTTAATGAGATAGTTATGCATTTGACAGACATACCCTACCTTAAAATACATAATATTTCAATCAAATATGATGAATGGAGAATAGATAAAAAGAATAAGGCTTTCAAATAAATGGGTGAAGAACTAAAAAGAGAATCTTTTTTTTCATTTGAGTAAGAATTAGGGTATAACCAACTAAGTCAATATAATACTCACCTCATGAGATCTTTAAGAAAAAGCCTACAAGTGGTTGAGGAATACCTCATTGTCCTGTAAATGCAAAACTTACACAAGGACTCTAAGAATGAAGAATGATTATTTGGCTATTTGATGACATTTCTAATAAACAACAGAATGAGGTCTACACAAATATTTCAGGCACCTGAAGCACAGAAATCACTTGATTTTAAAGGTATACCAATTCCTCCTGAATATAAGAAGGTAAAATTTAAAATAATTTTCAGGAATGTTGTATCATTTCTAAAATTATGTGCCAAAGCTCATGCCAGATTGAATTCTCAGCTATATTTCCTTTTCTAGGGTAGCTTCTGAATATAGACACTCTAGACACAGTTAAATCTTTATATATACTTCCGAATACCCCAAGCTGCCTGAGAATCACAGATGGTGAAGATAAAACAGATTCAACAGAAGCTAATGAGCCTCAAAAAAAATGACCTACACATGAGAGTACACATTGCTAATATCTGGCTCCCAAACTTCTCATCTCATCTTTAAATTTGTCTGTAACTGTGGTAGATGGTTCTCATACATGCTGATAACTTCCTAGCTCCAGCTCCTGCTTCTCTCTGCTTTTTCCCAGTTATCATGAATGCTTGCTCAGCCCACAGAAGACTGTCCAGAAGTATCAGGATTTAATATATCCGGACATCTACTAGTGAGGAACCAGAGTTGGAGGGAGAGGGCATCCTTTCTCTGGAACAAATTTTAGGTGATTTCTACATAGTGCTTCCATGGGATCCCAGGAATTGAGTCCTACTTGTCCACAATAAAAAAATGATCATTCATGTAGAAAATATTGGCTTTTCTCCATTTCCTATTTCACCTTGCCCATTCCCTTGCTTGTATCTTTTAGGATCTATTTATTTGTCAGTCTTTGTCTGCTTTGGAGATTGCCCATGCTGAGGACAAATAGAGCCTAGGTATAAGATCTAGGAAAAAAACTATTGGATTTGCAGTAAAGAAATCAGCACATCATTTTTCTTCTTTTCTCTTCTGATCTTTTACCTCATCTCTATCCTATAAAAGCTAAAGGATAACATCTCATTTCTAATTTATCTTCTTGCCCAATAAACTTTAAGGCCTAGTTTCATTTTTATACCTTTCTGTTGTTGTGAAATTTTGATTTTTAATATTCTTATTTTTATTAAAATGATTTTTTTGCAACACAAGGTAAGTTTTAGAAGTGCAGGTGTGTTCTTGATCAAATATATGATACTACACCACAATCATCATCAAATTTCTCCTTGAAATTTGCATCTTCCTATTGCCTACGTTTTGGAGACAGAAAGAGACAGATATCTGAAAAACTGCTCCTGTGAAATTCTGGGACAACTGGTTCTATTTGAGGACTGGGGACTAATACAGCTGGGAAATGAGAAGACTTCATGAATCTTGTAACTACTGTGGGAAACTTGGAGACCAAGTACTTACTATATGAAATATTTAAAGGAATACCCGTGAGAGACTGGGATACAAATTTTCACCTATTTTGACTCGGAAGCTATGTCTTTAGGAGGTCAAATTTATGATCTCAGCAATTATAATAATATGCTAAAGATAGATTATCAGAATGAACCTGGCTAGTTCTTCCTAGTTCTTGGCTATATACCTAAAATCTAGTTAAGATACATATACTCTACACTCTAGTGTAGGCAAATATTGTGAACTAGGATTGAGTGATAGGCCAAATCATGATTTGTTGCACTCAGAGGAAGTACAATGGTATCTCAAGTCTAAGGAATGACAAATTTCTTGAACTGCTCTTATGAAATCTAGCACATCATTAGATGATAGCTAGCTGGTTAGCTAGATAGTTGTTAGATATTAGAGGATATTCGATGTTCTCACCACTTTACTAAGATCAATGTCTCAAATATCACAACCTCTGACATTACCCAATCCCTCACTGTTCATTTAGGAGTTCTCAGGCAAAAACATTCTTTGGTATTCAGAGAACTAGCCTAACTGAGATCACTGAGGAACTAGATTCTCAGATAATGTTCCTAGCCACTTAATCATAGGGAAAAAATGTGCCTGCACTAATTCTGAGGCTTTCTATGTCTTGCAGCACAGTGTCTCCAGACAGTATATCTGATAAACATTACACAGGCTGTGGGATACAAGTGGTCATGTACTTGGCCTATTTGGCATCTGCTTAGTGGCAGCACAGAGATGATTTAAAAATGTTAAGAATATGTTGACTACTGTATGGTATAAATGATAAAGAATGAATTTCTTGATAAAATAGCTTTTTTTTGAGAACCAATAAGGAAATTGGAGGTGCTTATAGATACTAGGAACCAGCACAGGATTATCAAGTGAGCATCTAAATGATGTATAGAAATTCTATCTAAGGAATATGATCTTGGATTGGGGAAGTTAGTTTGGGTAACACGTTAAGATTGGAGGTTGAATGCTAGGATATACGAATTGGGATCTGGCATTAGAGCTGATTGTCTGAAAATGAGGTCATCAGATATTTTCTGGTTGATTTTGCTTATTCTGTGACACTTCATGAAATAATTTCCCAAGGAATCTCTAACGATCTTCAGTCTGCTCGTTGACATCTGACATTTCGAAGACATTGAGTATGAACTATGTGTGAGCGTGATTAGCATCTTCCAGAATGTAAGACTCCATAAGTTGTCACTGCCAATTGGAGATGACAGGCACCTTCCTCATTCACGCTGGCAACGGAAGGACAGTGATTCTGGAAGCAAGTAGAGGGATGACCTCCTCGCTGAATGCAACAATATCCCACTTAAATGGTTATGGACAATAGTTTGAAGCCATTCAGTAGGGAGAGGCTGGCAGAGTAACTTGACACCATTTGCTGAAAGGCTATTTACTGATAAGTATATAGTGGAAGGCTGTGCTTATAGGTCTGGGCCAGAATCCCTGGCATGGAGACAACTGCCTGACTGTTTTCCAGTCAAGTTTAGCAAAGAATCCTATTGAAGATGCAAAGATAAAAGGAAGAAATACTGAATTTTACATTTAATTCAAAAGTGTAATTTGAATTCTGGTTTTCTTTTTTTTGGAGGAATTAAATTTTTTGCAACAATAAATTTTGAACTTTGATTTCTCCCTGGGACTTTAACAAAGAAAAGGGGGCTGCAATCAAATTTTGGTCATTTAAATGTTGACATTTTATTAATAGAATAATAAGTTCTCTTTGATTTGCTGAATGATTAATAAACTATATTGGACAATATAGGTTGGTAAAATTTGGAATAAAAGTAAGAATAAAAGGTGAAGATACTGCTTTGGGTAGAACATAACTTTAGATTTAATTTAATTGGTAATGCTTTGACCTAGTTAAACATTGGTTACTAGAGTCTTTGGGAAAGTACACAAAGGAGCAGTAGTTTGCTGCCGAGGATGGGACCCCAAGAAGATGAGAGAAGTCTTTCTTAACAGGACCGATCACTTCTTCCTCCAACTTTGCAGCATGACTTGGGTATGTTATGGATAAATGTTTATTCCCTTTTTATCTGGCTTCCCTGAAGGATTTGCCTAAACACAGCTGGACAGTCACACCACCCTTTAGCCCTCCCTAAGAAGGTGGCCTGAATTACCTAGTTGGTGAAAGATAACTCTAACACTCGGCCACATTACAGGATACTTACCACTTTATCAGCATATTAGTCTTTTCTGTGTCGAGCAACAAATAATTCAATCTATCAGAGGTTAACAACCACAATATTTATTTCTTACTCATGATTCTAAGAACTACTGGCCAGCTGTACTTCTGTTCAGCTCTGTTTTGTTTGGCTGTGCTTGGCTGTGCTTGATCAGCTTTACTTAGTTCCATGTATCTTCTCAGTCCAGTGACCCAGGCAGTTTTAGTACCCCTTCTCTGGAACATGTTTTCCTAACAAGTGAGGGCAAATAACATAATTCAATTTGAGATTTCAACTAACAAATGGCAAATATCACATCTTTTTACATCCCATTAGCCAAAAAATACCTTGGGATGCAAATCCAAGTCAGTAACACAGGGACATATACTCTTTCCACATGATGCAATAGTAACTCAGAAGACAATGAGCAGGAACATAAAATTCTGTCAAAGTGGAGAAGCAAATAATTGAGAAACTGTAAATTAGTCTCTCACAATTGTATTTATCTTTCCATCTTCCTGAATACTGAAACTATCAACTAAATACAATAGAGAACACAAAGGTCATTTATGAGGTTTTCTAAAAACCAATACTCATCAACATTTCTCAGATCTCTTGTTTTTTGTCAGTATCACAGATGTGAAATGGTATTATATTATTTAATTTAAATGTTTCCAATTACTAGCGACACTGAATACTTTTACCATGCTTATGAGCTACTTAAGCTCTTCTATCGAGTTGCCTGCTGCTATTTTTTGTCTGTCTAAGTTTTTCATTTACTTATTGATTTTTTTATGTGCTATTCATAAATTCTGGATATTAATCCTTCATTGATTGAATGTATTATAAATAGCTTCTCTCAAACAAAGACTTTACTTTTTCCATTGAAAAATGTCTTTTGGCACACCCTGGTAACTCAGGTGCTGCATAGCAGCTGGGACATGGATTATGTAAAGCCAAGGACTCAGGTTCATGTCCTGGGCTGAGGGCAATCACCAAAATCAATGAATCAATCAATAAAGTTTTTTCCTCCTTCTCCTCTTCCTTCCTTACTTAAAAATGCTTATTTCTCTTCTCCCTTGTTTCTTCTCTTAGAAAAAATAATGTCTTTTGGAGCACAAAAATTTTCATTTAAATGTAGTATGATCAATAACCTTTTTAATTTGTTTTTTATATTTTGTTTAAGATATCCCTCCTTACTCTGAGATCTTAAAGATATTCTATTTTCTTCTATAACTTTTAGGTTATGTTGTTCACATAAGGACCTGAAATTGACTTGAGTTTTTTAAATTCTGTTCCACTAATCTATTTACTCTCTCCTTCTATCCAACTATCACAGTCTTATTTACTTATCTATTTATTTAAAGTATTTCTGGAGATAACTTTGATTTGCAAAACAAACCCATTCTTTGATTGGATTTTTCGTTGTTGTTAAGGTTTGTGAGTTCTTTATATACTTCAGATTGTCAGTTTTTGTATAATGTGCAAATATCTTTTCCCGGTCAATAAGATGTCTGTTTGTTTTGATTATGGTTTCTTTCACTGTGCAGAATATTTTTAGTTTGATATCCTCTCATTTGTTTATTTTTGTTTTGGTTTCCCTTGCATGTTTTATCACTATTGCTTAAGTATAAGATACAATTAACTTTTGATTTTATGTTCAGCAACTCTTATTAATTCTATTTATTACCTATTCATTTGCTTAGCTTTTCTGTAGAAATATAATTTCATTCCTTTCCAAGCCTTATAGATTTTATTTTTATATTTTTGGTTTACTGTTATAACTAGTATTTCAACATTATTTAATAGATGAGATTAAATATATTTGAATAGATGCTCTTTATCAAGTTAAGGGACATTTATCCTACAGGGTTTCTCTCTTCTAGTTGACTAAGTTATTTATCATTATAGATGTTGGATTTTATAAACTACTTTGCTGCATTTCTTAAAACAATATGCTCTTTAACCTTTAACCTATTTAAGGAATGAATGTATCTATTTGATAAACACCTTTCAATGTAAGCTACACTTGCATTTCCATAAAAACTTAATTTGGTTGTAATCTATTTTATGTTTTTATATTGCTAATATCCTTTTTACAGTATCAGGTACTATTTGATGAGTGAGTCTAAACTCTAATCCTCTTTCCTCAAAGTCTCAATTCTAAGTTTACATCAAAATTATACTAATAAAATTATTTGGAAAATGTTTCCTCTTTTTCCATTTTCTGAATTACTCTATGTAGCTTTTTAAATTGTAAAGTCTGTTTTTTAATTCTCAGTCCATGACATTTGAAGATCAGTGTCATTTTGTTCTACATATATTCTAATTTCTATTTAATTTCTAATTTCTATATTCTTTGATTTATGAGTTACTTAGAGATATGCTTTTCAATTCACAAATATATATCACTTTATTAAGTTACCTTATTTGTGATTACTTCAAATACAATTTGATCAAAGAATGTGTTTTGTATGATACTTATTTTTTATATTAATTGTAACTGTATTTATGATTAGTAACATGGTCAAACTTTCAAAAATTAGCAGTGAAGAATAATTTCTGGCTTTAGAATTCTCCATATTTCTATTAAATTGAGATTTTTAATTATGTTCTTTAAATATTCTGTATTCTTATAGACTTTATTTGGCTCCTAATGTATCAACTACTTTTAGTACACTAAAAGTCACTCACATGACTACGTATTTGTTAATATTACTGAAAGTCATTCACATGACTACATATTTGTCAATATTAATTTTTTAAAAGATTTGGTCTATATCTTGAGAATGTTTTAAGGATATTCATATTTAGAACAGTTATATCTTCTGAGTGAATTTTACCTCTACAATTATATAATCATTTTTGTCTAATTGCTTTGCCTTAAATATTTAATCTGATCTGAACCTATGTAATAGATTTGTAATAAATATAGAAATTAGAGCTATTTTAGTCTCAATTTTGAGAAAGTATTAGTTGCCACATTTTAGAAAATGGGATGTGAAACCACCTTTTAGTGTCTGTAAAAGACGTGGGTGTAACTGTTTAAACTCATTTAGCACATTTGTGTATATAAGGTTAGGAGTTTGAAAATAAGAGAGAATTTTAAGAGCTTATTTATGTGCTTTGAGTTTATACCCTGCCCTGTGAGAGGAGTATATACATTGGGTATGCTAAAGGTTAGGTGAAAGACCAGGATGGGAGTACTTAGATCGTACCCAAGAAGACCACCTAGTAAAGCAGGGAATCTTAACAATAACAAAAAATCAGTAGATGTAGTTACTGGATGCTTTTGAGTTAAGAGGGAGCAATGAGTTAGAGATACCTTCGTTTAGCTCAAAGGAATTGCAGTGGGTAGATACCCAGTAATATGAAACTGTTTGTCAAATCACTCAGGGAAAAATGTCAAGCATCTCTCATGCTCAGAGAGCACTAACGCTATACCCTCACCATACCAACCAAGAGGTCAGAACATTTGGAGAAGTGGCTTTATATGTGCAAGGAGAGAAACAACTGATCACATCCATTTTTACAATGCTTGGGCAATAAGTTTAAACTGAAGGAGGGGGAGTATTTTTCATTTACATGTAGTTTGACTGTAAATGAGACTGCATATAGTACTTACTGAGACTCTTTCTTATTGGAAATATAGATGAAAATTTTTGCTATGCGAGAACAGTAGAAAAAGGAAAAAAAGACATTGACTCTGCCCTAGTTTTCCTCCAGGTTTCAGGGGAAAAACTATTCTAATTAATTTTAATATATTCATTTCCCAACTTAGAGGATTTCTTTTTGAATAAACATGATTGACATGATTTGGACACTTACAATGTTGGGAATACTTATTGTTGAACCAAAGCTTAATGTTTTCCTTCCTAGTTATGTCATAAATATTTGGCTTAGTTTTTCACTTAGTCCTAACAAACAACTTATAAGGTAGATTTACAAAGGTAGAAACTGATGCCCAGAATGATTAAGAAACTTCCCTAAGCTCTTAGTTAATAAAAAGAATGAGCCAGAATTTCAACCCAAATAGCTTGACTCTAAAACAAGCACAACATTTTCTGTCAGTTTCTAATTTTAATAACAATTTTAATACATATGTATATATTATATTAGTTATTAGCTTATTTTGATTTAGGTGCTCTGCTATGTGATCCCCCAACTACTGGAACTTTCCATACTATATTATAATTACTTGTTTAATTATCTCTCCAATTAAATTCCAGTGTCTGCTAAATGCAAAGACTCTGTCTCCTTCATTTTGTCTCTCTAACTTGTAGAACAAATAAAAGGGATTCCCAGTACACTTTCAAATTAATACAAAAGGTAAAAAAGCCTACATAAATTGTGTGTTATGTTATCAGCATTATAATTAAAAGTTCCCCTTGGATAGCTGAGTCAGCTATGAAGCAATGTCATTTCGGCCTCATAAAAATTACATGCTTAAATTAGCAATCTGAGCACAAGATTACAGATTAGGACAAGTGATTCAATTCCGGTAATAAAAAAAGCATTGAGCACAAACTCTATGTTAAGCATTATTCATCATATCTGATATTACAAAAATATGTAGAAACATTTTCTATGTTATCTAGAAGTACATATTGATTGACTTTGTAGGATAAATTAACCCGGGGAAAGCTACCTAGTAAAGAGGATAACTGAGAATATGAGTCTGAAAGCATGAAAAGAATTAATCAAATGAATGAAAATAGAGGCAGGCTGACACTGGAGGCCTAGGGAACTGCATGCATAGATGAATGCAGTTGCAACAGTGCAGCAGTTCTGAGGAAATACAGGTTGCGTGGCTTCATTAGTACATGCAGTAGGAGTTGGGCCATGGCATGAGGTAGGACTGGAATGGTAGAAGTACCCAAATGAAATAAATAAATGCATCATGTCCCATTGTTCATTATAGTTATTCTTCTGTGTGACTAACAGTGAATGAGGAGCACAAAGAGCACTATTATGCCAGGACTGGCAAGGAAAGGAGATGGACCTCATCCACACCTGGAGGAGTATTCCTACCCACCATCCATGCTGTCAATGCACTTCGTCGAATGCTGTCATGCTTCCCCCAAAGTCTCATCTCATTCAATGAAAAGGACCACACATACAATACAAATGTGCACAAGAAGTAGAGTCATATCTTGGGAAGCATGAAGGTAAGCAGTTATAAGAGTGAGTGATCAGAAGCATTGGAATAGCTCTAGTCCTCTTAGCAGGGACAGGACTTTAGACAGAGTAATCTCACCAGGGCAGTGCTAGGTCCAGAGTGAGTCAGGAGAGAGGAAAGAAACAAATGGAGAGGGCAGTTTAGAGGAGAAACAGAAGGGGTAGGGAAAGCAGTTACTAGAACAGGTCAATGTCTTTCTTGGACACTTTCTAGAATAGCATAATATCATTAGGCTACGAAAAATTAACTAGTGGCAACTTTCTGCAGTCATTTTTCATTCCAACTTATGACATGGGAAAAGTCAAATACCCACAGGTGAAAGACTATGTCTTCTTGGTTCTAATAGTCCTCATCCAATGAAGGGGTACCACCTCTTCCACCTCCTAATGTTTCAGAGCTCCAGGGCCCAGATGAGCTGAATAATCTGAGTTTGTGTCCCTTTCCATAGGACACACCTCTTAGGAGTGAAGCTGGGACTCCTATGAGTCCTCCTACTGAATGTCCTATAGCTCAAAGAAGGAATGTCAGAGAATTGTACTGTGACAAGAAGAACAGATGAACAAATGTAAAGATACATTCATTTATTTGTAACTATATATTTGCTGATTCAGTGAATTTGTGTATTTAATAAGGACTTGGGAGTGGAGGGAAATAGTAGTGCTAATGTAATACAAAAGTCACCAAAACAGGCTTTGGAGTCAAATGCCACTGTGTTTAAATCTTAGATCTGCCATGTCCTCGCTGTGTGACCTTGAAGAGGTTGTCTCATAATCTCCATGTCTTCATCCTTCAGATGGAACTCTAAGCACCACCTCTAAATGCTGCCAGTGCTATCAGATGGTTTAGATAAGATACTGAATGTACAATACCTAGTACGGGGCTTTCACCAGTGCTCAAGACAGTAAGGCTACTTAGCATAAAGACAATAAGGAGCTGGAAGCTGAGAGGATGAAAACAAACTTGCTTTATGCTTTCCTGCAATATAGAGGAAGGGGCAGATAGGAAAAGTGGAATGAAAGAGAATCCTTGTTTACGGAGGTGAATGGCACAATATCAACTGATTGTAGTAAAGTCCATTTTCAGACTTTGAAATAAATGACCAGTATCCTGTACAGAAGGATGACATTTAAATTCCTTTCCATTTTCACCCATTTCAATGGATGACAAATGAGCCTCTTATAAATCTCCCTCTGGCTCTGGGATGTCTAGATAATACACATGCTTTTTGTCTGAGTCCACAGGAGGAGTACAAAGCCTTCTTATGTAGCCCTGGGAAGTCATGAATGCAACAGACCTTTAAGAATCTCTGGTTTAGATAGGACAGCCAAGTGTACATTTATTCTCTTCATCTAGTGAGAATGCCAGGTTCACTTCTTCATTGGACAGACTAATAATAGGTCGTTTCTAATAATCGGTCGTTTCTTCTTTTTGTTTTCCTTTTAATTATAGGAAAAATGTTTTCTTCACTTTTTTTCTGGAAGAGAGCATGAAATTCATATGAGTCTCAGATTTTGTGCTATTTGAAACCATTTGCTTTATTTACAGCAATGATTTTATTGGTGTGAAACACATAAGGCAAACTAATAATGCCTTTAGGATACACAATTATGAAGAGAGTGATTATGAGTCACTACTTTACAAATGAAGAACAGCGTGTTAGATACATGAGTATATACCCACAACCCATTTTGCTGCAAGAAAAATTATTCACTTGAATGTGGTGGTGATTGCCTTTGTCAGAGTTAGGCTAATCATACTCAATCTTCAGGTAATTCTGAGGTGGGGCAGAGGTTTTGGTTTGCTCTTCTTCCATAATTTAAAAAATTCCTATCAGTAAGCATATTTTGAAAATATTTGTTATTTTGATAAAAATGTGAAGCTGCCTAAGGTGATTTTGTGTCAAATTGTCATGTTATTGAGCTTCAGACTGAAGCAACTGGGTGTGAGTCTTATGGAAACTGGCACAATCCCACAGGGTTCCAGACATGAAGAAGGGGAGAAGCAAGGCAAATCTCAGAGATCAAAGACCATCATTCTACTGGGCATGAGGAAAGAATAAAATCTACTATACTGATTTCTTTATTGTCAAACCGTTTTGAAATTAGCCACCAGCCACATGTGGCTGTGGAACACTTGGATTGCGGCCAATCAGAAAATCAGAATTGACATGTCCAGTAATTTGTAATACACACCAGATCTCAAAGACACAGTATTAAAAAAATTGCAGTATACCTTATAAATAAGTTTTATAATGGTTATATCTTAAGTGATTATAATTAGATATTTTCAGTTGAATAAACTTTATTATTCAAGATAATTGAACCTATGTCTCTTGACTCCGTATTATCGCTACTAGCAAATTAAAAAATTAAATGTGACTCTCATTATCTTTTGACTGGACAGTACTATAAAATGTTGCCTCAAAGTAGATAAATGATTATTCTCCTATCGTTACCAAATTTCATGTTTGTGCCCTTACATGAAGTGTTTATCAACATTTGTATAACATTCAATTAATTTCAGTTAGATTTTTGCGAAGGTCAGATAAACAATGTAGGTAAAAAGAGTCTAATGCATTTACTTATCTAAGTGAAATGGGATATTGCATCTTATATGCCTTCTAAATCATAAAGGAAGAACAACCCACAAGCAGTTCATCTGGATTTTATGGGACATCAATCAAAGGCTCTTATGTGGGTGTTAGAGCAACTGCGACAAAAGAAAATTTCATAGAATATTTCCAGTTAGAATGTCATCAGTTGCAAATTTGTTTCAAATATCAACATATATCATTTGAATTATATAGGAAATGACCATTGAGATGTACATAAATGATAAATTCAGAGCACAAAAAATACAATAGCTTAGTTAATTGTATGCTAAAGAAGACCACTCATATTTAAACCTGGAAATATAAAAAAAATGATTTCACCTTCATTGAACTATATTCTCTCAAAACTTAAGCTTGGTGAGAAAGACTTAAGTGTGGCATCCTACGACAATAGGAACACTGAGGGTATGGTAATAGTCAAGGTATGTGGAAAATGGGTCTGCCCCTCGGTAATTCACACAAGCTGCTTGGTATGGCTCAAACATGGTTTTTAGTGTGTGCAAAATGGATAAAATTGTATCAACCTTGATTTCATAAAGAAATTTTAAAGTAAGCTGATTATTATTATTATTATTATTATTACTATTTCATTATTTCTTTTAAGGAAAGGTGTAGGCAAGAATGAAGGCAAACAGGCAGTCAGGCAGGAAGAGAGAGGAGAAAAAGCATTTTATTTATTTTATCTAATTGGTCACACTGGTTGTTTCTCCCATATCTAGGACTAGAACCCAGGGACATGTGTCATTTGCTCCTTTAGAGATGATTGGCCTAACCACTATCTACCAGGGTACACCTAGCTAATAATAATAATAATAATAATAATAATAATAATAATAATAATAATTACTGAATTATTTTTTTGTGAAAAGATGTCCTAAGCTCTGATTTCTATGCGAAGTGAACTCAGGACTCTTGCCCTCTATCAAGTCCTTGAGGGGCCACACTGAACTTAGAGTGATTCTCTAACCACCAATATGCAGAGCTTTGGGCCTGATATTGAAGGGGATCCAACAATGAATTGATTCAGATCTTACAAGGAGCTAATAGTTTTAGGGAAGAGAAAGTATTCACGTACAGTAAAAACAAGCAGATGGTGCTAAGTATCTAAAGGTAGTTGAAAGGACTGGAGGGATCCAGGTGGAGCTGTCTGTTAATAAACCCAGAACTAGTTCCAAGGTGCCAAAGGAAGTCAGAGTTGGAGATGGAGTGACTATCTACCTGAATGGGAACCTGTGACAATGGAACAAGTGAGGCTTGTTACAGGCAACGGTTATAAAAGGGAAGTGTAGTTAGGGAAAGAGATGGAAAAGATGGAAAAGTAGATAAAAATGTTATGAAACATTTCTCTTTAGGAGAAGGACAGGAACAAAAGATGAGGGCAAATAAATAATATCAGATAGGAGAAAGATGCCCAAATCTACTCTTCTATTGTATACCTTTCTAGTTCTCTTTTAGCCAGGGATTCAGCTGAGGTATTCCTGCATGGATTCAATCTCTCTCTTTCTCTTTCTCTTTCTGAAGATTTATTTCAGTTTGATGAACATAATTATAAGCCTAATCCAAATGGTCTTCAGAAGGGGCAGTTCTTCATTCATGCACCTCTTTGTCTATGATATACATCACCAGATGCAAATTCAAGGTGTGGTCTAAGCAGTAAACATTTCCAAGAGACTGGATATTTGTTTATCCTTCAATTGATATGTTACACTCAGTCATATTTAATTTTCCAGGTATTTCCGTTATGTGCTTCTACTAAAAACACTTTATTTCCTCCAAGAAAAATACCAGACATCTAACTTCGGAGAGAATACAGATGATATGTAAACAAATGGCTATTTAGGGAATCAAATAAAAATTTATTCAAGCAACTTAATGCCAATAGAGATTGACAAATGTGATAACATTTATCTGAAACATGTTGTCAGTAGAAATTTAAAGCTCAATAGAGGTCACATAGATACAATTTGAATATTTATTCAAAACTTTGCAAAAATATTTTTTCTTTGCATAAATATATATGCAAGTACATGCATACATATGCACTTGAGATCCTATGCATTTGCACATTTGATGAATTTAGTGCTTTTACATTAAGGACAGAATTAATTATTTTCATTGACAAAAGGACTTGACAAGTTTAGACTTAGGTTTAGAAAAGTTGTTTTCCATGGCTTAATATTTTTCTACTTTTTATCAAGAAATAATGAAAAACAATGAACAAAAAATTGACTTAATGTTAACACCATAAAGTTAACTGTAAAGAAACTTGGCTGTGGGTATTTACAATGAACACAAGCTGGATTGGGTTCCTCTTCATATAATCCTTTGTTGATTTATATTCAGTGGTTGGCATTTGTCAACAAGCATATTTGCAATAAGCTTTCTTTTGTTTATATTAGTGAATGATGTAAAGACCAAGGAAAGTGGGTAAAAAACAGTATGTTCAAAAAGCACAAAAGGAAAAGAAATTGTAGATGATCAAATCATTTTAAAGAGTATTTATGACAATATACATAATTCACTAGAGAGCATTTGTCTTTATAATTTTTAAATGCTCATTAGTCTGATACTTGTGTCCTACCTGAGGAGTATTAACTTGGAAATAGCTCTTTCTGGAAAATAATACTGCTATTAAATAATAGCAGCAATGAAAGACTATCTGCTCCACATCAATTTATCCTTAGTTTACATTTCCTAAAACTCTTAAATGTTCTGTTTCTCATTATATATTCTCCCTTGGCAAACACTGTATCTTATATTTTTTCACAAAATAATTTATTTTTACCTCTCCTTTTAATACATTATATTTCATAGTAAACTTTAAATATCTATCAGTGAATGAATATATAAATAAATGAATAAATGAATGAAAAATACGGAGATGTTTTTAGACTGCTAGACTATACGCTCCCTAAAGGTAGGAAACTTGTCTCAACCTTGCCTATTATGCCATGACAAAAGTGGCTCCCTGAAAAGAACAGTAACCTGTCTCTCCCCAAACACCCCCCAAAAAAACCTTAGCAAGTATGCTGGCATTGTCCTCTCTAAAATACTGATCTTAGACTGGAAGTCTAAGTTAATCTCAAGGCACTTAAGAGCCTTCTCAATTTATTACAGATGGTATGTCAACTTAAACATTTTCTGGCATATATTCAGTAGTTCCTCACTGAATATTTATCAAATGATGGATGTCATCCAGCGTTTTCTATTGAAAAACAGACCAGAAAGCAGAAGCAAAGTGACACAGATGCAGGAATATAATATTATGGTTTTAACAACAAATATTTTAAAAACATTTGAAAGAATTTCTGTTGAAAATACCATCTTTATTTCACTTATTTTGTTGTTTTCAAAAGCACTAAGGATGATGTGTACACATTTTAAAATGTTTGCAGGTTAGAAATCATTGAACAGCTTCAAAGATATTTTTACCAGATTAGATTGCCCCCGTTTACTCAGATTATCTTGCTACCATTGGAGAACAAGCAGAAGCTGAGCAAAAGTCGTTTCTAGTTATTACACTTCTAAGAGAAACCTCTTAGAAATGGAAAAGCAGAACTTCGGGTTACAAAGAAGTACCTGCAACTTGCTCTACCAGAGAAGGACAGCACAGTTCTCTGGACTTGCGTTGGAATTACTTTTTGTTTCATGTTTGTGGCTAATATCACCCAAATGCACATCAAACATGGTATCCTGATTGTGGGCTATGCCAAAGGATTCATAGGAAATGCTGCTGTATTTCAATCCTTTGTCCTGAATCTTAGAATAATTTGTGCACATGTCTAACAATCAGAGTATATTATTAAAATGATTTGATTTGCTAGTAAGTACATGTACAAAAAGATTTCTCAGCTTACATCATAAGTACAGGGAGCATTTAAGGCTGTTCTAAGTCAAGTAAGCTTGGGTCTCTGTCTTCAGAAAAGGAAAGCAAAACTTTTTTTTCCAGTGGGCACTGATATTTATTTTTAACTTCCTAGATCATAAATTTGGAATTAATTAGCACCTCTTCCTACTGAAACTTACAATGAATTGCAATTGTTTGGTTCTGTTTCTCTTGATAGACTCTCTATAACAAGAAATGTATCATGTATTTTTCTATCCCCAGCTTTCAGGATTAAGCCTGGAATTCCCTAAATATCATTGACTCTTCCCTGAAATCATATCTGTGAATAGATTTGAATTCTTCAAGGTTTAGTTCTCCAAGGATTAGCAGTTCAGTGTCCACCCATGCGGTATAGTTACACATAAGCAGAGGAATTCCTGTACAACAGGTTATAATTGCAGATAGGTATGGGTGGAGGAATAAGAACGCTTTGTTTTGTTTTGATTTGCTTTTCAGATACCCTTACAAGATAAAGAAAGTAGGATTCATTTAAATATGTCTTTCAATTGCTTTTTTAGAGTCAAAGAGTTCATAAACCTATGAAACTCTGCATACAAATAGGAAACTTTCCACCTGCTTGGGAGAAATACTAGCTCCCTTCATTGATGCTGGTTTAGAATCCTACATATGCAAACCAGAACCTGTTCTCCACTCTCTTAATGCTTAGTGACTCTTTAAAGCAGAGAAAGATCAAATTTTAAAACATCAAGAAGCTATATTTATCATGGTAGAACACCTCATGTGATGGAAGGAATCTCTGCTCAGGCTGTTTCTTTTCAGGCATTCCTTACTTTTTAGTGTTGACTTTGGTAGCTCATAGAAAAGTTCTTCTTTTACTGGTTGCCTGACACCTGAGGCTGGGGCAGAACCTGCTCTTCATCTCAATCTAGATCTTATCCCCACTTATTTGTGCTGAGCCCCAGCTGACTTCAAAGGGGACTTTGGATGAAAAGGAGATACAGCCTGGTGGGAAAGGAGGGCATCTGCGGAGAGAAGTTTCTCAGACTTTTCCTAAAAATAGTAATTTCTTTGTGTTTTTTATACAAAATGTGATTCAATGAGTCAGATTTACTATAAAATATCAACATCGCATTCTTTTTTGTTATTTTGAAGGAAATATCTTTCTCCCCATCAGAAAGAAAACCCTCTTTTGATTTTAAATAATTTCTATGTTCTTCTCTCTTATGTTTAATTCCCAGTGAAGTGTTAATGTAAAAACAGGGGCAACCCTTGTATGCTTATGTACTTGTCAAGGATCTTAATAGACATTGAATTGAATTATTCATTTGAAGGAAATAAGAGAACAAAAGGAACAATTGTCTCCTTCTTTGTGTTCTGGAAGATGCAAAATGGAGTTACCCTGATTACATGTCCTAATAATGTCAGTCTTACACATTAGTTACTAACGTAAAAGTACAGCGTAGATTTGCTATTCAACTAGTTCTTCTAGTACTTAAAATATCATCTAAGCCACAAAGTCAATATATATTTTTTTCATCCGAAGTTATATCCTGCCAATTGTCTACATTAATTTGGGATAATTACAAGATCTCCATTTCAATTAGACATGCTTCCTTACAGCTGGGATTAAGAATTCTTTGCATTGATATCCATGTTAAGATCACTCTTATACAATTTCTAACAGTATACATAATTAGGTGAACTGGTAATGTACCCAGTGAAATGTCATTTTATTTGACCAGATGTTCACAAATTTTACCTTCTCCCTTTCTAGGCTATAACTATTATCAATGAATGATTTCTAGGTATGTCATTCTGCATCATAACTTGGTGATTTCTGATTTATTGATTAAACTCCTATATTTTCCATAATGAGATGATCTCTTCCCTCTCAGAAAGGAGTTTATACTGTTTGACAAAGGATCACATTGACTCTGTAAATAGTACCTTGATCTCAACAAAGCATGGTCTTCATCTTGGGCAAAAATGGGTTTCCAAAAAGCATTCAAATAAAACACTGTCTCATGGGATTAGGACTTTGAAAATAATTTATACTCAGGCAGATTCTGGGAAATACTATGCTTTCTCTCACCCCATACTTCAACTACCACTTTACAAAATAGAAGTGAAAGTCTATGCCTGTGGGAGGAGTGATGAATGACAATTATAAATTGGCCAACCTGACTTGGCAAAGAGTACCTGGGAGAATATTATCTGCCCTTTGGAGAGGGAGATGATTGCCTCATTACTCTTGTTTGAGGCAGCTTCTGGTTTTCTGGCATCTCCCTACACAAATCTGACACAGACATGCTAGCAAAACCATTTCAGACCACTTGTGACTTGTCTTTTTCTCTAGACAAGGCACATAAATGTCACTGTAGACAAGCAAGAATGAGGGAAAGAAGGTGTCTCTTCAAAAGACATCCGGAGAAAAACTAAGTGTTCAGTAGCAGCAATGAACTCCCTTAGTATTGGGGGTCTCTGTCCCCAATATAAAGGACAGAAGAGTTTCTGTCTTCATTTCCTCAGACTGTTTCTTCAACATTCTTTTCAGTGTATGTAGAATTCGGATAACTTGTTCTTTAGATGAATCAAATCACATGATATGTATTATGATAAACTAGTAGTATTTACAAAATGCAAAGTTTGTAAACTTTAGGACTGGCTCTGGGATTATACTCAAGAAGTGGGGTACTGAAGCTAAAGAGGAGCTTTCTAGAGCTGACTGTGTGCATTTTGACTTATTTCTAGGTACATATAGGACTGATAAGCTTTTGTGACTGTATAAAGTAGATAGAAAAAGAAATAACATGCATTGAGCACATTTTTGAGTCTCTGCTATTGTTTTAAACATGGGTTTCAATTTACTTAATCTTTATGACAACATTAGGTACTATTATTATTAACCTCAAATTGTATATTATGAAAATTGGGAGATGAAAAACTTAAACTCACACAGATTGTAGCTGGCAGGTCAGGATTTGAGCTCAAACAATCTCCTAAGGAAACTTCAATTTTAGTTATGTATGTTCTCCAGGCCATTATTTACTTCAACATTTCACCGTAAGGGGGAAAAAAGCTTCTAAACAGCCTCACTTCAAGCTAGCACTTGGTATTTTAAACATCTATTAAAATGATCTATATGGAGTTATGTGAACTCATCGACAAGATATCTATTATGTGCTGTGTTAACTGAAGAACTGAAAAAGCAAATGTAAAGATATATATGTGCATATATATACATAATTTTGTACAATATGAAAACAAATACATTGAAAACAAAAATTAAAACCTTATATTTCTGTTGGAATAACAGTAAGAATAAATCTGGAATAATACATGTACATTGCTGATAATGGTTAATTATGAGGTATACCATTGAAGGCGGATGGTAGAAAGGATTTATTGATTTTATGTTAGAGGTCTCTGTATTGTTTCATTTTTACTTCCATAGGCAGTTATTACATTTTGTTTTAAAATTAAAAGGAGGCAGAAACATATCCAGAGAGAACCAATATATAGCCTTGTCCAAATACTGAAATTCCTATGTCACATCTGAACAAGTACAAAATGAGATTGCTATATTTCAGAACCATTTTGGAGCCCATCCTAAAGAACCTCTTTGATAATGATTTCTCACAAGTCTTCCAAACACTCTCAACCTCATAATGCTGAATCAAGATGCAGCTGTGTACCCTCTCTCCCCAGCTTTTTGCCCCGATTCAGTTTTCCTGCATAATCTTAAAACAGGATAGTAACAGTGATTATAATTGCAGTGACCAGATTAACTGGGCTCAGCAGTTATGGTCCCAGTTCTTAAAAAAAAAAAAAAAAAAAAAAAAAAAAAGCAGTCAAGACCTAGAGGTAATTCTGTTTCTTTCTCAGAAACTCAACTTTTCTACTAAGGAGTCAACTTAGCTTTGGGTAGCAAAGGACCTTAGAAATAACTTCAAGCAACTGCATACTGGAACCTGGTGGGACTGACTTGCTAATGGTGTTGTGTGTATCTCTTCCCAGCTCTGAGTGCAGTGATAATCACTGAAAATATCCATGATGCCAATGTTTAAATCAGAAAAATTAGCCAAGCATACAAATCAAGATTCTCTAGCCGATTGTTAAATATTTGTCTGCACATCATTGTCCTCAAGACAGTCTAATTCATTGACATAGAAACTTTGAAAATTGCTCAAGCACTTAAAAACCATCCGACCTATCTACTTGGAGAAACTCAGAAGCATTGACCTCTATTCTCTCTTTTTGTAAAGGAAATCCAGATAGGAATATATGAGGCATGTGGGTATTGTTTGTCTAAGAATATAGAAATCATTCTCCAGAAGGGTCAAAATTAGCACTAGCAGAATCTGCTAGACTAATTCATACTTTACAAATTCCCCTACCATTCCCTGTGAAGTCTTCATGCCTAAAAAGACAGAAGGAGGAAGAATATCACTATGATCTTGGTGGTAACTGAACCTCAGGGTAAAGAAACTGCCATGGTAAATCTTCAGTAAACTCATCTCTGCATAATTGAGTTCTGCCCACCTTGAGGTTCACATAAACCCAGAAAAGATGTTCCACTCAGAATATTTCTTTCCCATTTTTTATTCCACTTTCCTCAATATTAGTTGACTAATCTTTATCATTAGAAAATTTGCTTATATCTAAAATAAATTATGAAACAGCAGCAGCAAGAGCACTCTGTGTTTGTTTGTTTTTTTGTCTTACAGTGAATATTAACAAGAAATAAACAACTTTAAGCCAGCAGTGAGACACTATACAGGCAAGACTTCTTACCAAACCTGTCTGGGAGCCCTGCCTAGGGGGGTGCTGGCTTCCAAACACCTCCCTGCCTGGCTCACAGCAATCTCACAACAGCATTCCACATTTCACAGTCTTTATCCAGTCACTCTGAAAAATCGTAATACCTATACCTCGGTCACTGAAACAGATCAAACCAGATTAATGAAGTTTTTGAACAGAAAGCAAGAGATCTTCCTGTCAGTCACCACATTTTACAGAGGGATAAACTGACACAGGTATGTTAGATGTAATGGCCAAAACGAAACAATGAGGCTGTAGGATATCTGGCTTTCTCACTTCAAAGTCTGTGCCTCTGATTATTGGATGTAATCAGCTGAAATCTTCATCACCCTTCAAAATCCAACTGGAAAGACTACCCACCTTCTTTCCTAGAATGAGTATTATCCATGATCTCTCTAAATCAGTATTATATACTTCATATAATTATCAGGCTCTGTCTTACATTGAAATTATCTGTGTTTAGGTACTTGTTTAAACTTACTGAAATATGTATTTCTTTAGCTCAAAACTGGGTCTTCATTTTCTGTCTTCTCAACAGCACCTATGTGAGTATCTTACACTTAACATGCTGTTAATAATTATGTGCTGAATGATCTTCTCAACAGCATCCGTCTTAGTATCTGGCACCAGATAGTTTCCTAATAAATACATATCGAATGAAATCAAGTTGACCTGAGATTTGATTTTTCTGTAGTAGTTCTCATTTGCATGTATATAAGAAGCAGCTATAAAGCTTATTAAAGTATATGTTAATAGAATTCTGAATTTAATAACTCATGAGACCAGTCCACAAACCTGTATTTTCAATTAACCAACAAGTGATTCTGAAGCGTGGGTCTAGCCGTGCTCTCCTTCCTTGTCTCTCTTGTGACAAAATGTTTTTATGAGATATTTGGTCAAGATTAGGCATGCCATTGAGTTCACAGAGCCTAGCAATGAGTCCACACAGGGTTGGCCTGATAGTCTTAGTTTCATCAAGAGAGATCTCTAACTCAAACATTTTTAGATTGCCATTGGGGGAAGGAAGCTAATGTTCTGTCAAGTGCTGTCCTCACTAAACTCTGCTGTTCCCCAGACTGAGAAAGTTCTCCAGAAAAACAGAAGAAACAACAAATAAAAGCTTTCTGTCCATTGAAGTCAATGTGAAAGTGATACTTTCCAAGAATCGTCAGGTATTTTAGAAAAAAAAGAGAGCTTAAACAGACTCATTACAACACTGACATTCTGCAACAGGATATGCTCAGTTAGTTAGTTTGTCAAGTGCTTTGATCTCATAAAGCAGTGAGATAATCCCAGGTTTTGTTTACTGAGTGCCTCTCTTCCAAGGGCTCGAAGTGATTTATTGCAAGACCAATTACTTGCTTGTCGGTTCAGAGGGGCAGTCAGATTAATTGGGTAGTAGTGGCTGCCTTGGAAGCACACTGCAGAAAGGCACTGGAGTGTTGTAGTGGTCCATGTGGGGCGAGATCGTAGACCCCATGAAGTTCCAGGAGACACAGCTAATCTTCTGTGCTCACCACCAGTGTAGTCTGATAGCAGAGCATTTATCACACTACAGTATAGACTCAACATTTGTTTATGAGTTTGCCTTTCGCACTAGACTATGAATTACTCCGGAAGAGAGACTGGGTCTTGCAGCTTTGTATGATCTGGCTATTGCCCAAATATCCAAGCTTAACGCATCTAGCTTCCCTCTCTCTCAACAACCTCCAGCCAAAGTGGTCTTTGTCTCAAACATATCAGTCTTGTTTCATCCTCTGGAACCAGAGTTATTCATCCTTTTGCACCAAAATTATTCAGCCCCAGGACTGCCTTCTCATCATTCAAATTGTAGCTTAGCTCTTACCTCCTCAGGTAACCCTGAATATTCTCAGCTAAATATGCTACTCCCTAGTCATTCTCAATCACACACTCTGTTTCTAAAAAAGGAAAATGTTTGCTTTTCTTTATAGCACCTGTATTTTTTGATATTCTCATTTTAAAACCTTCATATTACCTATTTATTTTTTGACATACTGACACACTGTGGGGGAATAGTGACTATCTTCATTTTTTTCTTATCTATTTCCTTTTCATTTTTTCTGCAACAGTCTATAAGCTTTTTGAAAAGACTTTATTTACATTATTTATGATTGTAACTCAATACCTAGTAGAGTTTAACTGGTTAGTTTAGAAAAGTGTTGATTGAAATGTTGGTTGTTTCAGTGTCTTATTAAGTAGACCAAGCTTAATAAATGCTTTAAAATAATTAACAGGAAGTACTGATGCTTCAGGATAAATTTCTTACTCCACTAAATTTTTGGTAAATACTTATGTTTATTACAGATTTGTATAATATACTTCATTTCTTTGCTACTTTATAATTGTTAAAGTACATTCATATGTATTATAGCATTAATCTTTTCAGTAAGATGCATACATATATAAGTATGCAAGTATGTTTGTATGAACAGTTATTAACAACTCAAATGCTCAGAGAAGCCAAAGAGATAATAATAAAAAAAAAAAGATGGAAGTGGGCCCAGTGGGACCATGCAAACTGGAAAGTATAAGAACCAACTGAAAGGACATCTGTGGCTGATGTGAACATAAGTGAACAAGGGTTCAATGCTGCCAAATCTTTTCATGTAAATCTATTAATTAACTATATCTTATATGCTTATAAGATGAATAACACACTTAGAAAAATTAAGAATAATTTCTGGCATAGCTGGTGTAGTAGTGGTTAGGTCAGTTTCCTTTGAAGGAGTGCAGGCCACATACCCTTGGGTTCACGCCCAGGTCCTGGGGGAAACGACCAGTGTGAACAGCTAAATAAAATTTAAAAGAAGAAGAATTTCCTAGTACAGTTAACATCAAGTCCATATTAAGTTTTCCCTAGCTATCTCCAAAATGTTTTCTCATTATTTAAACAATTTAACTCAACAAGGATTATTTAATTATTTTTAGATTGAGATACAATTGGTTTACAATACTATATTTGCTTTAGGAATGGAGGTTCTCATTTCTTCAAATGTATGAATCCACTTTACAGTCACCTCAAAGTTCTAATAAGCCTCCACCACTGTCAATTGGACACCCCTCTACCCTTTGCTCCTACTCTCAGTATCTTGCCCTCTTGCAAGGCTTAACCTTGAACTTGATATGCCTTCTTTGTCTTTTTGACCTAAAAGAGTCCCCCAATTATTTTTTAAAAATGTATAGCATTTTTCCTGAAAAATATCTAAACTGTAGAATAGGAAATTGAACCCTTTAAAACTTCTAAACTTGCCAGTTTTTAGCATTTTGCTACCTACTTTCTTCTTTTTTATATAAAGATCTCAATGAATACATTCATAATAATAATAATTTCATTTTTTTTGTGTGAAGCATTTGAGAGTAAACTACAGATACTGTGGCACTTCTCACCCTCTAAGACATCCCCTAAAACAAACAAAAAAAGCAGTATTTTTATAACCACTGTACGATGATCACATTTGGAAATTTTCCAATTTTACAGTTCTCTCATCTAATAAGCCAAATTTCTTCAATTACTTGAGTACTGTCACTTTCTTGTCTTTAAAATTTCCCCCTCCCAATACAGAATTGACTCTAAGATCAGATATTGCACTTAGATCTTTCAGATGTTGTAAGATTCTTACCAAAATTTTAACCCAATACCACTAGTCCTTAAGCCTATTGATTTTAATCCTCATGAAGGAACATTGCTTTATAACATTATAGGACTTAGGTGTGCATCATTGTAAACAGCTGTATCTATAATACATTGTTTACCAACAAGAGTCCAGTTGTATTCTTCTGCATATAGAATATGCATTTTACTCATTTTGTCTACCTCCTCCCTTTTGGTTGCCACTTACTTGATTTTATAGACAAAAATTCTATTTTTGTTTGAGTTGGTTCTTTGATTTTTACCATGTTGTTTCTTACATCTCTTCTTTTCCATCATATTTTCGAAATTTTGCATGTAGGTATTTTAATATTGCTCCCATGGGTCCTCATGTTATTAGCAGATTTAGTCAACTCTCAATCTATCATCCCCCTACTCCAAAAACTCCAATTATTTACCCTCAAACACTATGTCGACTTCATTTACCAGATATGAGGTCATTGGCAAGTTATTTAATATAATTTTTTTCTTGTAAAAAAGAATCTGATTAATAGTACCTAACTCATGTTTTTTCATGAAGGTTAAAGAAACTGATCAATTCATATAAGAGATGGTCACAGTTAGCAGCATAGAGTAGGGAAACACCAAGTGGCTGCTCTTATTATTTCCTTACTAAAAAATAACCAGGCTCCTAATAATAAAGCTGACACTGTGTTCCAGAATTAATTTTCTATTCTAATTTTCCATCACTTTGACCTTACTCTTAACTTTTTGTTCCATACTTTTCCAAATCCCAACCACTATCTAAATTTTTTCACTTCAAATTCTATTATTTCTTCTTCCTGAAGATTTGATCCACTCTTCATTTTTTCTCCTTGAAATTCCACAGCTGTTTTTCCTGCTTTCTGAATATATCACACTAACTAATGATAACTTTCCCATCACCATTTTCTTTAAGTTTTACCCTTGTTTATAATTTATTTGTTTTTTAATTGTATTTAGGCTGCTGATATGTGGGAAACTTTTGAGTTCTAAAAAATCCAGCACAATGAGAGCATCCTTCCTTAATTCTTAATTCTTTGTATTAGCTAACCAGTTACACAGAAAATAATGGCATAGATGTGCCCTGGGGGAGCAGTGAGTGGTTAAGTTAATCACCTCTGAAGGACGCAAGCCACACATCCCTGGGTTCGAATCCAGGGTCTGGGAGGAAACAACCAGTGTGAACAACTAAATGAAAAATAAAATAAAAATGCTTCTTCCTCTTTTTCTGCTGTCCCTCCTACTGGCCTATTCCTGCCTATACCTTTCCTTAAAAAAAGAAAAGTAATGACAAAGAAAGAAATGGAAAATAGGACCACTTACAGGACCACTTATTTCTCATTCAGTCCCTTCTTATCCTTAAGTAAGTTGAAGGTAGAGTGTTGACAGAAAGTGTACATATCAAGAAGAGAAATAAAAACAGTTGAATTAGTTTTATCTAGTTCTCCACAATTCTAGAAAGAATAATCACATATAAATGTCATTTACAAAGAAAGAATCATGCAATTTCACTGATTCTGCAGAGTGAAATAATTATATTTGCCATTATTTAATTTGCTTTTAAAATCGACATGTGCAATATAAAGATAAATGATAAAACTCAAGCTAATAATATAAAATTTTTGTATCCTTTACTAGATGGACATTCCAAAACATCATGAGAGGTCATCTTTTAATAATGGCACTGTTTTCTTGCTTTTTGGAGTCCAAGCAGGCCCTCATTTTCACTTTACTTCACAAATTACAAATTATGTATGCCCTGTTGAGTATTAATATTAATGTAATTTCATTGGAGACAAGAATATTTTGATTATATGTACTTTGTACTCCTATTCTTATGAAAATAACTTATATGACTGTAAAAGGGTTTGGGTAAAGCTTTAGAACAGGTGTTTTTCTAATACGTTCTTGTTTCCAGCCAAAAAATAATTTGAAATATGGCTCTTGTTTAGATTTGTTTTATTTAGGGGAAAAAAGCAATCTAAGTCATTATTTTTCTCTTCCTTGCTGTCATATTTATATCAGGTTATCACATTGCTCTCAACTTTATTGCAGGAAACGTATCAATGAACTACATCAACAAAGCTCACCAAGTCAGGACTATATTTTCCATAAATTAAATGATGCTTACCCTATATAGCTAAGCCTGCTGGAGTTGATGACTCTTGACCCAGGGTAACCTTCACTGTATAAACATCCGTAAAAGTGTCTAAACATAGATGTCAAAGCTTTCAAAGTCTCTGACCTGATTTTTTTCTTCTGTAACATCTTTTACAGATGACATGCCTCCTTCCTACTCAGAACTATAAGCAAAGACTCCAGCTAAGGCAGGTCAAATGAGGACACATTACCCATTGCCCAGCTTCAACCTGTCAACAACAACCAAAAGAGAATTGCAGAACATTTTAGCTGGCAAAGTAAAGAGATCAACTTTAGCTGTCAAGTTGCCCAGGTTTGAGGGAGTCTTAATTACGTATGTAAAAATGTAAAGATGATAAAATCTTTCTCCATCTCCCTCTCCTATTCCCAGCCCTCAACTTTACAAATGCTTTTCTTCCTGAAGCTCATCAATTCCCATACTATTGATTTGAATGAGTATTAAAAAGTTGTTAACAGGCTTGAATATATGTATAAGGCTCCAGCTGACATACAGCTAAAGAAAAAACTTTCATGATTCAATGCCCCACTGTGTGGGAACACTCCGTCAGAGCTGGAAGGGTGGGGAGGCATGAGGTGTCCAGAACATTTCTGATCTCTTATTAAAGTTGCAATCCTGGTAAGTCGCCTTAGAAAGTTGCTGAATAGACAATCTAAAGATAATTTCTCATATTGAGTCAGTATTATTCTTCCAGTGTATACTTGTTTTGGGAAACCATCATCTAAAAGAGGAACTTCCAGACATGCTTCAGCACTGAATAAGGACAGTGTTTTGATTCTAGGAGTCAGATTATCCTGACCACATAGGGGGAACTGAGGAGGATGGGAATGTTGGCCTCAGTTTAAAGTTTAGTAATCGTCCTATTACACAGAAGTCACTATACTGCAGTGGTGGTAGTGGGAGGTGAATGTGGACTTCAGCTTTGGAAATAAGAGGATGGGTCCCAGATGTAATTCTGAAGTATGTCCCAAGATTATATCTGCTCCCATTTTTGGTTTTCAGGCATATAATGAGTGTGCAGGAATAAACAGTCATTTAAGAAACATTGAGAATAATAAAATTGAATATTTAAGCAGGGAAATTGTATGATCAGTGATTTGTTCCAGTAATACTAATCAGGTAGTTCTATGAATATAAATGGGCATGGGGGTAAGGGTGGTTTCTTCTGAGAGGCGGAACATTCATTGGAAGACCTTGGTACTATTTAAGCAAGAAATAATAGGAGTCATACAACAACATTTAAAATTGGCAACCAATGTAGAAGTTTTATTTGGTTGCATTCAGTATGATTTTGATTCGATATTCACCAAAGGGGAGAAAAGAAAGGAATATGTAGCACATGATGAATAGAAATAGGAAGAACAATTTTAGGAATAAAGGTGATGTTTTCTGTTTGGGAAATTCTGGTTGATATACTATCACTTAGTCAGCATTGAGGCGTAAGGAGGAATTATCACAAAAATTAGAGAGCGATGGTGACCCAGCAAACTCCTGAGGAGATGGCAGGCTAGGTGTGAGGTGATCGGAGCAGTGTAGGAATAAAGGAGGAGAAGCAGAGACAGGAAGAAAAAACCAAACTCTGAAGATAAGTGATGTGGAGAAATGAGAAAATCTCAGATAAGAAGCTCAAGCATTTTCTGAGATGGTTTATGTCCTGGGAAAAAACTGAAACAAATAGAACCAAATCTCAAGTTCAGGAAATACATTTCTAGGGAAAACATTAAAAGAAGAACAAGGAAATAAGAGGAGACAACTAGAATCTTGGTGGTGTTGGACTCAGAAACTGATGGTTCAGTTTCAAAGTGAGACTGTGGGTCACTGAGGATGTCTACATAGGAGAGAAGACAGGCTGCTCAGAGGCTTCCTTTGGGTGGACTGAAGGTGAAGTGAGGGCCCGCCCAGGCCTGGCCTCCTCCCTGTTTTTCTCTAGCTGTGTGTTCAGCCCCACCCTGGCTTTAAGTCAGAGAACTTTGCTCCAGTTCTCTGAAAGTGGGGAATGGATCTATTTTCCTGTCTTGCATCAAGCTTGAGAATTAATTCAAACCTCTTTTGACTGCTTATCAGGAAACAGTATTTCTCTCTAAGCATTATGTGGTTCATCCGTTAAAACGGTCTTTTGCCCAGTTATCTGCTTCCCTAATCCTATGGGAAGGAGGACTCAGATGAATCTGAATGTTTGTTTCTAATGTTTCCACTGTCATTTCAAGCTGCCACCTCTTGCATAACTGGGCAAAATCTCATCTAATGCTGATTTATGACAATAAACTGCCACAAAATTCCTCAGCCCTGCCCATCATCTTCCAATAGAGTCATGAACAGGAATATTGTGACCAGATCTGAAGCTAAGTGATGAGTTTCTCCAAGAATACTCCTCCTCCTCCTTCAGAAAGGGTGTAGTCAGGAATGAAGACAAACAGAGGCAGGCAGGCAGAAAGAGAGAGGAGGAAGAAACATTTATTTATTTTATTTAGTTGTTCATCTTAGTTGTTCCCTCGGCCTTAGGTTGCAAAACCAGGTCCCTGGGATGTATATGTACTATGCTATAGCAGACTTATCTACTAGGCCACCAAGGCACATTAAAATCTACTAATTAAAGTCAACATTTACCATTGTCTACTGATTCCCTTTTCTCTGCCTGAACTCTAACATGCCTCAGTCATTCCAGCTCTGTTCGTGAGAGATATGACAGGTTTATAAGCAGAATAACTTGGTCCCTGGAACAAAGGTATGTACCTGAGACTGAGAGAGGAGGTTGTAAATGACCTAAGAACCTATAAGAAAATGCTCTACCTGAATCTAATATCAGAGTGCATTAAGAAGAGAAAAGTGTTCCAACATGTTAGTGATATGGGAAGGGTTATACTAAAAAGGAAGCCAAAAGTAGTGCTTGGAAAAGACTACTTTTAAATTCCTTAAGTTAATTGTGTAACATGATATTATGTTGTATACGACTGGCTTGTGGCCTGAGATTCCATCACATTGGTGGTCATTTGCAGAGCAATGTACCTTAGGACTGGGATATGCTGGTCAACAGAAAGTGGGAGAAGGCACTATATGCCTCCAGTAGTCAGGTCCTTGAGGAGAAATGCCCCCATTCAACAAATTAATTGCTCAGAAGTTACCAAGTAATATTGCCAAGGGCAATATGAGAACTTGATGGGAGAACCAAGGGTAGTCATTTCAAGAAATGAAATCAAAGTCTCAATATGACAAAAATTCAAATCTCTAAGAAAACTAAATAGAACATAAAGAGGCAGTTCTGTGTCACCTCAAGTCACCAGTAAGAATTTTTCTAAAAAGGCTGTTTAGCACATGACATAGATTCCCTTCTACCATCGTATGAAACGTGGCACCCTGATTCATTTATCATGCATGTAGCTATTTTAGATACATGTTATAGACTCAATGCTCAGATTCAATGCCCAACTCACCACTTACTATAAGCCATGGCAGCTTGCTTCAGTTACCGAAGCTCTCCACGGTCAAATGATCCTCAGCTATAGAAGGGGAATAATACCTACTCAGGATTGTAAAGGTAACTAAATAAGATAATACATGTAATGCTTTTTGAGAAGAGCCTGGCAGAAAATTTATTTTCTATCAAGGAAGCATTCTAGGCAGTGGACAAAGAAGAAAATTATCTGACTTAAGCTGACTTTCTTAGGAGTATGTCATTCTAGTTTTATAATTATCAAAGTGTTATTACTTATTTCCATCAATGCAATAAAGATGCTCAATACAATCTCACATTGTGATGTTTTTTCATGCTGTTCCCCAGAATTTTCAACAAGTTTCAATTAATGTATTGCTATACTTAGTCTAACATAGCCTGAAACAGTATATATTTTGTATGAGATAACACTTTCATCTAATGCTTTCAATATTTTTTCTTTCTACTTGACACTGTTCAATTCAACTCAGAGTGTAGGTTCAAATTTCAGTCTAAGTAATCTTGCTGAAATTTCTAAGCCCTTCTGGATAGCATTTTCCTTGCTAATAAGAGTATTTATTTCATAGGTTCAGTGTCAGGATTAACTAAGTTAATTCACACAAATGCTTAGAACATTGCCTGATTTGTTTATGGTGGGAACTCAGGACCCACTCATTATCATTTTACTAAGATGGGCTTTGAGTGCCTTAGCTCGCAGCTCAGGTATAGTGGCCAACAGAAGAATCACTGCTGTCTCTCTGCTGACAGCTTCCCTCAACTCATTCTTACAACATCCTGCCCGAAACGAAAGGAAGCCACTTCTGTCTTATGCATAAGAAAGGGAAGAAATGTTGTCACTTCACTTGGTGAAAGCAGTTAAGTGTTAGAATATGTGATTGGAGTTAAGGTACATATGTCTTATTATAGGTCACACAAAAGTGAACTAGACTTGAAAAGGGATGAGGCTGGAATTAACACTAGTGAGTTCTTTTACAAGTCACAGCCCAGATCTGTGTCTGGCTCATAGTATGATTCATAACTCTTAGGAGGCCAGGTTATGTCAAATAGGCAAATTCCTTTACACAAAAGAGGAAAAAGTCTCTTCCTTCCTCTTTCTCAATGCATATTACCATTTAAATAGTTTGTATCTCTGGTTATTGGATCAACAAAGAGTCAAGTAATCCTAAACATCAGAGATACATTTGGCAGTGTTTTATGTAAATGGCCCAGTATCAATAATATAACTGAGTGAAGTGAGCAATAAAAATGTGAGAAGCCATAGTACACAAGCAAATGCCAAAAATACATAAGAAGATGAGCTCAAAATATTCCAGCATTGCTCTCACTAGTGTGTAGTGTTGTGCTAATTAACACACTTCAGTTCTGTATTTCTAAGTCATATGCCTACCTACCTCATCAAATGAAAGCCAACCTACATGAAGGGTGAGTTACTGTGGACAAGAACATATTATACAGCTTGCTGCCTTATGGGCTTTGCAGCCACTGTCTTCTTAAAGGCAGCAGTTCTTTCCTAGGAACCTCCATATCTTCTTGCTCACACATCTGACACAGCAGTGTTTCCCACAACCAGTGTGAGCATGACTCCCTGGAGATCTTGTCAAAGTGCAAATTCAGATGCAGGTCCGTGGAGCCTGGGATTCTGTGTGCCTAGCACACCTCAGGTGTCAGAATCACACACTGAGCATTAGCATTAGCATTAATTTTTCTCCTGTTAAATAGTGTCTGGCACATAGCAGAGAACAACAAATGTCTATCATTGCTTATTGTTAAGCTAAGCTTTGGACCATTCAGCTTCCATTTGGTTTCTGATAATTGATCATCACTACGTTACTTAAGTTCCAGTAGAAAATTATATTCAGCATTTAATATCTTGTGTTTATTTAGCACTTCGCTTTGTAAAGTTTAAAATAATTTTATCTACTGTATACTGTTGTCTATTTAGTATACTGACCACCAAATGCAGGGTTCAGAAATCCTACAGTAAAAGACTAAATGTTTAATCTTTCAGCCCTTGCTGTTGTGGCAGGTTTCCTCTCTGCTGATGGTCTTCTATATCAGGCTATATTCTTTCTATAACAAGATACTACCCTGCTTTTCTCATTCACTATCCATGCAAAATATACTATGATTTTTAATCAGTAATGACTCAAAGAAAGTTCTTTTAGTAAGTGTTTGGATTATTCTCATTTTTTAAAGGAAAAGTGCAGGCATGAGTGAAGGCAGGTAGGCAGGCAGGTAGGGAGAGTAGAAAGAAACATGCATTTGTATTTTATTTAGTTAGTTTATCTTGGCTGTTTCTGCAGCCCTGGGACGCAATCCCAGGTCTTGGGGATGTAGTTGAACTTGCCAGCTGGAGGTCATGGATTTATCTGCTGCTAAGCCACCAGGCCATACCTTTTTTTTTTTTTTTTTTTTTACCATTTTTAACCAGAAACCGTGAAAACATTTTCAATTTTCCTAATATTGCAGCCACTATCTCTTTTATATTCCAAATCTAAAGAAACCCTGCTCTGTTTGTAATCACTAAGCTACTTTATCAAAAAGAAATCCTACAATTTGTGTTTGATTTTTAAATACATTAGACATTTGGAGACAGTTTAAAACTTGAGCCATTATTCTTCTCTTGGTACAGTAAGATTAAGCATGTGTCCATTCTTTCTTTCAGTTTGGTCCATCTCTAGGTGTTAAGTGTAATGAACTATGGAGCATTTCCGACCCTTCTCTCTGCAGTCCATTATTGCCGTTGACATGGCACATGATATCATACAGTGAGGAAACATGCATCGTGGTTGACCCTATTCATTACACTGATCTAAGGGTAAGAACTGAGTCCTTAATAAGAATATCACACCAATGGCCACTTGTAGAGAAAAAAGACAATAAGAGCTACATTTCTGAACTCCTATCATGTATCAGGTCCAGTGATATACATGTTGTAGTTATTTCTTCCTAATTAATTCTATAGCAACCTCATGAAGTAGGTGCTTTATCATTTAATAACTTACCCATTTTCTTGATGCATGAATTGAAGTTTAACAAAGTAGTGTATCTTGCTCATAGCCACATAGCTAGTAACCCTCACCCATCTAGCAGATCACCGGTTTACATTGGTTTAGGTGTTCAGTGAGTTCACTACTATTTTTTGTGATTTAATCATGACCCTCTTGGATGACAATCATCACTTCTACAGTTTTCCAATGAGAAAGGCTACTGGACTAACTAAGACACTTAGCTGGAAAGGAGGTGTATTTGAGATAATAATTTATGTTTGTTACCACTTTCTGAGGGGAAATACCTTTCAAAAGCTAGTGCATATTCTAGTGTTGCCTTACCAAGAGAAAGAGCCAGAAAAATTAGAGCAAACAGATTAGAAAGTTAATGAATGTATAAAAGGGATAAATTAGTTAAAGTTGGTCAGATTTTTCTCTTATTGTAGCCTTCTCTCATAGTTGATCTCATCCTTGTCCTTTCTGTTTTCCGCCCTTACCAACTTCTCACCACAAACTCTGCCCAAGCTATGTTTTATTTAGTTCCGTAGTAATAGTCCCCCCCTTGTCTCAGTCTCCTTTCTTTGTCACCTCTTCAAAACTAGGAATTAGAATTTAGGATAAAGTCTGAGGACTTTGCCTCAAAGTCACAGGCGGTCTCTGCTTTTAGATTGGATGCTTTATCTGTACTACATTTCTACCCTGAAGAGATTCTATTGTATTTGGAAAGGTAATGTAACTGATGACCTGGAACCTCTCAGGACAAGTTCTAACAGAAACTTTCCCTGAAATGTCATGCTAGATTTCTGAGCTTTTCTCTTCACTTCCTACAGCTGCTCCTGTCACCGGAGGTCTATTGACTATCTTTAATGTTTCCTGAAGATACCTCAGTTGAGGGAACGCCCAAAAAAGAGTACGCCTGGGGGTGTCATTCCTCGGAAAAGACAATTTATCTTTTCCAGTTGAGAAAAAGACAGACTTTCAATAAGGATTTGTTTTGATTCATTTTTTTCATCAAGTACACCTATTCCCTAATTTTACTTTAAAGGAAGGTAGATTAGTTCAAAGATGCTGAAATCCAACAATGACTTATATGGTGAGGGCTTTGTTCCCCAAAGTGAAAACATGTCTTAGAATCCATAATTATACCTCTTATTTCAGGTAACTGTGATAATACCTATTGTTATTGTTCTTTCTCTTCCCAGATGTTGACAATATACTGGCTGATCACAGAAAATGTTTGATCAGGATTAAAATCTCACTTTGACAGTCTGAAAATGTATATATGTTTGGTTTGGCTTGGTTATATAAGTTATTAACACTTTCTATTTTTCATCTACTTTATGAGATAACGATAAAAGTGTAAAATAATATCAGTGATTTTAATTTATTTAAGTTGAGGAATAATTTATTCAAGTGAGAACCTTCCTAGAAGGCCAATTCGACATATAAATGGAACCATATTTCTCATTGAAATGGACATAGAAGATGTAAATCAATGTGTTAGAATTGCCCTCTCTTCCATCTGGAAGATAATTCTGAGGTACCTCCCACTTCTATGTTTGAAAGACACTACAACAAAATATTTAAATAATATCACAAGTTAGAACTGTTAGAGTAACAATGAGGACATATGCTCCACACTGAATTTTTGATTGACACACAACTCTGCCACGTCCCGACTTGACATATGTTTCAACTGATGAATAAATGTTTAAATAAGGTTTATTAAGACTAGCGTAAGGACATGAGTCTATAATGTGTGAAAGTGGAGGTTGAAAAATAAATGCAAGGAAGTTCACGACTGCCTCTACAAAAATAAAAATGTAAACTATTTATTGTATAATTTTGTCATTTTTCAGATGATCTGGCATATATAAGTAGTCAGCATGCGTTTCCTAAAATGAATTCTACAGTTTTATTTTTATTAATTTCTACAGTGCCAATGTATAATTTATTTCTCATAAAGTTTATTAATAGAGCATGGAATGTGTCTCTGGTCACTTTATTTGAGGTAAATGTCACAACAGCTAACTGGAGAATCATTATCTCCAGTCTTTCTAGTATACAGGAAGAATAAACACTATAGCAATATCTTCCTTTATGTTTCAACCTGTTGTCCCACTATGTTTCAATGGGAGCCTGACAGGCTTGAAGTATCAGCAAAGGTGAATAGAAGGGCATGGGGTGGGTGCTTTATGTTCTGGTAGAAATATATATTATTTAGAGAAGAACCTTCTTATTAACATTGAGTGGGATCCAACAAATAGTTGAGATATGTGAATAAAGCTCTTTGGAATGAAGTACCATCCAGAATAGGAGTTTGGGGGAACCACATAGTACATTTAAATAAGTTGATGTCCATGATACATAACCTTGTCCATGTGTACAAGTTCCTTGTCCAGCCACCTGATAATACAGAAAAATGCTGAAATTATCAGAAATGTCTTCCATTTAAATGGAAAAAATATGGCAAGGCAGCAAAAACAGTTCATCTTCCTTTAAGGTAAGTTTATTCTGTAGAAAAGTTTAATTAGAAAGAAAAGTCAATATGTAAAAATAGACAAAGTGAGAAAACATAATATTTGTTCTAGTTAATTAGAATATGAGCAAAATAATAGTTTAGAATGCCCATAAATATCTTAATTGGATAATATAATCTGATGCTATCTTTGTGAGTGTCTAGATTTTTTTTGTCTTCCTTTCAAGATTTTTTTTTTTTTTTTAGCATGAAGCTATGTTACTTCAGATAAGCTTCATTTATTGGTGATTTGTTTTTAAGCCTCACTTGGGGTTTGTTTAGAGTTACCCCACTCTAATGATAAGACCTAGCTCTGCTAAACTTTTTGTTAAATATCTCAAGTGTTCCTCAAGTTCTCTACAAATGGAAAGTACCAACTGGAACATCTCCCAATCCTGTTGGAACCCTTCAAATTGTTCCCCTTATAAATGTCAGAAGGTTTTTTAGGGGGACTTGTGGAACTTCATCCTTACTATATACACAGCTTAATATTCAACTGATGGCTTCAGGATACTCTCATGTAGATTTCAGGACTTCTTTTTCTGCATATATTTCACTTTGGTAACCTGACTCATAGAGTTTGGTTGTCTCAGTCGCCCTATACTCAAATTGCTGTCTCCTCTACTCAGTGACCTCTATGCTATGCTCAGATTTTTGCTCCTAGTGCTAGAACACAGAGAGTACCTCCAGGTAGACATCCAGAATGGTAAGAGTAAAGCCCATCTTGTTTATTTTCCTTTTCCCAAGGATCATAGTCCTGTATTGTTTATTGTCAATAGTGTGAAAAAGAGTTGTTTCTCTTTTTCTTTCTCGTTTTCTAGGCATTAGCATCGGGAGAGAAAGTTCACTACTAGTTACTAAATCATATTTGGAAGCAAAATTGAAGGAAAAAAATTAAATTCTCTTATTTAATATTCTTCTATTCCAGAATGCAAAAGTTACCATAGGTAAGTAACAGTACTCTATGCTTATTTTTTCATAATCCTATTGTTTATAATGAATTTATTCAATAAAATATGTTACTTAATTTTTCAGAGATTATAAACTTTCTTAGATATTCTGTAAATTGTGAAAAGACTTAATCAGAGGCCGTTTTATTGACTTATTGAGGATATAACATATTCATTAATATTTATGAAATGAAATGAATATATTGTCCACTAATTGCTATGTGTATGAATGTATACACTGCACTAATATGTACGTGTAAATGTTAAACTCATGTAATATAAAATTATTTTCAAGAAGTACCATATCTGTATAGGCAGCATAATTATTCTTAAGTTCACTCTGAGTATATGTCTAGCTATTTTCTTAATAGTGAAGCATGATTCTCATTTAAACGTTATCTTGCAAAATGAAAATATTTCAAGGAATAAAAAGATTTCATGAATTTTTCTTACCTGGTAAGAATATGCATGACAAATTTAAAAGGAGAAGCAAGAATATAAAAAGAGCCAACAGTTTATGCAGAACCTTATCTTGCAAAATGAAAATATTTCAAGGAATAAAAAGATTTCATGAATTTTTCTTACCTGGTAAGAATATGCATGACAAATTTAAAAGGAGAAGCAAGAATATAAAAAGAGCCAACAGTTTATGCAGAACCTCAAAGGGGCTTTGTTTGAGGCCTAAGCAAGGGTTCATAGGCCCTTCTTCTCATGGGATTATTGGCCCATCCCTGTTATTTTTCACAACAAAGTACTTTTGCACACTTTCAATAGTACAAAGAAAAGCTTCAGTGTGCTTCCTGAATTTAGTGCCACCTTGTCCTTCAATCTTCTTGTATGTATTTCTCCTCTGCTTCATTGCTTTCTTGGTATTGTAAATTGCTAAACTCATACTTGTTTCCAACTGCTATCTTAGAAATTTCTTTCAACCTTTTTTCCATAAATGGAGAACTTTGCTTCTTCTTACCTGTTCCATTAAGCATTCTTATGTTCAACAAGAAGGTTAGGGCTAGGATTAAAGATGTTATTTATTTACAAACCCTTAGCATTGGAGCCAACAAGACTTTAAGAATATTAAACAATATTTGCATGCATTAGAAAATTAAAATAAAATAAATAAACAGTCACGGTGGGTATATTAAGCTATTTTTAATCCATAGTTTCTTCATCCTGATTCATGGACCCTTGATAGTTAATGAACAGATACAGGGAGACTGTGGGCTTCCTGTAGTTGGAAATAACATTTTTTTTCTTTCTTTTCAAAGAATTTCATAAACTTAACGGCTGTCACAATTAGCCTCATCAAAACAAAAGAAAACAAAAACAATAGCTCCCAGCACAACTGAGAAGAGGAAAAATGTAGCCACATTGGTCCAAAGAATTCATGATAAAGATTGATAAACCTGGGCTGAACAACAGTGGTGGGATCTGAGTCTAAAGTGGACTTTCCTATTCCCTCCTTTCTGAACTAACAAAAAGGCAGGACTAATAATGTGGATCACCTGAACTACTCACCTGGTTATAGGCAGAAATACTGAAGTTTCGTCTGTCTACTCAGTTAATCAGGAAGGGAGAAGAGAAGTAGGGCAGACTCTTCTCTTTGCAAGCCAGTGACCTGCTTTCTAATATGGCCCAAAGTATTTTTACCTATTACTAAATTACCAAGTAGGTAGATCATTTCTCTTATTTTAGGGAGATTCAAGTAAGAAGAGTAAAGGAGAAAAGTGAAGCTATTCCAATACTAGGGAAAGTCACTTTCTTTTGTACAAATGTGGTATGAAGCAAAGGTTCTGGTTGCCAGAAATATGGTGGATATCATCATTCACAATCTACTTTTCATTGAGTCTTGTGGAAGCAAATTCAGTAAGCTCAGAAATGTCTGTCCCTTACCCCTCTGACACCATGATTAAATTAGCGCAGCATGGTGGTTAGGTGGGCAGGACTGAAGTCTGGCTCCTGCATTTCATTCCTGCAACCATCACTTGTGTGGCCTTGAACAAATTGCTAAAACTGCATCTTTGTATCTTTATGTGTTACATGGGGACTTAATATTTAATAGAATTTCTGTGAGGAATAAATGAACTTATGCAAGTGCTGAAAACTTGTGTGGCAAATGATAAGCACTCAGTTAAAGTTGTTATTTGCTGAGGATTTGGAGTTTGTCCAGTAAGAAAAATCCTTCAAACTGTGTTCTATCCATTTAATACCATAATACAGTTATACATTTTATTTTGAAAATTCTACCCCTTATGTGCCCCATCAACCCTTTTTAAAATTATCCACAAAATTTCTACGGATTGCCTAAACAATGGGATTCTCTATGTATTAAAAGTTATATTGTAGAGTAATATTTGTATGGGAAATATATTTATAGTATATTGCTAAGTGAAAAAGATGTTTCAAAGCAGTATGAAAAATATGATAAAATTTTTATCTTAAATAACAGACTTATATTGATATATTTGGAAGAATATAAAACAGAATATAAATGCAATTTTTGATTGGTAGAATTTGGGATTATTTTATTTTCTACCTTTTTCGGTTTTAGCAATGACCATGTACTTCTATGCAAATAACTGAATTTGTTTTTTAAAGAAAATAATTCAAGAGCTGCTCCGTCCAAAAGATATTTGTAAGTTTATTCCATTCATGTGTACTGTCATGATGACAATAATGCTCTCATATAAATCTCACATGTCAGCTGGTTTTCGGCTCTTCTCAGAGACTGAATGTCACTTAACATTGATTGGTCATTTAATTTAACCTCTCTATACTCCCCAGATTTCACCACTGCTTCTAATTCCCTTCTACCACAGATTCAGACATACTATAAATGATTTCATTGACTGAGAATCCAGAAATTCAGGGACGGCAGTATCTATTGTTAGACAGTTCTCAGGTATTTCTGACTTGCATTAACAAAATCACCCTTTAACAGTATGGAACAATAGAAACATTTTATTTTCTCTGGAGTAGCAAAATAATTATATCTTTTATGGAGAAGGTTTAAACACTTAACTAGAGCTATTATTTTTCCCAAATTCTTTGTCCTCCAGGCAAAGTCTTTCTTGTTATTCCAATAGTCACGGCCATCAACCTATTAAACTATCCTCACCTCCTGAGCCATCCGATTGGTGTAACCTCACCAATTAATATCGTTTCTTTCCTCCCTATCTTTCTTTAGTAAATTCTTCACACAACAGCATAAATGTTAATCAGATCATAAGACTCTTCACTTCTAATTAACTCCTAACTCCCATTGCACACACACAAGAATCTAAACATCAATGCTCTGTGGAGGATTTGGCCCTGCCTTCTCTACCTCCATTTTTTATCACAGATAAAGATACTACTCACATCCTTGTCTTACCAGATGCCCTCATACTTGTCACACATCTTACTCTTCTCAAGCTTCAAGTACCAGCTCAGGGGCAACTCCTCAGAAGTTTTCCACCACGTTCACATCAGCTCTCACCCACCCCATAATTTAAATAATAATTTAAGCCTCATGTTTCTTTGCTTCATTACCTGTCATCGTTTATTATTTCATGTTTATTTTTGTTGTTTCTTTTTTATAAACTTTGGATGCAGTGGATTAAGTAAAATATTCTATTAGACTTTCCATTCTTTTGTTTAGTTCATTCTCAAGCCCCTGCTCCTATCATCCTTTCCTCACTTTCAGGCAGTGTTTTATATGAGCTTTGTAAAGTGTGTATTTAATTAGCATAATTATTAGTTAAGTACTTTGTAACCTTTGTCAGATGGCATTTGACATCTGTAAATCTGAATTGTATTGATTTACTTCTTACTTGCTTTTAAAAACACCACCTTTAAAATTTTTAACATGTAAAAATAGTTACCCAAAGTACTGAGTACGTATTCTTTGTTTCAATTGACTGCATGTTATTTCCTAGTGTGCACCTACCACATACATTTTACTTTGGCATTATCCAATGATAAACAACAAGATTTCCTCAATTCCCCACTATCGTATAAAAAACTTCTGGAGAAAAGGGTGTACTTATTTGTGCTACCATAATAGCAGTTCTAGGCTAACTTCCAGCCAGTAATATACTGATTCATAAATATATATGTATATATATAGATATAGATATAGATATAGGTCATTTAGATGACTAAAATAGATTTCTTACATACTTGGTCTTTCACCATAGAACCTGGCTCACATTTCACAAAACTTTTGGAAGTTCCTAAGTGTTGAGAGTGATAAAGATGTCTTTTGTCTTGTGACGATGAATTTCGAAGGACTTATAGATGGGGTCAGTTTGCTTAAAATGTCGACCATGTGATTCGAGGGTCTCACTCCTTATCTTGGAAGGCGAGAGTGGCTGTAGATTGTATCCATCGCTGATAGCCAGTGATTTAATCAGTCATGCCTATGGAGTAAAGTCTTTATGTAAACCCAGAGAGAGATTGGGGGAGCTCCTGAGTTGGTGAACACAGGGAGGTGCTGGGAGAGATGTGTGCCTGGAGAAGACATTCAAGCAGCAGGCTCTATTCTTCTGAAGGGGAAGCAGATCACCTCAAGCTTCGCAGAATTCATCTTCTGAGTCAAGGACTATGAATGACCACCTGAAGGCAAAGGAGAAAATTCAAACTTTCTCCTAAACTTTTTGCCCTTCTCTTTTTTTGAATATGTTTTTATTGCAGTAACTTTTATTTCACACACTAAGATAAACAGATATATGTAGGTTCCCCACATGTGCAGTTTCCTTACTCCTCATATGTCAAGACACTGGACTCCACCAAATCTCTAAGTGTTTTTACCATTATCCAGGGGGCTTTGCCCTTCTCTTAAAGAAGTTATCATCACTCCCTAAGACTCCACCCTAAACCTTATCAAGAGGTGCTTATTAATCTTGTATCCTCTCTAGAAGAATGTAGAAAGGAAAGTTATTTCTCTTTTCTTTCAGAGTAAACATGAGTCACCCCTCCTTGCCATGTGAAGACACCCTCCTCTCTCCCTGACATTCCCGTCTCCTTTCTCAGGTTTCATCACAGGAGATATGTTTTTGGTTTGTCCCACTTACCTCAGAATTTACTGTCTTGTAAATTCTTTACATGTATTCAACTGAATTAGTTATTTAATTTTAATGTATTTGCCCAGTTAATAAATAACATCAGAGAAGTAGAAGAATTTTTCCTTTGGCCCCCACACATTTTTGTTCCTGTTTCTGAGGCATAGTCTTTTATAATAAACCAATGATCTACGAAAGAAAATGTTTCCTTGAGTTCTGTGAGCCATTCTAGCAAACTAATCAAAGATGAGGAGGGGGTCTGATAACCTCTGGGCAAATACTATGTCAGAACTGAGGTAAATTGAGTTGAATTCTAAGACATTTGACTGGTGTTTGAACATTACTTGTTTGTTGGCGTAGGGAGCTCCATCCACATTAGGCCCAGGAAACTATTCCGACCTCTATCATCACAAGTTTCTGTCATATTATCCAGTTTCTATTTTTATAAATCTGGTAGACATAACTGTCCTATTGAACAGATTTGCATTTCTTGTAAGTTTGAAGATCTCTGTATTCAAGGTCATGATGTTTGGATGTGTGTTGTATATTTACAAAAGAAAGCACAACAAAGAATGTGAGTGAGAGCTGAGATCCAGCCCATATGCTGCATACCTTGGCATGGGGCTGGAGCTTCGTAGAGGAAGGACTGACTTCTGTTCATTCTCATCAAAGAAACTTGTGGGCCTGCACTAGTCCACGTGGCATGTTTGCTAATCACTTAGGTATCAAATTCTGGGAATTCCTTGCTCATATCCTTCCCCTCCTTTAAGTCGAAGGTACTGTACTTTAATTTTTAGTCATTCCTTGAATAATATCATCTCCTTTTAGTTCAGATATTACACATTTCCTTAACATTCTTTTCATACAACTTCCTAGTTTAAATATAAAAAAGTCATTTTTTTTCTTTAGGTCTTTTAATGATAGGATTTTGTTTAAATACTTCCTCACTTTACAAGTAAATTTCCTGTGTTATTTTTGTATTAATTTTATAGTAGCACATTTTACATTTAGATATTTAATCCTTGTGGGCTCCATCTTTCAATATGATGTAAGACAGTCATCTGGTTTTATTTTCTCCACATTCTAAAGGTCCTTTACAATATTTGTTAATCATTCCATTTTTCCTATTCATTTATAGTATTATATTAACACGTAATAAATTTTCTCTGAGCTTTCAGTGTCATCCCATTGATCTGTTTTTATATGCTATTCTTATGCTAAAATCATACTGTGATACTACATTATTTTTTATATATGTTAGTATATAAGGGTTCTTTTTTTTTTCCCAAATGCCAGACATTCAAGAACAATAATTTTCCCATACAAAATTTTGAATACGATACAGAAACTTGCTCAAAATACCCAGTCGTAATTTTGATTAGCATTTTGTCGAATTTAAATATTGTTTGGGAAGAGAATAAACTTTTTTTCTATGCCAAATTCTGAAAGAAGGAATGTCTCCCTTATATAGATTTGTTTTCTTTTAAGAGGTATCTGTGTATTCCTAAAATAAAATCTTACGTAGTCATTTTTAATACACACGTATCTTAAAGTTTGCTATCAATTGTGAATGCCAGTTTTCTTTTTCTTTTAAGTTTGAACATTTTGTCATTAAATAAAAATATCAATTTTGGAATTATATACCTGGCAATGTCATACATCCTTCTGTAAATTCTAATCATTGCCATATTTATTCTATCTGCAAATGACAACAGATTTCTTTCTTTCTTTTATTGAAACTTGTGTCAAAAATTTCATCTATGCTAAATAGTAGTAGTTATAATGAACATTTTTACTGTATTCCTGATCTTTTTTTTTGAAAGGTACAGGCTGTGATGAAGTTAAGCAGCGACAAGCAGTTAGGAAGAGAGAGAATAAAGAAGTGATTTATCTATTGTAGTTAGTTGTTCATTTCAGTTGTTTCCCACTAACCCCAGGACTGGAACACCGAGCCTCGGGATGTATGTGGTATGTGCCAAACCGCTACTCCACCAAAGCTCACCAGTATTGCTAATCTTAAAGGGAAAATATCTATTGATTTTATACTAAGTAAAAATATATATTTTGCTACAAATTCTAGTACGTGGCATTTATCAAGCTCAGGAAGTGTCCTGTTCTTATTTAAAAGTTATTTTAAATTGTAAGTACATTTTACACTTAAATTCCTTTATTTATTTAATAAGAAAATGAATTTCAAGTATTTTTCTATAAAATAAAATTTTAAGTCTTTTCAGTATTTTTTATAATAGCAATATACTTTCTGATGTTGAGCTCTCTTTGTATTCTTGGCAAAAATAACCCCCCAAAACCAAGTACTTTTGTAATATACTTCATAAAATATGCTTTTGAACTTGAATATAAACATATATGTCTATTTTAAAAACTTGGTCAAAATTGTTTTTCTCATATTGTCCTTGTGTAGATTGACATTAGGGTCAAAGGCAGTGAAAGCTGATCAGAATTCACTTTCTTTGCATCTGAACAACTGTAAAGTTATATGAATTAGATTTTTTTGAGGGAGGGGGAAGTATGAATTCTCCATATTTTATTATTTGTTGGTTTATTTAAATTTTCTATTTTTTCCAATGGATTTTTTTCACAACTTTTGTAGAGATTTATCCATTATATTGAGTTTTTAGATATTAACAACATCTTGCAATCATGAGGATAGAACATCAGTGAGAGGGAAAGGACTTAGATCTTTGATACTATTATGAAACGGAACCATTAAGCAAACTTAGAGCATCTACCTCTTAATTTAGCTTATTGGTGATAATAACTTATCTCTTGAGGTCATAAAATTTTTATGTATGAGAATCCTAACACTCACTTCTTTTTTACTTTTAATCTGTTTTGTCTGTAGTTATTTAACTGTTTTTCCTTTTTGAATACTATTTTAATCAACTTTAACAGAGTTGTAACTTATTAATATTTCCAAAGGATAACTTTTTACTTTGTTTAACAATTATTTTTATTGTTTATCATTTCCCTTACATTAAATATTTCCTTCTTGTTATCTTGAATTTATTCTATTGATAATTTTCTAAATTTTGAACAATTTTCTTAGCTTGCTTAATTTTCAAGCTTTTCTTATTTTTTGATAAATATATATAAATCTTCAAATTGTTCATGAAGTACTGTTTTAGCTATGTCTCATTTTGGCAAATAAAACATTTTAATTTAGGTCTAGTATTTTAAAATTTTTCTTGTTACTTTTCAACTCGATTTTTTTTATCATTAGTGTCTAGATTTTTTTGTTTTTTGCTGTTCTTTTAAAAATTATTTTCTGATTGTATTGCATTACAACTCTGTGATTCAAGCTGCCTACTGTTTTACCACCAGCACACACACACATGCACACCGAGAGCAGTGACACACGATCTCCCTAGAGAGATTTAAATATTGTTTACACTATCGAAAACATCACTATGCTTATAGTAGATGCTCAATACATATTTGTTAAATTAAAGTTGAAATAAACAGTTTTATGCATATAATTTGCAAGATTGGTGGTTAGTACGCTTATATTTGCAAGAGATATTACCTAGCGATTATGTTGATTTCTAAGTCTCAGAAGAAAATCAGCATCATTACTTTCATTATGTATCATAAAAGTCAGATCCTCCCAACAAAATTGTTAACTTTATGGATTTTTCCTAGGACATATAAAATGCCACTTTTCAGTAAACTCTGTTTTCCCGATACATAGTTTAATATTACTAATTCTTTGTAATTGTTATTTTAATGAATTGTTAGTCATTTGCAATTATTTATTGAATTTAAATATTTGTTGAATTATTTATTGAATGAATGACTAAGTAACCAGGAAGTAAGAGCTATCTTTTTCAGCAATAAGCAAGTCGCCATAACTGATGTTTGGTGTACCTGCTCATACAGTCTAGATTATTTCTAGTCTGCACATATTGGTCTTACATTCAGCCCACCTACATATCATTCTGTGAGGACTTTCTTTGGCCACTTGAGTTCACATGAGGCCAGCTGAAAGTTTCAGAGAATTAGTTTCCCGCCAAATCAGGAGTAGCTCTTAAACAATTACTTGAAAATGTATGAGTAAATATTCCAGTTTTCTTACCCCTTCTTGGACTAACTCTTAGGTTCATACTCTATCCTGCTTCCCAGAGTTCTCCGGCAGGATTAAGTTCTAGTTGCCTAGCTTAATCATATATCCTTTATGGTTTCCTTCCCATTTAATCTCGTTTTCCCAACTGAACTTCTTGATTTCAACTCCTAGTCTCAAGAATCAACTTTCAGCAAAAGGAAAACTTAGCAAATGTGTGTTAATTAACAGGTATGTACAAGAATCATGTATGCTATGTAATAGAAAAGATTTAAAAGAAAGAGGGAGAAATTAATACATTTCTGAAGTTAAGATTGGTTGTTTTCTCTTCATTACTGTTACTCTGCTAACAATATCCATAGCAAGTTATTGGGACTGTTGTTTTTCTCTTGAAACCACCAGGTTATTTACCTTGTTTACATTCAGAACTTATCTGGCACAATGTTGTGCATGCAGTTAACCCTCAAAAAGGCCAGAAATAAAAGAAGGTGGAACTAATGTCAGAGACAGTTGTATACATAAGAAACTTCTGAATGGAACAATCAGATGAAACCCATGAAATGTGACTAAAAATTGTGCGTGATTTTTATATATTCTTAAATGAACCTTAGGTCCATTTGAAAAATTATCTCTGTCACTCTGTAACCTATAAAGTTTTTTTTGGTTAGTGAGTAAAAGACATTATTGAACATTTCAAACTCACAATTTTCTCTGGCTGCAAAATAACTTTTGCAATGATGGCAGTTAAATGAATAAATGATATTAGACGAAATCTAAGCATTAATTCTTCAATCAACATACATTCATTGAACGGTGAAAAAGATTCGTTCTCTCTTTGGGACCTTATTGTCCAACAGAAGAAGATGTTAAACAAGTAATTGCTTAAATAAGTATTTAACCAAAACCTTAGAAAAGTTTTGGGAGTATAGAATAGGTAAGATCTTACCTAATTTGGGAGTGGAGGAAGATATCTAACGAACAGATAGTTAAATGGAAAGAAACTGGACAGAATTTTGATTCTTGAACTATAAAACCTATTTTCCATATACAGAATAAGCACCAAAACTAGGCATACAATATAGACAAATGGGAGGAATCAGCAGTTGTTCCCTGAGATAAAGCCGTTAGGTAGGAATGCATGCTTAAGAGTCTGATTTTGAGTCCACACTCCTCTCCCAAGATGTCACAAGCTGGGAGAAACCCAGGGAGCAATGACAAATATTGACATACGCTTCTTATTGAACCTGTTTGATGACAATCCTGAATTAAATTTGACTTTAAGCTTATTAGCCTCTGAGATCATGAATGAAAGAAAATGGAAGCCTCACTATTATTTATCAAATTCTAGAATTAGTAGAATTTGCCTTCAAGAAGGAATGCTAATATTCTAACCAAATCCAGCCAGCATTTCATTAATTCCCTTTCTTTTAAACAAAGAACATATGTGTAGATGCTATCAAATTAAACAACTGTCATTTTAGAAAATGGGGTCACTGTTTTCGTTAAAGAAATGCATCGAACTTTAGTTGTGTATATCCAAGATACATTAGGCAGAAACTTCCTTATCTTTATCATTCTGTGTGTGAGCATCATAAGTAAAAGAGAAATCATATTTTAAGAGATGGTGTGGGAGGGGATGCATTGCAAATTTTTGTGATGCCAACACAAGAAGAAAAATATTGTCAACATGAGTCTTAAATACTTAAACCATTTAAATGTTTTATGAGTGGCAATTTAAAACCATACTAAATTGTTATGCAGAAGGCATTCTTTAAACTCAGTACTAAATATATTGACTACAGGAGGAATAAAAATGTTCAAGTGGACCAGCCCTGTTCAGAAAGCCTAACTCTCATTTACTAGCTGTATGGCCATGGACTAGTCACTCAATTTGTCTGAGTCTTACTTTGCTTATCTATAGAAAGTATTGACCCACTAAGGAAGTAATTGAGAAGTAGATGAGTTGTTATGTACAGAGTATTCAGAACAATCCCTGGGATATTTGAGTACTCAATAAATAATAATAATAATATAGCGATTATTAATATTATTATTATTATTGAGGTAGTAGGAATTTTTTTTTTCATTCTACTCCATTGTAATGAATTTTTAAATTTTATTTTATTATACTCTTATTTTGTCTTAAATGTTAGAAAAGTACACAGTATAGCAAGCAAATACCTACAGCCTTCCCAGTGTCTTCATTACCCCGTCTTCCTTCTAAGGGTTTGGTGACCACTAGAGAAGATTTGTCAGTAAAATTATGTTTCTTCAGACTTCTGATAGCTTCCTTCGGTAAAGTTGGGTACTTTAATATTTTAGTTACCATATATATTTTAAAAACTCCCAATATAAAATTTTCTCCCTCACTGATCATCATACTTAAATATATAACTACTTACTGAATATTTTTTAACATCTCAAATTCAACAGATTCAAAGCTGCATTCTTTTATACCTTGTCTTTTTCTGCTAATAAATTTAATCTCCGGAGATGAGAGCCATGATTCAGTTGACAAACTGACTGTGTCAAAATTTATTTCCTCATAAATCTATTACAACTAAAAATGATAACTTTGCAAATTAAAGCATTTTTCAATCAAAAGTAAAGTCATGTTTACCATTAGCAAGTTTGTTCAAGAGATTTCCTACTCAAATTGATGTCATTATGCATTTAGCCATTAAAACTAGAAGCTGAAGGTCATCTTAGATTTCTTCTTTTCCTATCTCATTACCCTAAGTCTTGGGTTTTTTTTTTAAGTAAATCACCTATTAGGAAATATTACAAAAACATTTTTAATTTCTCTTTCCCCTGTATTAACTTCCCATCTTAGCATGTTAATCAGTCTTATTAGGGCTATTTCAATTGTTTCCAAGTCAATCTTCCCACCATTGTCATAGCTCAAGTCCCTCTCCTGGCAGTTGCCTGATACTTAATTGGAATGCAAATCTGATCAAGTTTCTACCCCTGATCAACTGTCTTGAGTGGTTCATCACAAGCAACAGTGTAAGTTAAAGGCCCTATGTGATGCCATCCTCACCATTCCAACTTCCTTTATAACTTCTGTTGATATCATACGTTCATTAATTCTGTACCATTTTATGTATTTTTCCATTTAGATCATATTGATTGATGACTGTAAATTTGTCCATGCCTATATTGTTGTTCTCTAAAAAATTTCTACTCATCCTTCAAAGATAATCTCAGGCAGAACCTCTCCAGGAAGTCCCCATGGTTTAATCAAACCAGCCTAAATGAGAGTTCCTGTAGATTCCAGGTACAGACCTCATGCCTTACATTACTGTGTTGACAAGACAAACTCTCTTCCACCAACTAGTTGGTAAAAGTCTCAACCTCAGATCTTGATTTCTATACCTAGCACTTATTTGAACCATCTATAATCAATATTTAGTGCAACAAGTCAGAAGGAGAAAGACAAACACCAAATGATCTGACTCAGATGTGGTATGCAGAGAAACCAAATAAATGTACCAAAAAAAAAAAAAAAAAAAAAAGACTTCTAGTCTCTAAAATCAAAGTGTGATTTTACTAGAATGGAAAGGGGAAAAGAGTCAGAAAACTGAGTAAAAGTCGTCAATTATAAGTTAAAGGATAGAATTGAACAGTTGGTGGTAAACTTAATGCATTTTAGATATTGATTTGAAATAATATATACCTTTAACTTATATACTGTCACCTACCATGTAATGTTCCTTCAACAAAACAAAAATAAATATCTAAGAATGAGATTGAGGAAGATATGTACTATAAATATTCTAGCAGAAATTAGTTAGAACTACTTAACACTGGCTGAATATAGTAAACTTCCAGGGAGCTTTAAAAATACAGATGCCAGTGACCTATCCCAGCCAACTGAAAGCAGAAGCTCTAGTTGAGAAGCCTGGGCATTTAGGCATTGAAATTCAAGTAATAATGTGCAGATGAAGTAGGGAAATAATTGACTAGATGATCAAAATACTGATGCTTAAGGTAACTTTCATTCATGGACTTTTATGAGTTTCCTGGAATTATAATTGGTTAATTTCCTCAAAATATTGCATTCACATTATAAAAGTTTTGTTTCACATGCTGGTAACTTAATTGATCAACCAGGAACCAGACTGTGTCGCTTCACATTACTACTCTTGAAAGAGCACCCACAAGAAATACATGTATTGGTTTAAAGTGTAAGGAAATAATAGCAGGAAGAGGAAGTAGATTTGGATGCTTAATACATTCATGTCATATTAGGGAAATAAATTTCAAATGTAAATACTTCCTGTTTTTCTTGAATGAGAATTCTGTAATATGCAAACCTATTCTTACCATCTTGTGTATGGTGATGATGGTGACAGGCAGTACATTTGATTTCTTTTATCATATCTGTGTCTACTATAACAGAGAGGCAGGGTTACGTATTGATATTTGAAGCTTTCATAATTAAAAGGACTTGGTATAAATTCCACATAGACTAAGAAAGGCCAGTGTGGGATACAGATGCTCCTCAACTTAGGCGTCTTTCAGATAATGGGAAGCGAAACACATTCAGTAGGAGGCCCAGTGTGCTCTCAGCTATCAGCGTGCTAATGGTGATACCTGTTTTCTGTTTTTAGTACAGTATTCTATAAATTTCCTGAAATAGCAACACTTTATTCTAAAATAGGTTTTGCATAGATGATTTTGCCCAACTGTAGTCTAATTCAAGTGTACTAAGAACATTGAAGGTAGACTAGGTTCGGCTACAATGTTTGTTAGTTTACGTGTATTAAATTCATTTTTGACTTAGGACATTTTCTATTTATGATAGGTTTATCAAGATATAACCCCATCACAAGTGGAGGTAGATGTCTTTTAGTATATGTGGGAGAAAATAAGTGACTCTCATTTATAATTTCCTAATTAAGTGTGCTTTCTACAAAAAGGAATACATTTTGAAAGTCAACAGAAACAAAGGGAATGAACTCCTTTTAAAATGATTATTTAAACATTAGGAGAAAAATTATCCTAAAACCTCACAAGTCCCAAACTAATATCCAAACTCATGATTTTTTTGATTAAAAAAGTTTAATGAGCTGCAAAATAAATACACTTCCATTAAATATTAAATAAATTATTTACAACTTGAAAAAATACTTTTTATCTCCATTCATCTTTATGTACAGAAATAAGACAGCATAAAAAGTGGCAATTGAAAGTTTAAAACCATTCAAACAAAAGGTTTTTGTTTCCTTATGATCCTCTGAAAAAAGAGGAATCAACTCATCTTTCGTGGTTGTGACCTGGCAATGACTCTGATCTGATACCCTATAAGAAAGAGAAGAAAAGGTTAGAGATAAACTCTATTCTAATGAAGCTTTAAGAAAATATCAAAGAATAATCAGGGCTAATTTTTTCTCAATTTTCTTCTAAACTATTTTATGAAAAATGTTGTGTTTTTCAAAGACAGATGATCACTGTGAGTCCATTCACACCTGCTTTGGTTCTATGCCTACTTAGGTAGACCATTCAGTACTCAAACCTGCTTCATCAAATTTGCTTAATAAAAAAGAAACAGTCATGTGAAATCATTTTCCTAACCAATTCTAAGCACTGGACATAATTAGAAACAAAGATTAAATGGCTCAGTGTATTTATGACAGACAGTTAATTTAGGATAATTAGTACCGACAACATAATAATAGTAGCTACCAGTTAATAGGCAGTCACCATGTGCTAACACAGCATATTCCTTTTCTTAAAATCATTTTGAGGCCTACTTTGAGAAATCTCAGTTGCCTTAAATAACAATAACAAAAATTTATCCTTATGCATGTCTGATAGTCTTAGCTTCAGCACATTGAGCCAATATATTACCAAATTTTGATGCAAGATATATTAGTGGATAATGAATAATTATCCATTCCATGAGTTATTGAGTTACCACCGGACTAATCTTAGAACATAATACATAATACCTATACTTAACAAATGCTAAATAAACTGTTTTCCCAACCATTTGGTGCTAATTTAAAATGTAAATACTGATTTAGTAGATTTATGGCTTGGCTTAAGAATATGCATATTTAATGAATATCTCAAGTAATTCTTAGATTCATTTCCTCATTTTTCTTGTTATATTTTTCAAGATTATAGGATATAATATAAAGTTAGCTCTTAAAACTCAACCTGCAATATTTTCAGTTATGCTATGACATGTGCATTTCCATTTTCTTGGCGAAGTTTCTTTCGCTCTTCAGCTTCTCCTTCATATTCCCTGAAGCATCGTTTTCGAAGCCTTCGGAAAACAAGACATTCTCTTGTTATCAAGGTTCTATTCCTCTAGATGGTGACTGGGGATTTCATGAATACATGAAAAATTCCTTTTTGTGAATCCTAGAGACCATTAAACACTGTGCACCAAACCCAACCCTAAATCCAGTTATAAAATATTACCAGTGTTCTTATTAAGAAGATTTTTATGCTAACATTATATACATGTATTCCCAGAGGACTGATATTTAAATAAATATGTCTTGAGAGGCAAACTTTTGGAAGCTGTGGGATATAGTCATGTGTTCTCCTGCCAGACTTAGAACAATTGCCAAGCACAAAGGGAGGAAGTATAGTTTTACCATAGTAGGATTTTAAGCTTTCATGAATAATATAAATGAATAGAAGTTTTAAAGCATGCTGACAAAACAAGTTGAGCTGTTTAAAATATCTAAATACAATAAACATTTCCTTCTAGTTTTACTTACTGCTGCTTTCTATAAAAATCCTCAGGGATTTAAATTTTTCTTGCCATTGGACAAGAAATTCTCATTTTAGTAGACCTTTAGTCTATCTGCTAAATTCTGTTGTTAAAATTGCAAGAACTTGTGATATCTGGGGAAATTCAATTGTGAGGAAACAATGTGGCTAAGGCTAATGTTTGTTATGTGTTTCAAATATAAGGGGGATATAGAGAAAAGGAGAAAAAGCACTATTTAGCTTTAAGACTATCAACATGATAAAGTTTTCCCCTACTTTCTAAAGGATTGCCAAATATTTCAACTTGAATAATTACAATTTAATTATTTCAAAACATCTTCCCTGACTGGCAATTATTTTCTTCTATGCTTCTATGTCAAATAATAATAGTTTGTCAGAGGATACTTTTCCTAAACACATTTTCATATCTTGCTTGAGGAACTAACAGAGCAAAACAATTTTTAGTGTGTGCAAAACAAATTTAAACCACACACCAAACTTTATATGCATCGTAAAAGAGTTTTTATGTGCAATTTTATCATTATCTGATCTGCATTTAAAATAATAGTAAACAATGGCAGAAGATAACCCCTTGTTTCCTGAATGGCAGAAGTGGTAGATCATATACATAATCCAGTTGTTAAAGTCATTTACCAAGACCTAAAATTAGAATAATGAGTCTATTGCTTTTCCCAAGCTCTAGCAGCACATGAGTCATTAGACAGCCATTCATATCCTCCCCCAACTTCCTTAATTCACTGACTTCTATTTACTAGACAATGTCATTTTGACACACTCACCAGTATCTACTATCTGGAACAGTCTAACTCTAACATTAGTCATGAAGTAAAGTATGTGAGCACACTGATATATATTATTGTGAGCAAAGGAAGACACAGCTGAGTGGAACAGTAACAGAATTGTCCCTTCTTCCTACGCCATGCCATACAGAGGAAACATTTTGTTTAATAATTGAGCTCCCATATAACATTTGACAATAACAAAATAGATATAAGCTCTAAGTAAATCAGTATCATGCTAGGAAATTCTTAACTCTGAATTTTTCATCCTAATAAGAGCAGAAGACATTCTAAATGGCTCCTTTCTTTGGATTTCTTTATGATTTTTTTTTTTTTTTTTGTACCAAAGCAGTAACTGTAACAATCTACTCTGAAGCAGGCCTTAATTATCTTCTGGGAAGCTTACTGAAGTTTAAGATATTCATAGAGGATACCAACACTGGGATTTGGAAGTAACTAAGAGTAGAAATAAAACATGAAACATGACTATCAAGTTAAAATAAGCTAAAATTTAACTTAAAATAATTTATAGGTTTTTTTTAATTGACAATGGTGGTCAAAGTAATATAAATTTTGACCACGTTCTATGATTTTTGTCAGTAAAATATAAAGACATGAATTAAAGATCATGTGCCACCAATAGAATAATTCATCTGAAATCAAAGAGTACATTATGATGGAAACAATTTTTAAACCTTAACTTGTCACTATTTTATTAGGAATTTCTATATTATGCCATACTTACTGAATTGTAATAACAACAGCGATAGCTGTGAAGCTCACAGCTGAGACAAAGGCAGCTATGGCTGCTAAAGCAATTTTTGATAAATCACTGTCAACAATGCTGTGAGTTTTCATGGACTTTTCTCCACACCGTTCACCAAAATAATCCTGATGACACCTGTAAACAACGCATATTTTATAATTACAATAACTGAAAACATTCCATATAGTTGAGATTGCTTTCCAGGTCATAAGAGCAATATAATTCTAACATCAAAAAAAAAGTCATGCCATATATTTGTATTTCAAAATCATGAGACACAGAATGTATTTGGGCAAAATGTCTGTTATTCTGAGAGTGAGTTGAGATTAGTTTGGGTGTGATATTCCAAGACGACACACCTTTTCATTCTTTATGTTCTTTTGATGATCAATAGATAATTTCAGTGACTTAAGCAGTGAATACATACCACTCAGTTAATGTGCTAGCAGCTTTATGGGGGAGAAGAGCAGAACACCATTATATGAAAAACACCTTTAGACCCTTTATTAACAAGATATTTAGAAATATATATATATATATATATCAAAATTATGTTAGAGATTAGCAAACTATTGGCCCATGGGTCAAAACTGGCTATTTGTCAGATTTCTTATAGCCTGTAAGCCGAAACGTTTTTACATTTTTATGGTACATTTTAATTAGTGATATAAATATATACATAATCTTGACCCACAAAATGTAAAATATTACCAGCTGATCTGTTAAGAAAAAATTTTCCAAACCTCGGTTTACACATTAGAAAAATAATGTTTTTGGTAGCTAGGAGTTTCAGAGATGGTGTTAGAGGATTTATAATTCAGGACAACTTACTTGCATGTTACTGCTGCCAAGTTTTGTATATATTTGCATCTCCCATGAATGCAGAAATTTTGGAATTCTGCATCACATGGATTTTTCTTCTTTCTGTTTCTTCTATTTTTCCCATTACTGCTTCCCTTTTTCTTTCTTTTGGGTTTATCTGAAGTCTTTTCACTTTCTGTTTTGTTTTTCTTGGGTTTAATTACCTGTTCAACTAAAAGAAAAATATTTATTGACACCAATCTCTCTTCCTCTTTGATATCATTTTGAAAATATGAGAGAAAGAAGTCCTAAGTATTGAGATGACATGGGGTGACAGGCATATTTAGCCCATGATTTAACACAATTCATACAGAATTGGGGCAAAGGAAATATATGTATTATATATATGCATATATAATGTTACATATCTAAGAAAATCCATGATATTTAAGTATTTCTTGAATTTCTTATACTTATCAAGTTCTTGGCATCTTCTAGTTTAATCAAACCCAAATCAAAGTTGCAAGTCTTTTTACCCACATGATAGAGATGAGGAAAATGAAGCTGACAAAAGATAAATACTTGCCTTCAGGCAAGAAAATAGCGGTGCTGGGATGTTAGAACCTATTATTTATTTTCCCACTGTTATGTTTTCTCTTGGAAAAGTCAATGATATTGAGTAAATAGAACTTGAGTATATTTGTTGATTTTTCTTATTCATTTTAGGTTTGTGCTCACTCTTCTTACTAGGAATTAATGACTATTACTTGAGTGTGGAAGAAACTTAGAGTTACACATTAGAGTCAATTTTTTCTAAATTTTGGATTCAATCTATTATCATATATTGATACCTTCTAGGGTGCTCATTTCTGTGTTCAATCAATTTGAAAATTACAGGAGTCTTAATGTTTGTAGTTTATGCTTCAAAGACATCTTAGCTCTTCAGCTATACAGAAACATTTGTTCAGAGCTTTAGCTAGTGTAAGGTATAGCTTACCCACATGCTAAAATTAGGAAGGAGTTTCCAAGTTATATCTGTCCATTTTATTATACTTGCATAGGTTTATCTTATCGAGAATCTAGCAGAGTTTAGTGAAAAGAGGGTAATACCATAATATCCTAATACTATTAGTCACAGTAACCCTGCAGACCCATTAAACAGAAGCCATTAGAAATGCAAGGTACTAAGACAGAACTTTGTGATTAAGGAAGCAACAAATCTGAAAAGTTTAGCAGGTCATTATAACAACATTAGCAATAGTCAAATTAGGACTGTTTAATAGGTGCTGTATAATTTTTACATTGAAACTTCCTTCTGATAAAAAAGAACCACAAGTTAGAGTAAGTTCTCTAATGGAAACATTTTAGATAAATATTACTATATCTGATAGACTGAAATTTTTATACAGAGGTAAATAACCATCACTGTACTAGAATGGTGCATTACACATTAGCCCCATGGCCCTTTCTAAAGGAGTTCAATCAGTGTTTCCACTCTATTTCATATTGCATTGCAATTCTGAGCACTGGTCATTTTCACTATTGACACCTTGGTCAGCTTTTTGAAATGTTAACAACTTGAAGCATCACTAAGAGAACAGTTTCTAGACACTTTGATGACTTGATCTTATCCCTCCAAAAATAACTATACATGGACTCCTTTCCGTCTTACATAAAAACACAAGTTCTGGAGCAAGGGAGACTCCCTAGAGTCTTCCTCACCTGCCACATACCCCAGTCACAATCTCTGAGGAACCATCTGCTCTCCCCTCATCTATTGTGGGAGCCAGACCCAGGGGGAGGTGTCAAGGAAAGTAAGTTCACTGGAGAAGGGGACTTGTGTCCTGGTCCTTTCTTCTAGGTGGATGCTCAGAGGATAGTTAGTGCTCATTTACTGATGACCTCTTCTGAACTCAGACTTCAAGATAAATGAGGGTAGGAGACAATACTTTGGTGCCCTTATTTTAAACAAATACTTTTTCAAAGATCAGATAACAATAAAGGGAAGAGAACTATGGGACATTACTTATTATTTAACTGACATTATTATTTAACTGAAAAAGTGGATCTAGGCCTAGATCGTGACTTGAATGATGTAAAATTTTTGCATATTTTTCCTTCTATATTATTTCTAGAAGATTTTACTACGATTGCTACTGCTACCATTTTCTTAACATCTAGTACTCAAAGACTAAAATTCAATTGCTCCTTTCCCATTACTTTTTTTTCTGTTCCCTTATTTGTGTTAAAATGCAGAATGGTAGTAGAGAGTGGATATAAAAGCCAAGAACAAAGTAAATCAGATTGATGTTGTCATTAGGTCTGTCTCTCAGAACAGGTTCAAGAGGCACAGCAGGAAAAGGCTTAGTGTTTGGAATCAAACAGGCTGGAATTCTTGTTCTGGCTTAACTGTTTGCTGATTATGGAACCCAGTGCAGCGCACTTAACCTTTGAACTTCAGTTACCACATCTGTATGATAATGACAATTCCTAATCCATAAAGCTGCTGTGACATCAGTCTTAACAGACAGAAACTGCTAGCGAGACTAGAGCTGTTAAAGGATGTGCCCACACACAGCCCTTTCTGTCTCAGGTTGCAGCTTACCCAGCAGGTATGCAGCAAATTCACAAGAAATCCTTTAGAAGATCTTGGGGGAGGCCTTTCTTTGGAAACAGCCTTGCTCTTGGATACACACATCTCCTAGGCTAGCTCTTTGTCTTATCCTCTACTCACCTCTGATTGAGTCATCAACAATATAGCCAGATATTTGTGGTTCGTTATCATACTCTTCTGAATAGTCATAGTCAATCCCTGAGGAGAGTTCGCTGACAGAAGACATATCACTTGCAGGAGAAATCGTGCTTCCTGAAGACATCTCACGTCTAGAGGTGACCACAAATCCATCATTACTGTGGTCCCCAGAAAATGGTTCGTCTTTCTCGTAAGAGGTGTCATTGACATCTACTCCAGCAGTATAATGGGCTATGGTAGACAGAACAGGGGAATAAAAGGTAAGACAGTATGTCATTCTCACCAGTGATCTGCATTCAGGAGAAATGTTTATCTTCTGATATCAAAGCAATTATTGCACATGCACTTATTGTTTGTGATTGAGTCACTTATGAAAGCAACTTCACATTTTGCCAACAAGCAAACTCAGCTCTTCCAATTACAGAGCTTCTTTGATCAAGGTTTTCTTTTCCAAAGATAGTGTACATTAATTTCCACATCAAAAAATACTTCCAAAAGGGTAAACTGATCTCATATAATTACTTAACATGTGATGTCCAAACATTCCTCACTTCACATACCAGATGCATTTGCGTCTGTTAGAATGCTTACCTGTCCCATGTTAATTAACAGGGTCTAAATGCAAATATCAAATTTTCTGAACACGTGCTTACATTTTTAAGCATTAGTTATGTAAAACGCAAAAGGTAATATAAAATGTGAGAAGCAATGTAAACGGCAGTCGGTAAGGATTCCCAGTGTCAATGAACCTTACTGGCTTGCTGTTTCGTTAGCACTGCTCTTCTACAGAGGAGAAATTGGGTACTAGAAGAAATCGAGGCCCAGAGTTTCAAGTACCTCCTTTATCATTTAAGTCTTAATAAAACAGTGTCAGAGTGGTGCTTTTAACCTCTCCCCCAGATACTGTGAGGAGCATAAAGATGACAGAATCACTAGACAGAGGAGATGGAGAAATTAGGCTGATGGAAAACGTGGTCAGGCGGCCGCACTCTTAGGTCGAGGACCCACCTCCTCGACTCAGTTCTGGGGAAATCACCTTTCTACAACAACAGTTGATCAGTTAAAGGGTTTGTATCACAGGGTCTCGAGGCTGTAACTAGTCCGACTACAGGGGTTCTCACTGGCACCCTCTTCCTGGCCTGGTCCAGGGGAGACCTGCTCCCTTTTCTATTCCTCCCAGGGAGTAGCAGCCTTAGGAAGAGCGCTACCGTCATCACCACCCGCGGGACAGAGCTGGGGATGTCCCGAAGGTTTTTTTTGTTTTGTTTTGTTTTTTTTGTTTGTTTTTTTTTTGAGAAGCGGGAGCAAAACTCAGCAGGTGACCGTTTCGTCCCTGCCTAGGGAGAAGCGACGCGCGCAGCTCGGAGCCCGGTCGTCCTCACCTGAGCCGAGGATTAAGAGCGACAGCACCACGGGCGCCGGCGGCAGCAGCGGGGCTCTCATTGGTCCCTCGGGGCGGCGGCGTCCTGGTCTCTGGGGCAACTCGGCCGGGGCTGCGGGCTGGAGGACTTGGCGGTGAACGAAGGGCGACACCCGGAGTGTGGCCGTGCTCGTCCGCCCAGCTGGGCTCGAGCCCTGGCTGCAGCGCTTGGAGCTCGCCGCGGGATCTCTTGGTTGGGACTCCGGAGCTGGCACCAGGTGTGAGAACATTCCGGAGACGCTGCGCGCACCTGACGCTTTATAAGCCGGGCGGGGACGAGGCATGGCTCTTGACGTCACGGTCGCGGCTGTGGGTGGAGGCCCGCGGCCGCCCCTGAGTAGGTTACTACCCCAAAACCACACACATGGGTGACAGGCGCCCCACCTCCAGTCAACTTAGAGAGCCGCTGGGAGGAAATGGAAGTTAAAACCCTAGCAGCAAGCAGAAAAAAGATACTGGATCGTTCTTAAGGGCGGGACTTGGGATCTGACCGTCAAAAATCTCAAAAGTTTCAAACTATCTGGCAAACCTTGTATGTTATTTGGTTGACTTTAATATTACCACAGCAAGTAAATAGAAAAATTCCATATTAACATAAAATAAAATATTTTAAGATCAAGAGTGACCTGATGATAGTCTGATATCACTGAGAAGGATAAATGAACTTTATTAAATGACTAAATGGAGGGACTCCTGATGAAGAGCTGCCTTATTCCTATATCTTAACCAAAGTCTCTTTTTTACCCACTACTGCGAAGTGACCAGAATTTAAAGTCACTTCTCTCCTCGTTTCTTTATGTGGCCCAGGGCACTTATCAAAATCAATATTTAGTGACTTTTACTGCTGACTACACAATTAAAATATTGTCAACACCATCTCACTCGATAACCTTGCTGTGTAAATATCATTCTCTTTTTTACAAGAAGGACTAGTTGTAATTTTAAAAATCACAGAGAGCACGCTCCCATGGCTTAGTAACTAAGGTGAATGCCATGTAAAGCCCAAGGACCCAGGTTCAAGATCCCAAAGTTGGGGTGGCAGGGGCAAGAAGGACTTTACACAGCTGATCATGGCAGAAGAGATGTGGGTTTAAATTTGAATTCATCTGATCTTAAAATCTGTTTCTGTCCACTCTGATAAGGGAACTCAGTCTAAGCAAATCTTTGAAAAGAGTTTTGGGGGAAAGCCATGGAAATAATCTCTAGTTGGGCCTGTAGTATTTGGATGAAGGTTAGTGTCCAGGCTTGTGCCTCACACATCTCAAGATAAAAGAATCAGATAAAAGGATGCTAGAACCTGGTAGGGCATTTAGAATCTAGTAGGGCATCTAATGGTGACCAGTAGATAAAGAGGGAGTAGCTGGTAAATTTGACTAAATTTGACATAGAGACAAGTCCTGAAAGTTTTCTTAAGACAAAGAAGAGAAAAGGCATTCTTTTCTAAGTGTTTTCTTGTCTTGAAGATACATATCTCTTCCCTGATTGATCCAGTAAAACTGCCTTTTTAGGAATATGTATCACTGTGCATCTGTCTCAACTCTGAGAAACATTTTTTAGAGCTATTTACTTTTTAATGGCAGTTGGTAGTGAGTACAGTAAATAATGGCGTGCATTCACTAAGATGAAATAAAGTCACGAATCATGACTGGTCTCCTATTCAACAATAATTGGGAGCATAGTTTGTGAAGTATTTATTTCTATGCGTGGACAGGGACCGTAAAGAGACAGATTAAATGATGATCAACTCCCTGCTCTCCGGGAACACAGAGTGTCGTGGGCCAGAGTCGTAGAAAAGTAATTCGGTTAAATGAGATAAGAAGTGTTCAATGCACGACAGAAGCTAAGATTCAGTTTAATTTTGCTTGTGTATATCATAAATAGCTTTGTGGAAAGATGGAGGTTACATTCAATGGCCTTTCTAGAAGAAAGTATAAATGGAAAGAAAATCTGTTGAAAAGTGTGAGTGAAAGTGGAAAATAAGACACTGCCTCTTCTAAGGTGCACTAAGAGACTTGTCATCATTTTTGGTGAATGAGGCCATTGTGATTCAGAGATTCAGAAACTGGGCCTGCCAATTTTTCAAAAAATGGTGGAGATTTTGTTTAGAGATCTGGCTGTCTACACAGTTACACCTTTCTGCTCTTGTAAGTTGCATTTTCGCTTTCCTGTTGCTGCTCCCATTTTCTCATTCTCTCTTCTTATTGACTTGAATGTAAGTTGTACAGATCTGTCATCAATGTTTCACTTTCTCTCTGAAGTGAAATTGACCTCTTCACATTGAAAATAGCCCCGTCTTCTTCCAACAGGAAATTTAGAAGGAGACCCTTTATGTTGGTATGGAATATATCATAGCATTATGAGACACAAAATCTAGAGTTTAGGATAAGCTGTAATTCGAACCAATTTGGTTCCATATACAAATTTTACCAGATAACATTTCTTAATATTTGAAAGCCTTGAATATCCCATCTGAAAAGAGGAATAAATATACCTGCCTGCTATTTAGCAAGTCGAATGAGATCAGATACGTAAACACATAGCACAGATCTTAGCATATGTTAAGTGTTCACTAAACAGCAACTATTATTATTAACATTGATATCATGATAGCTATATTATATTACTCATATTGAAGAACTCAGTAACTCTTACAAATGGAGCTACTCCCAGAAAAATGAAGTAATCAGTATTTTCAAGCCATGAACTTTGTACCTATTTCACATTAAGAATAACCGTTTTGATCATTTAGTGGTGAATCAGAAGGCAACATGGGAGTGTCATCATTGCTGCATCGCAGTGCAGCACCTCTTGATGATTCATGGCATTCTGGAATATATACATGAGAAGGAATCCAACCCCATTTAAGTTTGGGATTTTTACATTAAGAATGCTAAAATGAGACAAAAGAGAAAACAAAAAAATTGGTGTACAGATTCAGATACTCTTTATTATGATAAATTGATGGTTTCCTCATCTGGAATGTGATTAATGGTGGCTATAAGAGCAAATGTCCCAGCCAACCATATATTATGATGTCTAGTATCTGAATGCAGATGATATTTTATAGGCAGAGTGGGAAGAAGTTCAGTTTAACACTGCTAAAAGGTGTGCTATAGAAGCAAAAGTATGATTGTATGTTTGTTCATATAATTTATCTTGCATTTTTATAGATAGTGTGGGTCTGAGTTAGTATTATATCATTATGGTCATTTTTATGAATCAACACAAACCCCCAAGCTACAATTAAGAAAGTCTCTAATGTATAAGTAACATTTCCTATATTATTAACAAATACATTATTAGCTCCATATTTTTGACCTTGGAATTTATCCGTGCTAAAGAACATATAATTTTCAGTTCCTTCAAAAGGAGGCCTTAACTGAACTTGATTGTTAGGTACCTTGGCACACTAATAAAATCAAATTACTTGTCCTTTATAGTCTTGACATGATGACTTTAAACAGAACAAGGACTATCAAATGGGATGAAGACAGTGGATGTCTGGTATAATAGAAATAAAGTAAATGAAGTTTATACAAGTAACTACATTGCACAGTGAAATTCTCTAGGTACTTCATTTATTCACCAGATTTATTTGGGAACTAAACTCTCTTCTAGGTACCGGGGATTGAGCTTTGAATAAGTCATCATGTCCTTGTTTTTAAGGACTGTAGGGAAATATTTGACTTGTCAACAGCACCGTTAGCCTGAGCTGATCCTCATATAACATTGAAGGAATGCTACTCACTGCACTAAAAAAATTTAAAGGATTTTTTTAAAGAAATATATACTTGATCAGATATTTATATCTCAAAACGGTGTTTACTAACATTCTAATGTGTATTGAAACAGGGAAAATATTGAAACTTTTTGAAGACATGTTTCGTGTCAAATTACGTCTTCGGGAAAAGTCAAGCGATTTTTCACTTTTGAAAGTTATTTTAACTACCTGATAGCTAAAGGTATAATGGCTTTATTCCTCACCTCCGCTGCTGTCTCAGCGGCCTAAGCCACCAGAGCAAGATGGACAGAAATACTTTTTATAATTCTACGTTAAATTCTAAGTTACTAATTTTTTTCCAATTTGGAGATCCAAAGATAAACCTACAATAGTTTATAAAATATGCATCATTTTACTTTCCTTACAACAATATTTCAATCTAAACAACATTATTAGTATCATTTGGGATTATTTTTCATGAATAAAACTAAAATTATGTATTTCTGCATTCATAGTTTTTGGGGAATATTGCACACACACACAAATGCATATACATAAGAGAAAAAGCAAATATATATAAGAGAGCAATTATATATTTTAAAGACTCCATTATTTTAAAGAGCAAAACAAAGAAAGAAATGCAAGTTATATAGATGAATACTTACTAACATTTAAAAATGTACATTTGCTATATGAAAAATTAGCAAGTGTCCTTTGTTTTTCAAGCCACTCTAGTTTCAGATTTTTTTATATCTGCAACTGTGTCCAATACCAAACATTTTGGTAATAAGTGAACTATTATATTTGTTATGATATTCCCTCATACCAATATCCTTCAGTCAAAGACTACCAGGAATTTGAAAGATTTGTAGCAAGGGAAAATGTACTCCACGGGAAACCAAGGCCATCTGAATAAGAGAGAATAAGAATTAGAGAAGACATATAAGATAAGAGTTTGTGATTCGGGAGAGGGTTGAAGGAGGAAGATTTTGCTCTGGATTATATGCTGTTAAGAAGTAAGTATATGATGGAGATTTTAATAAATGTTCTATAGAAGGAGCAAGGCTAAAGCTATAATTTAAAAGAATCAGCAACCACTCATAGTCATCAGGATAGTAGCATATTTTCTCACTGCTGTAGGTTGGACGATGTACAAGTTTTGTCTATGTTCAAGCATGATTATGTAATGATCTTGCTTTTGCCATAATCCAACATGGACACAGAGTGGACATATTTGTTGGTGATATCTAAGGTATTCCTTATGTTCTACAAGAGAATATCAAGTCCCAGGTGATTGTACCAGACCAATTCCTAGATGTCAGGGAAAGCTTTTTCCTTCGTCACTTCTAGCAATTCTAGGTGCAGGATAGGGACTTAATTAATGTTGGTAAGTGAATAAACAATTGTAGAGTTAATCAAGAACATCCTATTATTTTATTTCACAGTTGCCTAGGTAACATCTGAATAAACTTAACTTTTTAAGAATAAAAGTGTTTCACATAAGAAAAACAAATAGTGATTAGATTAATACAATTACCAAAGTGAAGTAAAAGAGATTAAAAAAATGTACCAAGAGTAAAATTAACTATATGTACCATGCATTCTTTGAAAGAATACGAGCATGGATATGTTTTATTCATCTGTTTATCAGCCTTAATTCCTCTCACAACTTTAGTTTTTAGGGAAGTTCTCAGGGAATAATATTGTTTGCCATTGTATACAAGTCCTGAGATAAGAACATAAATCCATTAACACTAATAGTTTATGTTTAATTCTGGAACTATTAGTTTAGATTTCCATTTCCTTTACAGTAAGAGGAGTCTCTGACTGGAAGAAGTGTCTTTAAGTTGTAAATAGTGTCATATAATTTAGATAGCATTTATTGATAGTGTATATTCTAACCACTGTATAGATTTCACCTCATTTTATCTCCATAAAACCCTGTAAGTAAATGTCATCATCACCATGTAACAGATGAGGAAATTTCAGGTTCAAACAACTTGCTGGAGGCCATGCATTTATAGAGGTGGGATACAAGCCTATATCTCTGACTCAAAGCCTAGGATTGAATCACTATAACACTTACCATGGCAAGGCATACAATAGGTACTCAACAAATATATGTACTTAAGTGGAAATTAATTGCTTGACAAACTGAAATACTGATAATACCATAGTATAAAAGAAACTAGGAATAAAATGACCTCTGTATTTACAATAATAAACAGAGCAGAGCTGGCATGTGAAATCAAAATGACTCATAGGCCTACATGACAGACTCTTTGAATAAGACTGAATGACCAATATGCTAATCAGAGGGAGATGTATAAAGGCTAAACTGGGTCTGTTTTTCAAAACACATTTCCAAGAAGGGTCTTCTCTAGCCCAAGGGGTTCATCATTCTGGTTGCTGACACATCGCTATTGAAATACATATTTATCTCAATCTAATACTGTTGCAAATTTCTGATTAGAGATTATCTTCTCTTTCAACAATATGCTCTTTTTTGTTTTTGCTGTTACAGCTCTTTCATCTCCTTTTTAAGCTTATTCCTAGGTATTTTATCCTTTTTCATATGATTTTAAATGGAATTGTTTTTCTCCAGTTGTCAAGGGTCAGTACAGTCTAGAATAATTCCTAAAACCAGGCACATCAGCAACATAATTCTCGTGTCAATTGCTAAATTGATTTCTGGATTTATACCTCATTCTGCATTCTTGGTTAGGCCATTTTGAAAGTCAGCTTTCAAATAATGGCCCTCCAGTAATGACCATGAATATCATGAAGCTTGAATATCATTCATTCAAAGCCTAACTATTGTATATGTGTTAACTATTATATCCCAGGACTGTGATAGACCCTTCAGATGCAAAAGTAACAGAATAATTCTATTAAACAGTTTTCAGTGCAACAAAGATGACTAGCAGATGATTCCAATACATTGTGATACTGGCACCCTACTAAGGAAGTGACATAGTACCCTGAGAGCTACATAATATGGGAAATAGTGCTCCTAGAAGTAGTAGAAGGCTTCTTGGGAAAAATGACATCTGGTGTGGACATGGACTAGTTAAATGAAGAGTAAGTAATTTTATATGTTTATTTTGGGGGTGAGAGTGAGGGTGATGAAAATGCTGGTATTTCAGACAATGGGAACAGCATTTGCAAAGACCTGTTCTAATCAGGAGTCAAGAACCAGCTGTTGACAAAATTGTATTAGCTGGCTGGGCCACAGTCAGTAGTCTTACAAAGTTACCATGAAATAGATTTAACACTTGAGACATATATATGATGTCTCATCCTTAAAATAACAAATACTCTTCTGTGACTTCTCTTTGTCACAGGACATATACACAGACAGGAAGTCAAAGTCCTTTGGATCTCATCCTCCATGACATCACCTTGCTTTGTTTCCTCATGTTTTGAAAAGACTGTTACCTACTAGGAACTGTTGCTGTGGCATGCAATTCTAATAAACATGAGTAATTTGGAGAGCTTAACACACTTAGCTCCCTTGATGCATTCAAGAGTTCTTAATATGCATACTGTTTGCAAATGGCACATAGTTCAGAGTTTTGATTTCTGATTTTAGAAATCTAATATTCTATAAAATTTTATAGAAGAAATCAAAAAACAACCTTATAGTGGAAACTGAAGAGAACATTCTTAAGGATTTAGAAATGAAAAAGGCAAATTTTGCAACAACAGTACACTGTTGGGACTAGAATAGAATGAAGAGGATATTGAAATATCCTGCTTATTAAAGTTTAGTTGGGTGTCATCTAATTTGATATGGCTTCTATTCAGCACCAGGAATGTCAGTGGTGGAGTAGCATAATGAGGATGCAATTCTCTGACATCTCCCAAATTATTAATGTGCTGCAACAATGTGCTTGTTTTAAGCACATGTTCTCTTATGCTCTCTTTGTTTTCCAAAGTATATCTTGGAAAAAATTCAAAATACTTTGTTGTGAGAGAAGAAACTTTCAAAAAATATGAAATCATAAACCTCATGGAATTGAGTCACCCTAAATTCTCTTTAGGATATCAGTGAATAAAAAGAACTAACTAAATCAGAATGTAGAACGGTTTTCTTTATTCATTGTATTGTTAAATCTTAAAAGTAACTACTGTACATGATTAAGTGAAAAGCAAGTGTACTTTAAGTAGATTGAAAGACCCTGTGACTCCACTGCTGCTTCCTTCTCAGATGTAACCACTGGTATCGATTTGTTTCTATTTTTCTAGTGGTTACCTGACTTTATATAATACAGTGGTAGCAGTTTTGCTTAGCTTAGTGTCCTCAAAGTTCATCCATGTTACTGAAAATAGCAAGACTTCATTTTTTTTTTAGAGTTTAGTATCCCGTTGTGCATAAATACCAACTCTTTACTCATCTGTCAATGGGCATTTTGATGAGATCGCTACCATTACTATTGTAAATAGTGCTACAATGAATATAGGGCTTCGAATATATCTTTGAATTAGTGTTAATATCCTTCAGATTAATACTCAGAGGTGGAATTAGTAAATCAGGTGGTGGCTATATTTTCAGTATTTCTAGGATACTGATTTCCATAGTATCTGCACTAATTTATATTTCCATCAATAGTGTATTGAGGTTTCCTGTTTGCCCCAAACTTGTCAAAGCTCTTGGCTTCTAGTCTTTCTTGACAGGTGTGAGGTGATACCGTATTTTGACTGTTTTGCATTTCCCTAATAATAAGCCATGACCAGCAACTTTTTATGTATCTCTCGGTTATCTGTATGCCTTTTTTGATGAAATGTCTATGTAAATCCTCTCGCTGATTTTTGATTGAGGTGTTTGGTTTTATATTGGTGAGTTGTATGAATAATTTATGTATGTGGTTATTAACTCCTTGACTTACCAATTTCAGACTTTATTTAGGAGAAGAAATATAATACCTAACACTGTTCCCAATTTCACTTGATTCTCAATGTTTTGTAAGTTCTAATTGCATTTTCCTTTATCCAGTTGCCTTTGTTTCTTGAAACATGTTTATAACGTTTCTTGAATTTATTGACTTTATATAGATAATAGTGGCTCCCTCCAAATGAAACGCAGAACTGAGTTTACTTTTATTTCTTTATGTTTTTTTCACTTTTCTACTTGCTAATCATTTTTCAATGGTTATTTTATTACCTTAAACTTATCCTATTTTATAACTCTAGCATTCTATTATATTACTATAGTGTCACTTTATTTTTATACAGATGATTCAAAAACTGAAACTTAATAAATAACATTTGCAATATTATATAATAAAGCAATATATCACATCATGGAAAAAAAGGATGTTATTTAACTGTTGCTGTTTAAAGGATGAATCTTGCAAGCATATCCATTTCTTAATCTATCTCAGAGTGTCTTCTGTTTATTTTCCTCCACTTCTTGTGGGTCATGTTCAGCTACTCTGTCTTGTTCCCTGCTCCATTATTTTTTATATTCTCCCATTTACGTTTTTCCCCTGGAATATCTCCTTAAATAAACTTTTAACATGAAGGATGCGAGGCATTGATTGTCCAAGTTCTTGTACAAATAAAATATATTTTATTTCATATTTGACTAATATTTGGGTATTTACCAAATTCTAATTTTAGAATAATTTTACTCAAAACCAGTCACTATTTCATTTCATTCTAATATTCATCGTGACTGCCAAAAGTTCGACATCATCTGGCTTTCACTCTTTTAACATGTCTTTCATTTCTTGGTGAAAGTGTTTAGGATTTTTCTCTTAAAACATGCAGTTATGAATTTTAAATTTAATTTTTAGATCATATGGAACCTCTACATTTTATTGTAATAGGAACTTTTAACTCTTTCAAGTGCAAATAAATTTATGTTTTTGTAACTGCAACTACTTTAAGTGATATTTTAATGCCATAAATAAAGAAGCTTAATAAAGCTATGAAATGTAGATGGGCAGAACTAAAATGTCTTGATATATCTTTAAATAAGAAATGTTTTATACTTTTTTTCTGTTTTATTGTCTTCTATACAAACAAAAGCATATTTTAATGTGTACATAATTATACAAAGGAAGTGTTTAAAAAAGAGAATAACTGGCTATCCTTTTTCTAGCTTTAGTATAATTGTCACCTGAAGATATTAGGAAATCATTAGAGATACCTAATCAGATGTAATGATTTTTTCTTAAGTATTATATTGCTTAAATCACTGACAATCACATATACTGTTCTCTTCTACATGTTTCTTTATTCATTTCCATCACAGAGCTTTAATTGACTCCAAAAGGAACTCAGCATAAGGAGGAACTATGTGGGATACAAAGCAAGAGTCAGACTTGGCTTTCTATAAACATACCATGTACTATGTCTGAGTCATAACCATTTTGTTGACTGTTTACTTTCCCAGTTGTCAGCACTATAGAGTTAACACCAATGACTTGGAAGTGAGCTACACGCTATTCTTAGTTTATTATGATCAGCTCTTGATAACTTGGGTACTCATTTTGTACTCTGCTGAGCTAGCTTCTTTTTCCTACCTCTGCTTGGAATATGGACTTGTGCTGGAGCATTAGATAGTTCATGATTAATAAAGAGAAAGTTTAAATTTGCAGAGAAATTTTTGGTGGAGATGATAATTAGTAAAGAAAGAGATACCTTGGTTCTTTATGCAGGGGGATTACACTATTTTCTTTAATATATATATATACCTAATATATCAAATTTATCTAATATATACATTTACCTAATTTTATTTATCTAATACAGACTATGACTTATCATCTTAGAAATACAAAATAAAGTCAATGAGATTTCACTTTATATCTCTTAGAATGACAATTATTTAAGAAAGCACAATGGAGAACAAGGGTTAGAAAGTGTGTGAGCATAAGGGAACATATGTGCACTTTCAGTGAGAATGTAAAGTGTCATGGCCACTATGGGAAACAGTATGAAGCTTTCTCAGTAATTATAAAACAGATTATCATATGATTCATCAATTTCATTCTGGTTATATAACCAAAGGAAATGGAACAACTATTTTGAAGAGAAATCTGTATTCCTATGTTCATAGCAACATTACTCACAATAACCAAGACACGGAAGCAACTTAAGTGTCCAGTGATGGATGAATGGATAAAGAAAATGCCACACACTCACATATACGTATGTCCATGCACACATCATGGAATATTCTCAGATATAAAGAAGGAAATACTACTAATTGTGGCAAGTTAAGGGCATTCAGTTAAGGGACTATGCCAGAGAAAGACAAGTACTGTGTGATCTAATTTATATATGGAATCTGAAAGAATGAATGCAGAAATAGAGAATATTATTGTGGCTACCAAGGGTTGGGGTGGAGTAAGTGGAGGGAGGCAGTCAAAAAGTGTAAACTTCAATTCTAAGGATATAAGATACAGCACAGTAACTATAAAAATAGAATAAAACAATATAGGAGATTGAAATAAGTATCAAATAATATGAGCTTTTTTGAGTAGTGGGTAAGGGTATTGCTTCTGAAGCAACAACTTGGTTTCAAATCTTGTTATTTATACTTATTGCATATGTGACTTCAAACAGTACTTAAGCTTTGATTCTTCAGTGTATTTTTCTTCAAAATGGTGATTGTTTTTTGCACCGGATGATAACTTTGTTAAAGACAACTAAAATAACCCATGTAAGGTACTGTGTTTGGCTAATCATAAGTTCTCAGACATTTTTTTCTTAGCTGCTTTTCTTCCTCTTTTGCCAGAAACACATTTTCATGGTCTTTGTCTACTTTGTATTCAATTACTAATTCTTTCAAGTAAACTTCTATGACTTTTGCCCCAAATCCAGATTGCAATTCCTTTCTACATATGTTCAAGCATATTTTCCTGTATTTCCCTTGATAGCTTGTGCTCAATGCATTTCTCTGTCAGTTGCCATGTGTTTGTAATCACGCTAAATCTTAATGAAAAAATGGGTAATAGTATCTTGATTGAATCTTAAATGGAAAACTCTTTGTTTTCCTACGGTTGAGCATATAAAAGTATTAAATAAATGAATTTTCATCATTTATTAAAAATATTTTTATGCACACATGTATGGTCAGCTAACTTTCCACCAAGATGTCAAATCAATGCAGTTTGGAAACTATGTTATAGCAATATGGAAATAAATGAATTATGACTCCTTATTCCATACATGAAAATTAATTCAAGATTTAATCTAGATCAAAATATAAAACTTAGAACCTTAAAACATCTTGAATTGCTTGGCTGGTATAGTTGTCATTTGTCACTTGCATCTACTTCAAATAATTCCTCAGACATGCTGAATATATTTAAAGTGTTTAATAGCTAGTTATACCTATGTAGGGACTCTTGTCTAGGATTGTGAGGCAAGGGCAGAAATATTAATCATTAAAAGAAGTTTTATCATACTATGCTGCTTATATATGAAAATATATTTATGACTCTGGTATAAGAAAATATTTTATGGACAGAATAGAAAAAGACTAAACCATAAAAGAAAAAGAAATAATATTTTTGACTTCTAAAAATCCACTACTAAAAAATGAATAGACAAGCCAAATGAGAAAAATACAGTTATAGCACATATATCTGATGACAAGTTTGTTTCAAGATTACATAAAGACTTCACTTAAACTACCCATACAAAAATTAATAACCCAATAAAATAATGGGGAAAAACTTGAAAAGTTATTTACAATATCATATATTAATAGGAAATAGATGCAAAGAATGTACTCAATATCATAGGTAATCAAGGATATTAAAATAAAAATCACAATGAGGTAACATTTCCACCTATGTAATTGGCTAATACTGAAAAGACTGACAACACAAAGTGTGGGAGATGATATAGAGCAACTAGATCTCTCATACACTGTTGGTGGGGCATGATAAAATTGCGCAGTTACATTGAAAGCTATTAGAAAATTTTTAATGAAGTTAAACACAACCTAACTTATGACACAACAATTGCACTTCTATGTATTTACTGAAAAGAGTGTGCAAGATTATTGGTAGTAGTCATCATAATTGTTTCAAACTGGAAACAATCCAATGTCCATCAACAGAGGAACAGATGAACAAATTATAGTATATTTGTCTAGGAGAATGCTTCTTGGCAATAAAGAAGAATGACGCATACACTAATATGGCTGAACTTCAAAAGCATTATATCAGGTGAAAGCACCTAGACAGAAAAGTACTACAGTATGTCAATTATATGAGGTCTAAGAATGGGCAAAGTGAATCTACAATGGCATAATCAAGTAGATGCTCTATAAGCAGAGGAAAGGATAAACTGATTAGAAAAGGGTCTGAGGAAACTTCTGGGATAATAAAACCATCTTACATCTGATTTAGGCTGATGGTTATCTGAATGTATTGTCCATGTTAAACGTCATCAAACAGAGGTCAGGTATCTAAAGGAAGACTCTAGGTGAAGATATAGGAAACGTACACATTCAGTCACAGTAGGAAGAATGAAATAATGGCTTCATCACTGGAACTATATAAGCATATAGTTATCATAATCAAGAAGAGCTGAAGGAGACACCATCCCGAGAATTCATGTTAAATCACCATGTAGGTAGCCAAGGACACTAAGTCCCTTCAACCTCACTATAAGCACAACTGATCCTAACACAAGTGTCTTAATATTGGTCCCCAGTACAGGACGAAGTACAGGACATTATGGAGAATGGCTGTGAGGTCAACGAGTTGGCCAGTTACATTGGTACTTAAGTCTTCAATCTCATCTAACCCGACCAAAGTCACACAAGATGCCCCTGCCCAATGTATGTAATAATCACTCATCCACTTCTTTTCTTGAGAGCTGAGTTCTGCCTTTGAGTTTGCTCCTTCTCAGAATTTTTCATTTAAAACAAAGTTTTACTACCTTTTTTCTCCTCCCATTTCATCCTCTCCACGTCCTATACCCTAATTTCTCCCTGATCTTACTTAAAGATATAAGCATTTCTTTAATAGGCAAAATTTTCTTACTGTTAACAAAGTCTATTAAGAGAAAATTGGAGGCCAGAAACCGTATGACAAGACAGTGGTATCTGTGGTAAGAGAGAAAAACAAGTTTGAGCTTGATGTTGAGCTAGGTATTTTGTTGCAAGATGTAAAAGAAGAAAAGGCTATTCTCTATTTAACTCCATTCTCTACAATAGAAGATATAGATGTCTATATTAAACAATACAAAAAAAGTTAAGTAACAGTCAGAATCCTGGTGTCCAAAGCCTTAATACTTTTTTCTGTTCTTCCCTTTTTCCCTTCCTCACCTTTCCTTCCCTCCTATTTTCCCTTCTTCATAATAGTGATGGTAAATTAAGTCAAGGTCACAGTGGAAATGAAAAGCATGTTCATGAGGAAGCAGAAGTAAATAACCCATGTTTTTTTCCATATTTCTAGGAATTTCATCCTTGTCACAAGTCATCATGTTTAGATAATACATGAAATATGGAGTAAAAAGTGGGAACAGTGGTAATAGAGTTGACTTCCTTTTTCACACTCATTGCCCTCTGGAGCATAAAGGTATAACAGAAAGCATTATGTTTGGCATCAGAATTAGTTTTAATTATATGTTATTTGATCTTGACCAGTGTCTTTAAAACACTTATAATTTCAGTTTCTTCATCTGATAAATGGGGATGCCAAGGCACCTAGTGAAGGTTGGTTTCTTTCCATGACCGGCACCTTTGGACAATTTATGTCTATCAGTTCTCCTCCAAATAACTGTTGTTTTCCTCATTTTTCATAAAGAGATAGGGTGGTCTATAGAAATAAAAGCATTTTATGTTTATAAAGCACTTCATAGTTTACAACTCTTTTCACATGAGCAAATTAAGTGGATCTGGAGAAAAGACATGTGTAAGAGGATAAAAGAGAATCATTAGGACATATTTATCTTGTGTCTTAGGGAAGAACCAATCCCCATGCTATATTCAGAATTTTCCACTTTTTTTTGCTTCAGTTCACAAGGAAGAGAGCTCCACATACTCTTCCCTGAATTCGCTCCCGATCTCTTTTCTTGCTCTCTACAGAGACAGCTGTGACATCCCGAAATGGAAAGGAAATGATGTATATCTTCTACCACCTACTTAGAAATACTTTGGTGCCATTGGACATGATTATTTTTTTCTCAACCCACCCCCTCTCTAGCTCTAATAAGTATGAGAACATGGAAACTCCTTTTGAAAATGTGATGTAAGTAGTCTTCAAAGCACAATTTATTCTTGGGTGGCTGTATTAAAGGTGATTTTATTTTTCATTGTTTTTAGCTATGTTCAATTGTTTTTAAGGCAAATATTAAAAGTTACAGTTTTTTTCAAAGCTATGAATTTCGTGGAAATAAATCAGAAAGTGACCTTTATTTTTCCAGCAGTTATATTAGTCTCCCCATCACATGCTAGTAAGGGGGATATCTTGAGATCTGTAAAATGAGGTGTACCTCATTTTAACAAAAAGCATAAATATCCATACTACAAAAGAGATAGGTAAGAATAGCATTTAATTTTTTTTTTAAAAGCTTTTTCAGAAAACTACTTTCAGTAGCAAAGATGTCATAGTACATTTAAACTAAATTTGATTCAGATACAAATGTTAAGGACATCTCTACTACAAAGGGAATTACATTTGCTGGGTGTAGCATGTACTAGGAATAAGATAAACATTTTGAAAAAGGATGTGATATCACTCATCTCTTTAGGAAAGCATTTCTCTGTCTTAGAGTTAGAGTTAGAGCCCCAGGCCAAGGAAATGGGAAGGCGGGGAGAGCATGGACATGTTCCAGAGGAGAGGATGGGTCATGAAGAATGAATGAGTCAACTGGCATCAGAGGGCGTGCAGTAATGGATTGGGAAGAGGGAAGAAAGGAAGCAGTGGGGTTTTTGAACGCCCTCACTCCCACACCCATGTACACACAACAGGCTCTTGGGGTACATGAAAAGTCCTTAGTGTCTTGAAAGAGTGACGGTGTTTTCCAAGCAACTAATTCACTGACAGGAAAAAGACAGGCTCTTGGGGAAGAGTCAGACACATCCAAGTAAGAGAGGAGTTGAAAGTAGAAGCCCTATGATAGAGTATTGTAAAGGGTCAGCATTTTGGTTTTCTATTTTAGAAAGTTTAGGAAGGAAATAAGAAATCACTGCTTGAAAAGAGTGCACAGAAAGTTGATGACATTTAGTTACAGCAAAAGAGGTCAGTTGAGATCATTATACCTTAGTTATTTTAAGGTATTCAGAACTCTCTCTGTATCATTTATGTGATCTATTTTAACTTCCCAGTGGACCTATATGGGGGAAAGACCATATCTTCTGTGAAAATCTGCTTCCGTACCTCAGGATTCTGTCATGCACACCTGACTGCCCAAGTCTTTTGATGTTCATCCTATTTACTTTCCCATCATTAAAATTTTTTATATTCCTGGAATCCTAAAATTCTTCACAGGAATTTCTTACTTAATGCTGACACACTTCTAATGAAATAAAGGGAAATATTATGTAAGTTTGTGTTTTATATATAGGACTTAAATTCTGTGTACCCACGTGAAACAAACAGATGGACAAAATTAGAATAAATATTACCTGAGTCTTTCTCAAATTAATATTCTATCTTTTTGACACGGCTTCTTTTGAAGCAAACTAAACATGCTTGGAAATAAAATGATTTCACCTTTATGCCTCTACAATTTCAAGAGTTATCTATTAAACCATAAATTGTATCTATCATGGTATACTCATATGCAGCAATCATTCCCGCAAGAGATAAAAAACTAACCAAAAATCCCAACAACTTCTTTTTATCAAAAGCAGCTGTGAGGTTTGGTCCCTGCCTGCCTAACCACACTAGATTTATGCTGGCAAAATATGTGTGACTGCTCAGCCTGTCTGTAAGCCAAAACCACTGAAGGCAGGGCGTGGCTAAAGGGGGTGATGGTGCAATCAAGAATTTGCTTTATTCAGGGGTTAACCATCTGAGGATAATGGTGAACTCCCATTTCCAAAAATCCATCTCAGCAGTCCCAGGCAATCCCAGGTTTTTAATGGGGAGGGGCCAGGGTATTGTACGTAGGATGTAGAAGGGGTACAAGAGTCTACCTTCATCAGATTGTTCATCACCTTGCCTTGGCTCTCCTGGTGGTTCTGCCTGCATCTGTGAACAAACTTTTTAGTAAGTTGTGTCTACAAGAAAGAGTTCAGTGCATTGCTATTCTTTAATAGATTCATGACATGACACTTTTGGGCTCCTTCAGGGTGATCATTAAAAACCTTGGTTATGGTTATGGCTGTTATGTTACTATTAATGCATTCTGTTACTCTTAATAATACTTGATAACGAATTAGGTAGTCGCTTACTCCAACCTCATTCCTTTGCCCCTTCTATGCTGTCACTATATTTTAGCTACATTTATCCATCTAAAGATAAAAGATAATGTTTCAGGGGAAAGCTAAGTTCATGTCTTAGGGTCCATGTTGAAGACATCCTTCAATCCTGTAGCATTTTCTTCTCCTCTTCATGTGGTTAAACTTTAGGCATCTTTCAAGTCTGCCGAAACTCACTTCTGCACACACCCAATTCATTCAGTCTTTCATTATATGCAGTGCTTCATTTCACATATCACAATCTGTGATGATATATTTACATATGTGTTTATTTCTTTAATATTTTTTTCTTCATGAGATTCTGAAGCAGTGACATGCCTGATATTCAGCTGGTTTTCTTTTGCTATGTATGGGCTTCTGCGCATCTGCTTTTTTCACCATAAATATCTAGTAGCTACCAGAGTGCCTGGGACGTAGTAGTTACTCAAACTTATATTCAAAAAATAGAATGACAAAGTCATAACATGCCCTTATGAGATCAGTTTTCCTGAATTCGATTAATTCACACTCTGCTGAACTCCTACTCTGTCAAAAGCCTGCACATCCACATCAGTTAGAGATTAATAGAATCTTAGGTCCAAACTTGCTGAGTCACAATCTACTATTTAACAAGCAAGCTCTTCAGGTGACTCCAATAGCACATTGAAGTCTAAATTCACTGTCTCAGCACACTCTTAATAAGTTTGGAAAAATAAGTTAAATGACTCCTTGGGCTTTTCACTTTTAAGCAACTTTCATGACCTATCAAAATGGGTCAATTACTACTTTATATGTGTGTGTGGAAATTTTGCCCGTTTTTCTAAACTTCTTAAATACTATCTCTGGTCTTTCTTGTAAATCGTGTCACAATGTAGATAAATTCTTTTAGTCAGGAAGTTGCTCATTTCCTGTCTTGGCAGTATGTTGCCCTAATATAAGTGAGAATAGTCAGATTAGGGGTCTTGCCTAAAATAATCATAAAGACACACAGCTTCGAAATCCTACAATGGTTTCAAAGTAAATGCAAGTGTCTCCTGTAACAAATACTAGTGACTACAGGTAAAACCATACTGATACATAATAAAATCATCCACTTGGTGACTCACATATCATTTATGCATGTCTTCAGAGACCTAGTGTACTTTCACATGAAAAGAATTTTTGCCTTTTACTTACTTAAACAGAGTCAATTGGTTTCCTGTTAATCAAGATTTCAGAACATCAACTGAGGTTTACTTTAGAATAGACAGGGACAATTTAGGACGACCTGGTCAACATCCAGAATGCCAGTGGTAGTCAAATGCACTTTGGTTCAAAATAAATAATATTGAAAATTCCATAGCTGACCTCGCATTCTCATTGACTCAGGAAACTTTTTTTTTTATCATCTTGAATGCCATAAAGAATTAGAGAGCAACAAATTTGTACATACCAGGGCATGTGGAAGTTCGGCATATAGAATGTCAGGTAGCTAGCTGCCAAATACGAACCTTCTGTATGATATAAACCTTAATGTACATAGTTATAATTGTACTCATTTTTTTAAATTTATAATATTGAAAAAGTAAAGTAAGGTGCTAATTTGCCTTACGAGATCCCAAATTCAGAATGTGAAAGCAAGGTCATACATAAATTACTAAAATAGTTTGACTTCAGTGTCTCTTGATGAAGTCAGATGTTTTAACTGACTTTCACTGGATTTGTAAATACTCAGATGAAAAGAGAACTAAGTTTTAATGAATTTGAGTTCAGGGAACTCTCCAATTATGGGAGTATCCAAGCTTCAGGAAAGAACAAAGACCATGTGGGGCTGTAATACTGCCAGTATTGTGTTACATATTATACGTTCATTTGTTTGGTAGTATAGAGTAGGTGTTCTGAAGTCAAAAAGACTGAACTCAAATCTTGGTGCTCATCAGTGGTATGGAGGGTCATCTATGAATAAACAATAATAATTATCCCAGAAAAGTCTTAAACGATTAAATCAAATAATCAAGATAGTGTGTGTGTTACTATTAGTAGTAAAAAGAGGGCAACAGAATTAGAACAACTTTTCAAAAAGCGTTGTTTTCTGGGAACTTCAAAATGACTTCAAATTATATAAAAAGAGTTATATCTTAACACCACTTTTATCAGATACTAGGGATGCGAAAAGAAAGCAAAGATTCCTGTGAAATGGAATTTACATTTTAATGGAGATACATTTTAAATAATAATAACATATTATTATTAAAACCATATCAATTATGATAAATTATAGAAAAACCTAGAATGCTATCATAAAATACTTAAAGCACTAACTTAAATCTCAAGGTCAGGAAGATCTGAAAAAAAAAAAAAAAAAAAACGGCATTTCATCATGAAGAACGACTAGAAGAAAAGGTAAGAGGACAGCGGAGTATCCAGGTGGAAAGTCAGCACAGATGTAGCTTAGGTTTGGCATAATTTGTACTCTTGGAGGAGCAAGAGAGTGGTAGGAATAGAGATGGAAGCCCTGAGGGTCTTTTATTCTGGACACTTAGACTGACATTGAAGGGTATAAAGCACATGAATAATGTGGTGTGACCACCCTGGCTGCAGTGTGGAGGATGAATTAAACAGTGACATTAGTGGAAGCAGGGAGACTACCTTGTTAAGCGAGTGTCTTAAAACATTATAACATAAATTTAACTTTAATACATTCTTTCGTGGACCACTTTCCTGGAGCATGAAAACATGATGTAAGTTGGGTTTTACAAGCTCACATTTCAGTTCCCCTTTACATCATTTTAAAATATGTATTTTTTGAGGATTAACTAACAATGCATAAGCTGGCTCATTTGCTTGCAACAAATATTCATTAGATTTCTCATGTGCCACTAACTTTCCTAGACACTGGAAATAAAGCATGGAATACAATACAAGAAGACATTGCTCTTGTCCATCTTGAGTTCTATTGGAAGAGAAACTTAAGCAAATAAATACGTAATCTGTAAGATGATATACCTATGATATGTAATCTATAACATGATATACCTATGAAGAAAAGTAAATCCAAACAAGGCAATAAAAAATAAGAAAATATGGAACAATTTTACATAGTCAGGGAAGATCTGTCAGGTGATTTATGAGCATAAATAAGTAGTAAACTGTCGTGGAATGGGGATGATTCTCCTTCCCCTCTAGGTTCTTCTAGGTTGAAAAATTATCAAATTAACATCATGTTGATTTTCAAGAGAAAAATATCAAAAAAGTTTAACAATAGCGTATATACTTCCTGTACACATAGAGATAATAAAAGCAACTCAACAAAATGGCTTAAGTCACCTTAGTTTAAATTTAGTTAAAACAAAAGATATTGGGAGGGAGGGACTAGTTATGGGAAGCCACCAGGAAAGACACAGAAAACAGGGGCATGATATTTATGCAGATTCAAGTCTATGCCTTCTCCATTAACAAGAATTTAAAAGGTTTAATCTACCCAAAAAGAGTTAAAGCAACTAGATCTTCAGAGAGCTTGGGAGACACTCCTACAAAAGATTTTTCTTTACACATGTAACTATCTCTTAAAAAGGGCAACCTCTATTTGGCTTTCAGAGTCCCTCCTATGAAATAGTCCTAATGCTAAAGACATACATTGACAGTGATGTATTTTATTCCTTTGTAAAACCATTTAAAATTGGGGGGAATACTCATTGATGGAAGAGGGAGTGTGATGATGGTGATGATGATGATGATGATGATGATGATGATGATGATGATGATGATGATGATGCTACATACGTAAGCAAAGCCTCTGAGATGAGTGCTGTGCTTAATATTTTTAAAAAACACCCTAGAATATTATAAGAATAATACGATTACATCATCACCATTACCACCATGATTGCTGTCACCAGCACCATTATCATCATAATGATCATTGTCACCACCATCATTACCAGCCAACATCACTGTCATCATCCTCTCTTCATTCTCATCATCATGTAACTTTGGAGAATCTTCCTAGAAACTTCATAAAGCATGTTATTGATACAGTTCCATTTGACACAGTCTTAGATTAGGCAGAGATCAGAGCAGAGTAAAAGCCTTAATCTTCAAGCTCTCCCAGCTTTTATAACACTTTGTTTTTAAAAGTTAAAAAGATAAGTCATTTAAGGCAGATATTTTCAGTCTTATGCATAAGAATTAAACAACTAAGGCACTGAGTAAAAATGTCCATTCCTGTGTCAAGGTTCTTATTTATGAGAGTGGAGTCCAGTGGAATCCAGGAATCCACATGTGCAAACCATTCCCAGATGATTTTTTTCATGCAAGCAATTCAAGGACTACACTTTAAAACTTTAAAGTCATTTGGTCTTTAAGATCTCATAACGTTTAGTTTTCAATCTCTTCCACCATGGTACATCTGGACTTGTACACAATAATGAGAAATTAAAATATTCTTTTCCAAATGGCAAAACTGGCAGACAAAGCCAGAAGAAACAACCTTAACAAGAAACCATCTAATATCATGAAATTTCTAGAAAAGTAAAAGCAATGAGTTCAAATCCATTGTCGCCTGAAATGCGAAATGAAAGACACATTAATAATTTTAAATGTAACTCACTTTTCCACATGACATAAATGACAAATCTTTTTCTGCAAACTTAGTGAAGAATTTTTCAAATACATTATTTACAAAAAGTCTGGTATCTGACATACCTCAGAAATAATGCTAGAGCTAATTAAGATATGTGAAACATATTTACATAAAGTATTGCTTATTTTTAAGTATTAGCATATACAAAATGCTTAGCTTTAAATAATTCTTCACAATACTTCAATATCTCAGTGATCCAATAATGAATAAGAAGTTTCTATGCACTGGAAATTTTCAGATGCATCAATTAATAGAGAACTCTTTTGAATAAAATGTGGGGTAATCAAAAGCTGATGTAAATATATTTATTTTTCCAAATGTTAGTGTTTGCAAAATAAAAATGTTGTGCTTTCAATTAAATGTCATTTGTATTTATATAAAGTATCAATTGATGTTTTTATCTTACTTAATTACTTGGTAGTAAACCTACACAACCTTCATGCCAAGATGAGTATATCCTGTTAGTCAGTTTCTAATCTTTAAAAGTTGTTACTGGATCATCATCCTGTTCTGCCTTAGAAAAGGAAAGCGATACCTCATATGGGTCAGCTGTTTGGATATGAAGTGGGTTATTTTTTTCTTCCTTGGTAATTAGCTCTTTTTATTACCTCATTTCAAAAGGGTAGTAAGGGACTGGGAGGCATCTACTGTTTTTAAAATTATAAACTTAAGATTAACATATGTAGAAATATAATAAAGGATATTAACAAATAAAATACTAATTTTAGAAAAAACTAATATTCTGACTTTCAGATTTATAACTGTGAATTTTTTAACATGCTTTAAAAATAATTATGTTTTTATGATAAATAATTTTGATTGTGAATTGAAACTAAAAATAAATGATTGTTTTCCCATTTGTCCATGTCACTTTTATATTTGGATTGAAAGGTCAAAATAACTCTTCATCCTTTCCCCACCACTGCACCTTAGGTCTCAATATAATGGTGATTCTTTCATCAGGTATTTACATAAAATATGATCTTGGCTCTGTGTTAAGCACAAAGGTTTTGTTGAACAGATTCATTGTCATTGCCTCATTAAGCCTGAATGTCAGTGCTGTGAATGACATTTTGGCCATAAAATGCAGTATGCTTGAATTCTACCGTCCATAGGAGAATTTTAATAGCTGTAGGCAAATTTGTTTTTGGCCAGACTTCAAATAGCCCACTCCATAGGCTAGGTGTTGGTGAATCAGGATATGACTCTGAGCAAGTCATGGTCATATGATTTTTCTTTATTTCTCCTTTTCCTTTCCAAAGGAAGTTTAGAAATCAGAAGAGTCAGTGAGTGTGATTCTCAGATTTCCTGTTTTCAGATCCTGCTCTATCCCCTACCCACCGCTGATGATGCTTCGTTTCTTCAAAGGAAATAACCGAACTTAGCCTTTGCTTAAATGATAACAAAGTGGCATCTGACACTGGACTGTTGGGGAGAGGGAAAGAGTTTGTATTCGCATAGGCCTTTTGAGGCTCTTCATAATTACATCTTCTGTGTCACATGGTCAAACGAAAATCCACCCTCATCTTCCTCAGAGTCGTAATGGGAGTTCATTAAACATGCATATGTGTAATTTTATTTTAATTGGACATGAAATGCTTTATCATGCCAAGACATATCCTTGGAACATGTCTGTTTTAAACATGGCAGATATAAATCACTAGTTCAAATCGAAGGCTCAGGTACAGTTTTTCCAATAGGGAAGTTAGTCAGCAGAGTGTGTGCTACCTGAGGCATTAATATCATCTGTTAAGATTTCAGGTTTTTGTTCTAAGCATTGCTAATACATTCTTTAATTGTGTTCTTTAAGGACCCTGTGTGAGTTAGCTCAAAGTAATAGGAAGTTGTTCATATAAAATTATAGAAGGGTTGCAACAGTCTAAAGCAGGCTGATTCTTGACTGCCTGTCAGCAAAAGAAAAGGCACGTGTCTTTTGTGGTTTATGACATGTACTAGTCTGTGATGGCATGTCAGGACTGATTTGAGTCATGGAGTAGTCCAAGAAGTTGAAATCTTAGTATTTCCTTCAATCCTGATAATATATGCTTTATGAAAATAGGATCTGTGAGCACAAGATTCACTTTATCTAGAGACATAGAACAGAAGGATTCAATAGGATTCATTGAGTGAAATGTAGTTATCCAACCATTTAGTCAAGAGATATCGTAGAATATGTGCCAAGTAAAAATAAGTACTGAGCATTGGTATGGAATACAAAGATATATAAGATACACTAACTATCTTTAAGGAATTTTTAATTGATTAGAGGAGCTAAGAATAAGTTAAAATAACTGATAGTATAAAATAGAAGATCACAGGCAAAATTAAGCAGTATTTGTTTTTCATTTTTTAAATTATTTGCAAAATATTTTCATGCCAATTTAATGTGATATATAGTCTTGAAAAGCACTGATGTGTACTGCATGCTAAATAAATGTGAAGGATTATTATTATTATTATTGCAACTATAAATGACTTTGTAGAGATTCAATGTTGGAGACCCTGTATTAGGGGGTTTTCTAGTTTTCTACAGATATCTAAAAAAAAGATGCAGGCAATTTATAACATCATCATTTACATGCTTTAGATTAACATCATCTTCAGAGTTCTTAAAACTCCCATATACAGGCTGCACTATATATCAATTAAATTTGAATTTGTTGGGGGTGGGACCCAAGCATGCCTACTTTATAAGACTTCACAAGTGATCTCATTGGTTGAGACCTTCTTTTCCCAGTCCTCTCTATATATAAGCATCATGAAGAGTATCTGAAAACTAACCCTCATTTAAGGGATATTGATTAATTTGTCTGGAGTAAGACCTACTCATAGACTTATATTTTTTTAATCACTAAATTCAATTCCAATGTGCAACCTGAATTGATATGAACAATTAGAGAACAACAAAAATTATACCTAATTATTGGGAAACATTTTTAGCATTGCCTATTATATTATAATAACTAATATCCAGCTTAAGAGACTGCTCTGTTAAACTATTTTTCACAATTGTAAGTGGTTATGAAGATGATTAGAAAGAAGTTCTACCCCTGAATTTCTGATAAGTTGGGCCTTGGCGAGTAAGACTACCTTGGAATTCTTGCCTCTAGGAGCTGGTGTGGCCACTGTTAGTCATTTCTCTTTGATGGAAAAGCCCAGGCATGAATAGCGTGCAAGTATGTGTGATCATTTCAATACAGACGTCACCACCTATACAAACCACCATCTGGGAAGGAACTATATTTACCCTTTGTATATCTTACATGAATAAAGCAAAGCTTCATGTTATTTCAACTATCATTTGTTTGTAAATACTTCTACTGTTTAATCCATTTTACAATTTGGAAGTTTCTTGAATTATCATGTACTCAGTACTATTGATATAATGGATCCTTTTGATGTATTACAGATATCGGCTGTTTTTTATAAAGAGAAAGTGTTAAAAACTGAAAGTTTATTGAAAGAAACCAGATATTTTCCATCAAAGGCAAAATCACTAATTCTAATTTCAGAATTTAAAAAACAATGTCATTGTCCCACAATCTTAAGAGAATCTGTGGGCACTCAGGACAAAACTAAAGTAGAATAGAGAAAAGAAAACAAGGTGAAGGAAAAAATGAAATGTTTACAATTATGAGAAGACTAATGATGTCAGTAGGAATTCTAGTTCTCTTGGAGAAAACAATTGACTCATCTCTCAGTATTTAACTCATGATATTTATATCACTTAATATAAACCATTCTTTATACCTCAAATAATTTTATATTTTTGATCAAATGAATTACTTGAATGCAGCTTAGAGCAGTTCCTTTGGCTGGAATTTTATTTATTTATTTTTTTTAATTCATCTTTACCTGGACAAAGTCTGACAAGTTTTTGTGGATTCACGACCACAAAAACCTTTGACAAATGCAATTTCAGTGAGAATCTAAGACACCAATGCATTCTCTGGTACTTTTAACTTTCTTTTATGTCTTCTAACTGATCCTAGACTCAATTACCTACTCCATTATCACCCTGAAAGTGACACATTCCAATTCAGACTGAGAAAAATAAAAGATTTAATGCATCAGTTCCTCCTGGTTAATTTTGACTTCTACCATAAACAGTAGAAGAAAAGAAACACACATGTACTGAATATCCTTTGGCTATATTATCCCACTTGATTTTTACCAATCCCAGCAGAAAGGAGAGATGCATATACTAATTTTAAAGACTAGACAACAAAAATGTTATAAATAACTAATATTTATGTTTTTTTAAAAATTTTTCATTATGCTAATTTTTATAGATGTAAAGACATCATTTGAAAAATTCTATGGTTATATTTTAGACTACTCATTTGTACTCAGCTGATCCCATATCAATTAAATTACTTGGAAGCTAATGAATTACAGACACTGAAAATCTGTGAAACACTAGAGTCACAAATACAAACTTAAGAAACAATACTGAATATAATGGATGAAGGGATTAAAAAAGCATGTGTCATCTGAAACCTTCAAAAGTTATGTTTTCTCTATTTCCTCTTTTTAAATGAAGCTTTGGGGTGTTTCATTTGACTCAGTGCTGGTCACAAATTAGAGTTTTGCTAGTTCTCTGGGTTAACAATCTTCTTCATTAAAGTATGTCTGGGAACCAGAGAGGGAAATCAAGAAAATAAAATCAAATGCTTTATTGTGTCTTTTGAATTCAGCTACTTAAAGAGGTTGGGGTGGGTGAGGACACTGGTAATGACAATATATTGTTCTTAGCATATAGCCCAAGGTCTTTAAGATGGCTTTTACACCTTTCTTCCCCACTGCCCACTTCATCAACGCCTCTTTCACTATCTCCTTCCTCCTCCCTATCTGAAACTGAACATATTTCCTTGAGACAAAAAAATTAAAAAAAAACACATACAAACAAAAAAACGGCACATGGAATGGCAAAAAGAGGATGGGGTTATATGTGAGCATTGAAGGGGAGGGGAGGAAGCAGAGCAGTTCCAGCAGGAGCAGAGTAGCCAGCAACAAATTAGTACTCTGCAATGTCAATTGATCACTTTGCAACAATGTGTGGTCTGGCAGGACTTCAACATATGGCCATGGCTGGTACAAGGAATTTTGGCACCTTAGGTGAAAACCAAATTTGGTGCCCCTGTTTTCTCATGGAGAAGGGGGCTAGTAGGAGCAGCGGTGACCCACCAGTCAGTGCCAGCAATGGGGCAGCTGCTTTTGGGTCCCCTCAACTGGGACAACTCAACTGTACCTTTTACCCCATGTTAAAAACAGCCCTGGTGTATTAAAATGGGACAAAACTGTCATTTATATTAAAATGATGGGACAATTGGGAAACTAACAAAAGTATGTATGGTCAGCCTACTCTCTCTGGACTCTGACCACACAGGCTTCCTTCTGGGGCTTCACGACCTAGATAGGAAACCCCTTGTCTCACTCCTTCCACATCAAATGTGCTCAGGGTTTAGTTAATGTTCCCTCCTCAGGGACACTTCCCTGATTCTCCCAGAGTTGCTTAGGTTCCTATGTCTGGGGTTCTTCTCCTGCAGCTCTTAATGGCTCTACGATTTCATCCTTAGTATCTGTTTTCTCTAGTGATAATGATCATAACTAACATTCATTTAATTTCAGTTACAACTTTCTGAGGAAGCTATTTCTATTCCTATTTACAGATGAGATGACTGAGAATTAGTGATATTGAATAACTTCACCCAAGGGGACAATAAATGATAATGTGAGGATTTAGACCTGGACACTTTGACTAGTCATAGTTTGTTGCTACTGGAACTCCACCTAGTTCTTTTGCTTTCCAGTTCATCCTTTGCACTACTCATCGTGCCAGTGCATCCTGAAACACAAACATGCTTTTCTGAATGTAGGAATAAATGAGTTAAAAATAAAAAGTAAGAATAAAATAAAATAGCCTTTGTAGCTAGCAACTCACAGCTAGGCCACAGTGCTGTCCACCAAATATAAACTATACCAGAGAATATAAAAAAAAGTCAAATATGGCCACACTAAAAGCATTATGAGTCATGACAGAGCTAAGACCATTTTCCAATCTTTTATGAGCCTACAGAGACAGGGGGCAATGCAATCTCAAAAATAAATAAATGCATTCCTCTCACTGTTAACAAATACAAATAACAAATAACAAATAATTATTTGTTTGTTTTCTGGCTTGTTTATGAGTACTCATTCTAGACTTGTCTCCTTCCCTTCTCTTAAATTAAAAAAAGAAATTAAGATGACCAGTTACTGAATTGCCCATGCTTTCTCAAATTGTCCAATTTAGAACAAGCGTGGACTTCCCGTGCCTCTATCCCAAATCAGCCAGCACACTATACCAAGCTTCTCCTGTGACCAAAACTGCCCTGTGATATATGTTCTCTCTTGCTGCATCAACAGCAATACTTCTAGGAAACGACTTTGTTGAAAGTATGTGAATCCCTGGTGGTCTTTCACTGGTGGACTTTCACTGGTGGACTTTCACTGGTGGTCTTTCACTGGTGGACATCAACAGTAGATAAGTAGTTGTTAGTGAAGTTGTGGCTGAATTGATTTATCTTCAAGTTAGGACTTGCACCCAATAAACTGCAAATATTGTTATTGGTTGTTTTTATTGGTGATTTAACAGTATACCATACAGAATTATCTTAGTCTTAATCCGTTAAGACATTTATGGATTCAATCTACCAATTGTGTATTCTCTCCTTTTAAGTAATGTATTTGAGAACCAACTTTCGAAGCAAACAAACATAATCAGTCCCAATTTACATTGTTGCTCTTTGGGAGATTATCGCTGTGTAATAATGTAGTAATCCGGAGAGTGAATGATATGCTTAACAGACTTTATAAATTCTATTGCCTGAGTTACAGAATGTTCTTACTTTGGGGAAAATTGATAAAAAGGCAAAAGCTGTATATTGCTATCCTCTGTATCTTGATGGAATATAATTTTTCTATATATTGTTACCATGGTGACTTTCAAAACTTCTCTTGTGTTATCTCAGTTCTTATGGTATCACATAGTTTTTTAGTCAGGATTATCATCGATAATGTTCCATGTTCTACATTTTTTTCTTCACTGTCTTATAAAATTCCTCTTCTGGTGAATCACATTTCTCAGCCAATATAATATATAAATGTATGCTAATGTAGTTAAGATGCTAATGAATAATGAGTTATCTTCTTTTATGACAGTGGTCTTGTAAAAGGGGTCACTTGTTTTTGTACTAAGGGTTGATGTTAATGCTGGCTACTTATGCCTTCAGAGAAATTTTTATTGCCTGTTTTGTTATATTTTAGGACTCTAGACAATAAGAGAAATTCATTTAATAAACAGGAAGTTGTTTCTATGTAATCCAGAGAACTTAAAGACATGAAAAGTAATAGATTACACTTTTCCTGTGAATGGAAAGCTTCAGGCTATGGGTAGAGAATACAGCATCAACATTAGATGTCTATTAGTTAATATTAATTCAAGAACAAAAGTTTGTTTAAGAACTTAATGATTATGTATGATTCAAAGTAAGGCTGATGAAATTTTTCTAACAAGTCAGAGATGACTCATAGCTTTCAGGCTGCTAGAGTCTATGTACCACCAGTAAGAGTGTTACTATGGATCCGAGAAGCTCCATGTTATGCTTACTCAGCCAACTGTCAGTAGACATGATGATACTGGCTTATTTTAGTTAAAGAGAAAGATACTTTCTACACTAAATAATAGGAAATGAGAGCAAGTGTGCTGCCAGATTTTAACAATTTGAAGACTCAACTCACATTTTGATTTAGTAAATACCTGCATACTGACAAGAGAAAGCAGTTTGGAATGTTCTTTCAGATGCTGACCTATTCATAAGTAAAGCATCTTTGGATAATTCTTCCTTAGTTATGGATATAATTATTGCACCACTTTTTAGAACTGGCAAAATCAGTTACATTGGCAATTTTTAAAAACTGGGTTGCAAGTGTGCCTGGTGGCCTGCCATTTAGTTCACTGTGTGTGCATTCCAAGGAGCCTGGGTCAAGACCCAGGACTGGGGGAAAGTCACCAAGATTGACTAAATAAAATAACTAATTCTTTCTCTTCTCTCTGACTGCCTCTGTTCACCCTAATTTCAGTCTGTACCTTTCTTTTAAAAATTAAACAAAACATAACAACATGAAATAAAGTAAAATATAGGTTGCAAACAGAGAAGTTTCTGTTATTATTGTCTTCAAGTTTTATAAATATATTTGCAGCCTTCAACTGATCATAAACATTGAAAATGCGATAGTCTTATAATTTGAGTTTTTTAATTTAAAATTTTATTTTTTAATTTATATGTATTTCAAATTATGTTCTGTAATTTGATTATGATTATATTTGACTATTATAGATATATTTGTCTATAGATAAGATTAAATATTTAGCATAATAGCCAGCAGTTTGCTATTATACATATTATCATAAGCATTCTCTCTTGGATTCATTACATGAATTTCAGTATATTTCTTCAGAACAAATTCCTCAGAATGTGCTTACCAGTTTAAACATGCTATATTTTATGAAAAAGATTTTCAAAATGAAGTACTAAATTAGGTTTTAACCAGCAATTTATTCCCCATGCACTGAACTTGTATTCGGTGCTTAAAGTTAGTGCTCTTAAAATTAGTTTTTCAATTAACGTCTGTATTAATAACTCTTTCATCACATTTCTGATTTTCAGCCCCACCGGGTTTTGGTGAGGTCTCTTGGAACTTTCTATAGATCATTGTACTTCCTCCTCCCCATTCCTGAACTTCTGCTTCTAAAGCAGAAACAGCAACCTCTCTCAGGTGTGTCTGAGTCTTTCTTACTCCTACTGATGACAATGAGCAGGGTGAGGTGACCAGTGTTTCATTGAAAGAAAATGTTTCATTTACCAGCTTCCTATGACTCTACCTTCTACCTTTCCTGGATGATGTAGGAAAGTTGTACATTTCTCTATTTCCTATTGGCCAGGAATGCTTCTGACACAAGATTAAGAAAACATTTCCCGAAACAAACCAGACACCAAAAGTACAAAAGCACAGCTGGTTTAATTATAAAAGGGAGAAAATACAGGAGCAATTCAGTTGTAACCAGAAAAGGTTGGAACAAATTATTTATATTTTTAGGGTTTGTTTTTTTTTTTTTCCCAAATAGCCACCAATTGTGAGGGAATGATGTCTTTTGAAACAGTAATAATAGTGGTAATCTTTAGGCATTCAGTATCTGCCGGGTGCTGTGTTTAGGATTTTTCATGTATTGGTTAAATTAATCCTTATAACAACCTAATGAGGCGGGTTTACCATAAAGATAAGCTAATGGAACCATTTAGAGACTTAGTAACATGCCTACAGCTCACAGAATAAGAAGATGCCCAAGCTACCGGAGCCTTGCTTGGGTCTCAGTTAATCTGGAGGCTGACCATACTCCCTTCCTTCCTTTAGTGAATTGATATGAATATCTACTTTTGATCAACTTGTAAACTGATAGACGTTTCAGAAGTTTGTGGTGATTAAAATAAATACCTAAAATTTTAATTTACTTAAAGCTCTTTCTTTCAATAGAATACCAATTAATAAATATAGAAGAAATAGCAAATCAGGAAGCATCATCATTGGATGCTAAAACAAAGGGAGACAATTTGCATGAGAAGGAGTATGTAGACATAGTTCAAAAACATCTCTTCCAAACTAGACATTAACTAGAAGGGAAAAGATGGTAGTAGCACCGCGATGGCACTGTCCAGTAGATAAGGCTTTCACATACTGTTGTTGTTTCGCATACATATTGTTCCAATAGTTTCACTCTTGAGCATTTATTCCATAATAAGTCAAAGAAATTTCTCCCCAATGACACAAGATCCTGCTGCTGAATTTGTTGAGTGATATTTACAGCATAACTCGGAGAAACTCAGGAAATTTTTTTTTTCATTTTTGCAAACGTACTGATGGAGTTGTGTCCTCATGAAAGTATCAAGACTGAAACCAAAAGCTGCACATTCTGATAGGAAAATTCAATATGAAGTGAAAAATTCCATTTATTTTATTTTATGCTGAAATTGTATTTTTTCAGTCTCCAGGGCTTTCAAATAATGTGATTATTTTTCTCGTAATTTGATTTCTGAAGTTAGCTTTTTATGCATATTTTTAGGGCTTAAGTTTCAGATCGTATGGACTGGATTTGAAAGTTATCTCTGATTTCATACAGACTTTTTTTTTTTTTTTGCTGTGCCACTTAACTCTGGATGTATTTATCTAGCTTTGTCTGTGTGTTACTATACAAACAAACTGGTGCTTTATACGTGTGTATGTGCATATGTGTGTTTATGTATGTGCGTGCACGTGTATATGTGCATATGCTTATGTGTGTGCATGTATGTGTGTGTCTAAAAAGGCAGACAGTTTTGCAGTCTTGATTTGTGGCTCTTTTTACAATCTAGAATGGTCCTGACGAGAACTATGCTGAACTCTTACTAAGTATTAAAAAATGACAAATAGACAGCAATCAAATACATACATTAATGCTACTAGAGATTTCATGCCAACCTGCAGGAAACTGCTGTTGAGGCTATGAGCTTAGGAGACTGAAATGCAAATACAAAAGGTAGAAACAAGATTGTGATGTAGCAGCTGATTTCAACTGCAAGCACTTGTTAGGTTTCCCAGACTTGTTATATCAAGGAGAGCAAATTATTATCTTTGAGACGTTAACTATGTTTTGTATCCATTAGCCTATAAACTCCTACTCATGATTGCTAAGTTATATGTCACACCAACAGATCAGAAGCCATTATTTCCACTAGAGGAGAAGATATTTCAATACGGCTCCTGTTCTGTGTTCTTCAGTTCAGCTTTCTGTTCTGTCACTCAACCTAGGTCTTATAAAGAGGCCCTACCCAGTGATAAGAGGCTTATTTATATTCCCACAGCCAGGTTCTCCCACTGTAATCTAGACTCCATCTTAGATAAGCACATGACTCATATGCATTGGTCCCTTTCCTGAAACTCAGGGTGAGAGCCAACTCTCAGTTATCTATGGTATGAGTGCCAAAGACAAATGGAAGCAAAATCCATTGATTATTTTCACCTTCCCCTTTGACCAATAGACTTACCTTCCTCTCGCGTTTCGTAACTAGTGATTTTAGTGAATACAGAAAAGACTAAAGAGAAAGACATAGTCTCATAAGCCCCCAAACTATCATTGAACAGTTGAGAGTTTGTCATTTTCATTCTCTTCTGCAGTCAAGATTCTAGATATTTTCTACGTGCAGCCACCACAACTCTTTAATCTAGTGCAATCTAACCTCCTCCTTCTTCATGCCTTAAGAGCAGGCTTTCAATCTTTATGATATTTAGAAGTCAAAATCAATGTCATTTCCCTTCTTCCTTTTTCTATTTTCTCGGTTTCTTTTGTACTGACAAGAACTGACTATTGCTGTAAATCTTAGGCATGTGTTCTCTCCTGATGTCCATGTCATTGTGTTCTCCTAAATGGATAGCATTTAGGAGAACAAGTCCTGTTGATATGAAGTATATTTTAAACACAGCCCAAGTTCAACCACTTTTCATCATTTCCACTGCTACTATTTTTGTGCTGGGCATACTATAATTTAAGTAGCTGATTAAAATAACCCCCTACCTTATCTTCCAAATTTCAGTCTTGTCCCTCTTCAATCTACTTTCCACATTGCAGATAATTGGCTGTTTTTGAAATAAGAATCAAATCACCATCTAACCCCCAGTCATTGGATGACTTACTGCATTTTTTAATAAAATACAAACACTTTGTCAAAACTACACCCCCTAATTTCCTACCCTTGTTGACCTTTCTGACTTGTTTTCTATGAGCATGATCCTGTCACACTGACTTTACTGTCCTTTGCACTTTGAAGGCCTTGTACTTACTGCTACAATCAAGAATATGCTAATGCCACATGTTTGTATGGTGGAATTTCTCTCATCTCTCTGTATCTTTGCTAAGGTATAACCTCCACAGAGATCCCTTTCTGACCACCCTAGCTGTTTAATGGTGGGCATGGTGTGGTATTATATATGTAATGAATACTGAAGCTGCATACCTAAACTTACATTATTTTATAAATCAAAATTGTCTCAATAAAAATAAGTAAAATCCAACAGCCCTGAAACCAGACCATATTATGGATTACTAATTTGTTTCTTCTCTACCCATGAGATCTTTCATAAATTATGCAATGCCTCAGTTCCTCACCTGAGAAATGAGTCGTATAAAAAAGAGTTGCATAACTCACAGGGTTGTTAAAAATATTTAATAGTTGATTACATTAAAATGTAACAGCATATAGTAAGTCCTATAAAGTGTTTGCTACTATAATTATTAGTAATTGTTTCTTTCTTTTCCCACTGGAAATGTAAATTCCAGACATTATCTGTTTTGTTCATCATTTATTCTTAAGATATACACCGGTAAGACACATACTAAGCTTTTAATTGATGGTGGAATGAATGAATGGATGGATGGATGGATGGATGGATGGATGAAATATTCAATCATTTCTTTTGTCTTCACTGGCTCCTTTGATTTTTGCCAATTCCTCAGGTAAAGGCATTTCCTTGGACTCAATTACTGGTTTCTTTGGCATTTTTCCTTAACCCTCATTCCTTTGAAGTGTTTACCTTGAAATGTTTTTCTGGCTTCAGTAATAGCCTATATATGGAAATTCCCATCATTACACTTTTAGCTTACACCACACACCCAACTTCCAAACTGAGGAGGCAGCTCTAAGTAGATAAACAAGTGACCTGGGACATAGGAAACCTAGAATAACATATAGGCCCTGTAACTATTTGTTCTGTGATGCAACACAAACAACAAACTTTCTGGAAATGATATTCTCTTTAGGTAATAATTATTAATCTCTACCTTTCATCTTTGGGAGTGCATTTAAATGGTTAATAAATGTGAAAGTGTTTTGTAAGTTGTAGAACAGTATATATAATTTTGAGACACTGTCCAATACCTCAAACACACTGTTTCTACATATATGCCCAATTATCTCGTTTTTTGCATGTTGAAACTATGTCAATTTCTTTTATTCCAAACTGAATTCTTTCGGATTTCACTTTCTTTCATTTTCCATAATTAATCACAAATCTCCCTCTGTGATGTGTCTAAATATTTCTACTGCTCTCTGTTCTTCCAGACACAATCTTAGTCTATTTTCTTCCATTTATAGCTGTTATTACAGCATTCTATTAGCTGCTCTCTCTGCCTCCAGCCTCTTTTTCTAAAATAATCTTATTTCAATCTTCAGCAAACACCAGTTGTGTTTGATTTCAATTACTGCTCTAAGAGAATATCACAAATATAGTGCCTCAACCATTAGAATTCACCCCCGCATAGTCCTGTAGTTCAGAAATCCAACACAGAGTTAATTTGGTTAAAATCAAGGTTCTGTCCTGGAGAAATATCAAAGTATGTGTCAGCAAGGTGACATTCTTTCCTGGAGACTCTAGGGGAGAATCCATTTCCAGTCTTTGCAGAACTTTATAGGCCACAGGAATTTCTGTCTTGTAGCAGCCCTACTTCTTTCATCTTAAATGCCAGTTACTGTATGACAACTGCATGTCCTGTTCTTCCCAGAGTGCAGTTCTTTGGCCACAACTGGAAACAGCTCCCTGCTTTTAAGGATTCATGTGATTAGGTTGGGCCTGCCCAGCTAATCTAAGAGCATCTCTCTGTCTCCAGGTCTAAAACCTTGATCACATCTACATTGTCCCTTTTGCCATGTGAAGTAATATATTCACAGATTCTGACGATTAGGACATGGACATCTTTGAAGGATGGAGATATTATTCTCCCTACCACCATTATCAACTTAATGGTGTCATTTCCATGATCAAATCATTAAATGATTTCCTATTATACATTAATGTAAAGTTTGCTTTCTCAGTATGGCTTTGAAGATCCCTCAAACTAATTTCATGACTATTCTTAAAAAATACTCTGTTGGCCTGTTTTGATAGTCTGCCAGACAATGTAAATTTGTGATTTTCCTAGTGATTCTGTGGATATTCTTTCCCTTGAAATGCCCTATAGCCCCTCCTTTGTTTATCAAAGTCCTGTCTATTTCCCAAGGCTGAAGTTGCATCTTCTCAATAAAAATGATGGATTTCTTTTGTCTATGTTTAGATGTATTTATTCTTCCTCTGGTAATAATAGTCTGGTTTTCCTTTGAAGGAAAGTTTTCTTCCTGTAGATACAAACTTGCTGGTTGCTTATATACTGAGGTATATACTTATATACAAGAGGTAAGCTCATGATTCTAGTTCAGAAGCTGGATGCTATGTCCTTAGATCACAGGCACCAAGAACTCTGAATGGTTGGCACTCACAACTTCTAGAAGTAGCACATTGCTAACTAAATTACTAGAACTTCCCTGGTTCCTTGGATTTTTCTTTAATTCTATCAAATCCTCTACTCCTTCCTACAAATTTCTTTGTGGTGAAGACAGAATTGTTTTCTGCATTATAAAGATCAGAGAATCCTAATGACTGACATCTTGCATTGTTCTTTAAATGTTCTCATAACTTCAAATTCCTCTTCTCAGTTTCTAGGAAGCTACAGTATATTTTTAACTTCATTTGAATACTCCACCATTCTGTATCTATCACTGGATAACAAAACAACAACAACAACAACAACAATAATTTTGGTTATTCATAGGATACTGATGTTTTTAAGAATGTGAATTTTTTGATAGTAAGTAGAGGATAAGGAACATGAAATATATTATTTTCTTGGTATTGATTCTGCCATTCCCAGAAGCAGGAGAAATAGCAAGGTATTTATCGCTTTAGATAAACTGACTGAAAAAGTCTCCTTTTTATTTATTGCATTTTTTCATGGTTCTTTCTCTTATCCCCCCATGAGGATAACTGAGCTCTTTTACAAAGCTTTGTGTCACATTGTCACATGGACTCCATCTACTTAGCATGTGATTGATCTATTCACAATAACTGTGTTAAATTAATCTAACTTGTGCTTATTTTCTTAAAAAGTAATGACAATGCAGACTCATATGAATGTTTAGAAAACTTTTTCCAAATATTTCACAGGAATTCAGATAAACTAAGTTAAGTATTTGTTTCCTATTCTGAGTGGTTATCATCCACTGGTGACCAGACAGGATATTTTAAAAAGATCATGTTTTATGTCTAGAATTGATCAAGGTTAAAATCAGTGCCTATAATTTTCTCCTTTTGAAATTATGACATTCTGTTTAACTCTGGTTTTCTGGATTTTTTTCCATCTGCATAATGTCTTCAGAATGATCAGTTCTGCTATTGTAGAAAGTTGAGGGTAATTCTCTCTGAAATGAGTCATTTAGCACTTCCCAGAGGATGATGCCAGGTTTGGGGGCTGAAATATTTGAAAGACATAGTTGAATTTAATTGAAATGGTACCATTATAGGACGAACAACTTTTTAGAAGAATCTCAGTTATTGAACACATTACCATTGAAATGTGGATATTCAGGTGGGAATGTTTAATAAGATGGCTAATACATTCTGGAGCTCAGGAAATATTAAAGCTGGGGGAAATCACCAAGAATGAGATCAGGGTGCACTTCAGGATTTACAGTTCAGTGTGTGACTGGGAGATACTCAGGAAGATCTAACCTGAGATTGAGAAGCAGCTAGAAAACCACTAAGTGTGGTATCCTGGAAGCCCAGTGGAAACGCTTCCAGGAGTTCTTCTTTACCCTCTGGGATCTTAGACTTTAATGATTCTGTGAGATCCCAAGAATTTCATTTTGTAAGGATTTTTGACTCCCCCATGCAAAATAAAGCAAACAACAACAACAAAAACAACTTAAACTGGGTCTCAGACTAACTCCGCCGGGTGGTTCTGTTCCTCTGACATGAACAAAACAGCAGTGGCATCAGGAATCAGAAGACCTTGTTTCTAATGAAAACTCAACTTTTTCCTATCATGGAGATCCTGGACAAAAGACTTCACTTTCCAATAAAATGATCAGAATTATGCCTCCTTGGCCTGGATGGAGACTCACAATGGATGTGACGATGCTCTTAGCTATTTCTACTGTAAAGTCCCAGGGAAGTTAAAGCTGGCAGATGCTGAGGGGATCATGAGATGTGCCTCTGGCTGATATGTTCTTTCAAAGTTAATCCTCAGTAGGCTACCATTATTTTTAAAAATACTCTTTTAAAATACTCTTTAACTTCTTTTTATAAATTGATTTTGTTTAAGGAATATTGCATTATAACATTAAATAGGTTTAAGGCACACATCATAACAAATCAATATCTGTATATAATACAGTAAGTTTACCACTACTTCATTTTTTCTTTCGTTATTCAATTACTCCTCTACCCTGTCTACCTTCCTTCCGCACTCCCTTCCTGAACACTGATTGGCTTTTTTGTTGGTTAAAAATCTATTGCTGCTTGATATAGTTCATTTTTTAAAGTCTGTTTTTATTTAATTTAGCTCACTCATTTACTTGATATCTTTATACACCACATATGAGTGCAATCATTGAATGTCTATCTTTCTCTTTACGGCTTACCTCACTAAACATAATTCCCTCCTCACGACTGTTACTGCAAATGGCAAGATTTCACCCTTTGATAGCTGCATAGTATTTCACAACTTACTTATCCATTCATCTGTTGATAGACATTTCTGTACAGTTTTTATCTATTGTAAATTAGAGATGGAATGAACATGGGGATGTATATATCACTGCATACAAGTGTTCTTGTGTTTTTAGGATAAATATTCAGTTGATGAATAATTGGATGATATGGGGTTTCCATTCTCAGTTCTATGAGGTGATAAATTGATATAATGCTTTCCCAAACTAAGGTCATTATGTCTTTTTATCTAAATATATTATAGTCTGTCATTGCTTGCATGTATTATGAAAAAAGAGACTGTATCAGTGAAATATTTATGCACAGTAGTTAATGCATTTTTATTTTTCATTTGTATTTTTTCAATTCCCAACAAAAATAAATAAAAATTACAATATCTTGCAAAGTATCTATAATCTCCTTCAATAGCTTAAGGTACATAATTATCAAAGCTGATATTGAATACAAACAAATTGATACAATTCAGTACTCTGATAAAATTCTTTGTCAAATAAGTTATTTTAAACTGTTTGCAATACAACTTTATGTTCCATAGTATCTTTAATATAAACTGTATACCAAAATGGCTCTTCAAAGTTAAAAAGTGCAATTACAGAGTGCAAATAAAGCAAAAATAACATGTTTTAGGAAGAATTATCCTTTAGTTAAAACATAAAGATTTATTCCAGAACACTGTTTACACACATTGTTACTCCCCCTTTTGCCATATGAATAAGTGCTGAAAAGAAACAGAAAATATTGAGCAGCAAATTGAACACATTTTTCCATCTGTCTACAGAATGAATATTGAAGCAAAAATGACAAGTTAAATCAGACATGAGTTTTTAAAACAATTTTTTGACTTAAACAATTTCAATAATAAAAGAAAATAACATGCATTTGCTGTGTAAAAATTAATTTGATTTTGACCAATGTTGAATTAAGCTCTCTTGTTAAGAACTCAACAATAAGAATCTGAATTAAGACATATTCATGCCATTGGATCATTTCTCCTATAGCTTTCACTCTTGCAGAGAGATTAGAGCAAAAGTTTACCTAGAAAAATAGTAGCATTTTTTGTTATTAGAAATGTTTACTACATTATATAAATGTAAATTTAAAGGTAAAATCTTAGTGACAATCATTGAACTTTATCTCCCCAGTTTTATAGTCCATCAAACGAGTTGACCTCAATGGGAAGTCACAAATTATGCATTTATACACTGATTTTGCATTTGTTCTCATTACGTTAGCTATACATTAAGGTCCTTCTTGAAATATACTCATTGAGAGATCTGTAAAATGAGGAAGATCATCCTAAGGTGAGTCAAAATATTTTCATTGTTTATGTGAAATAGGAATGAATTGAAATCACTTTTTTAAGACTGCTCAGTATTATCCTCATTAAAATTTATTTTTGACTTATTTTCACCAAAAATATTCTTAATCATACAGTTTTATATTTTAATATTTATTTACAAAAAAGATTTAAATTTTACAAGGTTTTTAAACATTCATTAACAAAGATTTAAATACCCAAGCTACTTAAAATTATGTAACAAATTGTGAGACCTAAGACAAACCAATATGACCCCCTTTTATAAATAAAATAAATGGAGTGCAGCTGACTTCATGGCTAATAAATAAACCTTCTCTGAAATAGTCAGGATCACTTAAAAAAGGCAGACTTCCTATACATAAAATGGGTGCCAATAAATCCTCATAGGATTAAATCTGTGTTCTTTATATACACATTTCACTTCAGGTATATCAAATAGGAAACACAAATAGCCTTTGAAATCTCACTTAACTTTAATTTGTCCTCTTTATCGTGTTTATTAACTTTATATGTTGTTGATAGTTTTTCCCTAATATAAGGGATCGGATCCAGGACTCTGACTAAGAGTCATGTAAATAAACCAGGGAATATAACACAGAGATACACATGAAGGAAAAACCTATAAACTGACTCTTCGTAGGTCAATCATTACTTATTTTTTCTTTGTGGTCCCTGGCATATACCCAGAGAAAAAGTGGAAGACCAGGCCCTAGCTGACCAGGTGATCTGAATGACTCAACTCAAAGGTCCAGCAATTCAGTGGGGACAAACTCCCATGAGATCCAGACAGGGTGACAGCTGTGGCTCCATAGGCAGTGGCCCCAAATACCTTTTTAACTCCCGAGATGACATGTTTCTAACAGCAGAAGAAAACTTAGTTTTTTCCAAAAAAATGAAACCAAAGATAGAAGACAGGACCCTGGTTTCATCTTAGCCTCCATAGGAAGGTGTGATTACATCTCTAAATTTTAAAAGCTTTCAAATGAGTGCATCAATTTAGAAAAATACTCCATGATTCATTTTTCTTATAATCCCTATTTCTTCTGTGAGGATGCAACTTTGAATACATTATCTTAATTTTTAGAAGAAACGCCATACTGCATTGTTTTTACATTGACTCTCTTCTGTAGAAAATGAATGAACTGCATTACCACCTCTAGATAATATGTAAAACATTTATAGTTTAATATAATGGCTATTTCATCAAATTTTAAACACCTATTTAATCTTAAATCTTTAAGCAAATTCCCTATGAAAATGAGCACTCTTAAAAAGAAGCACACATTTTGGCTGCAAATATGAATTTCCTTTTTATTGTCTCCTGAGCAGCAGTTACCTCACATAAATGTACTAAAAATGAAAAACTGTGAAGCTATAAAACATCTACTATTTACATAAAAAGATAGTAAAAAATTAAGTTCTCAATTCAGTTTATTTACGGAGCACCTGATGAGTGTCCACAGGATTGGAATAAGGAATTGTCCATTTCCTCTCCAGATGGTTAAAGGTGAATTATTGCTGAGCATGGGGGTGCTGGGAGTACAGCTCTCTGTGAGTTAGTTTGCTTCAAATGTGTCGTATTTAGAACACAATTAGTATTTGTTTCTCCCCAATTCACATTGATTGACTGTTCTAACACTTAGCACCACTCATACATCAAACTATGATAGAATCAAAGCCATTAGCATTGATTTGAAGAGCAGAAAAATAGAACTAAAAAAAAATGGGTGTAGACCACGTCTTTGGGAGTCTAGAAATCGGTCATTTGTTGACATTTCCTGAGCAATTTGCTGAGTCGTTGCTCACTCCTAAACATTGTGCAGCAGGAACATAAATGTTGAACTTTCCAGTAAAACCCGGCCCAGGAAATTATTTCTTACAAAAATAGCAACTTTCTACATTAAATATTTTGTGTACAATATACATGAACAAAGAGTCTGTCAAAATGAAACAAAAATAAAAACTTTTCAAAGTCTATTAAAAATAAACTATTGCTGACTTAAAACCCAACATAAATATTAATAAAACAGGAGCTTGAACATGACTGGCACATGGTGTCTCCCTGCCCATAAGCTTGATGGCTCCATTCAGACTTGTGGTAACACCAGCTCCCCTGAGGTCACTCTTTCATATTCTTTCTTTGATTCTTTACTTTTTCTATGTCTGTACCTAGAAACATTCAGAAATGAAACTGTTAACAATGCAGCTAACAGAAGTAAAGACAAAGTCTGTTAAATAAAAAAAATGCTTTTCAAGAGGTATGTAAACATAGTGTTTACAAAATGACAAAGGTGAATAAGTTTGGGGGGAATACATAACAAATAAAGGAGGGATGAAAGGATAATGTTCTAATGTCGAACAATTTTGGGAGAAAACGGTTAAACCCAGTTTTAAAATTTCTGAGACTTTAATATGACTGTGAAGAATTTGAGGAGATCATGGATCCCATTTAATCCTGTTTTCCTTTTTTTTTCTCTTTTGGTTTGATTATTTTTAGTCTGTCTCCATCACTTCCCTTCCCTCATCTCTTCTCTCTCTCTCTCTCTCCTCTCTTTCATCTTTTGAAGGAATCAGTCTTTCATATATCACACTACATAAAGCTATCATCAATAAAAATGAAAATAATATTTATAGGATACTAATCAGTGACAATGTTTTATGTGTTACACATTGCTTATTTATTTTATCCTTGCATTTACCATCAGTATTCTCATTTGACAGATCAGGAAAGTGAAGTACAAATGGGTTACAAAATCTGGCCAAGTTCTCCAAGTTAGGATCTATAACCTATCACAATTCAGAATCTTCATTCATTCAAGTTATCTTCCTAATATTTTAGGGTTGCTTCCTAACTATTCTGGAGATGAGGAATGTAGTTCTCTGGAAACTGCATATATTGAATTCTTTCTAGAAGACTATAATTAGAAAGTCTTTGTTTAGACTCATTTCTTTCACTTGTCAATGATTAGAGCTAGTGCAGGTGTTTTTACCTTTCTAGGACTCTGTTTCTCATCTTTATAAAGGAAAGGATTGCAGTCAAAGAGTTTCCAGATGTATTTCAGCTAATAGCATTCAGTTCTATGATCACAACTAATTAGGAAGGCCTTATTCTTTGAATACTTAGAATCAAATATGGGCAGAATTTAATGCTATAAAAGTAGCACACTTTCAGACCTTCAAAAGGAGAATTACACTATATTTGCAAAAAATAAATTAATTAAATAAAATTCACTCAAAATCTACATTAAACAATTTGCAGCACTTCCAAAATAAGAAGGATTTCGTGGAGACATTTCAAAAGCAGCTATTATTCACTTATTCGTACCATTCCCATACTCAGGTTCTAACCCGAAAACACTCCACATCCTATATACTGTCAGTAGTTTCAATGCCCATTCTGTTTTTTTCTCAATTATCAGCATATATCAACATTGTATTGGACATGAAGATAGAGAGGGATTTTTTAGGAAACTGACATGAAACATTTTTAGAAAGTAATTTTTATAATGCCTGGAAACTCATTTCTACTAGTCTGACTTAAATTTAAAAATTTGAAGTTTCTGGAGCAATTAATTTACAAAGTATCTTTGATTAAATAATTTTTTTTCCTTATGAACTAAATATAAGTGGCTAAATCTGATATTTGTATCATGTCTTATGGTTTAGGTTCACGTGCTTATGATATTCCAGTTGAAAGCAGCCTTGACATTAATGTAGGATAAAGATTTCTATCTGTATTTTATATAAAGGGAATTGTCCAAGTTTGACTTTGGTCATATGGAAGCAAGCAACAGCAAATAAGAGTCAGATCCAGATGGTCTGTGATTAAAACGTTTCTATAAAATCATCAGTCCTGAGTCTATCTTCACCTCTGCATAATACCTGGTCCATATTTTACCCAGTTTGCAAGTTGATAGTGTGTAAAAGTAATTTATAAATGAAGAGTTGAAAAGAACATTGCTTACCATCTGCAGAAATAATACAAGGAACCGGCGACTATGAGAAGAAAGAAGATAATAAGAATCACAGTCAAAGCCATGTATTCTTTACTCAAAGGTTGTTGGACTGTTAAGATGAAGTGCTCGCATCGGACACCTGCGAAACCCACGTCACACCTAAGAAAAGTGTAAGAGAAAGATCAATTATTTGAAAAAAAGTCCAGTGAAAAGCTGAAAAGCTGAACTGCTATTGTGAAACATGTGAGAGAGAGACATCTAACATCCTCCTCATTTTAGTCCCTGAAGTATCTGTGTACAGGTCCTAGTCGCGCATTTTAAAGCACTCATTTCAGTCTCTGACAGCACATCTAGGCTACATGCTAGCAGACATTTCAACAGCAGCCCATGGGCATATTGAGCTACTTCAAATAAAAAGTAGAGAAAGAAAAGTGGGTTTAAAACTACTGGGCCTTGTTTGTTTGGGGACATTACCTGCAGTAATTTTCTTTCATGTTCACCAGGTACATGCACTCGCCATGCAGGCAGTAGCCGTTCATGTCAGAGTCGCACCTCACCGTTGACACTAGGGCCACCCGTGGTGGGCTGTCTTCTGTCTGAACTATGAAGAAGATGGAAAGTTAACACCGTACTCTGCTGCCCTCTTTCAAAGATCAATCACCCTTTCATAATAATGATCACTGAGTTTTTGTATAAAAGCAGCGCGGATGCCAGTTAAGAGAATTTACAGGATTGGGAAATATCTCTAGTTATCATACTCTCTAGACCAGCAAACCTCTGACCCCAAAGGGAAATGTCTGATAGACTAAACAAAACAAAATAAGACCTGGGGATTTAATTAAGAAGGTAAGCTTTAAGGATAGAAAAGTTACATTTAAGATATAAACAAAAACCATTATTTTCCAGTTATCCACTCATTCGAAGAAAGTTTTTCTAATATTTTTTCAAGTCTCAAGATGATTCTGAAATAATTGCTCCAAATGCAATTACAAGCAGAGTCAATCAACTCACAAGAGGTTAATTCTAGAGTGGGTTTTAAGTGGGAAAGCATGTTTCAGTGCACATATCCAAAGTTTCAGGTTATCATCAAAGAAAGTTATCAAAGCTTCCCCATATCAAACTCTGAAAGCTGAATATGAACTAGATGACAGATATGCCCTGAGTTTAAAAATACCTGTTAGGCAAATACAACAATGAAACAAGGGCTTTGTTGGAGTATTGGCAACGTACATGTAAAATTCACTTTAGAATGTTTTAATGACTAAAATATAAAATATATTTGTGAAATAATAAAACAATACCATCATGATGGTAATACTCTTGCTCAGATAACCAAAGATGGGAGGAAGTCAGATCAAACTTGAGAACTCAATGATCAAGAAGGACAAGAGAGAAGGTGAAGTTGTTGTGGAAAAATCCCTGCTTCCTCAGGATAACCCTTGACGCAATAGCTCAGACTGAATCACTGAAGAGGTCAGCAGATCTCTAGAGAACATTCCGAGTTCTTTGACGTCCTCGAGAGGGGAAGACTGCACCACTTATATTTGTGTCCCCACATCTGATAAGCACCATGTATGGCATGTATTAAGTGCACTATAAATATTTTCACAAAGAATGTTGTAACTAAGAAGGAACATAATTTGCTCTTTTAACAAAAAATAACAGCAAATGCATCAATTCTTCACTGTGTTCAAAGTTGAAAAATCTTCCTGTTTTGCCTAGGATTCAACCTCTAACAAAGGAAATGGCCACAGGGAAAAGGATTTTCTTTGGTCCCCTTCTCTGTAAGATCATATTATTATATATAACTAAATGGCAAATATGTCTCCCATCAGTTAAATGTGAGGTCTCAAATAATTTTTCCAGATGACTAAGTCATTAGGGAACCTGAAATTCTTTTCTCAATACAATAGCTGCACCCCACTGCACACCTTTTCCACCACTGTCACATATTTGTAGTTTGTGACTTAACATTTCTGTTAAGAATTTCTAATCCCTTAATGCAACAGTGATCAAGTTAGGCTTACCTAAAGCTGTGCAGTTATCTTCAGAGTCCCCCGGAATACATGAAGGAACCACAGTTGCACTGAGAACTGCTTGTAGGAAATGGAAACCTATTATGGAGTAAAAGAAAACATATTAATAATGCTTCAAGGAAAGAAACCTTGATTTTAATTTCCACATAACTGCAGTATTTATAGGTCCATTTGACTTATGTCAACCACCTCACGCCAGTGAGAATGGCCTATGTCAAACACCTATATCCAGGTGTTAGAGGAGATATGTGGAGAAAAAGGAGCGCTCCTACACTGTTGGTTGGAATGTACATTGGTGCAACCACTTGGGAAAACAGTATGGAGATTCCACAAACAAAGATGGATCTACCGTTTGATCCAACAATCCCATTCCTGGGCATATATCAATCTCTAATCAGAAAAAAACGTCTGCTTCCCTGTGTTCACTGCAGCACAGGTCACAACAACCAACACACGGAAACAACCTAAATGCCCATCAACAGGTGGCTGGATGAAGAAGCTGTGGTCTATATAGTCAGTGGAATTCTATGTCACTATTGAAAAAAGATGAAATTGTACCTGTTCAACAATCTGAATGCAACTGAATGGGGTCATGTTAAGCAAAGCAAGTCAGAAAGAAAAAGAGAAATACAAGATGGTTTCACTCCTATGTGGAATAAAATGAAATGAAACAAAGAAACTGCAAGACATAGGACTGTGATTGTGGAAGGGGTGATAGGGAAGACAAGTTGGTGGTAAAAGACACTGGAACTCTGATGGTGGGTGTGGTGCGAATTAAAGACTGAGATACAATTTCAATATCCTAAAATGAATATAGCATTGTGAAGAAAAGAAATTATAAATATCAAAAAATAAATTATTTCAATAATTTGATCCATCAAAATCACCAAAGAAAATAATTCATGGAAAAGGCTTACAATTGAAAATAACTAACCCCCCAACTCTTTTGCCCAAGAGAAAGAGCCTTTGCATTATAGTCATAATTCCAGATTTGACTTGTTTTGGAAGTTTTGCTGTAACATTTTCAGAAATCTTATTTTGAACATTGATTCTCTACGAAGCATAGCATTTGGAAAAAGATAAACATTCCACTGTTTTTCTCCATTATATGTTTGGAGCAATGCTCCAAGGTAGAAATCATGACCAAAAAAAAAAAAAACAGTGTTCCAAAATCAGTTTCTATTTATGGTAACAGTTAAACAGGATTTTTAACCTAGGATACATGCATTTTTTATTTAAGTGCCTGAGTTACTCATTGCATCGTATTAAACATGAAAATAGTTTAACTAGCAAAATATAATTGTATATATATTTTGCAAAGCCAAAACAAACACATTGAGTTCTACAATTTTGTCTCTGTTACCCCTGTTTGAATAACGTGCTTCATCATGTGTCTCCTCTGAAAACAGAAATGTTGACAAACAGGCACTAAAATGATTTAAGTACTTTTTGAGTTGCATAGGAACTATAAGAAGACTTTCAAATTGCAGGTGTCCACTGAGGAGAGGTTAGCCTCTCCTATTTAGGAATCAGGTATTTGTACTTCAACTACTCTCTCCATCTATATGTGTAACTGTTATGCAATAAACATGACATAATAAACACTAATGGTGGTGGAGGTGGTGGGGATGGTAGTAAGTAGTAGCAGCAGCAATAAAAGTAGTAGAGTGGTAGTAAGTAGTTGACAGAAGATAACATTTAGTGAATATATACTCAAAGCAGGAATGATTATGTCCTCCTTATCTATATTATCTCATTAATCCACTCACATTATGACTATTAGACACGGGGGAAAAAATGGAGACCAAAAGTTTAAGCAACTTTCCCAAGAGCTCATAGCAATTTTTTAATGGGTCACATTAAAGAATTTGGAAACTTGCAGTAATACAAGACTATAATCGACATGACAATGAACAAACTTAATCAGATCAGTGTATTTCACCACATAGGGGAAGCAATAAAGTATGGCAGAATACAATTCTGGGAGAAAATTAAGCTGTGGAATTAATTGCCTTCTCTGTGTCTAAATTTTCCCTACCTTACAGTTTGGGAGAACATTAAATAAAATAATTTTTTCTTAAATGCCAAACATATCAGAGACTCCCATAAATGTTCCACTCAATAGCCAGCCTTCAGGTTTAGCAGTATATGTAGATGGTGCCCTCTACTGGTCAAAAACATTATAAATCGCTGTAATTTAGTGATTTTAAAGTACCATTTAATTCATTAATAAAGGATTTTATATTTTGCTCAAACCAAGGAAGTGTGGATATGTTAAGCAAATTGAATATTTGGGGGGTACTAAAAACTAGAAAACACCTCAGTGTCATAGTTGAGTGGTTATTAGCCCCAAACAGCCTCAGTGCAAATAAATTAAATGCCTTGCTCAAGACCAATTATCTAGTGACCACTGAAGACTTAGGAATCTATTTACCAGTCTCATAATTTTTCAATGATTTTAAAGTACTTTTAAATATAAGCTATCTTTTCCCACTCCAAATTTGTCCTAAAAGAAAAATGCTGCTTCAATTGGTCTTAGAGAGAAAAAAATCTTCATCTTCTTTAAATGGTAAATAATTACTAAAGCTTGGATTTCATTGCCAGTTGAGACATAGGAAAAATAATTTTGTCTATATAGCTTTTTATGGAGGATGAACCAGATTCCCATCCAAGTCAATTATTCTACTTTGCAATTTAATTCTGCCTTGTGTTTTCACTACTGAAGAATCAAACCCTTTAACTTATATAGTTTGCACAGCACAAATTAAAGTTCTAGATGTATTTTTATATCCTGGGCCCTTGTAAACCTCCATGTTTCTTCAAGTGAGTGAAGCTTGGGAAGAGACATTCCTAATCCTGCCACTGGGAAAAGGCCAGCCTGATCCGTCCTGCAAATACACATTTGAAGCTCATTTCTCTGTCCTTTATGGAAATCAGAAAAACAGCCTTTCTTGCTCAAAATTGCTTCCACTTCAACCTGGGACTATTGGAGAATCAAGTTATGCATTGATTGGGGGTTGCTTCTTGTTTTTTTTCTTTTTTAAACTTTTTTCATAGTTGTTAGTTTTTCCACTGTTGGAACCTTTGCTCCAGTTGATCAGGCTACAGGTGAAATATTTGTCTTTGCAAATTAAAGAATGTTCAGTACAGGGCGTGTCTCCACAAAAACTCGGCTCTCCTAAACTGTGACTCGCCCTTGGACATAGTCCATCGTTCAAGATGGTTTCAGTGAGACTTGCTACATTGATCCAACAACCAGGTGTTTTAGAGATAAAATTATAAATAATTTAAAATACTTTTTCACATTTAAGTGTTTAGACTGCAGCTACATCATGGATGTACGTAGCCAACGAAATAGCAGAATTGGTTCTATTTTACATGTCCACTTGCAGAACTCTACGGTTTTAAAATAGTGATTTTCAAACTTTCCTCAACCTTACTTCTGACCAAAGACCTTGCAAAGTTAGGTAGAGGAGTTAAGTGGGGGTGTGTACAGGACTGAAAAAGTTCACACCTGGCAGATTTTGATATCCATAAGGTTGTCACCCTTAGAATCACTACTCGTTATTTTACGAGTAGTAAAATGTCTTCTTAATCTTTCAGTTTTTCATGACTTTAGTGTCATTAGAACATAACAATCACTATATTTTCAATGTCAAATTTAATATTGATTTTTTGATCCTTGATCACAGGTCCCTGCTAAAAAAAAAATTCACTATGATGCTGAAAGATTTTGGATATGAATGATTTTGTATAATGTCAGTGTGTCAGAAAGCAGATCTGGTGGCAAACTCTCCATTCGTAATTAAGATACAGAGAAATTCTGCAAAAAGTGGTATGCGGTAGGTGATCTATAAGATCAACATTCATTGTTGGAACTTCTATTTCAAGAATTCTATGAAAACCAAAATTGTCCTTTTGCCCTTTCTTTCTCATTTTTTTAAATTTTAAAATTGTCAACACACCCTGTCCCGCACCAAATCCCTGAATGTTCTTCACCAAAATCCCTTTAGAAAGCATTAGTTCTGTCAAATTTCCAAATGAGTTTTAGGAATCTGAAGCGCACCATTCATCTGTCTATCTACATCTTTCACAGATTTTGTTTCAGTGAAAACTCAAATGTGCCAGCAGGAAGTGGTGCTGATGACTCACAGGATACAAATCACCTCTACTTTGTGAGTCAGGGCCCAGCCTACACCCTTCCACAGTATTGGAGACCTTGCGTGGGAGAGGTTGAGTACCATCACCCCAAGGGGGTAGCACTAAATGTCATGGGCCCTGGGGCACTAAGAAGAGTTTGCTCAATAATCTGGAGGAATGTTAGCTATAGAAAATAGCCTTCTTATTGCACATGATGTCTTTGATCTTGCTTTCTGCTACACAGCGGGGCTCATTGGAAAAGAGGCTGGGATTTGGTGACTGGTTGACCAAGCAGATTCCACAAAATCAATGACATACTCAGGATAAAACGAGTCTCCTGAAAAACAATCAAGCAAAGAAAAATGACCCCAAATAAAAATGATAGGTTTTTTAATAAAAGAAAGGCACCTTATTTTCCAAATTCAATCTTTTGGAATATTTAGACCAGAACTACAACTCATAATGAATCATTGCATTTGTCCAGCCCAAACAGGTAGCAAACTCCTCTTTGCTCACACTTTTGCTGTGGTCAAATGCCTATCTACTCATGGACTGCTAGTTTTTACCATCTTCTATAGCTGTCTGTAATGTTAGGATTTGTCTCTAACATAGGAGACTTGTGAAATCTTGTGAGGAATGACTAGGCCTTCACCATTTTCAGATGACTTTTTGTTTTAAATGAAATTCCACTATTAAATAGTTCTAGCTTCACTTTACTTAAAACAAAAACCTCTAAACTACCACAGTCATTACTAAAAAGTACTACTGTTAGTACTTTCTAGTAACAACCTACTTTTCAGAGAATAAAATATGTAGAGAAAACAAACCTTGCCTTTTACCAGTAATCATTGTCTTCCTACAATTTTTCACTGCTAACCTTACAACAAATCTTCATTAAAAACTAAATGCAAAATCTAAATGTAATTATTTGAGCTAAAAAAGGATGAAATCAGAGTTTAACATAATAATGGGTTCTTTCAATTTTTTATTTTGCATTTTAAAATGTAGAATTGGGAACTTCCTTGTCAAGTGACAAGAAAAGATTAAATGTTTAATATATATATTTTAATGTCTTTGAAATATTTAATAACATTCAATGTTTTTATATTCATAGGCATTAAATTATCCTCCAGTTTTGTTAGCACCTTAAATCAAAGTAGTCACATATATTTATCATTATATCAATTCTTGTGTTAAGGGTGCAATTTATATTCATTTGGATGTTTTGGAATTTTGTGACGAACAGCACTTAATATAGCACTTGCAAACCCTAAAAACCAAATATTAATCTCTAGCATATTATTTCAAATGTACCATTGGTAATAATTCTTCTTCAAGATAATGTGAGGGGCCTTTCTCATAAACTTTTCTGCATTCACTCCCTACAGATTATTTCTTATACCTCTCCTTATTGAGCCAATTTGGAAATTTAAAGTATTATTATGCTATCATCTCAAAAGGGATCTAAAGAAGCAATAGTTTGGATTAATAAGTATTTTCTATATGCCTTATTTTCATTATGACCAGTTTGTGTCCTGAATCTTTGACTATGCAGGGACATTATGGGGAGTATATTAACTACTATATCATGCATTCTTCATAGAGGCCTATTGCTAAAATGAATTTGTACTCATATCATTCTATTATTCCAGTTCTGGGTATATACCCCCAAAACTAGAAAAACATGAATTCACAGAGATATATGTACCCCCACATTCAGTGCACTATTATTTACAATATCCAAGAATTAGCAACTCCCTAAGTGCCCATCATCAGATGAATAGATAAAGAAGAGGTGGCCTTAAAAAATGAAATCTTGATGCTTATGACAACATGGATGAAACCAGAGAGGATTATCTAGGTGAAATTGTTAAAAATAGAAAGACAGATGCTAGATGATCTCACTTATTTGTGAGATAAGAAAGAAATTTTAAAAAGGAACAGAAAGTACAAAAAACAACCCTTCGACATTGACAACAGAGCTGAGGTACCAGTGCGGAAGTGGGGTTGGGTGGACAGAAACAAGTGATGGAGGGATCCAGTGGACTTTTGGTAATTTGGTGATAGGCAGGGTGTGTTGTCATGTATTTGAGGAATGGGGAACCTGCACATATGGGCTTATTTTAAACATCAAAGTTGCCTCAATGAATACTGAATTTAAAAATTAATTAAACAAAAATTTAAAAATCAATTTGCAAAAGGATAAAGTGTTAATCAGCATTAAAAAAAGAGGAGAAAATGAGTACATCAAAGTTCATTTTAAAAGTCTCACTGCTAAGTACTTGAATCTGAAAAATGAAAATAGCAGATCAGATGCTGCTAAGGAATTTTATTTTGGGAATAATTTTGGTTAACCTTGGAGACTTTAACTTCAGAGAGAAACATATGTGCATCTGCAGCATGAGAGTTGGGTGGGAAGGGTTTACTTCTACCTGAGGGAAGAAGTGAGCAAGAAGAACGGCTTAGCCAACACTTGGGTTTTAATAACCACATGTCTCAAATTATGTTTGTTCAATAAATATATCTATTGAGTGGTTTCTATATGAACGATAACAAAAGGAAAATTGATGCAAATTACGTAGTCTTCATCCTAAATAGAGTTAATGAGGCTAAACATGGGAGTGGGGTGGAGAGAAAAAGAGAGCTTTTTATAAATGAGGCCAAATTTCCCGCCAGAAAAGGAGGGTGGCGCCATTTCAAAGAGTAGAAAACAAACCAAAGCATAGACAGTACATGTTTGTGGTGACGTTTTTAACTAGTAGACATGTTGAAAGGACATAATAAGCAAAGAAATGGAAGTTTGTAGTTCAGATTTCATCTATTTGTATTCATGAAGCACTCAGGAAAACAGATCTTGAGTAAAAGAGTAAGAATGGGTTTGATGGAGTCTGTTAGAAAGTCAGATGAGGAAATATGTCCTTTAAATGGCTAGAAGCCATTTGAATATTCTAAGGGAAAGAGGATGGAATGGATAATGACAGAACTTTGAGAAACGGGATAGAGAGCAGACAGAAATGTCAAAACACGTTGTAGAAAAAAGAAAGTTCAGTGTTATGAGGCTAAGAGAGCAGAGTTATAAAAGGAGGGTCGTGGTAGTGAGATATGCAATGACTAAAGAAAACATGAGTGACTCCATCATAAACAGGGTTTATAATTATTTAGGACAAATGGTGCTAATATGAACAATAAAAATTGCTAAGTTAATTTTTTAACACTAAAATTGTTTTGTTCACATCCATCTTACTATTAATTTTGTCGTGGTAACTTAAGCACTGATTACTCATACTGTGAATTATAAGTAGCAATATATTAAAGCAATGGAAAATACATGAGGCTAGTGGTTATTAAGCCGAGTAATTTTGCAACCATGGACATTTGGTAATGTCTGGAGACATTTAGGGTTGTCACACGTGGGAATGGGGGTGTGCTACTGACATCTAGTGTCTAGAGACCACTATTGCTGCTAAACACTCTGCATGCAGAGGATAACCCAAAGAATTATCCTGTCCATAATGTAAATAGAGCTAAAGGTGAAAAACCCTGCACTCAGTTCCTGAGGTGCAGAGTTCAGTTCTACAGCAGATTCTAATTTTATCCCCCTGCAGAGGTATTTCCTTATCTCTGAAAACAGAGCCCTAGGAATGTGGTGGAGTTGAGGGGGACATGAAACTTAGATTACATTTCTAAAACAATACTCTTTCTTTTATTGAATATCCATTGTTCTGTCATCTGCTTAGTCAATCTCTTTGTCCATGTCTGTCTGTGTGTCTGTCTGTGTGTCTGTCTGTGTGTCTGTCTCTCTCTCTCTCTCTCTCTCTCTCTCTCTCTCTCTCTCTCTCTCTCTCTCATACACGCACACACAAGTACAGCATCTGTACTACTTAAATATTGTTAGGCATGTCATCAGTGTATACAGGCTAATAAAAATGGAAAACATAGGGAAGAAAAATTATCAGACTATCAGAAATAATAGAATTGAATTTTCAAAAATTGTTGCTTGATCTCAAAATAGTTTGCTTCTTGAGCACATTTTCAAAGAACAGTTGGTTGAATCAATACATAATAGTGAGAACTCTGAATAAACTATTATTCTAATAGTTCATTCTGCAAATATTTAATGTGCGTTGATATGTCTATCACACTATGAATGATAAAAGATAAGTAGAGCCCCAGCAAGGAGGGACAGGACTAAATACACACAGTGTGACATGAAAAAGCAAGGGCCAAAGGAATGGCAGAGGTGCAAAGCAGGTGGTGGGGCTGTGAGTGCAGGCTTTATTTATTTATTTATCTATTTATTTATTTTTGAGTGGTGGGAGAAAGGTGGGGGGCAGTTATCAGAGAATGCCTGTTACTCTTCTGCAGTCTTAAAGGATGAGTAAAACTTTCACCAAAAGTGAGAAATGAGTTGGGAGCCTCCAGAGAAGAGGGTATAGGGTATAGTATATTCAAACATGGAACCTTACACATTGGGTAAGTCACTTCTTTTTAAATCTATATTCTCATTTGTAAATGGTAATAATAACACCTTCCCAGGCTAACATGGAGCTATTGTGACGCATATGAGGCATATCTTAAGAAAGTGCTTGCTGTTGATGACATCAGCTCTAATTTTAAAATTGCTTTTTTTATTATCTAATATCAATACATATATTAAATTCATGTATAATAATAAACTGAGCACATAGTTATTGTGACTAATCTCCATTTTATATATGAGAAAAATGAGGCTTAAAGAGGAATAAATCTTCCTGAATGCATAAGCTTAAAGAACTGGGATGTGAAGCCTGTTTTATACATATTCTATGACTTGAAAACTGTAATATTTGACCTATGTAAATGTATATGCATGTATTTGTGTACAGTTCTTTCTCTTATCCAAAGGATGGTCAAGAGGGTTTGTATATAACTAATTTTCATGCTCAAATTTAAAATTCAGGGATTTTTGACCTAAGAAATGAAGGGTTAACATTTTTTAGGACAATTATCTAATCAACTTGTATATTATAAATAGCATCCTTGCTCATTAAATCATTGCTTTACCCTAGAATGTTTCTGAGCCTTTATTTGCCCCTAACTAGACATTCAGTCTTTCATAAACTATCACCAGAAGACAGTCTATCAAATAACTTCATTTTTTCAAAGCTTCCTGAATTGTCATACCAAGGCTCAGGCTGTCATGGTGCTCCTTCCTGAGGATCATTCTTCTGACAGCTGGAGGAGCCTTCCCATTGTCTTCTAATAGAATGTTCCCAACAGTAGCTGCACTCATATTTATTAGACAATAAAGACTGAGGGATGAGGGAAACACACCTTAATTTACAGTCCCTTTGAAGAGAATTTCTTACATGACATTGCATATCATGGGTGATCATTCACCAGGAAATGGGAGCAAAAATGGAAAGAAAACATTCAAAATTCAACTTTTTTTCAGTGACTATGTGAGTATTATACATTTAAAAAAATGTTTATTTTTCCTTCCTCTAGCACTTGGTCACAAATTTGGGGTCCTTGGATTCCACATGGCCTGTACCATAGCTGCTGTGTCACAGAGATGTGTCTTGAACATTTTTTAAAACAACAGATATGTATCTATTTTCTTGTTATTAATAAGTGTGCTACATATTTCAACTTGGTCTTTACTGATACTATATTCAACGCATAATAATATAAAAGGATATAGAGAATGAGAAAGACATAGGCATCTTTCACCTTGATTGCTTAACCTGATAGACATCTTGACATTATAGAAATAAAGGCCTCAGCCTACTGCTATCAATGACTACTTCATAATAAAAGTAATTCCTGGGAATTATATTATTATTACAAATGTTGAATGAAGTAAAAATTCAACACATTTCAGCACAATGTAAGAAAACAATCAGATTTTCTGTGCTTGATTTTGAGTGCTACTATCAAGATACCATTTTATATATATATACATATATATACACATATGTATATACATATATATATGAATCTGCCCTCATAACAGGTTCTAAGTAGTCACCAGACTACTCTGGAACTTCTCTGTAAGAACCTGCTATTGTCATTATGGTCCTGCTAAATAACACTGAGATCCTTTGGCTCCCTAAATATTGTTCCAGGAAGATCTTGTCACTCACTATCTTTAAGTCCTTGTAACATATTTGATGTCATGGAGCCTTAATTTTTTTCATTTGACAAAACGACTTCATCATACCAAACTTCTATGGCTATTTTAAAGAATAAATAAAATGATATGCACAAAGCCCCTACTACAGAACATGGCTAGCTCATTATAAGGATTTGATAACTGTTAGTGAACTTCTCACCTCTGGATCTGAGCCCCAGCGCTGACCCACACGCCCCAGTTTACGTACGTTGCTCATACGAGACGATGATGCAAAAGACAACCAGGGTCTCTTGGTCAAAACCCAGACATGAGAGTCCTGTCATCATGCTTTCTGCCTATGATGTGTCATCTCAGGTTATGCCCACACTCAGGCAGCTCATAAAGTCTCAAGGTCAACAGAAAAGATCTGAGGCAAGTCAATAAGATTCGGGCTTCTCATATTCTCAAGAAAGGATGTTTCTTCTGCTCCAGTCTGTCATTGTGCAAGGAAGTGATGATGAAATGGCCTGGAGATGTCATTCAGAAGCGTGCTCAAAAGTCCATGTGGGTATCAAAGTAAATTTTTTATTTTCTATCAAGAGCCCTTAAATATTAAATGCAGGACTCAAGATAAAATGTCTCCTCTTTGCTCTACAACAATCACAAGATTATAGAAAACAACTCAGAACTAAAATTACAGATTATGTGGAAATGTGTCATCTTGTCTGGTGTATCTCAACTCTTTTACTTAATGTTGAGGAAGCTAAATGTCTAACAAGCCCAGGTGTGAACTTTCTCAGTATAGTGCTTTTTTTATGGGATCTTGAATAATAGTTCATATATATATGAACACACCAATAGCAAATATTTATAAAACTTCAGAGTTACCAAAGGATTGTGTGAATGTGCAGTAATTTAAATCTGCATGTGATGGAGGCAGAAGATAAAATTAAAGGCCTCTATGTGTTTCCACAGTCATAGTACATATAAATTCCACACGAAGCAGTAATAAAATCAAATCAGTTGAATTTTGGAAATCAAAAATAAATGTCTTCTTTTGAAGGATATATTTTTGGTGAAAGTATTTCTAGGTAATCTTTTTGTTTGGAGGAGAAACAACAGGAGGCCTTGACTTTTTCCCCTGGTGTGCTTTAAGAATTAGACTATTGGACTTGCATACCGGAATAGAGTGTAGAACTATGAAAAAAGAAATTAAAACAGGAGCTTTCCTAGTGGCAGAGAAATATCTAAACAGACTGGGAAAACAGAAACTGACCTAGCTCATTTGGAAATGGGCTTGGCGGCTGATGAAATAGTGAACTATAATTAAGTAATGCAATAAAGGAGTTAAGCACTTTCATGACAACAAACACACACACTAAGTGGGTAGAAACCAAGTTATTCATAAGTTCCTGCTGTCTCAAATTAGAATATTCAATGTTTCCAGAACAGACACTTGGCATTGTTCAGAAGCAATCTTACAGGTGTGTGGGGGGCAGGTGGGGGGTGGGGGGCGGTGGTGGGAAGTGCTATGTCCTTTTGACTTCTAGGTTGATTTCTAATTCCATGAAGATGGCCTCCCTTCTAATTTTATTCTTTTCATAACGACATCAAAATAAAGATAGAAAAGCCACATTATTTACTGAGAATCTTCTCACACAGTCTCAGTAGAAACTACAGATCCAGTTTCCATTTATGTCTCAGAACTTAGATAAGTAAATTTCAACTATGCAGAGTATGCATCTCATTAAGACTCCCAAACCCTGAGATAAAGCATGTCGAAATAAAAATTTAACTGTCACATCCTGCACAGGTAGAATTAGTTGTCAGGGGAATTCACCTCGTTGCAACTAGGAAAAGAACGTGAGATAGGCAACTTTTACTTCCTTATTAAAATCTTCATTTACAGCCCCAAATGCTTCGTGGAGTTTAAGAAAATAAGACTTCTTTTTTTTTTTTTTTTTTTTTTGAAAACCCGTAAAGTTAATAATTGTCTTTTCGGTCCATTGAACTGATTTATCTCAAATAGGAAGACAGGCATTAAAAGACACGCAACCTCTGCCGGCTACGCCTGGGGCTCCCACAAACCTGGAGATGGCGCATTAGCAAGCCCTCAGAAGTGGAAACAGGTTTAATTTCGAAAGCAGAGCAAGACCAAAACAAAAGCTTTTCTTTCCAAAATATCTATGCGCGGGTCTAGTTTCTACTCCCTCTCTCTGCCTGTTCCCCCAACAGAAAAAACTCAACTAGAAATGTCAACCGTACTTTCCTAGTCTTCGGAACGGCATATTTTCAATCATAAAACAAAACAAAACTGTCTTTTTTTTTTTTTTTTTAAATTTTGCCTAATACAGAGCTATATTAGTTCATGAATAACAGATATACCAATAGCCACCTTATCAATGAAAGGCGTTTTTAACAGAGATCCCACTTCCCCCACTTGCCCAACCCTATCCCGGGCTTGAAGGAAAGACGAACTCATATAACAAGAACTTTATTTGAAATGGAGCCTCGTTCACCCGGTGGAAAGCTCACTACTGGTCGAGCGACAAATGCACACACGCCGCCCTGGTCTCCTCCGGGCGGTGGTGGGAGTGGGGTTGGGCGGGTGGGAAGGGGCGGGCGGGACTCACCCAGGCAGAGCAGCAGCGCGGGGACCCCGCCAGCGCCGCGCGCCGGCATCCTCCTTCCCGCGGCCGGCATCGGCGGAGCGCGCAGGCGTCGGGCTGGGCTGCCGGCGGCCGTGCGAGCGAGGGCACCTGCCTGGCGGGGGCCGGCGAGGCTGCGGACGACGATTGGAGCGCAGCGGCCGAGAGCCTGCAGGGACACGCGACGACAGCGTCCCACGGACAGTGGGCTGGTCAGGCAAGTGAGCTTGCGCTGCGACCTTTATAAGTCTGGGGAGGGGCCACGGGTTGAGGACTTCCTAAAGGCATGAGGTACAAAGTGCCCAGAGTTTCATAATCAGCCCCAGGGAGGAGTGGCCGAAGGAGGACTGTCCGGATGTCATCCTCCCTCTCTAAACACCTGAGAGTGGTTGAGGAATGAAAAATGCCCTGGTTTGCCTGGGACTACTCCCCAGACTTTTCCATCTCTCTCTGGCTGGAGGAGGTGGGCGGCTTGGCCCAACGGATTGGTTTGCTTCGGAGGGTCACCAGTCGGATACTGGGTGGCTTAGTTGCTCTGGGTGACAGGCATAACTTGAATTAAAGTCAGTTTTCCACCCAGGGCTGTCGTTTCCAGGATTGGAAAACTTTTGGAGGGGTGTGTGCCTGTGGTGTGTGTGTATGCGTGTTGTGAACTTTCTTGCAATTTGTGGCTCAAACGCTCTCCTTGTATCCACCCAGAAGTGTGTTTCATGTAAACATCTCCCTTCTCAGCTCCTGTGTTTCCAGCATGGCATAGACATTTACGCTTTCAAAGGCTCATCCTTATGAAGAGAAGTCCTCAATTATATTTTGTTTGGGCCTATTTACCATCCAGCAACCTGCTGCTTTTGATATAACTTGCCCCAATTTTGTCTTCATTCTGTCACTACTCTTCACAAGTTTTTTTTTTTGTTACTTCTAACCACCTTTTGGCCCAGACTGGACACAAATGAGAACCCAATCTTTTCAACCTCTGCCAGGACTAGATCACCGGATGCCCCAGTCAGGCTGGGAATTTGCTGTACCTTTGTTTATTCCTTGCCTGTGCTTATGGATCCACAGTTTGAGGGAATGGCTGACTTTTACTGGAACTAGTGAAATCCTACTGGTATTCAGGGATCTCCTCAAGGAACTGGATATTTTGAGCCTACAGGAGATCTCTCCATTCTGATCTCTGACAGCTTCTAGTGTTTATTCTCCTTCTAGACTTACAGAATTTTAAATACAGTGTTTCACAACTGATGAAATTTGAATTAATTTTTTTTATTTTTAAGTCATATTTCAGATACACAAATTTATCAATCACTCTAGTACTTATTTACTGTACTCCCTTATGAGACCTTGAGCAGTGAGTCAATTTAGTAGTACTGAAAACGTATTTCACTAGAAAATAAAATCTGATGGATATTGATAATTTCTTATCTTTCGTTTTCTTCTCTTTATTTCTTTTCTTTTGACATCTTTTTCCCTCAGCAGTAATGCCTTCAATGTCCCAGATTAAGATTAGGGGTTCTGAATTTAGATTGTCTGTATGTAAATCTTTGGACAAGTTATTTAATCAGCTCAGTTCTCATATGTAAAATAAGGATAATAATAATGTCTTTCCAACTCATAAGAAGATCATGAAAGTGCTAGCATTGATTAAATTTTTAAATATAATTGTTTTATGTGTAAACACGGATTCTTAGGATGGTGGTACATGGTCAGGGGTCAGAATTCCCACATTAAGTGAACCAGTGCAAGGTAAGATAGAGGTGAGGTAGGCTTGGGGGTTCCTAAATTTATCAAAACAGTCAGTAAGTGACTTCTCACTTATCTGCTTTTTTTTTAATTAAACCAAGAAAGATGATCCTAGCAATGGAGTATAGTCTGTGGAATGCTGACAGGGATCATAAGTTTGGTAAATTAGAATTAAGAAAAGGAATTGATGGCTACATAATGGTTTATTGTTTTATAAAATGGATCAGGAAAAGAAACAGCTCAAATGTCTAAAAATTAAAGCAGAATCTATTCAAAAGAATGGGGTGTCACCTAGGTGCATTTCTCTGTTCTGTACACTGTTAGGTATTCACAAGGAGTGACAGGAAAAAGAATGTACTAGTCCTGATCAATATTTTATTCAATCCAATATTATGTTATGCTTTGTGCCCCAAAGAAGGATGGGGTGGGACCACTGCATCAAGGGGAATGGGGCCACGCTGTAACAGTCAACTCTGTGGTATTGATAGGTGCGGAGGAATTTTGTTCACTTTGCAGCTGATGCCTGCAAGCATGAGGTATCCTCATTGTGAAAAAATCTCTGTGCTTATCCCAAAATTTTCCACAACAACATGCTCTTCTCTGGGCTGAGTTCACCTGGTATGAAGAAATCTTTTCTTCATTGGTTCTACGTTTACTCAATTTTCTAGCTATTAGTTTTTGAGAATGACTCTATCATGACACATCATGCCACTGCCTCTGCAAAACAGTCTTTTTTTTTTTTTAATAATTGAGAACAATTTTCATTGATTATTTAAATGTATATACATTGTATGAAGTACAATCATAATACCTCTTGAAGGTACAAAAGATATTTGAAGATAGAACAATTTAGGTAGAAAATAGATAAAATTCTCCAACTAGGAAATGATTTAGAAGCATCTGTCAGATTAGCAATTCTCAATCTGAGAGTTACAGGGGATTTTTTTTTTTTTCCAAGGGGTTAGTAAATCAAAATAATGTCTGTAGACTAAATCTATAACTTATCTACCTAATACTATTTAAAATGTATTCAGCATTTTAATGATTAAAATGTGTTTGTTTTAAATTGATACATAATTCAAGGTGGCTTTGTGGCATGTCTATTTTGAGTGATATGCAGTCCACATGTAACCACTCTCAGGTATGGCTGACAACACAAATAATCATTTTACATTAAAAGGGGGATCCTTTTAGGAGAAATTAGGAAGTCTCTAACTGACAGCATCCACATACAGACCCTAAACTGAAATAAGGACCAGACTCATTGCAGACCACCACCAGGTCTAGCCTCTGACGGGACCTAAAAAACCAGAATCTGACCTCAGACAAGAACTTAAAACCTCACAATTCTTCCATCTCTTGCCTTTTTCTTCCAGTGTGTGCTCTTGGGACTTCAACTGACCCTTGTTTATTATGAACAGCTCTTCAAACTGACAACTGAGCACACCTACTTTGTGAATTTGCTTTTAATATGACACAAAATGTCTTTTAAACTCTTTTAAAAGTTTAAGTTTTTTATTACCTAATTGTTAGTAAGAACCACTGTGATGGAATGTTATTGGACTTTTTTTTTTTTACAGTAAGGCACTAAAAAACATAGGGAAGTGTTCAAAATCAGATTAAATTTAATATTCAAAGTATGTGTGCTAGAACTCACATTCTCTTGTATCAGATGGTAACTTGAAAATTGGATTTTATTATAAATTTAGTCAGGTATTAACCATTTGGGTCCTTTTAGCAAGTTCCACTTGAATGAAGAATTTACATCTTTCATGATAATTTAAAAAATATTTGTTAAATAGTGTATTACAAAATGCAAATAGAGCACAGATTTCCAAACAAAATTCTGGGCTCCATATTTCCCCATAAACTTTCTGGAACAGTAATTGTTTTTGCTTTCCTCTTTGACCCAAAATAAACAGACTACAATGCTGGTTAGGCACAGCTCTCAACAATTTAGTTATTCAGCAGATATTTATTGAATGTCTGTGTAATGGCATTGCTATACAGATACAGGTAAGCATAGATATGTAGGTGCATTCATGAGTCCCAAGAACTAGGAGTCTAGTTTAGCGACAAAATAGAGAAAAGGAGGAGCATATCTTGAAGGTAGTGCTTGTCTCTTGTTTAAGTTAGCACCTGTCCTAGATTATTTTAAGTCTTTTTTATCTAGACTATTCACTACTGAGAATTGATTTAAGAATTTTTTTAAGTTTTTAAATTTTAAAAACTCCCTTTTTCTTTTGTAAATTGAGAGGTGGAAGAAAAGAAGAAAATAAAAATTTAGAAATATTTTCTCTACTAAGTAGGAAATTATTAGTTCTCTTTGAACTACTAATTTCGGGGGTTTTGTTAAATTAAAAATGAATTCAGCCCACATCAAAATTCACATAGCATTTGAATGCGAGCACATGGGTTGGATGGTTTATTAACTGTCTTCATTAAAAGACAATATCGTCTATTGTGTTTTCCTTCAGAACCATTGGTGGAAAGGAACATGGAAGTAGTAGGCATCTGTTTTTAAATCTCAATAAAATGTGCCCAATAATAATAACAACTAATATTTATATGTAACATTTTTAACTCATTGGGTAGTTAAAAATATAAAAATTAGTTCTTTTTAACTTATATTTTAAAGATGAGCACTAAGGCAAAAAACATTAAGAATTTGCCCAAGGTTCTTTAGCTTATAAATTTTAGTGATGGATTCACACCAGATAGCCTGATCCCAGCTAAAACTACACTCTTCAGCCTCTGCTGCTTTTGATCTGTAAGGGCATTTAGTGCACCAAGAGTACTGGGCTTCTTATATGTCTAATGCTTTCCGATGTTTGCACTGAAATCCTCATTTCTGGAGTTTTCTAGTCTCAGCTTATTTGCAAAAAGCAAATGCATCACATTCCTTTGATGATAGTTTTTATACTCTTTTCTTAAGAATTTTCTATGTTTTACTGTTAAAGAGAAAATCATGTACTATTCTTCTGACTTCCATTGCCATGGCATTACTATGACTTTCTGATTGTTCATTATACTGTTCATCAACAGAATCTTCTGGAAAATCATTCAGTAATCACAAAACTTAAAAAGGGCCATATATATTATCAAATACTAGGAACATGACTGACTCTGAAGCTGTTTCTTCTTGTACTTGCCGTGAGCTGTATTCTAATAATAGAGCCTCGTCTTCCGTCACTTCTGCATACCCACAGAACATCAATTATACACGTAGTGATGATGAATTAGGAATGCAACTATCCCTATTTAAAACACTGCTAGTTTGCATTTAGCTAACGCCTAGTTGCATGTAGTCCCGCATCATCTACATCGATGCTGCTACTCCTCAAGCGACACTTTATGTTAAAATACTAACTTTCATGAAGTCATTGTTACAATCATTATGTTTGGTCATTCAACAAATATTTTGTTGAATACAAATCAGCCTTTATAGAAATTTCCATTTTACTGCTAAATTATTTACTGCAAAATCATTTTACTGCTAAATCATATTTATTGCATGATTATAAATGGATTTATGTAGTTTGAAATACTTAATGTGACTCTTTCTCTCCAATTTGGAAAAATGACAAAACAAACATATTTGTTATTTGAGCTTGAGACTTTATTGTCTTAATTTTCTCAATTATTGTCTAAATATAAGACTCAAAAATTATCCAGCATTGCCTAATTTCTGCAAACACTGGGGGTAAAAATATCCTGAAGACAGAGTAGAATGCCTCAAAAACCAATGAATTATTTGTAACTGATTTTTCTCATTTAATACTTCTATTAACGTAAATAAGCAATTACTATTGAAAGCAATAAAACAATAGCTATTAAAGGTTTATTTTTATTGTGTTGTATATTATATGCATAACTGTACATCAATTTAACTTAGAAAATATCCCCCAATAAAGTTACAAGTAAAGGAGACTGTATCTTATAATGCATCTGACTCTGTAAGAAATTATTTGCATAAATTATTAACATTTTATTGAATGGCTGACTAGATCCTGGTTTTTAACCCATGGGTGCCCTTTAAAATTACTTAGTCAACTTCAGAAAAATTACTGATACCTAGGCCTTCCTTCCCAGAGGTAGGCCTTTCCACTTGGTCTTTTACAGTTGGCTTGATATTTAACTAGAACATGGAAAGAGAGAAAGAATTCTAAACCACATAATTTAGATCCAGGTTCTGGTCCTGACTGAAAATAGTTGCATGATCTTATAAAGTTTATTTATTACCTCTTTACTATGTGTTCCTTTAAGCACTGAGCAATTTTAGAGATGTGTAAAGGCATTTGTTAAAATATCTTTGAATGATAGCACAATTAGTGTCCTCAGGATATAAAAATGCAGTTTATCTTATCAACCAGCTTTTCCAGTTCTAAAATCTTGCCTTCATTTCCCTTGGATTTTGCTTAGGCTCCTCCCCCTTTTTTTTTTTCGTGTTCTCTCCTGTGCCTACAACTTATGAATCATGAACCCCACAAAAATTACCATGAGAGTTTAGAACTAGGAAATCTAGATTCTGTTGCAGAGGACAGTATTGGTATATGACCTGAACCATGTTTATCAAGAAAATTTCATTTCTCTAATAGGAAAAAATAGTATAGATGCTAGATATGCTAAAAACCAGAAAATAAAATAATCAAATAAGAAGCCATAGGTTTTGATCTTGGCTTCTATCATTCTTGAGTCTTTTGACCTTAGGATCTTATTTAAATAGCAGTATCCAGAACTAGAAGATACTTCTTTTTGTCTTTCCTTCATCTCAGTATTTTCATAGGACTCACATGAGATAGTGTTTAGTAAAATCATGACACAGAACTGTTGGATATAATTGTTGACATTAATAAATATCATATTTATTTAGTGCCAGGATATAAAAGAGGGTCAAAAAATCTCAATGGGCAGTCATACTAGTGCTGGATTCCCAAGGGAAATGAAAGTCCCAAAGAGGCACTAATGAGGTCAAGACAGATAGGAATGGAGGAAGAGATTTAGCAATAATGAGGTCACTCATAACCTTTTAGGAGAAAGTTCAGAATAATGGAGAAGAGAGAAGCTAAATTACAGACATACATTATCCTGCATTTCTTCTAAAACCCACTTATTGCTCTCAGGAAGAAGAGCCATCTTTGAGCCTCAGTATAGGAACATTTGCAGCACAGGCTTCTCACAATTTATCAAGACATAAGGGTCAAAAGTGAATAGTGTTAGTAATAGAGATGGACCATTCTCCCATCTGGCCTGTGTTCAACCCATGCCATATTTAAATGAATGACATTAAGAAGCTACTTACGGTGGGTTTTACTATAACATGCATTTCCTATGTTTTTAAATTTAATTTGGAGGGAAATATTACAAATAATTTTCTCACAGATGAAAAAAATTCTGCCCTTTGTCCTGGTATCTGCTGTGCCAAGGTCTCTGATGGCTCTGAGAAATCCTTGACTCCACCAAATCACAAGTCACTAAAAGATATTATAAAAAAAATACAAAATCAAGGTCAAAATGAAACAATAGAATAAAGGAGGTAAATTTGAGGGTGGACATAGTGATGTTATAAACATTTCTGCTTGTGTCTAGTTATGTGACTTTTGATTTACAAATACTTTCATGACACTCAGTTTTGATTAGTCAGCATGTTTGCTGATTTTTTTTTTTTTTGTTCTGGCCAATGCTTAAGTGAGTCTCAACTTCAATACACTTCTGATTTTCCCTGATCTTCTGAGATCATGTTAGGCATTCTGAGTCATTTCCTTGTTTTATAGTCACCCATCACTGTCCATGAGGACTTGGTTTAGAAACCTACCCCTATTCCAAAATTCTAGGATGCTCAAGTTTCTTATATAAAATGACTTAGTATTGGCATATTATCTACCTACATCCTCCCATGCATTTTAAATCTTCTCTACATTACTTAAAATAACCAATATAAAACAAATATGTACATAGATTTTATACTGTATAGTTTAGGAAATATGATTTTTAAAAAATCTGTAAAAGCTCCATATCGATATAACCATTATAGACCTAACTCCAGATTGTGTGTGTTTGATCCAGTTGGTTGATTCCCAGGCAAGAAGCCTGCAGGTACAGGGCCAGATGTACTCCTGTATTTTCCCTAACACTTACCAGTTCTTCATACATTTGCCTCTGCTTCTCTCACTAAAAGATAAGCTCTAGGAGGAAGGGATCAAAAATGCTCACGGAGTAATTTATGTGTCAAATAATCTTCTAAATATGAAGGTATAATTTTTTAAACATTGCCTGTCATTTAATAAGTGTTGACTCTTGTTTTCTTTAGTGGTGATTTAAAAGTTGTTTCCTCAATATCAGATTTCATTATTCTTTTGCTTATATTTTTGAAACAACTTAATTGACTATAACTGATATACAAAATGTATACAATTTGATGTTTTTGAACTTACTTGATGTTTAGAAGCCGTCACCACAATCAAGATAGGAAACATGTCTGCTACCACCCAGAAGTTTCCACATGTCCTTTTTCAGTTCCTTCCTCCTCCTTGTCCTCAACCTTCCTTTCCCCAAGAAATCACTGACATCCTTTCTCAAAGTGTGTATTAGTTGGCATTTTCTAGAATTTTATGTAGGTAGTAATGCGATTATGTAAGTAATACTGTGTTCTGACTTCTTTCACACACCAGTTTCAAATTCAATGATAAGTTTTTATGTGTAACTGCTAATTCACTCATCTGGACATTTGGGTTGTTCTAGTTTCTGTCTATTATGAATTAATCAGCCAAGAACATTTGTGTACAAGTCTTTGTATGCATACACATTTTGTTTTCTCTTCGTCATTGAAAGCTAGGAGTGGAAGGGCTGGATCATATGTTTAACTTTTTAAAAAAATGCCAAACTGTTATCCAGTGTTCATGCTGGTTTGTATCTCCACATCCTCACTGACACTTGCTGTGGTTGGTCTTTTGTAAGGTGTACAGCACTGTCTCTTTGTGGTTTTATCCGCATTTCGCTGGTGACAAGTTTTGTTGAGAACCTTTTCATGTGGATAATTAGTTCCGTGTTCTAATGTTGTTGAAGCCAAAGTGAACCTCACCTGTGTTTGGATACTCTTCTGTCTCAAGTTAATATCTTGCATGTAGAAGGCACTAAATATGTAATTGTTGAATGAATTTGTTGATTACCAAAGCCGAATTCCTTATTATAAATTATAGGAAGAGAAGAAATTACATTAGGACTGCGTTGTCCTATATCTGGTAGTGATCAGATGTTACAATGTTAAAAATTATTGCAACTCTAATTCCTATTAGATTAATATATGCGTTATTATCTCAAGCTAGCTCCTGGACCAGTTTTGTTAGATACCTACATATTCAAATTGAGGGCCAATGGTAAGGAAGACTTGCCCATTAAGCAAGCCACTTCATACTTCTCTGCACTGATGATTACCCCTCACGAGTCAGTGTTACGAATTTGGTGTGGAGAACTATAAAAGCCTGTTGCACTGAAGAAATACTCGAAGCAATGTTCAGAATATGTTGCTTGTTGAAGACCTGACAAAATCTTGAGTCATGTTGAGGACTGTTCAGAGGAGAGATGAGACATTTGAGAAAAGACGGTGCAGTTTAAAGAGCCAAGAGTCGCTCCAGCAGTCAGAAACCCAACAGCATAATACTCATGTTCCACACGAAAAGTACATGATCACATTTGAACACACAATTGCTATGAAAATTAACACAGGAGTGATATTGAAAAATGAAAGATAAACACGTATGCCATTTTATTAAGAAAATTGGCATCACCGACCTCTGGATTAAGTTATTGCTATTCATTTTTTCACATTTGAAGTATTTGAAACTCTTTCATATATGCATCCCTGATTTACAAAAGACTTAGCAACTATGAGAGGGCATAAAATAGTCAAAGTTATTAAATAATAACTAAAACACTTTTGATAAAAATATTATATGACACTTAAAATTAATGAATTCTAAAAAATACCACACTTAAAATTGATAAACTCTAAAAAATTCTAAAAAGACCCAACTATATCTTTTATTGCTAATAAAGCTCTTGCTTTCAAATTATTCATTAAATGGTCTATACATGTTGTTCAAATAGTACTTTTATTCTGAATAGAGTTCAATTATATTTTGTTAGAATTGAAAGTTTGTCGGTTTCAAAATTATTTTATCTATTATACTTTTCATGAGATTTTCTTAATCTCATGAAATAGTGTGAGGTCTTCTAGATTCTTCTTAACTAAAATTATTTTATATTAGGATAGTAGGGCACCCAAGGGTATATATCTGAAATAATTTAAAAGCAATACCTTATAATGTTGAGATGCATTGTTATTTTTTCTATTTAGTTCATGTAAAAGATAAACTGACAGTTGAGATTCATTGAAATTTATTTAATGACACACTAATTGTTTACAACCTTAAATCTAGAAAAAAATCAAGTATCTCAATGGTGTGTTGGAACAATAGTTTTTCTGTGGATCCTGAGGCCTGAGAAAGTATGTGAAGGTGTGCAGGACTTGGAGAATCTCTGTAGTGATCATAGATGGGAGAGAAAATGTATATTCTGAAAGTGTGTGGATTCCAGATTCTCACTCCCAATTTGACTATTTTTTTGTTGTGTATACAGGTCTTTCACATAAAGTTTCATTTAAAGAAACTTACTGGCACACCCTGGTGGAGCAGCACTTTGGTTAGCCACATTTGACAGGCAAGATGAATGAAGATTGGGATGGAATTGGGGAAGAGGAGAGCAGTAAGCAGCCATGAAGGGAGAAAAATTTCATTTATTGTATATTCACTGTGTGTGAATTATGCATGTTACTTCTTTTGATTGTCCAACAATCCACTGAATAGACATAATAATCCCTAATTTAATGATGATGACTGAAGGCTAAATAGCATATTCTGGTCAAGTAGTGATGGAGCTGGAGTTTTAAACTATATTTATTAGATTTCAAATTGTTGGTCTTTCCTGGTGTTTCCTTTGCTTCACATGACTGGTCTCCTTCTGTGTGGTTCCTGTAAGTTCCCTGTATCACTTTTGCTCAGACACAGGTTCTTTCATGAATCATGGTCTGAACCTGGAGTCCACATCCCATCCTACTCTCCATCTTCTCAGTCCTCTCCTGGCCAATGGTTTTGTGGTTCTTCCTCTGATTTGGAGGCCCATCTTACCCTCTAGACTTAGCATTCTTTGCCCACCTTGTTTCATAACTTCCACTGAATCCCATGGTAGCCATATCTTTTGACTACATAGCATCAGACTACCTGAGGTTAATAAGCCTCTTGGTTTCAAGCAGTACCAGAAGCACCACTTTGATAGTTCCTTCTGCATGTCCCCAGAATATGCTGAATCCCAATGCAGAGGATCAACACATATGCAGACACTTTACCTCTCAGTAACTAGGGCTTTGGTGAGAAATAATGTATTATCATGGATTTGAGGGTCTCTTTGTATGAGAGTTAGAGTAATTGGAGAATGGAGAAGTTCAAGGGAGTAGACTATTTGAGATCAACACTGATTCCTAGACGAATCCCTCAGAGGCATGCAGAGCCAAGAGTCAACTGTTTCTCTCCTCCCAAATTGCCAACCAGATAGGGAAGAGGAGAAGATGGTTGGGTGGCATTAACTGAAAGTGTAAGAGACATTAGTGGTCAGGGGTGAGAAGCTACTGGGTGTATAGAGACAGACAATGCAGCATGTTATCTCCTTAGAGGCTGAAGAGAAACAGCTGGAGTAATGGGAAAGTCAACCACAAAACTGTAGCATCTGGTTTTATAGAAAACTGAGGGAGGTTGTAACAACACTGTGTGTGTGTGTGTGGTGTGATGTAACAGCAGAATGGAATGCTATTAGGAAAGAAGGGCTTTTCCCCTTGCCTTTAACCCTGAGTAAAAGAAAGTGAATGATTGATCCTCAAGAAAAGGGGCTCTGTGGCACCTGAGGTCCTATTGACAATCTGGAGAACACCCAGGTACAGAATTTCCCAGAACACCCTCTTCTGTAGGACAGAGAAGGATATGCACATGGGGCAGTGAATTTCCATGGGCCATACCAGAGAGACCTGAGGAATACTTTTTAAGTTTCTCTTGTTTTCTGAAAAGTGAAACAAGTTTCCATCTTACATTTTTTTTTATCTCCTTCAAGGCCTGGCTCTGTACCTGGAACATAATTAGTTCTCCATTAATGCTCTTTAGGTGAATGACAGGCTTGGCATCAAATGGTATTATATATGAAAATTTACTGAAGGGAGGGGAAGATCAAAAGTTTGGTCTTGGAGCCAAATCGCCTATTTGTTAACTGTATGACTTTGAACTAATGACTTAACCTTTCTGTGCCTAAGATTTTCCTCACTTATGCAGTGGAAATAATAGTATTACTAGCTCTCAGTGATGTTGTGGGTATTATATAAGCATAAAATATTTAGAATTCTGCCTGCTTGAAATTCATATTTTTAACCAATCTAAGTCAATTTTCAAAATAACATTATTTCACATACAGGGAAAGTATATTATTACACAGTATTTTGAATTTCTCCATCCTATCCTTTATCACATTATTGTCATTTATTTTATTTATCCACCTGTTAAAATCACCCAGTGTATTGTTATTACTACTTAAATAGCTATCTGTTATATCAGCAAAACCTAAAATATTTTATTTAGGCTTCATTTATTCTCCCTTCCATGTGTTTCTTTATATAGATCCACATTTTTAACGTGTACTATTTTCCTTATTCTTTCTTTCCTTTTTAACTTTAAAAGTTGAAACTCCTTTTAATATCACTCAAGGGTATATCTGCTGCTAGTGACTTCCTCTAGGTTTTGCTTTTCTGAGAAAATCCTTATTTCTCCTTTAACTTTGAAGGATAATATTGCTGGATGTATTCTTCGGTACGGTGGTTTTTTCTTTCATCATGTGATGTCACTCTATTATTGTCAGCATGGTTTCAGATATGAAGTTCACTATAATTCACATCCTTATCCCTCTACAGGAACATGCTGCTGTGACCTTTTTCAAGTTTTTCCCTTACTTCTGACTTTCTTCCATTTGAATATAATCTGCCCAGGTGTAATTCTTTCTTATTTTCCCTCCTTAGTATTCTCTGTGCTTTCGTGTCTGCCATTAATTCTGTAAAATTCTCAGACACTATTCAAATATTTCTTCTATCTTCTTATTTTTATTCTGATGCTCCAATTATGAGTATTTCACATCTTTTGACATTTTTCCATATTCTCCTGTGTTTTGTTTGCTTTAGTTTACATTTCAGTTTCAGGAAGTTTCAGCTGACTTATCTTCATTTGTTGGTTGTGCCTCATTTACGGATCCCATAAAAAGCATCCTTACTTTCATTAACAGTGTTATGATCGCTAGTATTTCTATGTTTATATTACCCATCTCTTATTGCACATTGTCTACTTCACTTTTTTTATTATTGTCCTAATTATATTAATCTTGGGGTGCTGGGTTTTTTTTTTTTTTAATTTCTTATCTGATAATTTTTCAAAAAGGTGCAGGAATGAAGGCAAGCAGAGGCAGGCAGACAGGAAGAGAGAGAAAGAAGCATTTATTTATTTTATTTAGTTGTACCTCTGGTTGCTCCATGGCCTTGAAATGTGTACCTGAGACCTTAGATATATGTGGACTGCACCAGCCAAAGGCAGATGACCAAACTGCTACTCCACCAGGCCATGTCTTTTCTGTTAATTCTAATATCTGTGTCTTATTTCAGTTCTTTCACTGGCTTTGACTTTTTATACTGTGCTTATTCTCGCTCTTGCATGCCTTGTAGTTTTTTATTGAAAGCTGGGCTTGATGTATGAGATAACAAAAACTGAGGAAAATAGGTTTTTATCATGAAGTTTAATGTTAATCTGACTCTGAGCTGGGCTGTATTAATGTTTGCTAGTGTTGTTGATGGGAGAGGCTTAAAATTCATATAGAGTCCTTCATTTCTCTTTCCCCTCATTATTGGGCTTCCTTATATACTTCTCCTCAGAATGAGTCTGCACATCTTGCAGCAATTTCAGCTAATTTCTTATTATACTGACACCCCAGTGTTGTAGTGGTAGGTATGTGAAGAGGAAGTAATCTAGAATCTTAAGTCTTTCTTTTAGTGAACCTGTGTCTCTGGACTGTGAGCTTCACAAGTGTTCAATGGTTTATTTTTAACTCCTCCAGATAAGTTAGGAACACTAGGGGAGATTGGAGTGAGATGAATGCTTTTCCCCAGGTGGGATAAGGCTTTGTAAAGTATTTCCCATTGAGAATAGTCCTCGGTTATGGAGATTCTCTGCATGTTTGGTAGGACTGTGCTTCTCCCCAACCCTGTTAGAGCCAGGAGGGTTTCTTTCCAAGCTCTTCACAGTGAAAAGTTGATGGATTCCTGAAAATAAAATCTCTTAAAAGTGTCGGGTGCCCCCTAAGACTATAGATCCCTGAGATACGTCAGTCTGACAGAACTCCATACTAAGTTTCCAGTAAGTCATCAAAATTAGTCTTTAAATTTCCTACTAGTTTCTGGTCCCAGTGACTTCCGCTTCAGTTAAGCAGGTTTCAGCAGTGAATCTCTGGATTCATCTGTTTCTCAGATTTGGGGATGGTAGTTTGTCTTGTGACCTCAGTTCTCTGACAGGACCAAGAAAAGTTGCTGATTTTTAGCTTGTTCAGCTTTTTCTTATTTAAGGATGAGAATGGTAACTTCTAAACTCTTTACAAGTCAGAGCTGGAGCCAGATAGCATCAAATTGTTTTTTTTAGGTGGGGAAGATGTTAATCAGAAATTACATTCTTCCTCAGTATAGATTAATATCATTCTTAACAGCATTATTTAAAAAGTATAAAGTATGTATTTTCCCATTTGTTAAAAATCACAATGAGATGCAACAATATTGCCATTGAAAGCTGAAACACTCTGCAACCTCGGTCAGCAGAGCGAACGTATTTTCCCCTGGGAGTCTCTCTCATATTCAAAACAGAACCCACAACTTTAATTGACTGATAAAATGGTACAGTAACATCAGAGACCTGATAATGAAAATACCCAGATAAGAAGTGATCATGAATGTACTGTTTGTAACTGAAAACAAAGACAGCATCAAATACAAAAATCCTACGTAATAACTATTATTGTTATCACTTAGGCACATAAAAATGAACAATAATTGCATCATGCATGTGGTCATAGAAATATACTGATAAAGAATAGATAAAACTTATTGAATTTTTTACTTGGATAAATTTTGCATTATTTAAGCATCTCATTATTCCTGCTGATCTTCTTGTTGAATACTCATTTCTGTTACATGTATTTAATGTAACCTGGGTAAGTCCCAAGAGATCTAGCCCAACCTGAAGTCATTTTCTTTGGAAATAAAAACACAGATTCATGTTGGCAGTTAGTCTGTTCATATAAGTACCAAATGTAGTCTAAGAATTTACTTGAATTTCTGATTTGTTGGCAGGATCAACTTGGCAACCCTTGGTGAAACCTGAGAACTGACTCAGGTCAGCGTGCTGGAATGTGTAAGCTAAGCAGAGAACCAAGAGCAGTCACATGAATGGGACATGTTGAGTAGAAGGAAAGTCTTTCATTTATGAGTAGTGGTGAAAAGACATTCTTTCAAGTGAAACAGGACAAATTAGAATGTTTTTTTAAAGGATAAGAGACTTTCAGGTGATACTCTGACAGTTAAGAATGGAGACAAGACTGGACCACAAACTATAGTTACAAACAGTAAAGATTGGAGGCCAGAGAGTAGGTGGGTCACTGCTATATGTTTTAGTGCAGTTTTGTCTAAAAAAAAGGGAATGGACTAGACAAATTCTTGGGGTATTGATTTTGCTAATGATGATTTCACTATTCTTTAACTTAATTCTTGATTCCCAGTTCCCACACTTGGTAACTTCAAGTTACTTAACAAACTTGAATCATAGTTTTATCTGTAGAATGGAGTTAACAGAGCATGCATTGTGGGATACTGCTGAGGTTGAAATAATTTCACATATTCAAAGTGCTGAAAAGAATCCCTGGCACATTGAAGGTGCAAAAGAAATGATGTGTCGATTCACCCTAAATACACACACACACACACACACACACACACTCTCCAAGGAACAATCCTTGTCCATGATGAATACAGATAAAAATGTCAGAAGCAGCCCTTTAATTTTATGATAAATAGAATCCTAACAGATATAAATTACCTCATTGTGGAAAGCATTTCAACGCGTTGTGATGATTTACGCAGTGTTTTCATGAATACACACCTGTGTATCAGTAGGATACTTAATTGTAAACAATGACTCCACATTTTAGAGTGGATAGTATCTTTGTCTTTTATAAAAAAAAAAACAACAACTGAGTAATTGGATCTATGTTTTTGAATATCTAAACTTCAGGGGTATAATGGAGAAAATAGGAGTATATTAAACATTAGGTATAATGTGGGAGCTAATTTTTTCTTTCAGCTGTTTCTAGTGAACTACATATCCAAGTATGAAGGACATAAGGAAATAATTTAGTGTAATTCCTTTATTTAGATTTTGTTCATATATGTGACATGTCTTCATTTGTTTCCTGAACTGATGTTAATTGTATATTGTAAGTTCTGAAGTACAGCTTTGTAAGCCTGAGCTTAATATTTTCCTTAAAATTGTTTTCAGAAAGCGTAAACATTATGATAATTTTAAAATAGTTGCATATTTGCAGTCTTGTTTTGCTCAAGGACACAGTTAAATTTTTAAACAAGATGAAATAAAATGCATGTTACAGGACTCTTGAAAATATACATTTTATTTATCTAAGGTTATAAATAAGTATCATAAACAAAAGTAACATTGCAGGCTATCTGAAAGGTTTAGTAATTTATAAATTATCTAATTATCTATAAAACTACAGGTGAGTGTATATATACCTTGGCCCTTGGTCTTGAAACCAGATCCCTGTTCTTTACATGGTCTGCATGCCAGCATCTCAGCTGTCACTGAGCCAAAAAGACACCTCCAGGTCAATGATATTTGCTACAAATATTCATAACAGTTTTTAGTCATTTAATCTTAGTAACCAATGACATGATTGCTGGCATTTGAGTATAACAAATTTTACAAATATTTATATTTGCAAAACATTTTTCATTCTTTTGCCATTTCTACTGATTAACATACTGATTTCATGAGTTTGAGTGATAATAATTTTGCACTATCAAGATAGAAACAAGATGACCAACAATTTGTTTTGTGGGCTGAATTTATTCCCTCTAACATTTTATGTGTTGAAGTCTTTACCTCTAGTATGTCAGAATGTGGTTATATTTGGAGATTGTTTCTTTAAAGTGGTGATTAAGTGAAAATGGAGCCTTTAGGATAGGCCCAAATCCAATTTATTGGAGTTCTTATAATAAGAGGAAATGTGGATCCATGGATCCATGTGAGGACATGACAGGAAGGCAAGGCAAGGAAAGAGTTCTGAAAGGACATCAAATCTGCCGAACACTTGATCTTGGACCTCCAGTCCCAGAACAGTGAGAAAATGCATCTCTGATGTTAAGCCACCCAGTCGTGTGGCGTTTTCTTATGTCAGTCCTAGCAAACTAATACAGTTTGGATTCTTATAAACTCTTATGAGGAAGCTATGACTATTATTTTTTATTTATTATTTTATTGAAAAGAAAAATATTAAAGCACAAGAAACCAGATTTTGAGCCCAATAGTAAAGAAATCAGAGCCTGGTCTCTGACCTCCAAGCTCTTCCCTGCTTCCCTTAATGCATATTATATACAACATTAAAATATTATGTCATATTTATGCTAGACAACTTTTATTTTATTGCCTAATTATTTATAGTGAAAACAATCAGAAGTTACACCAGGAATAAAGAGGAAAAGAAAAAAGAAAGAATGATAGGTTTAGAACACTCACAAGAGAAATATTTTCAATGAGGAGATAAAAACTATAACAAATATTGCTATAAACTTGTGTGACTTAAGTAATAATCAAAGGTTTCTTAGATAACATAGAAGACCTCAAGGTCTTATAGTAAGACAACAGAATGATGGGAAGTACACAGAGAGCTCAAGAAAAACAGAGAAAAGTAAAAATTCTCATTAATTAATCCCTTTTAAAATAGCAATTAACACGATAATAGACATGGCTTAAAATACTATAGGGAATATAGAGGAGAGAATTGAGAAAAGTCAGTAAAATACAAAAGTGAAATAATTGCTATAGCAGGAAGTATTTCTTTAGATTCTACACAAATGATAAAAAGTACAGAGAATGTAGTGTTTTAGATTAATCTTTTCACTGAAAATACCTAGAAAAGCTGCAGCAAAGCAAAATTTAAAAAGCACAGATCTGCAGGAATCAGACAACAGGACAGTAAGGAATCCAAGAATCCACATCCAGAGCGAGAGGAGGGAGCCCACACTTTGGGCTGCCTTTCCTCCTGTGGGTCAGTCTCAACAGAAGTAATGGGTGAGGGGCTGAGAAGCTATCTCAATAGTTTATAATGATGGGGATAAAATTAGAGTCCAGATCCTACCAAAATAGAAGGATACTTGTTACTATATGAGTCTTTCATTTGTTGCTTCCTGATAATAATAAGTAAGAAAAACTATATTTTACAGTCAAGGAAACCAATTCACACACAAGTTCAAGAATTTGTACAAGTTCACATCATCACTGGTGGCAGAACTGAGATTTGAACTTGGCTAGTTGGCTCCAGACTTCATGCTTCTTATCATGCTGTGGTATGATACGGTATAATATTGACACCCAAATTCCACAAAGACAACATAAATTAAAACTTTAGAAAATTCCACAAATGAATGCAATACAAAATGTTGATACAATAATTGTGAAAAAAAATCAACCCAGAAAATGAAATTTGTAACATATTAAAAGGATAATAAACTAAGAGAAGTATGATTCATAATCATAGCGCAAATAGGATTCACCATGAGGGAAATTATTAATTTAATTAAACATATTAATATAACAAGGGCACAATAATAATATTTTCCATAGGAGTTTAAATTCTTTCAATAACATTAATACTCAGTTTTTTATTGAAAAATATTTTTGCTAAAATACAAATAGAAATGTTTTATGCATAGATTGACTCAAGGATCCACATCATGTGAACGTGAAAAATCAGTTCATACAAATGCTATAATGAGATAAATTATTAATAATTAATACAATTGTCAACATTACATGATAGGAAGAAATAAGAGGCAAACTCTAAATAGCAGGAAATAAATTATTATTAATAGAACAAAGCATTTTATAACTACAGAACAAGAGAGTTACTTTATAAACCACTACAAAGTGATATTTCACTGAGATGTCTGAAAGCAAATTTTATATACAGAATTGATGGCTTTCCTATATATAATTCTACATATAGATTTAATAAAAATAGAAGATACAATTTATACTAATACCAGAATGATTTTTAATATCTATGAAGAAGTTAACAAGAAATGTGCAAAAGTTCTATTGAACAAAATGTTAGAATACTATTATGAGAGAGAAAAAGACTACTATCATTTGGAAGGTAATCCTAATCTTGCATAGAAACACTTAACATTGTATTAATATAGGCTTAGCATAGGTACCCTTTTAAATGGGACAGTAACTATTTTTTTCATTTTTCTCAATCATCCCATCATTTTAATATAAATATCCATTTTGTTCCTTTTTGAATAAACTAGAGCTGTCTATAACAGTGAATGAAAGGGGCAGTTGAGTTTTCCCAGGGCTAATCGCTGAGGAGAGCCAAAAGCAAATGCCCCTTATGTTCCACATTAAAAATGGTCCTTGCCAGTGCTGACTGCTATATGCACTCCCCTGTGAGGAAACAGGAGCCTGTTTCTGCAGAGGGAGCAGAACACCGCAGGTGGTCAAAGTGGCAGGTAAATACTATAGGGATTATCCCTGGCACTGGAGGGGTTGGGTTATCTCTGTCAAAATGGGAGTTTGGGGGCATTTCTGGCATTGGGATGGTAAAGTGGCATGTGTCTTACGCAGGACATTTAGAATGAGATTTATAAGGGTGCTAAATCTGTTTTTCATCTAAGATGCCAAAATTTCTTGCATGGGCCCTGACTGTATGAAATCCCGCCATACTGCCAGTTGTTACTATGCATCCCAGATCAGGCACAGAATAGTACTTACTTGTTGCTGATCAGGCTGCTCTGCTCCTGCTCCGATTGCTCCATCTCCTCTCCTCCACTTAGTTGCCAGTTTGGGCCATCCCGATGTTCTGTTTTTGTCTCAAAGAAATGTAGTCAGCCTGTATTAATGTAATTTCTCTCTAAATTAAGGCTAAGTATTTAAAACAATGCTAACAAGATATGTTATTTTTTTATATAAACTAGGTAAATTAATGAAACAAAACAGTATCCAAAGACAGAAGCAACAAGAGAGTATTGTGTAGTATTGAGATTATAGCATAAAAACAGGAATTGTTTAATAAATATTGTTAAGGTATTGGGATAGCCATTTAAAAGAAAAAATATTTTATTCACTCTTTGCACTGGAAACAACTTTTAGAAGATCGTTTATTTAAATACAAGAATGTAGCTCTAAAAGTATTAGATAAAACCAGTGATTTTTTTTGTAAGTTCCAAGTAAAGGTTTCATTGAAAGTGGAAAAGAAAATAAAAACCATAAAATAAACGATTGGCTGTTTCCTGGGGTCTTAGAAGTAAAGTCTGCAGCTGCGGCATAAATCAAGTAAGGTCAAGGACCGGGGTTCCCTACCTGGGGCTAGAGAAAACAACCATAAGAAATAAATAAAATTTCTTCCTCTCCTCCAGTCCCCTCCCTCCCTTCCTCCCTCCCTTCCCCCTTCCTCCCTCCCTCCCTCACTTCCTTCCTTCCTTCCTCCCTCCCTTTCTTCTTTCCTTCCCTCCTTTCTTCTTACCTCTTCAAAAAATGACAAAATAAAATATTGACAAATTCAACGACATGAAATGTTACAGGTACCTAAATAAATCAGTATATAGAGTATGGCAATGTTTGGGGGAAAACACATTTATAAATGATTATACTAGTGTATGTGTACAATATCTCTGCAACGGTGAAGAAAATAATAATTAATTCTGAAAATTATAAGTGATGTGGGAAAGGGAGTAAGAATTATTCTCTGAATATGCTTTTTTCAAAATCCTTTATATCATGTTCATATCAAATCTATTAAAAGTTGATTTTTCAACACCTTAATCTAGAGAAATGAGCAAAATAGTCAATCAAATTTTGAAAAATAAACTTGATGAGATTCTAACTACCTGATCTTCAAGCATTTCGCATAGCTGCAATTGCTAATATGTGTTGTGCTGGTGCAGGAAAAGGAAGAGTGTAATGAAATAGAACTATAGCTTGAGAATAGCAATGTCGTCAAATATACATATATTTATGTAAGTTTTGTACACATAAAATAGTTCGATGGCAATGAGTGATGAAAATTTGAAGAAAAAAAAGATTTTAAACTTGCTGTATGTAGAATCTTTAAAATAAACTTTTTTTTGCAAATGAGAAACTTTCTAAAGTGAAAACAATTTTAATGTAGAAAAAATTTTTAGATGGAAAACTTAAATTGGAGAAATATAGACAAGATAAAAATGGAAAACAATCTGTAATAGGCATTTATAACAGAAATGTAAAAGCATTGGCATTTAAAGTATTTTACATTTTCTATATGTCAACAAGAAACTGAGCCGTCCAACAGAAAAATGGACTCTGAAGATCAATACAAGTGCACACAAGTCTAATTACAAATGACCTTAAGCATAAAAATATTTAATCTTACTTTAATGAAAGAAACTAATTGTACTCCAACCTGTGATGGTAATTACACTTGTTTTTGTTCAGTATGTAACCTTACAACTTAGATATAAAGAAACAATCTCATAATCATTTTCGCTTAAGTACTAACATTTTTCATGGTAAATTAGCTAGATGACCAGTCTGCCTTGACATGAGCAAACCTTCTAAACCTAATCCTGTATAAAAGTTGAAAGCTGTTCCCATTATAACTAAATTACTTGCACCATTCTTGAAAAAGAGAAACAAATTATAGTACACTCACTTTGAAGCCCTCATTCAGTCATTCATTCATTTTTTCAGCAAGTATGTATTGTGATCCCACTGTTTGTCTTAGGCACTGTTCTAGGTATTGGGATGCCTCAGTGAGAAAACCAGACAAAGAACCACATCCTCTGAGTTCAGAGTCTTACAGAGGGAAGATAAATAGACATCCTGAATAATAAAATATAGTATGTTTGAGGGTGATAATCATTATGGAGACAGAAAAAAAATGATAGAAGGTAAAGAAAGTGAAGGTGGTAGTGAAGAGCAGAATTTGAAGTTTATTGATTCAACTGCATTGTTGCATTAACTTCCACTGAGCTAAGTGAATCGATTGTTTGCTACTTTCATCCAATTTAAGATAAAAATGGTTTGGAGATAGGCAATTATAAATGGACATTCTTGGTAAATGTTCTCCATTTTGCAATAGTCACCATACAACAATTACTTAATTACATGAATCGGTTTCTATTTTATGCACATGTAATCTGCATTTTTCAGGTCCTCCTAGCTTTTGGGTCACAGGAACATGGCTGTTTATTGTCTTTTGTTGCACACATCTGGCCACCTGAAATTTTCCTTCCCTCTTTTACCTCTTTGCTTCCTCTTGTCCTCCCTTTTTTCTTTTCTCCTATCATTCTTTTATTAATTAAAATGTTTAATTACATTTTCAATAAAAGTCATATGAATTTTATTTTTTCATAGCACATGCATATCCAAATTATAAATTTTATATATTTAAAAATAAAAATTATTTTACATTTTAATATATTGCTTCTCTAATCAACTAGGTTTCCTTTTTCTGCCTTTTATGGCAGTGTTATGAATTAAACTTTTTCTTTGGTCTTGTACTGATTTTTAATAAGACATTAAATCCAATAAAATAAAACTATTCAGCAAATACATAATATGACATTTTATAAATAATATAATTCCTATTTTCCAGGGGAAAAAAGTCCACCACCCACAAAGCTATATAATTTTGTAGGTCTTAATTTATATACACAACAACTGCTGAGACAGCTAACATCAATAATCAAGTATTAAGACATTCTTTAGAAAGTAAAGTTGCTGACAGCATTTTAAAATTATTTTTATAATCAATTGCTTTCATCCTGGATATTTAAAATCCTTAATAAATCAAGGATTAAAGATCAACAAAACCACTATGAAATCCTTATGATACAAACTTTTACCTTCATGTTAGGAAATAAAAAATATGACAGATGAAATATAGGAATCAGCCATTATGGGATTGAAATGTATATTATGACATTAAAGAAACAATATAATATGTTTTAATCATTGATCATGGAAGAATACACAAGTTCTCTTTCTTCTTATGAGAAAACAGAAGAGAGCACAGTTCAAAGATTTCTATACCAAATATTTAAACATCCAGCATTTGGAATTAGTAAATTCTAATACTTACTTCCAACTCCTTTTTAATAAAAGAAATAATACATTGTAGTCAATAGAGCTAAACTTATACAGTATTTCTTGTGTACTTTCCATATATTAACTAATAATTCCCTGTATTAGTTACTATCTTAACTCATTTGTTAATTTGTTTGCTAATCCTCATGCCCATACTATGAATTAGCATTTACTATTCTTCCCATTAACAACTGAAGAAGCTAAATGGTCAAGAAATTAAGTAACTTGCCTAAAGTTACATAGATTGTAACAGGGGCCTAATAAACTCAGGCTAACTGGCACTGAAGTCCATGCTTTTCAGCACAAAGCTAAGTACCTGTTCCATCCTTGTTCTTTTCAGAAGCTAAGATAAATGTGTGTATCCATGAAAAATACATAATTCTGACATGTGTGTATGTGTTTATGTGTGTAGAGAATCTCAGACTTTACACATCTGTTTTTCACTCTGGCAAAATTTTCTTTCATAGTTTATCTCCTTGAAGCAGTAAATAAAATTATTGTAGAGTCTGTCTGGGATCTGTAGAATCTAGCTGGATCCTGGGTGGGTCTGTTTCTATAAACTGTTGTTTCAAAAACATACTTATATTGCCTTGTTTCCTTTTGTCTCTCTTTATATATTTGTGTACCCATCATGTATTTGCTTGAAATATATAGCAAATTATTTTCAAAATAATTCGAGATCTGGGAACATTTACTTTTTTCTCCAATTTGATTTGCATTTGCCTCTCTCAGAAGCCTGAGGAACAATATTAGAATTCTGGAATTTCCTTCATCTAATTGTCAGGGATTGCAGTCTTGATAAGGGTCTATTTCAGACTTAGCATTAACTCTAAAGCTTTAGCTCTTCAGTTTCAAGTAGAGAAAGGGAGACTATCCATCCTCTACCCAACACCAGATCATAGGAGACCTTGGACTCCAATCTGTGTCACCAAATCCCTTGTGATAATCAAAAGATCTGTTCAGTCTTTCAACCTTCTGCCTGGAACTGCAAATGAGCCCAAAGGAAAAAGAGCTTCAGATGCTAGACTTTTCGGTCACTACTTGGCTAGTTCTCCTGAATCATGACACATTGGTCTTGACTCTGATTGGTTTTTCCATCACCTTCAGCAGATAATGATTTTTCCCCTCAGTTTTTCAGGTTGATAAGAGTGGAACGGTTGACCCAAATTACCTTGACCTCTCATTATAAGAAACAGAAATTCTGCCATTCAGTTTTAAGTACTTTTTAATTTCCAATCTTGTTTCTTCTCTAATCCATAAATTATTTAAAATTAAATCATTTTTAGTATTTAGTCTCTTTATGTGGTTAATTTTTATCCATTGCTCTTTTACTGTGAGAATATTTGTATAACATACATTTTTAAGAGTCTCACTGAGAAGTCCTATTGTGGCTGATTCTTTGTAAACTTTTCCATGTTCGAAAAGAATGTCTCGTCTTTATGGAATAGTGTGTATACCTTTTAAATTAAATGTATTAATCTTGCTGTTCAAATCTTATTAAGTTTTGTTTTAACTGTAAAATTTTGGAGACATTTTAGACTCTCCACATTTGATTATATATTTTTCAATTTCTCCTGATAATTCTGTCACCTTGTTTTATATATTTCAAGTTTTAGGTAGATATGAATTAAAGAATATTATAGCTCTTGGTACATTATTATGGGTATCTTTTTGTAAGGTTTCTCTATATCACAATTAAAACTTTTTACCTTAAACTGTATTCTGATTAATATTTTATGAGACAGTGATATTTTATTTATAATCTGGTATCAAGGCATCTTTCATTTGGCTTTATATATATCTTTTATAAATAACTCTCAATGTAGATTTCATGTTTAATCTAGTTTGGAAATCTGTTTATAATTATTGTAATTTATGATATATTTTGACTTAACACTATACCTTCATTTTTTTAAATATAACATTATTTTTCTTTCTATCTTTTCATATTCCTTTTTGGCTTCTTTTCATTAGTAGAGTTTTCTCTGACATATTTTTATTTACTCTGCTATTTTAAAAGTGATACATAGTATTTGGCCATAACACATAAATAGTTAATTATTAGAAGTTAACTATGTTTTTTCCATTCACTTTTTATAATTTTATAACATGGTTTCTTCTTAGTCAATATCTGTTTCTTACTTGAAAAAACAAGGACCTTAGCACAATGTATCTTCTAAATTCTCCTTCCAATATCCTCAGTTTATTAACTCCTATTTAAATTCCACATCACTTTCTAAATGTTGCCCCAGGTTAATTTTAATCACTACCCAATATTTATTTCTATTTACTAACACATATCTTTCTTGATCATCATTGCTGCCTGTGTGGCATTATTTCCTCAGGGGATCTTTTTTCATCATGAAGTATATTCATTAGCAATTTTCTCAGTGATGATTTAGAGTTAGTAAACTCTTAGTCTTTTGCAGAAAATTGTGTCTTATATTCTTTAACATTTTTCTGGAGAGGATAACCATAGGTTGTAAGCCTTAATTGAATTTACCAAAATTATAGGATAGAGGAAAATTACCACCAGACCTTGGAAAGTTCTTAAAATTTAATTATATAAAAAGAAGTTCACTTGTTAGAAAGTGTTGATATCCATTGTGGTTGAATGTCTTATTTTGTTCTTCTAATTAAATAGAGTAGAATTATGGTAACTTTGATTCAATTATTTCAAATATTTTATTCTATTGTATAATAATCTAGGTTTATTGGAAATCTGTTGCTATTCTTGTTGACATTTACAACAATATTTTTTTTCTTGGTAAATTTTAAGAACTTTTAATTCTTTATGTTTTGCATTGTCATTTGTTTATGTGTGGACTTGCTCTTTTACTCATCTTTCTAGAGACTAGGTATACATTTTCCATTTGAGGATTCATATGCTTTTTCAGTTCTCAATGTTCTTATCCATTATTACTTGAATATTTTCTTTAACATTTTCTTTACTTCTAGAATTCATATTAGACTTTACTTTGGAAGCTTTCATGCCTTATATTGCTCTACTTCCCTGTGCTATATTCCAGATGATCATTTCTCCTTTCTAGTTCTCTCTTTGTTGCACTAAGCTATTGTTTAATCTATCAAGAAGTTTTGTTTTTGCTTTTTATTCCAAGACTGTATTTAAGATTTTATTTGTCTGTTTTCATTTTGCTGTTCTTTTTATCTTTTTAAATGACTCTTTTTTTTTTTCCTCTTTCAAGCTACTTATTTTGAAAGACCTGTTAGATCACACTTCCTTTAGTTAGGTATTAGGTTTGCAGACTCTTTGGACACCTATGAAACTCTTCATGCATTTTTTTAACTGTTGTCTATGAGGTCATTTGGGAGACCATTGCATATCATTGGCTATGGAGAACTCTCTGTAAGTCATTGTGAAATATTTCACTGAGGGCCTTTGGTTCTGATTCTTTCTCTCTTTTGTTTTATATGAATTTCTTAGTTTGGGATTCCCATACCTATGGGTTATATGATTACAAGACCCAGTATACTTGCTTGGTCTGTTTTACAACTCTGATTTCTTTCTTTCTTTCTTTGGTTTTAAAATTATTTCTATTGTTTCTATTTCATCACAATATTATTTTCAGGATATTTAATTATTCCTCAATCTATATGCACATCTCACCACATTTACCACCAGAGTTCTAGTGCCTGTCACCTCCACCATATTTACTGTTTCCTTCCCTCGTTTCCTCTTCTCCCCCATTCTCTGACAACCACAATTTTAAACTCTTATTTCTTGAAGTTGATTTAATTTCTATTCAGAGACAGGTGAGTCTTTTTTATCTACTAACATCTTGGCTGATGGGATTTTCTGATCCCTGCCATAGAAGAGGGCTTTTCTAGGGTCCTAAACATCTTTCATGGGATCATAACATCCTGGGTCCTAAAACATATATGTGTTACAATCTCTACCCATGTGGTTTCTTCCCATTAGAGTCTCAACTTCTGCTCTATGACTCGGGGATCACACACTATTTAATACCTGTTAATAGCCATTTCTTTCTTCTGAGTTCAGTCACACAGTAATTTCTGACACTAAAATCATTTTTCAATTTAAAATGTAAGCATAAAAATGAAAATATTTTGATGATATCAGACACCATAGAAATAGAGCTTAAAAATGTATGTTTTGAACCGCAACGATGACACCATATTCTGTTACCATGTTAAATGAGAAAAAAACAAGTGTACAATGTATAGTTTGCTGTGGCAAATTTATATTAGTATTAAATGAATATTTTCATTGAAGTGATATTGTTGAAGATCAATCTGCTTCATTTTGTGTTTCGGAGATACCAAAGTCCTTCAAAATTGAAATGATAGTTGAATAGAAATCTGTAATCTGTGCTTTAGAAAAGGTGTACTTGGATCTTATGACAGGTGATAAAAGGTAAATATCCAAGATACATATGCTGAAAAGGTACAATTCAAAAGGAAGGAAAGTATAGAAATTAACCACTGAAGGAAAACATATTTTGTATCCATTAATATATCAGAATGTTTTCAGATATATCCTGAAGAGGAACTTTTTTCCTTTATCTGTTGTGCTGAGAGATCACATTTTTGTGATCACATTAACAAGAATTAGCATGAAATTTTACATGGGTGACACATAGGAAAAGCCATGACACATCGTTTTAGAGGCAATAAGATTTGTGTTTCCTGTTTTATTCATGCTGCTCAACAAGCTAGAACAAATGTACTCACGTAATTTTGAAGCTGAATATTATTCTGTGGCTACCTTATACTTCAATATCTCTACTCATGTGTTTTGAACAAAAGGTTTAAAAAAAATCTGTTTTTGAAAATCTCTGTTGCTGAACATTTCAGATTTTTCTCATATTTTAAAAACATTCCTATGAATAGTGAAAGTGATGTATGGGAGTCAGTGGTTTATGTCATCTAAAGTTTAAAATCAGCACTAATTTATAAGCTTATAAACTAATATTTTGATAAATTTACCTGTGCAGAACTCTTGGTTACAAGTAGAACAATTTCAGCATAATATCCAAATCCTCCCAATCTAAAAGGACCAAAAAAAGTGACATTTTCTTTCTGTAATCCATTGGATATACAGCTGTTGTTTTGTTTTGTTTTTTTCAATATCTGAGCTTATATTTTAGAAAGAATAATTGGGCCTATGTGGAAAAGTGAGACTGTTCATATAAAAACTTCAAGGAGTAGAAATTCAGAACTTGCAACTCTAGTATTTAAGTAAATTTGATAACTGAGGAAGATGGCCAGTGTTCAAACTAGCAATTAAATAAATCTATTGATTAATTTATTTTAAAAGATTCAGGAACATGGAGCACGCTACTGAAGTAGAGGTTAAGTCTGCCACTTCTGGTGGATGGCAGGCCACATACGCCCCAAAGCCCAGGTGTGTCCCCCAGGGCCAGAAGGCATAAGCAAGATGTACAACTAGAATGAAAAAAGAAATTAAAATGAAAAAAAAAAGAAATTTAAAAGTCCAGGAACAGAATTAAAATTTCAAACATGATTTTTGAATCAGGACCTCAAAGAGAAAAAAAATACCATCTAGTGTCAGACTTGCTTCTGTGCTTCTCACTGCTTTACTGTGTTGCAGTTTCATTCTCCGGCATGTATTGTCCTGTGGCAGCATTGATGATCTTTCAGAACATTGATGATCTTTCAGAAAATCTAAGATTTTATTCTAAGTAAGAAAGACATCTAACAGAGAAATTTTCTCTCCAGAGAGTTCCCATAAAAATCCCAGAACTGCTTTGCATTCATTGGGGTCACTGCCTCTTAGTTAATGGGTAGAATTGGGGTGGGTGGAATGCTTTGATTGCCTTCTCTAGAGGTAGAGTTAAGACAAGGGCAGGTGCAATGAAGGTAAAGGAGGTTGATACTCTGCAGCAAAACGGGTGCTTTTTTCAGATGGGGCATAAATGCTGGCAAAGCAAACAAGCAACTCATGTTTACTGCGTGCTCTGTATTTCCCTAGTCATACGAACACAAACCATTGAGCAATTAAATCTGTTTTGATCAGTTTTGAGAAGCATGTGAAGGTGTTCTCACTCACAGGGAGCTTTCCAGTTCCTCCGGCATATAGACCACTGTTTTCCCAAAGCACTATTTTGCTGACCTGTGTGGCTAGCCCACATGGACAGGTCTGAATCCTGATAATAACATATATGAGGCTTAAGCTGAGGTCCCCAACGTAGAGCAAGTTTGGCTGTCTTCTTACAGAGTTCCTTTTGCTTAATGATTTCTTGTTTCTAGTATTGTGTAGTATTGTGTTAATTCTTAAGTTCTTGCTACTGGAAATTCTAGCTGCTTCCATGCTGCAAACTTTATTGCTTAATTTAGACTGGTGATGAAAACCAATTTGTTTCTTCTGTGCCATTTGAAAACTTTTGAATAAAAGGAACAATTCCTCAGAAGGTAAGAGAGAGAGAGAGAGAGAGAGAGAGAGAGAGAGAGAGAGAGAGAGAGAGAGAGAGAGAGAGAGGAATAAGTAAGCCAGGATAAAAGAAGGAAGAATGGAAACTCCTCATATTCATACCATAAATGGATAATATTTAGAAGGAGATCATCTTTGATTGTTAATTTAGAAAGAAATATATAGTCATGAGGTTTTCTATCCATTTATAGCCTGACAAAGGAAAGAACCAACACTATGGTATGTTTTTAAGAATTTGACTCTAAAAGAAGTTGAAACCTTGGAATTATGTCCCTGACACTCTGTTAAAATTTAAGTGGAGAAATGAAGGTTATCATAAACTTCATTCCCCAAGATCTTGAGTACCCAGTGTAATCAGAATATTTCACATGCTTAATAATTATAATTAAAATTTAGATTGAGATGCAAATGTTGTTATATATAGTTTTGCTTTAATGCTTCTTTTGAAAATATAAATTTATTCCACCATGAAATAACTTGACTATAATAGGAATCTTGTGTTTGCTTCTGCATGATTTCATTTAAGAGAACCTCTAGGTAAAGGCACAAAATTATTGTGCTTAGCTTCACAGATTACACAAATGCACACATCTGTCCACATCTCAGACATGTACCTTAGTTCACATTAGTTTTATAAGCAACAGTTAACCACATCTGTAGTTACCACTTGCTGTTGTGTTTCTTTTCTTTCTTTTTTATTTTTTAAAGGAAAGGTGCAGGCAGGAATGAAGGCATATAGAGACAGGAGGGAGAAACACTTATTTATTTTATTTAGTTATTCATCTTGGTTGTTTTCCCTGGCCCCTGGTCTCATACCCTTGGAATGTGTGTGAACTACGATCAGTAGTCTTACCTACTAGGCCACCAGGGGACCAGGGCATGCCTCTGTCCAGTTTCTATAACCTTATCCTCCATCATTTGACAATAACCCACAGACTACAATCTGACTTCCATAAACAAACCTCAGCTGATTTTTCCAAGATAGAGTACCATATATAATGAACTATTTCTGTATTTCTTAGCCAATTAAATCACATACAGTTGTGTTATTGTTTTTATTAGGCTTCTTTTTTTTCAATGCTGACTGACAAAGTTTTTCAGCTATATCCCTAACTCCAGTTTTCCCATAAATCCTCTGTGAGTTTTATTGCTTAATTTTGCAGTGTGGTTATTTTTAGGAAGGCTTATGTCATCTTCTAACAAAACTGACTGCATGGAGTACCAGAAGAGCTTCAATAGGAGCTGTGAATATTTAATAATTCTAAGCAATATTTATTGAATGAGTACTGTGCTCTAGTATTTTATATGCATTAGCTGTCTAATTTAGCTTAATCCTAAAATGAACCTATGGATTAGGTGTAATTGTTATCCTCATTTTATAATGCAGGCTACTGAGATTTAGAAGGGTTAACTAATTTATTTTCCATCACAGAGCTAATAAAAAGTTGGGATGCAAAACCCAGGTCTGTGAGATAGCAGCTGATGCTTCAAACAATATTGAGCAGGCATCCACCTTGGGCACAGCACTGTGTGAGTGAAAGCAGGTCTTGGAAATGGACAGGCTTGGGGTCAAATCTACCCTCTACTCTTCCTTGCTGGGTCTCATTGAACCAGTTACTTAAACTTTCTATTTCTAATCTGCGAAACAAAAGAAGACCATAATAATATAGTTACCATTCATTGAACACTTACTATTATCCTCCAAACACTCTAGGAAATAAATATTATCCCCTTGATACAAATGACAAAACTCAGAAAAGTTAAGAAAGGAAGAACAGCTAGTAAAATGTGGAACTGGGACTTAAATCTCTGTCGGCTAAATTTCAAAAACTCATCCTGTTAACCATTATTCAACACATCCCCAAAACACCTTCCTCCTGACTGCCCCTGAGGATTGAAAAAGATGCTGTATATAAATCACTTAGCCCTGTGCCCAGTCTGTGGTACGAACTTAATGAAATCCATTATTTTTATTATTACCACCACTGAAACTTTGCCCAAATCATAAATCACTATAATACAAGCTAGAATGTAAGTACCATTTGAGAAGTTAAATAATATGCCTGGGGAGAGAAGGAGAGAAGACCTTTGTAAATAATATACAATTCATCAAGGAGAAGGCAGCACGTGAAAAAAAAAAAAAATGTCGGCTCTTAGCTGATAGAGATGAAGAAGGGTAATATATGTGGAAGGAACCGCAGAGACCCTACCATACAGATAGGAGTTGTGTGGTCGGTTCAGGGAGCAGCAGGCGAAAGTGTTAGCCTTTTTTCCCCCCAGACTTGTTGGCAGAGGCTACAGAGAAACCTTTAAGCTCTGAGGGGAAGGACCCTTCTTCCTAAATTTTCCCCTTTCAGCTCCTGATCACTATCAGTCACTCTAGTCAACGACATGAATTTTAACTTGTGTGGGGGACTGTAAGTTAGGCTTGCTCTTCTGTATCTAGGTGTTCTGTTCACATTATAATGAATTAAGTGAGCATAGAAGATCCATCTACTGCCTAGAAACAAACCAACACTGTAGTAAATATTGCTTTGAAATTGAACCTTTGTGCCCTAGCGCCCAACCCTAAATTCTAATTACATGGACTTTCCCAACTGGTGAGTTGGTGCTGCTGCTGATCTTAGAGAATTCTCGGTAGGTAGATGGGAAAGGAGACCACCTGAGCTTCCAGAGAGAGGATTTCACACCCCAGGGAGAGGAGTCTGTGCTAATCAAGGTGGGCAGTGGGGTGTCAGGAGTGTTTGAGCAGAGTAGCATAGGCAGGTGACAAACAGGGTTGAGCACTCAGAAAACAAATCTGGCAAGGATTGTAACAGAGAGTGACTGAAGACATGGGCAGGGCCATGTCTGACTCATTAGATGCTACTCCTGCCAGCTTCCGAATGAGTGTGGCTTCTCCTAAGAGCACCTTCCAGGGCAACCTTTCCATTTGAGATTCTTACATAGCTTGAGCAGTTTGCAGTACGACAAGGCCCTCTAGAGGCATCTGAATGACTAGATGCAGAGGAATTTAGATGAGGCAGGATTTTAAAAATTTAACACAAAGAACAAAGCCTACAGACTTAAAGGCCCGTAGGAAACCTGGTGCCAGAAGCAGCCTGGGTGCAAAGGGCATACTCCCCTCCAGTGCTGGCTAAGAAAAATCTAGGGTCAGCACTCTTTATCTTCTATTTTTCAGGAATCTAGAAAAACTAGCTTTTTAAAAAATTTATACATCATCTTGATTTATAAACATGGGCTTGATTCAAAACAAAACAGTAAAACCCAAAGCCAGCTCTGCCTTATAAACTGGATAATTTTCAATATACAGTTTCTGATCAGGAAGGTCATGTGGAGGTCATCTTTAGAGTGTAACTTCTCCACCTAACAGACAGGAATATCACGTCCAAAGGACTCCAGCAAAGTTGACACACCGCTGCACTAGATCCCAGGTCATTTAAGATTCCACCCCTTTACAGATATTTTAGTAAGTCTTTCAACTTTGGACCCAAGCTGGTCCACCACCATTTACTGTTTCTCTTTAAGCTGCATGTAGTGTGGAACTAGGAGTAGGCTTGAGGGTGAAGTGTGGGAAAGAAGTTGATGAGATTTTACTATAAATGTGAAAGTCACTCACTCCTTATCCTGTCACCAAACCGAGCCAGGCATGTCTCAGTTAGGGTAACATCAGTGCCTGACAATCAGTGTACACAGGTTTAAGTTGAGTGTTTGCGTTCCCAAGGGGCCCTCATCCCCTGAGTCCTATGCATAGACTGGGACTCATTTACAGTCTACAGTCTTCTTCCAGACTATATATTCCACTCTCAGCAGTTACCTGAGGCCTGTTCTAGCCCCACCCTAAGGAAGGCATGCATATATTAATAATCTGCGGACAGCAGGGAGTTTTTGTAGTTGGTCTGTAACAAAGGTTATTATTTTAAGAAGTGGACTCTAAGTTCATGAAGAAACCAACCCCCTATTGGATGTTATTAAAGGACTAGGTGGGCACATCCTGGTGGAGTAGTGGTTGGGCACACTCCACATACATCCCAAGGCCCTGGGTTCACATCCTGGGGTCGGAAAGGACAGTCAAGATGAGCAACTAAGTAAAATAAAGTGCTTCTTCCTTCTCTCTCAAAGGGAAAAAAAGGACCATGTGGGGTCCTTCTGGATAATAATAAATAAATTGAAGTACATAATTATATAATATTGCTTTATTTTTCAGATACACCTGTAAAAATACTTAGGAGTAAAAACTGGCATACCCTGATGGCTTAGCTATTAAGTCTGCAGTCTGACCAGCACAGTCCACATGTATCCCAAGGACCTGGGCTGAAGAGAACAACCAAGATGAACAACTAAATAAATAAAATGCCTTTTGCTCCTCTCTTCCTGCCTTCTTGCCTCTGCTCATCTTCATTCCTGCCTGCACCTTTCCTAAAAAACCAAAAAAGTTGTCTATAACAATTTCAAATGATTCAGCAAAAATATACATGTAGAAGGTGATATGGCAAATATGTCAACAATTGTTGAGTCTGATTGGTGTTCGTTGTACTATTTGACAAGTTTTCTATAGGATGGAAGGGAGGGAAGAAAGAAGGAAGGAAGGGAGAGAGAAGTGGTCAGCACTAATATTTTCCATAAAATATTGGGAAGCATTTCATATAACTCTTCAATGAGGGACTTTCACATCATGTCTATTCAGTTCAGATCTGGGATCTGGTACTTGTGTTATCTTGAAAAAGTTAATTACCTTCTCAGTCTCAATTACGCACAAGGTTGGATTAAAATAATACCAATAAGGTTTTCGAACATTATAAATGATAGCTGTAGTATACTATTTTTTAGAAGGGACTTAATATTGAATCAGTATTTTTGTTCAGTTTTTAAAAGCTGATATTCTTTCCAGAAAGATGTGAGGCCTGATTAGCATCCATTTAAAGTCAAAAGCATTGGCAGTTTTATTCCTACTTGTCCATGGTCTTAACTAAATTTTTATCTAAGGACATGCTCTAATAGTGTCTAAGAGACATAAAAATTACAAAGAAAGGCCACAGCTGTATAGATAAGACATGACTAAATAATTCATTTCTCCTTGTTACCATATAATTACATTCCTAATCTTTATGTGGTGATTTGATGGGAGCTGTGGGTATTGTTCAAACTCTAGAACATCTGTCATGTTTAGTTATAGCAAAGAAATGAAATATAATGATGGGACACACTTATTCATATTCTCAAGGGGCCTAGCTTTTGAATTCTTAGAATATTATTCGCTTAAGCTTTTGTACATTGATTGATTGAATAATTATTAGCAATTTGGAGCTGAATTTGAAAGGTATGCTTCTGAATGGACCAACTAGGGCTGAACCAAAGACCTGGGCAGAAATGTGGACTCGACCAGATTAGCAGAGCCAGCCTTTGACAAATTAAATTTCAACACTTCCAGTTCATCTTGGCAGATGTTAGTTTCCTGATGTCATGCAGCCATGATGTAAGCCAGAAGGAGTGGTGTTTTGCAATAGAGAATTCTGGTCTCCCTTCCCATGAGTGTGGGTTGCAAGATATCAATATTTATATAACACCACAAAGAATGTATTGCATTTTGTATTTCAGAGAAGTTAGATGGCTTACTCATGGTCTTCTGTAGGGAATTGTCCTTAAGTTCAACATCAAAAGTTGAACTTACTGATGTTTACTTTATTTTTTTAAGATGTGTTTTCAATTACATATAATAAATAGAAATTTGACATCACAAAAATAGGCATTTTAAAATGAAAGGATCAGCTATCTATTGTGACAAGGAGACATTAACACACTGAACTTTGCTGTAATTTCATATACTTCAATAATTATCAAAACAATTAAAGAACTAATCTAAGGAAAGAAGATACAATAATAAGCTATTGCAATTCCCTTTTTATAAATGGACTCAGGTATGGCTGAAGTTATCCATCCTCATCATGCTCCGAAATGCTAAAAATGAAGAATTACTTAGGAAAACTGATGACCTTAGATTTGTTATAAAAAAAAAATTAAAGGACAGACGTGCCTTGGTGGAGCAGTGGTTAGGTCAGTTATCTCAGAGGGGCATAGGCCACATACCCCTGGGTTTGAGTCCTGGGTGGAGGCCTGGTGGGGCAGGGACAGCCGGTGTGAACAACTAAATACAAAAAAAGAAAATAGGTTGCTTCTTTCTCCTTTTGCTTCCTGCCTGCATACTTGCCTTCATTCCTGCTTGAACCTTTCCTTTAAAAATAAATAAAAAATAAATAAAAGAAAATGGAAGAATAGACACAGGAAAGAGACGAAAGAGGCAATGAAAATTATGAATGAACTCCTTGGCCAGTTTGATTTAGTCAAGGATGCCATAGGTATGTTCTCAGTTCTTTCCTAAATGAGCCATAGATTGCTGAAAACAGTTCTGATGAAAAAAATTCACCGGTCACCCTTTTTTAGGGCCTTATCATATGTAGGAGAAAATCAAAAAAGAAAAACAACATATAACAACTTGTATTTATGCATTTCTCTACTTGAGCTCTGCATAATATGTACATAATTTTGTCAGATGTGCCTCTAGCCCCATCGGAATGTCAAGATTCCTTCCTGAAAAATTAACCCTAGGAGTTAAGGGATCACAAGATTACTTTGTATGACGGACCAGAAACAGATGGCTGTTTATGACTCACACTCTGCATTTCTGTAGTGTCACTGGGTGGGTTTTATATAGTAATGCATACTGTGTAACAGGTGGAAAAAATTGGAATCTCTATTAGCTTTCATTTTTTATTTAATTTTTGGTCCGGCAATCTGGGAATTTTTTCATTCTCTGTCTGATGTTCTAATTTCAATTATAGTGTGTCTACAATTTAGAAGTGTTTATAGAAAGCTAATATTTATAACTTTTTTAGTTTATCACCTTTCCAGACTCTGGCATTAATTCTCTTTCCTATCATCAGGAGGCAGTTCTTAATTAAGCTTTATTGTTTCTTCCTGGACTCTCCCCAGGTTTTAACATCTTTTTGAAGTGCTCAGGAAGAGCATTGCTTTCTAGGTGCGGTCGCTGGAGTCACTGGGAGGAGCCTTCACCTCCCCACTCCTTGGAATGATGTAACCTTTGCAAACTGTGTGAGGACACACAGAAGGTGCTGACAGGAGATTCATAGGTAGAAATGCTGTCTCAAGAGAAATAAAGCAAGTGAAATGCCTCCTACTCAAAGGAAAGCAGAATTCAAAGTTTTGTTTAAGACTAAAAAGTCCTGACTTAATTTAAACAAAAGCCTCATTGCTAGACTACCAACGGAAAAACATTCACATTTCATCTCATTTTAACTAATCTCATGATTAAAATTGCCTCTCTATATCACAGTGAGAAAAGTCCATAGTTTTAGATTGAATATAAAAGAAAAGACACTAGATGTATTAGGTAAATATTATTATTTAATTTCATTTTTACCTTGACATTTTTTCATTATTATTTTACAAACCAAACTCTAAAATATATACCTAACTTGATAGTCACTGGTGCGTTTGGGATTAGGGTTGGGGACAGAGGTGGGACTGAGGATAATCCCACTTACAGTGCAGACATGGAAAAATTCTTCTCTTCTACCATCATGGAATTTTAGACCTAGAAGTGACTTGGAAAAAGTGAAACATAAACCTAAAGAAATTAAAGGACCTGGACAAGACTATTTCAATTACAGGAGAGAAACATGATTAAAGAGAGACACTAATTCTCCAATAGTTATTTCTTTCTATCATCGCTACATTTTTTTTTCTTTATGTACAAATCTGCTATCAAGTATTCAGAAATGGTAAAGAAAGTTTCCATATGCTGATGGCAGGTGAAAAATATTGCTATGTTCAATCCTTTAATTCATTTCAGAGTCAATTATAACATCTGATTTATTAATAGAATTCTAGGATTTGGGCCCAAATGGATAGCCTCCATGTAATTCTACTAGTGATGGGAGGAAATGATGTGCATATGCAATAGGGGATCATTGAGTTCAACTCAAACTTTTGTAATCCATACAGAAACAGGAATGTTTTACCTACTCCGGGCCTGATATCCAGACAGATATATTTCAATCATCAGAAACACTTTAGCTTATTCCATATTTCACAGAAAAGGGCTGCAACAGTGTTGGCACAAGCTGGGCATGATTTATGCTCACCTTGCACATTCCACTTTCTTTTCTCTGACTTAGACTTCAAGCATATGTTTGGCTCACAGGAAGTGCCATAACACTGATCTCATCCTTGTAGTCAACATCACATTCTTTAAGACCAGCAAAACAGCATGTCTGGGATTTGGTCCAGAGTGATCTGAAATTCTTGTTGCAAGCACATGAAGAACCCAAGCTTGACATTGCTTTGATGTGCTGCAAAGTTGATAATTATTCCCATGAAAATTCACATCTGACATGATCAGAAGCCTGGAACATAGTCTCTCTGCAATGAGAACAACCACACAGCAACAGCAGTGACCCAGAGGAGGACTATGAACTTGACTTCTGTCACTGTAGCTTGTTCACTTGGCTCCCACACACCCTAACAATGGCAAAGTCTAAAGACCAGCGTTGAATTTTATTCTCTCATTTCATCATGTTCTCAACTTCAATTATTTTCAAGTAAAAGTCATCTTGGGTAGTTTTGTTGATTCATTTGAAGATTTTGCAACTTGGGGTCCATAGATTTTTATAAATGTCTCATGAAAATTCCTTACAATGTCCTCACAGTGAGTACCCTTCCTCCAGAACAGATGTTGTAAGGTGATTTCAGTTTTAGACACCTAAAACAAAGCATTGGTTTCCATGTGAGCTTGACTGCTATATGTATAGCTTACTGAGAGTTATATAAATGCGCTGGTTTAGGGGTTGCTCTTGGTGCCTAACCCATATTCCCATTCTCCACTGGTAGATCCCAATCCCCAGCAACAACGGGTGCTAACAGAAACATTCTGTTTTCAGAGGATCACATTGCAAGCAGCAGAATACTCTGAAGAGTCCTGGGAGATTCCACCTCTGCTCCCTACCCTGCCAGGAGTATCCTGCCACCCATGCAAAAAACCGAGATTCTCCACCTTCTTCATGTAAGTCTGTGATGCCATTCATGTTCTAGATTGTCCTGTGGAATCAGGTTGAGGCTAGACTTCAGGTAAAACCACTTCTTTGCTTACTTTCTTCTTCTCTAGCTTTCCTTACTTCATTGTAGGTTTCACCTTAGAGCTCTTCCTTGACCAAACACTTGCACAAGAATTCCCATCTAAGTTTCTGTTTCTAGGATGATTGACTCATTAACATAAGCTATTAATTGTTTCTTTGCTTGGTCTCTTAAACAATTGATATAACAGATTTTATATCAGTTGGTCCACAATTTATATAACATTTTATTCTAAGATGAATTATTATGCAAACACTTTTTAAAAACTGGGTCCAGTCAATTCTAGTTATTTAAAAAATGACAACTTAGTTAATAGATTATAGCAAGGGACAGGCATTTATATTTGTTTCTTTAGTATGTCTTACATTTCTTAACCCTAGTTACATGGATTTAAGGAAAAATTACTAGTATGAATAAGCCAGAAATACATTTCAATATATATAAGTAATTTATACTTAATGCAAGAAGCTTGTCTTCCTAGGATTTGCACAGTAGAAAGCATCTTCATAATAACCCCCAGTTGATAGCTGGGGAGAAAATGTTCCTTGATTATTCAACATTTTCATTCATTTAATACTCACCTGTTGATCTTTCCATTCAGCAATTACTTACTACTTAGTGTATGCTAGGCATGCTATTTAATACTAAATCTCTTACTGCAAATGAGACACCCTTAATCTCTACCCTTTTGGGCCTACCATCCCTCTCATTTGTAAGTTTGATGTAGGTAGACAGAAGTGAGGATGAAGAGAAATTGTAAATTGTAACTATCTTATTGCTATTACAAATAAATTTTCACCACTTCCGCAATTTCTAGTCTCCAGGATTTTTGAGATAAGCCATCAAAACCAAAATGTGAGACCTTACCAGGTTGACAACCATATTTCCACTAAAAAGTATACTAAAAAAATTAAACATGTTGATTTTTGGCACATTATAGGGACTCAATAGCTATGTGTTAAGTGAATGAATTCCCAGTGACCTTATGGTTTGTCTTTTTCATACCTCTTTCTTATGTAGCAGTAAAAAGTAGCAAGGAAACCACTTAATAATAATCCAACACCAACACCAATTGCAATGTATTTTTCATAAGAATCCACAGCATATGAAGTTAAGGTCAAGTGCTCACACCTTTCTCCTGTATAACCAGTAAAACACCTTTGAAAAAAAAAAGAATGTATAATTTAAAAACTCATGATGATAAAAATAAAGATATGAGCCATTTCAAAGAACAAAAAGATAAGTAATTTAAATTAAATGTGAATACCAAATAAAAGCCAGTCTATTCAAGATATAGACATATGTGTTTTACAATCATTTCATTAAGGTCCCACATTGATACAAATTCCATCACTGGTAGTTCTCATGCATGAGTTTATCTATAAAATTAGCATACTCTTATAAGAGGATGGTGAGCAAATCAATGAACATAAAATTGTATGTTAGTTGTCCTAGAACTTTATATCTTTGAAGTGTTTTTGCCCTAGTCTGTTTCATGTCCTCTAAAAAAAAAAAATCAATCAGTTTTCCTCCTCTAATCAATCTTGTAAAAACTCAGTCACTCAGGTTGTTAAAACGTGATTCTTATTTAGTAGTTCTGGAGAGTCTGCATTTCTAACAAGCTCCCAGATGCTCTCGGTGGTCTGGGAGATATAGTTTTAGTAGTGAGGCTCAGGTAGCCTAGAAAAAGACTCCTTGGATATTCAAATATAAAGGAGATTGCTAAGTCGGGTTCAGATCATGTACTTTTTACTAGGCAAATTAGAGGTCTGTGGATATATACTATGTGAAATACCAAAGGCATAAATTCACCTTCTTCTGCCTTAAGGACTTGGAAAGGTCTCTAAATTACCTGCAGATGGCTTTCTTCAGCTCATGGTGAAATGCACAAGCACCATTGATGCAGTAACTATTATGGTCCTCCAGGCAAGGGTGTGAGAACTTCAAGGCTATGGGTTCTTCTGTGTGGTTAGCTAGGAAAAGGAGACGTAATATTAACAGTTGAAGATGGTCATACTTTCATACTAGATTTGTAACATATGTAAAGAAGCCTTTATTACAAAAAATTATTGAAGTGACATCCATTTATACAATTATATATGTTTCAGGTATACAGCATTATAATTTGACATCCATATATCCAGCACTTTGATCCCCAACAAAAGTCTAGCTTCTGTTCGCCACCAAATAATTTACCCCCTTTACTTGTTTTGTCTGTACTCTGTCCCCCTTTCCCTCATGATTTAATATTTGTTTTTGTTTTGCTCATTTTGTTCCTTTTTTCAATATTCAGCTGTATATTATTTATAGTTTGGCATCTTTATATGCTACTTTTAATCACCAATGAACATCTACTTTCCATTCACCATCAAACTAACTAGCCACCTTTTCCCATTTTACCCATTGTTTCCCTCTTCTCTTCTGGGAACCGCCATTCCATTGTCAGAATCTGTTTGTATTGTTTTGAATAACCAAAGAAATTTTGAGGATAAAAAGAGCAAAAATGGAAGTATCATGCCCCTGGACCACAAAGCTTTAGTAATCAAAACAGCATGATGTGAGATTCAAAACAGGCATACAGATCAAAAGAACAGAATTAAGAACCCAAAATAAACCCACATATATATATGGAAAATAACAAAGGAGATAAGATCATACAATGGAGAAAGCAGTCTCTTCAAAAAATGGTGTTGTAAAAACTGAACAGCTACATGTAAATGAATTAAACTTGACTATTACACCATGTACAAAATTTAATTTAAAATGGATTTCAGATTTTCATATAACACCTGAAACCATTAAAAAAAAAAAAAAACAGGAAAAGTAATATACTGTAAGCACTTCACCATTAACCTTAGAACTTTCTTTGTGGATTTGTCTCCAATGGCAAAGGAAGCAAATGGTATTAAATCAAATGAAAAGCTTCTGCACAGAAAAAGAAACCATCTGCAAAGTGAAAAGGCAGCCTATTGAATGGGAGGAGAGATTTGTAAATCACATCTGTTAAAGGATTAATATCTAAAACAGACAATTCATACAAATAACAATAACAATAAAAATCAAATAACCCAATTAAGAACTGAACAGAGGATCTAAATGGACAATTTACCAAAGAAGACATGCAGATGGTCAACAAATAATGGGAAAGATGTTCGTCATCTCTTATTAGCAGGGAAATGCAAATTAAAACCACAATGGGATGTCACCTCATACAAGTTAGAAAGGCTCTTATCAAAAGGACAAGAAACAGCATTGATGAGGATGTGGCGCAAAGGGAACCTTTGTACACGATGGGGATGGAAATTGGTGCAGCCATTTTTGAAAGTAGCAAGAAGTTTTCTCAAAAAATTAAAAATAGAATATATGGAGTACCTATTCTACTTCTTAGAATATATCTGAAAAATACAAAAACAATAATTCAAAAAGATACAGGCACCCCTCTGTCATTGCAACACTAGTCATAATAGCCAAGATATGAAAACAAGGGAAGTATCCAATGATATATAAGCAGATAAAGCAGGCAGATATCCATACACCAGATTCTACAAATGGGTATACATACACATGGGATATTATCCAACTATAAAAAAGATGAAATCTTATCATTTAGATAGACCTTGAGAGGATTGCGCTCAGTGAAATAAGTCAGATGGAGAAAGACAAACATTGTATAATGTCACTCTTACATGGAAGATAAAGCAATGACAAAAAGATGTTTATTTCTTTTAATTATTGGTATTTATGAAATCTTTTGTTCACAATGCTAACTACTTTCATTTTTGAATATTGATACTTTATCTCAATCTATATTTTAAACCAGAGTTCCATATACTTTATTACCACCTTTTCCCCTTTCTATCCCTCCTATCTCCCACCATCCTGGCAGTCGTCATCTTTATTTTTAAGAATATTATTTAGGTGCTCAGTCCTTTGAACTATTGATCGATTCTCATCTCACGTTGCCTTTATAAGGGTTGAGTTCATACCATCAAGCCATATCATCAAATAATTACACAATGGAGGTGAATTGATAATTGTTCCATTCTTTACATGTTACATAATAAAGTATAGATGCAAGTTTGCCAAAAGGTGGCAGTATTGATTCTAATCTTAGTAGGTTAACAGAAAAATTCTTCCCAAATATATGCCTGACTGCTAAAAAAAAGATCTCACAAAACTTTTTCATTCTCCCCTTTATACCTGATAAGTCAACTCTTAGATTTGAATTTACAGTTGTGAGAAAATTAACTTGATTTTTCTTCCCTCCCCAGAAGAGGGTAAAATGAAATTCCTCCTTCCTCTTATAAGCACTATCACAAGTAGCAAACTGAACCAGGAGTGTTTTTCCTAACTGTTATCAGAAGATTGTGACCTATATAAGAAGCCAGAAATAACTATGTCTCAGACTTAGGATAGTTAAGACAAGACTTTCAAATGTTAACAAGACATGTTACTCAGTTTAGAGAAATTATGAGATTATGGGAAAGTCATGGATTTGGAATTAGAAAATCTGGGGTTTTATTTCTAGCTCTAACAGATGCAAGTGACCACATTAGGCAAAACTTTTGTAGTTACATATCCAGAAGCCTCTTTATAGGAAGCTTCCGTTTGGGAGGCTGTGTTGTGACAAAAAAAAAAAATTAAATTAAATTAAAAAAAATATATATATATATATATATACATTTTCTGGTGTATTAAAGACATATCCATATACTATCCTTATGGTAAGCACTAAACATTACCTTTGGGCAAAACTGCATAATTCAGTCTTTTTGATATGCTTTAATTACTGAGTCTGAAATTTTTCTCAATCAGAATTAGTGGCATTTTATTGTGTCATTGTTATAAATAAACCTAGCTCCTTATCCTTAGTTATTATGTTATCTCACATTTGCCTTACTACATAGACTATAAGAATGCTATTACCTTGTTCTGAGAAAAGAAAACAAATGTAAGAAAGCAATTTTGAGTGTAAACTGGTGCATTTTATGGAAATAAGTATGGCTATTTCTCAGAAATTTAGAATGGAAATTCCATATGATTTTGTCATCTACCTCTGGGAATTGCCCCACCCAAAACCCATTAATTCACATATATATATGCACTGCCATATTTACTGAAGCATTATGTTCAATAGACAAGAATTGGAAACTACTTAAGTGGTGATCATCAGATGAACGGATAAAGAAGATGTGGTACATATATACACAATGAAATATTACATAGCCCTAAAAAGGATGAAATCCTGTCATTGGTGACAGAATGAATGGAACTAGAGGAGACTATTCTAAATGAAATAAGACAGAAAAGATACAAATACTGAATGATCTCACTCATATATGGAATATTAAGAACAAAGTAAACTAACAGACAAAATAAAAAACAAGCTTTGACTTTGACAATAGAACTAATATTACCAGTTGGGAAGAGGTTGGGGGTAGGGGTGAGAGCAAGCGGTGTTGGGGGTCCCATGGATAGTGGTAGAAGACTTTTAGTAATTTACTGGTGGGCATGGTGCACCATCATATATTTGATGGATGGTAAACCTGTACATATGAAGTTACATTACTTTATAAATCAAAGTTACCTCAGTAAATATTTAGAAACAAAAAAGATATATTTTATATCAAAATTACTAAACTGTAGGTACTAGGGCATCATCAAGATACTGTGTTGCAAAATTTAATTTTGGTTAAGAACAGACAATATTATCTTAAAACAATCCATTTTGTTGAATATGCTATAGTATATCTAATGCTCATTTAGTAATGAACTCAGTGATAAGTCCCATTATAAAATGTGCTAAGTTCTTTGTTCTTCAAAATGAAATATGTTCACCTAACCAATTCTGAATCAATTTGCTAGAATATGTGAGATCTGAAAGAAGACATATCCAAAGAAAGAATATGCTAGAGAAGACATCTTTCCTCTAAAGAGAATAATATTACTTAAAACTTTATAAAAAATTCCCTAAAGATGCTAGATTCAGAATTTTAAGTCAAGTAAAAGACAAGGAAAATCTAAAGTTTTCCATCAAAAAAAATCAAAGGAAAACTATGATGAAGTTATTCTTTTTTAAAATTCTTAGTACACGTAACTTGAAGAGTTTTATTTGCAGTCTACTCTGAAAGAAAAAAGAAGAGGTGATCCTGGCCTTAATATCAGGCAGTAACTGAGGAAATTGAAGTCTGATTTTCTAGTTTCTCTTCTGATAGAGATGCCTCCTCTGTTCAGATTTTCAGAGAACATGAAGTTGGCTAAATGTTTTTCTGATCTTTTTCATAAATTGATATATTTCAAAATCAAATGGGTAAACTGATTTATGTAAATCATTTTAAATGTATGATGGTGAAATGAGGAATACTTTATTATTACTCTTTCATAGTTGGAAATGAAATATTTCATTTAATCTTCTGTTATTCGCCTGGCTCTGAAAACATGATGTGGTGTTTCCTTTTTTCTATCCCGTCTCCCATCTTCACGTCAGGGGGTAGTATGTGACTTCTGTGAGAATCATAACCACACAATCCATAGGTCTTGGCAGGTAACAAGCTTTCCAACTTCATCTTTAAGAGTTCAAACAGGTTTGAAAAAATGCTGATGCTTCACAGTAACCTGAGCTATTCTAATAATACATTAGCACAGAAAACACATCACCACCAACAACAAAATTTGGATACAAGTAGTTAGGAAATACAGAATAAGCTACTCAACCACAAAAGCCACCACTCCCCACCAAAAAAAAGTAAAAGAAGAAAAAGATCTTTCCAAAGATGAAGGTTCATGGATTAAATCTTCATCCTGAGCTGTAATTTCTTTGGCTGTAAAGTTAATAGTTGCAGATAAAAAATATGATGTCACTCATCAAGAATACCCAAATGAGGACAAATTGTCTCTGGACTCACATGAAATACTGGGATGAAGCAGGTGTCAAGCAGAAAATACAGTATATATTACATTTAGGACAGTAATTGAAGACAACTATCATTTCTTCCATTTGCTTTGTTCTCCTTTTAAAGAGAAATTCTTTGCTGACAGATTTTCTTGTCACTTCCATTACTTAGTAGACTTCTAAAAGTTGGTTACCTATTAATATCATATATATTACATATATATGTCTATACATTTATGTAAATATCTTTACATTTACAAATTTCCGATGCTACATTTGTCACTATCTGCAGAAATTTATGAAGTCACTTGAAATACAAAAATGTGAAGAAAATACCTTCTGTTTTGTTAACTGTCCAGTTTCTTTGCTGGGCTGCGATTGAGGGTGTCACTGCCATGGCTGCCTCTTTTGCCAATGCTGTCATTGCTGTGTGAAGGGAAGAGGTGGGAGGGCAACTTTAGCAGGTGAGCCTCCTTGTATATATAAATCAGTCAGAAGTTTTTCTCATTCTGCTTTTTCACATTTGTTATATTTTAAATTCATTTACATTTGGAATTCATCACCTGACTAGGGCAATTTCCTCATATTTTCACAACCATTACCAATTCCTTTTGCAATATTATACTTATAGAACATAGAAATACACTGATTTTTAAGAAAATGCGAATACATGTATATACTAATTCAATCACAAGGATGCTATCATATCAACTACTCCTCAATTTTATGAAGCAACCATTCTAAGTCTTAAAAAAGACCTTAAAATATATCAGAAGAGGAACACATTACACAGGCTATTTTAATTCAAATTATTTGCTCTCATCTTAGTCATAAAGAACAACTATTAAAAGCCAATCACTGATTCAAAGAAAACAAATCCTACTCATACTTTATTCTGATACAAAATCAACAAACCAAAGAGAAACCAAAGAGACTTACCATTGAATAAAATATAGACTGATACTGGAACTCCGAAAGCCATTTCCAGTGACTGTTAACAGTGTCTTCCTCTTATCCTTCTAGGCTGCTGGGTGGAAGGTTTTTATTGTGCTGTCTGAGTCTTTCTTGCATTTATATTTCATGTAGCGTCATCTGGCAGATCTTACCAATCAAAAAAACATGTACTCCTGGCAGCAGCTTAAAGCCTCCAGGCGCTCACGCACTTGTTTCTGGATACCTGTGTTATCTGGCAAGATGATCAAGCTTGCTTTTGAAACGCAGGTTTCCTATTACCTGTGGGCATAATCGTGTATGTAAAATACTTAAACAACAAAAAAGAATTCAAATTCAAGAAAGGCCCCATTGGTGTGATTGGAATTGGATCAGCTCCAATGGCTAACCACCTAGATAGGATTCCCACAAAAGGAAATTATGATATTTGCAAACAAGGAAACAGAATACATAACAGAATACAGACAGAATACATACAGAATACAGACTGGATTCCAATGCAAATCACAGTATTTTGTACTGAACAATTCAATTTATATTAAATATATGTTTAATATTTATTTCAGTTTTTTACTATTTACCTTTACTGTTACATGCTCTATAAAATAATTACTTTTAATGGGATAACATTTACTTTTATGTTATTCTGCCATTCAATATTTTTTTCTGAGTAAATGTAATGAACTAACAAGTTCTAAGAGGCAATGATTAGACTGAAGCAAGACAATAAAGTACCAAAGTAACGACAATAATAATATAAGTAGTTGTCATCGTCATTGTCATCATCATCATCATCATCATCATCATCATCATCATCATCATCAAGTTCTCCATTAAGATAAAATTAAAATATTTATTTTTGGTTACATCTAATGAATAGAAATTTTAAATTTAACACATCTAAATTTTTCCCACTCCTAATCTAATTATGAAAACTGAAGTGCCATTTTAAAGATCAAAACATCTATTTATATGACATTCTGTGACTATAGGAGCTTTTCATACATTTTCCCTTGCCCCAAATTACTCTAATTTATAAACATGTTTTGCTGATAACGTTATTTCTTTCTATAAGGAATTTCAATTGCTCGTATTTTCTGTACCTTGAAAACCTGTTTATGTCAAAATAGGTTATCATTTGCATCATGTCCAGCCAGCAAATCTGATTTATCAGAAAAGATCCCTTTTACTATTCAAATATGAATTTGGCTGTGGAAATCACACAAGAATGAGCTTGTTGAACTCATTATAACTTGGGCAATCACTTACCACAGGAGTCATCATTTTAAAATTAAAACAATATATAGTACTTGGCTCAGTACGTGTGCTTATATTTTGTTTTCCTGCTTTGTGGGTTTAAAAAAAATTATTATTAAGACAATTTCTTGATCATATTTATCCCATACAAATAATATTTGAATTGTAAATCAAATATTCATCTTCTGTACCATGAGTATTTATGTAGAAATCACTTATAGACAATTAAGTAAATTATCATAAACAATTATTGTTTCTAGAGGGAGATAATAGGACAAATGTCAAAGTTCTTTACTTCTAAGACCTTAATACACAGCAGACATATTTGTAATAACTAGTATCTGGTACTTGCATAGTGCCTGGATTTTATGAAAGGTTTTCATACACATTTCAATTTTCTTAGTGATCCTAGCCCAGATCCTGACATACATTAAATATCCAATCTGTCTTAAGAGAATAAACAAATAAACAAGAGTTTTGAATTGAATCTGTTGATTCCAGATCATATACCCTTTCTGCTTCCCCAACTCTGTTCTGATAGAAATCAGTGTACAGATCTCAGAGGAAGTCTCTAAAATCAAGTTTTAAATTACTTTTATAATAATCTACATATTAAACTAACTGTAACTTTCACGCACATTTGAGCTGAGAGAAATGAAGCTAATATGTCTCTAGATGTTTCCCTTATTGGTGAATTGGGCCACATAATATAGACACTCTACTTTTTTGCTAAAGGTTCATATCATATCCAAGTCATTCTGATAGGATTTGGGGTTCAGCAGTGAATGACCAAGAAAGAATTCTTAGGCTTATATCAGTGTGACTCAGTGAGTTTATTAGAGGCAGAGAAGAGGCAGAATGGGGAGACTCATGGACAGGCAGAGAGTCGCTGCTGCTGTTTCTGATGTCATCAGAGAGTGAGAGCGAGCACAGGAGACAGTCCTGTGGGCAAGTAGAGAATCATTGCTGTACTGGTGGCTTAACCACTGTAGAGGTGGTTAGATACATACCTCGGTCTGGCATGGGAAAGAGGAGCTTTTCAGGCAGCCTACTTAACTACCAATACATTATAGAAGAAAGAAGTGCTTTAATCCTCAAAACTAAAAGAGTAGTCATAGAGGTTAGGAAAGAAGTGAGTAGGGGGAGGACATTCTGTAAAACTTTTTAGGGCCTTGTGAAATGGTCCCTGGTACCAGTTGTTTTCTGGGAGGTCTAATCTATTCCATCCTGTCTGCTTACATTCGGCTTAAAAGTTTGCAAAAATGGTTAGAGAATCATAGAAATGCAACATCCCTTTAAACTTTCCCTCACAATTCCACTTGCTTCCCTTCCTCTGATAGAGCCCACTTACACTCTATGTAGTAAGGTCTCCTGTTTTCACTTCTGAATCCTCTCACCAAGAAAGCCCTTTCCCCAAAGACTGAAGAATGGGGGAAACAGCTCGTAAGTGACCTCAGTGATATCTTTATTCATTTTTTAATTTTTTATTGAAGGAACACTGTATCGTAACATTATATAGGTTTAAGGTATGCTTCATTGTAAATCAACATCTGTGTATAATACCTTAAGTTTCTGTGCATTCTATCCTTCAGCACGTAATAGTCCCTTTTACTTGTTTTGCCCTCTTCCTTCCCTCCCTTTTCCTTCCCTCCTGGTAACCACTACTCTAATTCAATAGGTTAAAAGTCTATTTTCTTTATTCATTCTTGATGCATGTTAGAGAAAGGAGAAAGGAGCTTAAGAAATGAGTTACTCTGTAAATTTTCCCTTCTTCTACATTCTCTTTTAATTTATTCATCTCTTCCCTCTAGTCATAAACATCTGTGTGGCACATTCTTTTCTTCCTTTCCCTTTCCTTTCCTCTCCTTCTTATCTCCACCACCCCTACCCCAGCTTTTTTATTCTTTCTTGCACTTCAACTAGAATTCGTTATTGGACACTGACAGAAAATGGTCATTAATACGTGACTTAAAACTTGGATTTAGTGGCATTCATTCATAAAATATTGAATGCCTATGGCACCCACAGCACTGGGTTACTTATGATGTTTGCAGAACAAATGGACAGATTATGTAGGGACTCTGACTTCAAGGAAATAAAGGGAGATAAAATAAGTAAATACAACATAACTGTAATACATGTAGCAGTTAGAGTTGAATAGGTCATGAAGGAGAATTCAGGAGTGGGAATTTGTCAAACTTTTATGACGTTCCTCATGGACAAGTTTCAGCTGAAGTGAATCTTAAATAACAAGTAGACATACTGTGATAAGATAAAAATTCTAGGGTGGGGAGTGATCACTGAAGGCAGGCAGAATGCGGCAATGAAGAGTGTGGGTTCTAGCTCATATCAGCCCTATGGACCTTGTTTTGGATTCCAATCCCACCTTTATTATCCATTTGACCTTGACTGAAGCTTTTAATAATCCCAAGAGTGGATTTTCTGATGTATAAAATGAGGATTGTCACTTTACATGTATATTTTTAGTCAGCTTTAGAAATTTGCGGCCCTTAAAAATTAAAGAGGCCCTTTCTGAAATCTTTGCTTGGGAACTTTGAATTTAACTTCTGTCAGAGTCATCAGATAGAAACATTGGTCTGAACTGATTGTGGAATGGACTATAGAACCTTCTCCTTCATGTGCGAGATGTTTATACATTTTCCCAGAATGCCATAAAGAAACGAATGACAAATTTATGAACGAGGACACTTAAAGCTATAGTGAGGAAGACAGCCATTCTTCAAATTGCTTTTATTATACAGTTAAAATGCTTTCCATTTTAAACATCTAGTCTATTTCACACAAATGATCAAAAATCCACACGGATAATAACATGTATTGGATAAGGATCGTTACGGGTACATAAATATACCGGGATTTGGGCATGAAAACAATATAATTGTGTAGCTTGAATAGTCTCAAAATAGCCTTCTGCTGACCTTCACATGTTCTCTAATTTAAATTGTTTTAAACAGGCATCTACTTTGGGACTCAAATGCCATAGCAGAAGAGGGAAGAACTGTAATCAAGCTGTAAGTTTTTAGTTTGATGTTCAGTTAAGCATTGGCACATTGTGTCAGTTTCCTCACTAGATTTCTGAATTCATGAGTGAACAATAGTTCTTTACTGAAGGCCTGATTCACACTACATAGTATTTTTCAGGTATTTGTGGGAAAACACAATCTTGGCTTTTGTTTAGTATGTTTGATTGTTAACGTACGTTTCATTATTCCTCAAGGAAGATGCAAACCAGATAATTTAACAGAATAGAGATCACATGTAAATTTAAACCATTATTATTATATTTCTACTATGGCAAAGAGTCATTTACAATTTGAAATAATCATTTACTTTTGGGAAAAAAATTTTTTTCTCCTCTTTGTACATTTTTCTCTTTGAAACAGTATCATTTTTCATTTTGAAATGATTTGTAGGCTACATCTGGGAGATATATGAAGTCAAGATTTTATTTTTAATATTTTATCTTTCAACAAGTAAGTTCTTTTTGTCATATGACATAGAATATAAAATACATAAAAATTTGAGTATGTTTATGGCAAAACCTAAATTACATTTTATATGGTTGCCTATTTGGCTGACAAAACATTTACTGGAAAGTGTGTAATATTCAATTGTGTCAAAAATAAATTAATTTTTATGAGCCCTTTATAGTTTTAACAGTATGAAGGCGTTTTATTCAGAAAATAAACAATTGTTAGCACACTTTTCATTGGAATTGCTTTGTTTTTTTCCTAAAACTCAAAATTGGTTTGCAGGAGATGCATAAAGTTGTTTGAATAAACTGATCCACAAATGATTCTGTCTATGAAAAAAGAAATAAAATACAGAAATAAATAACTTTGTAGTAAAATATAAGGTTTTTCCCCTTAGTAAAATAAATAAATAGCATGACTTCAATCTGCTTTATTCTTTCAAGTGATCTAGTAAATGACTTTCTTAGCTGCCAGAAGGGTGTTCTTCAGAAGCATGGCCACCGTCATTGGCCCCACGCCTCCTGGCACGGGAGTGATAAAGCTAGCCTTCTTCTTCACAGCTGAGGGAGGAAACAAAGGAGTTATTATTTTTCCTGATAATTTCTTATTTTTAAACATGCTGAACTAGTAAAAACATAAACAAGCATATTAAAGAGTAAGTTTATTTGAGAACCGATCCATTTGAATTGGGCCACTCCAAATATGCAGTGGTTAGGAGTACTCTACAAGATGGGTGCTTGAGGACAAACTGCTGCAGAAAAAGGACAGAAGCAAGAAAAGGACCTGACAGATGACTAATGAGAGCTTAAAGTCCAGTTGGCTGTTGCAATGGACTGTCCTTGCGTTTTTGTTGCATAGCCTTGAGGAATTTATAGGTTTAGATTTGGGATTGTTTCCATTAAAGCCACATCAGTTTAATGGCCCCCTCACTGATATAACAATACATTTTTCTGCATTACATATATAACTCTTAACCTCAAAATCAGTTTGAGAAGTAATCTATCACTCACACATCATACAAAATTAGGCAAACACATATGTGTACATCTAATATGAATAGAACGAACATTATGAGACCAAGACTGTGAAGGCTGATTGTCCATGCTGCTTAGTTCATTGTACATGATGAAAATCTTTAACCCATGATTAACTCAACTACCTAAAGTTCCAGTGAACTGCTTTTAAAATACAGAATATTGGTCATCAAGGAAATACAGTATACAGACACTTCAACACATCATTCGTTAAATTAGAATATTCTGATTACAGCAATAGTATAATGTTCATTTGGTTAATACTTTTCAGTGCACATTTACTAAATATAGTTAAACGTATTTCAATTACTGAGTATATACACATATTCCTGTTCTAAAGTATGAAAACTTCTTATTCAGTGACTATGCACAAAGAAACTGGCAGAGAACTTTCAGTAAGTTTTATTTGAAAAGATCTACACACACACAATATTACAGGGTAAGTGACTTGCTGGCTTAGTGTTTCATCACGTGAATCAGAACAAGGAATTTTTTTCCAGATAATCTTTAACAAAATTATCAATAGACAATACTTTTTTAATGCGTAAGCTGATATTATAAGTCATATGTTATTTAGGTTTATTGCCTTTTACAACTGTTTTCATATATGTTTCTACATGAATCAAAATCAACAGATTTTTTTAGACCTTAAATATTATTTTTGTATAATTTATATTTTTTCTTTAAATACGGTTTGTAAAATTTGTGTTTTATTTGAAGTGCAAAAGTGCATTGTGATAATTTTTTGTAATTAAAGGAAAGGCAATGGAATAGTATTCTTTGATTTGAAAAAAAGTCCAAATGAACTTGAAAAAATCACACACAAAATTATCCAGCTAATATGTATCATGAATCTTCTCATGCAACAAAGAAGAAAAAATGTCTTAGTAAGAAAGAAAAGGTAAGAATACTGTGATTTGAAAGTTAATATTTTAGTTTTCTAAAAAGGCTCTTTACACACGAAACAGGCTTATTTCTTTACCATAACTCCATTGAATATACTCTATGCTCTAGGAACACTAGACTAGTTTAGCTATAAATTATCTGTCTTTTCTTCCTTTGCTCTAGTTTTTCCTTCTATCTGGAATAATCTCTTACGTTAATCAAATAAGAAACTCCCTATTTTTTCTTTGAAAGTTAATAAAGTATCACCTGTCTTTATGTTTTCTCAAAAACTCTCCTCTCCAGTATCAAAAGTTCCATCATCTACATTTCCTAATGCCATGTGAAACGGAACATACTGCTGTCTGTCCCCTTACTAGATGCCAGCTCCAAGAAGGCGGATACAAAGCCTTCGTGGTGGTGGTTCTCATTTTTCAATCTTATACCTTCTCCACATACAGGTTAAACATTCAGTAAATTTTGATAAAGTGAACTAAATATAGTCCATGAATTTAAGTCCTAAAATCAATTTGTCAAAATTTGTCAGTGCTTTTGACTGGTTATGAAATACATCAAAACACTTCCATTCAAGCTAATTTACTGAAAAACTGAAACTACTCAGTTTGCTTGAGAGTTGCAAAGACCACTTTTTACTGTTAAATAAACAGAGTTGATGGCATGAGTAATGTCTTCCAGAACCTTTCCTTTAGGATTGGGGAAGTAATGCCTTTAAAAATGTCGGCAGGTTGTTAGAAGAAATTTACTATACCGCTACTGTTTATATCACTAGCATCTAAAACCACATATTAGTCAAGCACTAACTTTGAAATATTATTGGATAAAAATAAAAGACTACTAAATAATATGGTAAGGTAAGAATCAAGTACAAACTAAATCTTCAGTGGAAAACCAAAGAGTTTATTTCATAATCAAATGATGGATAAAATTGGTTCTATCAAGGAATGTCCTAAGCAATAGGTTTATAAAATCCTAGAGGCAGTTTCTGAAGTAAAATTAGTCATGTGAGAAAGAATTACAGTATTCAATACATGTTAGGGGCTCTAAGAAGCATCTTCCCCAGTCTTGTCCGGAAGAGAGAAAATTAACAAGCATTACATCACCAGATTAACCATTCTCATTGGCTGGTCTTTTCCTGAGGGCAGACAAGGGTTTGAATCTGCTTGTATAAAATGATGCTTTAAAAGATTAATCTGATTATGTGTGGGGAAGGAGGTATTCAATATCTTCAGTGAAAAGAAATACAGAAACATTTTACAGCAATAATTTCCTTCAGAGACTTAACTTAATGTGTTTTGGGGTCGGGAGAGTAGGTGAGTATTCTAAAGAAAACACCAAAAGTCCTCTATTTATGAGAAGTAGGTATTAGAGCTACAATGAGATCAGCATTTTGATGAGAAGCTCATGACACAAAACCAGGGTTAGATTCAATTTCATAAAGTCAACATGATTTTTTGAGTAACTGAAACTGTTTAACAATGTAGGCGAATGAAAGTCATTAAACCTTATTATCTGGATGGAACTTGCTCTGAGGGTGAACTTTAGACGGAGATGACTTGGTCATGTTTAAATTTAAAGCAGGTTCCTGAAAATAATTTTAAGGAAAGACAATTAACCTGAAAATTTATCTGATTGACTTCTATAAACTTTAGACCCTGCAAAGTAAATTCTTTAGATTTCCTTGAAAGTGATGTGGTTCTGCCAGCATGATTCAAAATCTTAGTCTGTATCTAATGGTATAGAAAGAACTGATTACCATTTTAAATCAATCATGTTGAATATAAGATTTGCATTTACACATTCCATTCTCTTTTTTAACATATTTTTCCCATCTCACTTCTCCATCTGAGAATATTTATTCTTCTTTTTCAGATTTAGCATACATGTCATTTCCTTTGGGTGCCTGCTAACTGCCCAGGTTGAGTTAACTGGCCATTCATGGAGCCATGAAATTTTGTACAGTGATTTTCAGTGTTTTGGAATTCCTGAGAAATGTGGTCAAAATACATATGCTTCTTTTCACCCCATGATTCTAGTAATACTACGAAAATGATTGTTGAAGTGAGATATGTTTTTAATGGTAGTGGCAGGGGAGTGTATATATATGTATATATATATATATATATATAATACATGTATATGTATGTGTATATATATATATATATAATACATGTATATGTATGTGTATATATATATATATATATATATATATATATGTGTGGAGGAAGTTTAAAACATGGTTGAAATTCACTGCTTCAAGGAAGCTACTTCACATGGTATCCTCAGGTTTCCCATTCAGGTAATCCCAAAATGGAAATGCTTGAATCACAGTTGCAAATATACCTTTGATCAAAACAAGTCACATGGTCAGGCTCAAATTTAAAGGCTTGAAATATGAAGAGTGAGAAACTCACATTGCCATGATTATGTACCTATGGGGACAGAAGCTAGTGCGGTTGTTTTTCTTGCTTTCCAAGCTCTGTCATATTAGCCACACAACCTGATGCCAAATTTATTCTTTAGAACATAGAATATATTATTTCATTTTTATCCTAGAGGCAATGAAGATTCATCAAATGTATATAAACTGATGCATCTATGTACATATGTACACACAACCTGATGCCAAATTTATTCTTTAGAACATAAAATATATTATTTCATTTTTATCCTAGAGGCAATGAAGATTCATCAAATGTATATAAACTGATGAGTCTGTGTACATATGTACTGATGTACCATTCAAAACATGAAGGCTGAAATCAAAATTTTCCAGGTGAAATGATAAAGTGGTAAGTAGACAGTGTCTTGGTATGGAAACTATGTGATGTTGGTGAAAAGAAGTTTCCCTCAGGAAACTTCAGGAAAGCAGTGCAGACTCTTAGAAATACTGTAAAAAAGGTCTGACAGGCAGGTATAAAGGGAAAGAGTTGAAAGAGAAAAAGGGAAGAGTCTAACTCATGTTAATCCTTACAAATAATATTAAAAGTCCTTGATATTAACCTAAGGTCAATGGTTAAATTATTTCTGAAATTTGGTGAGTGGGGGTGGGGGGAATATTCAGAGGCAGAGTAAGATTACATGGGGAAGCTACCTGTCCTCTGCACATTTCTCCGAGTAAGTGAATCTCTCTTCTTGGGACAGAGTTTGGAAAGCAGATCAAAACACAAGAAACAATATCAAGTGAGGTGTGCAAAGATATGAATACGTTCTGGTTCTTGTGTGAGCACCTCAAAAAGGGAACAGAAATCAGATATGAGGATCAGAGAAAGATTTGTAAAGTGACAGGAAAACTTCAGGATCTTCTGGCTAGAAGGGGATGGGAAAGAGTAAGAAAAAAGAATGCAGACATGGAATAATAGAAGTAAAGGAGATTTGGACCTGACAATGAATCTGATGCAATAGGAGAACTGAAAAAAGTTCTGTATGACCAAAGCACATGGTGAAAACCAAAAGCAGAAAAATGATGAGTCTGGGGAGGTGGTCGTGGGTTGCATGACCCTGAGAGGAAGGTCAGATACTTAGGTTAACTGAAGGCAGCTGTAGTTGTTCATTCACGTTGAAGAGGGTTTGGGCTCCCTTTGGTATTTCTGGTCTGAAAATTTTTATTTCTATATAGAAATAATACATAATACTGATGAATAATATTCTAAAACTTAAAAAAATATATCCTTAAGATCCTTTATTTTAGTGTGTAGGTATTTCATTATTGAAGACATTTTGTTTTTGTTTTTTGTTTTTAAGGAAAGGCACAGGCAGGAATGGAGGTGAGTTGGCAGGAATGAAGAGAGAGGAGGAAGAAGCATCTTTTATTCATTTTAATTGTTCATCTCAGTTGTCTCCCTAGCCCAGGTCTTGAAGTGAGGACCTTGGGATGTATGTGGACTACGTCTCCAGGGAACCAACCTGCTAGGCCACCAGGGTGTGTCTAAAGAAGGATTTAAGAGAGTTTTTTGTGAATGAACTTATTTAAGTATTTAGGAATAGACAGTTTTGCAAGATGAGAAATTGGAGAGAAAAATGTGTACTTCTATATTTTTAAAGAAAAGCTTTAAAAAGTTGATTATTTTTTATAATGTTCCAGGTTCTGCATATCATTAAATTGTTATCCAAGAAATCCTATTTCAGCTTGAAAAACATGACTAATTTGCTTTGTACCCTTTTCTCCACTATGTAGAGAACTACTTTTTTTCTTGCTGTGGGCTTCAGATTTCTAAGGGGGAAAAAGTGAGATAGACAGGCTTGGCTTGATGTCTTTTCCATTATTCTTACTTGAGGTCAACCAGTTTTAAATGTCTGAATAAGAATAATAGATCTAGAGCAGAGGTTATTTCATATTTAAAATTTAAGATGATGACAGGGATGATGAAAGAAACTAAGTGTGTAGTCTCTTTGTGTGCCCCAAAACAAAAAAACAAAACAAAACAGCGGTGACCTGTGGTCACTAGTGTGGAAAGATTACTCATGGAATATACTAATAGCAACATAGGGGACATTAACATGCCCTTTAAAAACTCAGGTGTGAATAAAGGAAAAAAAACTATGTGATAACCTTTGGCACTGGAAATCCATGTGTCATCACAGGGTGTCTCTGTTTCTGGCTGTGTTCTGAGTCATTACTTCCTTTGGAAATTTACATTCCCAGGTTCCCAGAATTGAGTTTAACAATTTAATACTCTCACTAATCCCTTGACAGATAAAGAGTTTCTGATTCTAATGGAATTTCCAGATATACCTAAACAGAATGAATTTAGCTAGTATATTTTGGAAATGATATATCTGGCAAAGTCAGAGAATATATTTGTGCTTTCTAAATTTATTTTTCGGTGGAAAAAGAATCGATGTCCCAAGTTCCTGTAGCATTATTTTATCTATCTTTGTATTTTGCCCAAGTCTCTGTTACTTTGAAGGAAGTATTCTATGACTCATATCATATTTCCAACAATGTTACAACTCATTTTTAAAACCAACTTTCTTCCCCCCAAATAAGAGATGGTTCCTTATCTGTGGTTAAGGCAGCAGAAGAAGAATGTTGTTTCTCTCATGTGAATTTCAGCCTCCTAGTACACATGTGTAATTTTCTAAACTAAATGCTTGTAAGATTTTCCCATGCTGTTAAATGCAGGCCATTTAGGTATGACCTGTCAAACATGTCCACTAGAATGAAGGAGAGACAAGCTTCATGAACATAAAATACATGAATAACAACCAGAAAAACCTGACTGGCATAGGACTAGAAAAATATATGACTCAGGAGATAATATGGACAACACTTCACTTTCTCATATGGATGATATAAAAATGATGCTTAAGGTCATGATGAGCTAGAGGGAGTAAAGGGCTTTCACTCTCAAGTGAATGGCCACTGAATTCTTGCAAAGCAACAGGGAATCATATGCTCCAGAGACAATTTATTATGCTTTCTCTTGCATTTATCTAGTTACCCGATTACTGGTGTTTCCAAAGTTTACTATGCATGTCAGAACACTCATGATCACAGCACACTATGTGCCCCAATGGTATACAAGAGTATGGAACTCTGATCCACATGGCTATACAAATTGTATTGGCTTTCTCAGACTGGTGAGCTATACTTGCAAATAATTTCCCTTACTTTTTACTATGCTACCTGTATGTATATGGTGGCTAAGCCTTTTTAATTATTTTGTTATTATTTGCTCTACTTTTATTCTTATATTAAATCACGTATGTATATGTATGTATATACCACACACTCATATACATATATGTATGTGTGCATATCTATATATGTGTGTACATATACATATATGTATATGTATGTGTGTGTATATATATATATACACATACCTGTCTTGCATCCAGTGGGGTCAAACAGAAAATCAATTACCTGATGAAAGCCTGAAATAACCTTCTGTGAACTCTGTTTATGACCCATCATTAGAATTTCCCTTCTGAACATGGACCATGTGACCATGGACCATGTCAGTTGTTACTACTACTTTTCAGGAGGCAGGAGTTGGGATTACTGTTGTATTTTTAGTAATTATCAAAATGAGTAAAGATATTTTCTTGCTATTACTTCTTTCAAAGAAAACAAAAATCACCATTTACTCCTGTGTTTCTCCCCAGTCCTTTTTCTTCACTTCTCAATCCTCTTCTTCCAGTCACTGAACATTCCTACCACAGCACAGTAAATCTGTAAATTATATAAGCTGTTTGCTGTATACTCTCATCACTTGGTCAGACCCTGAACTCAGTTGTTTGTTATAATTGACCAAGATATTAGTGAGATATAAAATTTCTTCCCATGGATATTTTTATTTTAATATGGGGCCCAGAGAACTAAAAAAACAAGCAATAACAACGAAAACAAGAAAACCTCATAGCCAAGTGTAAAAGAAGAAAGACTTGCAGAGTCAGTGGACACTTCCCTTAGTCCTGTGGATTTCCTTTTTGTGCTTCAACTTTAACTACTGTATATGAAAGTAGATCATTCAATGTAAAATACATTCTATTAAATCTGAAATATCTCTAAATATTGACCTAATTTAAAAGACCTAAGCTTCACAATGAGCATCTTGTCGATGTTGTAAATAATGACAGAGGTAGTTGGTGCACTGCTATAGGGATCTCATCATGACCATCAGTGGCTCTATTTAATGAAATGATTTGTGAGGCCACTATGACTGCAATGTTAGTAAAGGTCTCTCCAAGAGATATTTTTGCAATTTCCATCAACTTTTTCAAAATTATTAGAAAATATCACCTCTGAGTTAAGTGCTAGAACTTCCCTTTTTGGCTACTTTGTAATAATTTGCCACACAAAGTTGACATTTTGAGTCAGACAGATTAACCATATTTTTATGGACTGAACATGTATGCCCCTTCCCAAAATTCATATGTTGAAATCCTAACCTTCAATAGGGTAGTATGTGGAAGTGTGGCCTTTGGAAGGTGACTAGCTCATGAGGTAGAACCTCATAGATGGGATTAGTGTCCTTATTAAAAATGAAAAACAAAAAGCAAAGCAAAACCCAATTTTCTTGCTCTTTAAGTCATGTGAGGATATAAGAAGTTAGCTCTCTGAAACTCAGAAGAGGGTCTTCAACAAAGTCAAACTATTATAGCCGCTGAGCTTGGACTTAAACCACCCATCTATGGTAATCTGTAATCACCAGAAATGACTAAGACACATATTATTAAATTAAATGATTAACATTGAAAACTGAGTTTGCAGGGAGTCATTTTAATTTTATTCTTTTTAAAAAAAAACGTATTTTGGTCATCTGAATAACCAAATGTATATTTCTTTTTTATTTATTTATTTTAAGAAAAGGTGAAGGCAGGAAAATGAAAGTAAGCAAGCAGGAAGGCAGAGAGAGGGGAAAGAAGCACTTAACCATTACATTTAGTTGTTCATGTTGGTTTCTCCCCTCCAGCCCGAGGATATGAATACCGGTCCTTGAGATGCATATGGATTACACTAAGCAGAGACAGTGAACTCAACTGCTAAACCACCAGAGTGCACCTTAATTTGATTCTTTATAACATCACAGAATAGCAGCTCTATAAAAGTTATATAGTTCAAAATAGTCCTATTTCCTTAGAAAATGTGTTCTTATTTTCCCATCTTGTAGAATATGCATTTGAAAATAACTTGTGTCAAAAACACTTCCAAAAGCTCCTTACTTTAATATGTAGTCTAGAGAATATAAATTTCATGAGAGTATAGAGTTTGTGTATTTTGTGAAAGGCTATATCCTTAGTAACTTGAAAGTGAACTATGGGAGAAATATGTACTAAGTAAATCAGTGACTCAGTGGAGGTCTAATTACCAGATCTGGGTTGTTACAGATTAATAATGCACTTGACAACAACTTGAGTGGAAGCTTTTGTTCCCATGAAGGCAACAACTTTAAGTTTCTGATGAAAGAAATCAAAGAAGGCACAAACAAATGAAAAGATATCCCATGCTTTGAATCAGAAGAATCAATATTGGTAAAATGTCCATATGACTGAATACTATTTATAGATTCAATACAATCCCTATACAATTCCAATGGCATTTTTTCACAGAAAGGCAAGCCTAAAATTTTTACAGCACTATAAAAGAACACTTTGAGCCAAATCCTAATCCTAATAAAGAAAAGTAATCCTAGTAAAGAAAAACAAAACTGGCAGCATCACACATTTTTATTTCAAACTATACTTCAAAGCTCTATAATTAAAATGGTATGATAATTAATGGCACAAAAGTAGATACATACACCTTGGAACAGAACAGAGATCCCAGAAATTGTCATATTAATGGTCAGCTAGTATTTGGTAGGTGAGTCAAGAACATTCAGTGAGAAAGAATAGTTTCTTCAACAAATGATGCTGGGAAAACTCAATAACAACATGCAGAAAAATGAAATCTGAAACTTTACTACATACCACTCAAAAAAGTTAAATTGAAATGCATTAAGGATTTTTAAAACAAGACATTATATGATCAAACTCCAAGAATAAAACATAGGGAATATATTTCTTGACCTTGAAAACATTTTTTTATATATGACAACAAAAGCACAAGTAACGAAGGCAAAATGGAACAAGTGGAATTACATTAAACTAAAAAGGTTCTGCACAGCAAAAGAACCAATCAATAAAATTAAAAAACAACCAATAGAATAGGAAAAAATACTTGCAAATCATATATTATATATGGAGCTAATATACAAATTATATAAAGAACCCATTCAGATCAATTATAGAAAAACAATATATTAAAAATTTGGCTGTAAATATGAATAGGTATTTTCCACATGGTCAACAAACGCACAAAAAGATGTTCAACATCATTAATCATTAAGGAAATGCAAATCAAAACTACAATAAGATATCACCTTATACCTGTTAAAGTCGTTATCATCAAGAAGATAAAAGATAACATGTGTTGGCGAGAATGTGGCAAAAAAGGAGCCCTTTTGCACTGTTAGTAAATTGGTTTAGACATTATGAAAAACAATGAGTAAGGTCCTCAAAAAATTAAAAATACAAGTATCACATGATCCAGAAGTCCTATGTCTCAATATACATCCTTGAACTGGATTTACAGCAAGATGCTCACCACAACTTAACACACACACACACACGCACACACATGCACAAACCTTAAGACATGAAACAGGAAACACAAGGGGTCTTGGAGGCCTCGGGCAGGCCTGAACCTAGGTCTTTCTCTATTCCTTCAGTCATGACTTAGGCCTTCTTGCCTCTGACTGCCTTAAAATAGCATATTTCCACTTCTGAGGGTTCAGTGAGTTATGCCCAGTCTTCAGTAGTGCCTGATAGTAGCAGCAATAGCAGAATTTCCAGAGGTCAGAGGCCTTGGGTCCTAGGCTGACCGTCACCCTAGGCACCCCAGTCCATTCCTTGGCTGACATGGTTTGATCCTGCTGTGATTCAGCCATAGCTAGCCAGGTCCCTGTTGCCACTTCATCTCTCTGGTATCCCAGATTACCACCAACCTGCCCAGGAATACTACGGAAGCCCTTGTTCAAGAAATAGTTCGCAAGGAGCCAGTTAGTGTGTCACAGTGAGAACAGCAGAGGAAGAAGGAACCTCAGGAACCCACTCCAGTTGGCTCCCCTCAAAGCCTTAAGCCCTCATGTCACATCTCACTTTGGGCTTTCTCCTTCATGACAGGTAAAAGTAGGTGATAACTTAAGGGATTTCTCACTCTGGACATGCTGCAGATGGTGTCTGGTCTATAGACCTGCTTACTCTTTGCTATTTTTCTAATTCCTAAACATATTATTGCATGACCCATATTTCAATAAAGGTATGTCAGAGTGAATTGAAACATCATTGATGATGAGAGCATTGAAAATAAGGTCAGTTAAGACAGAGATACGAAAAACAGAAGCCATAAAAGAACTTAATACAGTTTTCAATATTGCAAGAAGTGGTCAAACAGTGCCTAGTCTCTATCAATGACTATATAAAAGAATGAGTGTAGTTAGAACTGCAGACTTTTAGGAAAGCTTTTAGTATCTAAAATTCTATTGCAAATATACAAACCTTTAAGCTATGGAGAGTTCTGGGTGAATACTGTAAGATGTAAATGAAAACATGACTTCCTTAATACTAGGCATTCACCAACTCCACAGGTAAGAGTTAATAAGTGGAACATGTTTTGAAACTGACTAAAAAGCAAGCAGACAATGATGAGATTGTCCCTGAAGTTTTCACAGCTGAATAAATTCAGGACAGACTGAATGGTATGTCTATATTTGGTGAAGAAATCTCCCTCCCTCAAGTATGTACAGAATGGATCTTTAGTAACTCAGCTATGATCTCTCATTTAGCATCTATGGATTCACATCCTTTTCACTCCTACATAGGAATGAACATGTTACAATGTTCACATCAACAGAATATTAGCAGAAGTGATGCATGTATCTTCCAGTTTCATTTTTTCAATGGTGCAGTCATTTGCCTTCATTTCTCTTTCACCACCCCATGGAAGAAAACATGGATGAGGAGGCAACTCAACTATGTGGATGACAACAATGCTTCAAGTGAAATAATTTTATGGGCTGAATTGTCTCCATTCCCTCAAATTCATAAACTGAAATTCTAATACCTAGCACCTCAGAAAATGACTGTTTTGGAAATAGGATCTTTACAGAGGCAATTAAGTTAATATGGGGCCATAGGGGTGGGTCCTAACCCAATATGACTGATGTCCTTATAAAAGGAAGAAATTTGGACACAGTCAAGTACAAAAGGAAGGCCATGTGACAAAATGGGGAGCTGGTCATTTACAAGTCAAGGAGAAAAACTTCAGAATAAATAACTCTGATGACATCTCTGAAGTCTAGCCTCCTAATTGTGAGAAATAAATCTCTTATCATTTAAGCCCCTCAGCTTTTGGTAGTTAGTTTTATTAGTTCTATCAAACTACTACAGACTAAGGTGGGAGAAACCAGTATCCCTGAACGAAGCCGAGGGTCCTAACTTACTTGACTGCTTGATCAATTCCCAACTTTTGTGAGAGAGAGAGCTAAACTATCTTACTTGAACTTATATATTTTGGAGTACCTTGTTATATCAGATTAACCAGTATCTAAAATAACACTTAGTGGAGAAAATGTGAAAAATTTGGAGTTGTAACAAGAGAAAAAGAGTAAAGCAAATCATGATGTATTCACTAAACAAACCAACTAGAGTCTCAGTAATGAAAATACTGCCTTAAATGTCCAAGTCATATATTCCTCAAACTATGTGAAATATACAGAAATAAATTATCTGGAAGCAACTATATTAAAAATAGTGTTTATGCTAGAGGAGTGAACATTTTTTCCCATTAAATGTGACTTCTTGACTTTTATAATTTAAATCAGTTTTATCAACAACATCTTCAGACCTCTCTCTCTCTGCTTTCTAGTTATTACCCTATAATTCTAAGCCAGCAGATAGAATTACTAAACTTGGATAGACATTAACCCAGCTTATTTTGATTTTGAGAAAAGTGACTGCCTTGGTTCCTACCTCTTATTTTCTTTTTCACCAGTTCTTGCCAGCTGTTACTCTGTTTTGGCTCAGACTAGTAAGTGGTTAAGATACGGTGAGGGAGGGAAGATGAGAGAGAAAAAGAAGACATCCACCTCAGTCTTGCAAAATTCATCAGAGAACTGAAGTGAAGCTTTGAAAGTTACTAGAATCATCTGAGTGTTAGCTATGAGGTGTAAATGAGGCTTGGGAACTCACCATTATGAGCATGGTTAACTGAATTACAGCATATATCAAACATTCATTTGTTCAGTTGACCAAGTCCATTCAGGGATTTGTTGTTATAAAATCAGTATGTTATGAGCTTCTGTGACTAGGACTACAGAACACTGTCTAGTGTGTTTTTCAGAAGAAGTAATCTGTATACTACATACTTTCTCCCTTCTATATTACAGGGATACAGTCTTTGTCACAAATGTATGAAGAGTCTCTCAAAGTTACCAACAGAAATTGATTAACAGAGATTCCAGGTGAAAGTAGATATAGTCTGCTGTTCATATTTTATTTTATTTTTTAGAAAGAGAAGGAAGAAGCCCAGGTTCTTGGGATGTATGTTGAACTGTGCCTCCTGGTCTTATCCACTAGGTCACCACGTTCTACCCTGTTTTTAATTTTTCTAATTGATATAGCAAATCATATTTCAGATAGATATTCATTTATTATTTTTATTTATTTATATTATTGCTTATAGATTACTGCATGATCGTTAGTAATGAAAAAGAATTCTTAGACTTACAAAATATTTTTATCATCAATGCTTTTAAGTACTCTCTCTTACTTTAATGTCTTAAATTGGAGGAGGGAAGTAAGCTCATGTAACTGAAAGGGAATGACTAGTGTTAGATACCAGACGCAATGATGGCCTATGTTGAGTTTTATAATTGAAGATCAATACTAAAAAAAGATATTAATTTAAAAAACAGCTGTTTAATTTAGTAATAGCATTAAAGCACCCGGAGTGGAATGTCTTTGTAGAAAAGACCTGACTTGGATATATAATAAAGAAAAGCATCAGTGTGTGATTAGGAAAGGTGCTAAGCAAAAATGCCTCCATACTGAATAAGATAGATCAATAGTAAAATTGAGAAACTGTAATCAAACACAACTGAATAATCTTGTAGTAGAAGAGATTATAGCATTAGATAAGAATTTGAACTATATAATCACTAATTTAATGAATATTTATTGAACATAGGTATAAACACAGTCAGTGCTAACTTTTCACAGTAGTATATGACTATAAAAATGACTGTGCACTGAAACAGTGTAAATCAATCTTAATTATCAATAGGGGTAATTATGCTTATTCAATAACTTTCAAAAAAGTCTGTCAAACATTAAAAATGCTCTTACTGTGGTTTATAAATATATAGAGAATTGAAAATAAAACTAACATTTATTTAGTATACCATCATTTATTACATTAAAATATTGATAATTAAAGTGTTTTACTACCTGTAAAAAATCTTATGAAGAGTATTTTGAAAGGTATTCTTCTTCTGGTCACTCATCTTATGATAGGGTGTATATGTCTTGGTGAGTTGCCAGATTCCTTTCCAGGTTTGGGTTGGTGTCCAGTATTATGTTTTTACCCTTTCAGTGTCATAAAATAAATCTAAGTGTTTGTTTAATGTGAAGTCTGATGCTAATTTTTCTGGGACACTCATTCTTTCACTTGTGTTGAAAGTCTGTCTTCATCAAATTCCTCTGACTATATATCTAGAGTGTCTCAAATGGCAAATGATGGCATTGTCAACATTCTATGTTCATCTATTTCAAATTTCAGCAGACTACTTTCTCTTTTCTGTACTTGAAATTCCTTCTTTTATAAAATTTTTTTACAAAATATCATGTGCCTCATCATTGGGAGACAAGGGTTCAATAGAACTTTACGTTTTGTTGTCTGAACTGAGGAACAGATCAATTGCTAATATACTTTGAAAGAAATGATGTGACTGATATTGCATGACTTACGGACTTCAAACTAGCCTATAAATTTGTATTTTATACAATTACAGTTAATACACCATGCTAACAGAAATTTAAATCACTTTGTTGGGAGACAAGTTATTTATCTAAACTATGGAAACTGAAATTTGTGCAAAAACACAACATGGGAAGCCAAGCCAAACTGAGAAAGGAATCTGGCAATTCAAAAAAAAGAAGAGAAAAGATGATTGCTCCAGATAGTGAAATAAGTGACCAGTAAAAGTACCCTTCAAAATTCTCTTTATAAGACTTTTTACAAATAGTGAACACATTAATTCTTAGAACTACGCAAGGTGAGAATTGCTATACACCGATACTGCTATTCAGGGACTTTTAAAATGTATCTTAATATAAAGAAGTAACTTCATGTCCCCAAAGGAAAGTATTAACCAAAGGAAGTACAGGATTGTGCAGAAATTAGAGAGTAGAAATTCCATCACCTGGCCATGGACCCCTGTGCCCCACTACTATGTCATCTCGGGCTAGATGTGCAGGTTTTGTGTTTCTCTGTAAATGAAAACTAGTAACTATCTATATAATAGGGTTTTATAATGAATAATGTATGTAAAAGATTGAGAACAGAACTTGGCACATTATAAGCATTTAATAAATGAATACTATTTTTTTCTAAATGAGGAACAATCACAAATGACTCGAGAAGAGGGTATCCTTATGTAGAAAGCTTCTCAGACATTTCCGACTTTCAATGTAACTTTCTACTAGATTTTCCTGTCCCCTATCAAAGAATATTGGTAATTTGTGACTGACAAGGGAAGAAATTACTGGAAGAATTGAATAGAGAGGAGCAACAAATGCTTCTTTCTGTGCCGCCTCTAGTCCTCATCAGTATACAATACCATTAGTTTAGGAAGGAATATTCTATTCTGGGTTCAGGACGGGGATAAAGAAGCTAGAAGAGACGGAAACAAAGGAAAAAAAAAAGCAAGAAACCCAGTAGATGAAGGAAGATGTGCTCTGAAGGAAATTATATCTGCACCAAACCAAAAATCTGACAGTAGTTAACATGAAAAAATAACCTAAGTGCCTTGGATAGATGAATGGATAAAGAGACTATTGTACATATATATAACAAGTACAATTTAGCTATAAAAGGTGATATCTGGCTGTTTTTGATAATATGGAATAGCTAGGAGGTATTATGATAAGTAAAATAAGTCACATGGAGAAAGATTACACCATAAACAAAAACAAATGAACCAAATAAAACAAAAACAAACTCTTAGATTAAAAGAACATAATGGTGCTTACCAGAGAGTAAGAGGGAGGGTGGGAAAGTCAGGTAAACGAGGTCAGTTGTTAGGTGAATGAAATTTAGACTTTTGGTCGCAATCTGAAGGTAGTATAAAGATGTCAAATTATAATTCTTTGCACCTGAAATCTATATGAACCAATTCTACTTCAATTAAAAAAAACCTCATATTAAAGTCAAAAGGAAGTCTCCTTTTGTCAAGACTTATAGTAAGTGGAGAAGTAAGCTTCATACTGTATATGATATTAAATATTTTTAGAGAGGAGCCTGATTCAAAACTGAGGTCAAAATACCAATAATGAAAAATGTTCCAAATAAGCATCTGTACATTTATAATAAAAAGAGATAGCATGACTCCTAGTTTTACGAATTACTGAACTTTTAATTATTTACATATTTCCAATAGTCACCACATTAATAAAATTGTTCTTAAAAATTATCAATGAAAAGAAATAGAAAATCAAAACAGACCTATCACAAGAAAGGAAATTGAAGAAGTAATTAAAAGATCCAAAAAAATAAGAGCCCAGGAACATCAAATTAGAGGTCCTAGCCAGAATAAGTAGGCAAAAAGAAATAAACCGAAATTGGAAAAAAAAAAGAAGTAAAACTATCACTATTTGCAGATGGCATCCTAATATGCATAGAAGACTCATATGATTCCACAAAAAAACTATTCAAATTAATAAAGTAAAGTGGCTGACTACAAAATCAATGTACAAAAATCTTTTGTGTTTTCATATGCAAACAACCCCATTTATAATTAAAACAAAAATAATTATATACCTTGGAACAAACTTTAAAAAGTATTTGAAAGACCTATACAATGAAAGGTATAATACATTGTTAAAAGAAATAGAATAAGAATGAAAAGATGGAAAGATGCTTATGATTTGAAAGAATTAACATTATTAAAATTGCCATCTTACTTAAAGCATTATACAGATTTAATGCAATCTCTATCAAAATTCCATTGGCATTTTTCAAAAAACATAGAATATTAAAAAAAAATTATGTGGAATCACAAAAGACTCCAAATAGCCAAAGCAATCATGAGAAAAAAGTTAAAAAGTAGAGGTATCATACTCCTGAATTTTAAGCTATGCTACAAAATGACAGTAATAAAAACAGCATGGCGCTGGATTAAAAACAGATATATAAATGAGTGGAATAGAATTGAATCCCAGAAATAAACCTCACACATGCATGGTCAGTTAGTTTATGACAAAGGAGTTAAGAGCATACAATGGGGAATGGAAAGTCTTTTCAACAAATGGTATTGAGAAAACTGGATAGCCACATGAAAAGGACTGAAACTAGATCACCGCCTAACACCATAAACAAAAAAATAATTCAGAAAGGACTAGAGACTTGGATTAAAACCAGAAATTTTAAAATACCAGGAAGAAAACATATGCAATATGTTCCATGATACTGGCCTTAAGAAATGTCTTAGAGAACTAAACTCCAGTGGCGAGAAAAACAAAAATGAAAGTAAACAAATGAGACTACATCGAACTAAAAAGCTTCTGCACAGCAAAAGAAACAACCAACAGAAAGAAATGACAGCCAACTGAATGGAAAAGATATTTGCACATTATACATCTAACAATGAGATAATAATGAAGACATGCAAAGAACTCATACAACTCAACAACAATGAACCCAACCAAAAAATAGAAGATCTGATCTGAATAAAAGCTTCTCTATAGAGGACATATGGATGACCAACAGGTACATGAATAAATGATCATTATCATTTGTTATTAGGGAAATACAAATCAAAACTACAATGAGCTATCTGCTCACACTTATGAGAATGCCCTGTATCAAAAAGTCTAGAAACAAGTGTTAGCCAAGCTTGTGGATAAAGGGGAACACTTGTACAGTGTTAGTGGGAATGTAAATTGGTGCCACTTTGGAAAACTATATGGAGGTTCTTCAAAAAGTTAAAAACAGGCATGCTTGGTGGAGTAGCAGTGGGCCACAGTTCACATACATTCCAAGGTTGCTGGTTCAGGTCCTGGGGCTAAAGGGAACAACCAAGATGGACAACTAGATTAAAAAAAAAAAAAATACAACACTTCTTCCTCTTCTCTCTTCCTGCCTGCCTGTCTGCCTCTGCTTGTTTTCATTCCTGCCTGTACCTTTCCTTTAAAAAAGCTGTTAAAAGTACTACTTTACAATACAGAATTTAACTTCCAGTACCTATCTAAAATATGAAAAAACTAATTGAATATATTACACCCTATGTTCATTGCTGCACTATTTACAATAGCTAAGAAATGAAAAAACCTAAGTGTCCATTAATAGATTAACAGAAAAAGAAGATATGGTATATACACAATGGAATACCATGCAGTTGTGAAAAATAGGTAAGATCCTACCATTTGTGACAACATGGATGGAATGACAAGGGACAATGCTAAGTAAAGTAAGTAAACAGGAGAAGGACATAGATCAGGTGCTTTCACTCATATATGGAAAATAAAGAAACAAAAGTAAATGAATAGACAAAACAAAAGTAACCCTTGGACGCTGACAACAGAATTGAGTTTACCAGAGCAACGGATGGAAGCAAAGGGTATTGGAAGTCCTCTGGACAGTGATATGGGACTATTAGAAATTTTTTGTCAGGCATGGTGTGTTACATTTGATGAAGAGTGAACCTGCACAACTAAAACTATATTGTACCATAAATCAGTTACCTTGTTTAAAAGAAAAATCAATGTCATCTATTTGAAATGAATCTCACTGTTTCCTTTGTTTATTTTGGCTATAGTTATGGTGAAACTTTCACCGATACTCATAAATTAGACATACTTTCCCTGTGGCAATTTTCAGTCAAAAGCTCCCTATAAGTTTTGTGGCATAACCCACATTGAAGTTCCTCCCTCTCAGCTGAAGGATCATCCCTCATCTCAGGCTAAGTCCTGATGAACGACCTGAAAAACAACATGTCAAAACCTACCACTCACCTGCTCACCTGGGTGGCTGAGTCATGGCCTTTCTGGCAAGGGCTTCTTTTCCAAGTCCAGTTAAGGTTCTGGCTTAGTGAAACAACAGGATAGCAAGAGTAATCTATCAATCATATGGGCATATTTTATGATAGGATCAGAAAATCCTGACTTTCCAAAAGTTTCCATGTTTTTGCACAGTTATTTGATAGTGCTCAGTTGAATGTCCAAGATGTATTGAGCATTAGAGCTGGAAGGAGACTCTGTTATCATTAACTGATAATACTGCTGATGGTAGAGAGGTTGCAAAGTTGTATCAAAGAACTTCTACCGTCTCCCAGACAAGTGTATTTTCTGTTCATCTTCTATCTTTTCTGTCATTTCCTTTTTTAAAATTTCATTATATACTTAGATACATGTAAGTGTAATTTAATTTAATAGATACTACAAATGGAATAGTGTGAAACCTGAAATGCACAACTATACCTTTTTAATATGACTAAACACAAGTACTCACATAAAAATACTCATGAAAGTAATTTGAGACTAACAAAATACCTAAGAAAGAAGAGTCTTAACAAATTAAGATGAACAGCTGATAAGCTTGCCCACAAGCATAGTAAAGGCTGTGAACAACTGCAAATGTCCCTGCTTTTCTTGTCTACAGTTATCATAGTCCATCTATGTCATCTGGGTGCATCATAAGTATATGGTGATTTTGCAATAAACACATGGTAACTATAATCTTATCAAGAAGTGGAATGACAGTGCAAAATACAAGAAATAAAATCAGTTCTAAAATGAAATGTATTGCTACTCTTTCGAGTTGAGAAATTACAGTGACTATTGATACATGACATTAGTGATTGAAAACAAAAAAAATGAAACAAAGAGGACATTTCCTAAAAGATTTCAGCATATACGCACAACATATATATGCACATATATATGTATATATACATATACACACACACAGACACACAGGTTCACTTGGAAAGCCACTCTTGATAGAACAAAAGTTCCAAACCACAGGAACTTTGAATGAACAGCAGCACTGAAGGGCAGCATTGTGTTCTTTGATTAGGTATAGCTATACTTTGCTCTCATCCACCATTCTATCCCCAGAGTACACTGTTGCATATACCTGTCCCCAGATTTTCCTTTATTCCTTTTTTCAGTACCAGGCTAATGTTGCCTACCTGAATCTGTTCCTCCATGTACCCTGGAATCTTATATACATGGCGCCCAATTCCCTAGAATGCTTCCAAATATATACACATTCACTTTAATTGAGGACTATGCTAGGACTTGGGCAAACAATCAACTAATAACCAGATTCCAAGTGGATATATAAAATCAGAATTATTTTTTAAAATGTTATCATCTATTCCCTTTCATTTGTCTATAAAGATACACCTATACCTAATGACATCAGATATAGTCCTACCTTAATTGACCAGAATGATCAACACAATACATAAAATGTTCATATTTTATGTACCATGCTAATGATACATAAAATTTTCATATTTCTAATATGAAAATATTTCTACTTACTCTATTAATGTCATATAAAGTCATCTAAAATTCCTAGTCTATACTGAAAACTTGAATACAGTTAAGTATCTAACAGACATAGAAAGTAAAATTAAATTATTATCAGGCATTAAGAAACATTTATCATGGTGCCCAATTTCCTTATCTGTAGAGATAAGACACTGGCTTAGATTTTTTCTTTCTTTCTTTTTTAATTACAGATAGGCATTATTCTGAGATCTGGTTCCAAAATGATGAACTATTAAGATCTAAGGATCCCTCCTCCCGACAGCACAACTACAAAAATACCTATTTTACTACCACTGTCTTGGAAAAGAACAGGACCAGCACTTCCAGAGAGACTGGAGGCATAGGCCTCCATAAAAAGTAAGAGAGGTCGACCTATCTATGTGTCAAGTCACTATGTTCCCAGACACTGGGGCATTGGGGAGAACTGAGCAAAACTGACATGCTCCCCACAGTTAAAGGACTTTAATGTGGCAGCTGGTACTCCCAAGCTGGCTTTCAGTCACTAAGCTGGAGGCCTCAGCACAAGGTGAAAAGAAGACTAATGGCCTGCAAAACAAACTGAGAAGCTGCATCTTGGAGGAAATGGCATGGGAAGTTACCATTGTGGGAAAGACCCTGGGTGAAGGGCCCACCTTCTCCTCCATTAGCACACTGGTGCTGAGTTGCCAGCCTTTGCCTCTGCGTTTCCATGGTGAAGAACTGTGGACCTTTACCACTTCCTTCCGGTGGTGCACAACTGACAGCACTGACCACCACATGGCTACAGTGGGTGGTCAGTGATAGACAGGCCAAGCAATACCCAAGCATGTAGAAGTCTATTTCCTGGGCAAGGAGTATTTCTTTGTACTCATGTCATGAGGATAATAATTACAAGAGCTCCATCAGAAAGATAGCATCTCCTACCAGTCTTCGGCAGCTACAGTAAAATACCTTCCTACCTGTGTGGTACCTACTAAAATTCCACCCCCAGGTCTCAGGGTATGATTACTACCCCCACTGGGACTGCACTTTCTCTAGGGGACCTGGGTTGGGGGTCCTTGGTACTCCACTAACAGCAGGTCCAGGATACCTTTGTTCTGTGGGCTGTGTGGAGACTACTGCCTGCTTGCTGACAATGGGGCCACAATTCTTGGGTCTCTTTCTGTAGGCTTTGTTATTCATGCCTGTGATTCTGGAAGAAACCTCCCGATTTCCAATTCCAACCCTGTAGGCTGGACTCTCAGGTCTCAACACAGGGCTCACCTTAGAGATTCAACAAAATCAGAGGAGTGTTGAGATCACACAACTAAAGGAAGTCCAGTGTTCAAGGGCAATACCCAGGTCTATTCTGAGCAGTTTGACACCCTAACACTACGCTGTCACAACTGGGAAACCCAACCCATAGAAATAAACACAGAATGCCAAGCAGATTGACAAGACAGAGAAATATACTTGAAATGATGGATCTAACAAAAACCCAAGGGAAAATCTGAATGCAATGAACTTAATCAAATTACCTGATGAAGACTATAAAGCAACAGTGATAATTACACATTGGCTTATGTCCTTCATTCATCACAGAAATGTTGGCCTAGCTCTTCTTCTCCCCCTTCTTTAAAACATAAGTACAGAATGCTGGCTTGAATTAACCATGAAATTATCTCGATTTCAAATATGAGAGCAAACACACCCTAAACTTCCTTTGTCTCTAAGAGTAAATGTCTCAGTATGGAGTGAATGTGAAGTGTAGAGATATGCTTCAAAATGTCAAAATAATGCCCTCTATATAAGGTCAGATAAATTTTTGCTTTTCCCTGATGAGGTTATTCCTTCTACCATAGTTTACATATTGAATCATTTATTTGGGATTTTATTTTGTGTATCTAATCCAGTTTTTCCTAATTGTTTTCTTTTTGTTTTTTTTCTTTTTAATTTTATTGATGGGATACTGCATTATAACATTCTATAGGTTTAAGGTACACATCATAGTTTATCCACCTATATATAATACATTAATTACACAAATATTTTCCATTTTCCTTCACTGTACAATTAATCCTCTTTACCCAGTACTTTTTGGTTTAAGTAAGTACATGCAAACTCCTACTCACACACAGCTCATCCAGTTTAGCTAAAGAAAAGATTTTTCCCACTGAACTTCTCTTACTTATAAAAAAACACACTCTTATCTTTTATGTATATTTATTATAACAATATTTTGTTAAAGATAAGTAAAGCAAATTTTCACATACACTAAAGAAAAATATCAGAATAATCATTCTTAGAAATTGTTTTGTTTTAAATGCCAAATTGTGGATCCAAAACAAAGTTACTGAATTTTTTAGAATGACTGAACTTAGAAGAAATGAAACTATTTACTTTGATTTTTCTGAATTACAGTTTGATTATAAAAAGGAAAATTTTAAGGTATACATTTTTCCACTGTTGATCTCTCTTGAATTCATGCCAGTTTTCCTGAATTCACTGTATATTTCTTAAAAGTCTGCCATCTAAATTTTTAAATTGTTTTATTTTTTTCTTTTATTTACATTGCTCTATGCATTTTAGGATGTTGAAATGGCACCTCAACCTGTGTGTATTTCACATCACACCCTCCACCAAAGGTGTAGTCTTTTATCTCCACCTTGTTCCCACCTTCCTTCCACCCCACTCTTCCCCTGGTAGCCACAGACTTACTTCCTATGACTTTTGCTGGGGTTTGTCTGTTTGTTTTATTTCTTTCTATTCCACAGATGAGTGAAATCATCCTGTATTTCTCCTTTTATTTCTGGCTTATTTCGCTTGGGATGATTACCTCCAGTTCCATCCAGATAGTTGTAAAGGATGTGATTTCATCATTTTAAATGCCAGCTGAATTCTTTAATTTAAAAATTGCACTGGCACACCCTCGTGGCCTAGTGGATGAGGCTACCAACTGTAGAACACATGCATCCTAAGGACCTAGGTTCGAGACCCAGAGCTAAGGGAAACAATCAATATGAACAACTAAATAAATGTTTCTTTCTCTACTCTCTTCCTACCTGCCTGCCTACTTACCTTCATTCCTGCCTGTACCTTTCCTTTTAAAAAACATTGCAGTAAAAGGAATACAATCTTAAAACTAAATATTAATGGTGAAATTATATTTTCCTCCCAAGATAGGAAAGAATGCAGGAAGATGAGAAGGATGAGAAGGAAATAAGTATATATATCATTAAACTCTTTTCCCTTCAGAGGAAAAAGGTGTTAATAACTTATGCCCCCATCAAATAGGAAGTTGCCATTTTTTTATCAAAACATTCAAAGTTGAATCTTTTCTTGCACCCATCTATCGAAAGAAATATAGCTTATTACCTTCAAAGTCCACATCTCCGACCAATTTTGTCTTTCCTGTCACTGGATCATTGATATAATTGATACCCACATCAATTACAGCAGCCCCATCTTTAACCATATCAGATGTAATCAACTTTGGAATACCTGAAAGCAAAAGAGAGTTGTAAACACCCTGGGAAATACATGAGTTTTGTCTTTGAGGATAACAGCAGTTTATGTAGATAGTATTTTTGTTATTATGGTTTTGTAAAATATATAAAATTAAGAAGCCAACTTTACTTTTATCATTTCTGATCAAGCAGAACAAGGGTAGCACATGGGGGTTCTGTGGATAAAAGCCTGCCAGTAGTTACACTTTTACTTTAGAAACTGCTTACCAGTCTTCTCCTAATGGATACCTGCTTCAGAAGCATCCTTTTCTATAACATGTACTATCACTAGCATGGGAAAAATTATATATATGAAGCCTCGGTCTCCTACCAAGGTCCACTGGGGATAGAAAGAAAACAACTTGAAAACTGAAGGCAGAGAGAAGGAAGGCAGAATTGAAGGAAGAGAGAGAAGATAGAATGAAAAAAAAATGATGATAATAATCACTCACATTCCTCAAGGTTGAGGTAAGCTGTGAAACGCCTATACATAGTGGTATCTCACCAACTCCAAATATACAATGCTCCCTTAAACACTGTTTTTTGTTTTCTCTTTTTTTTTTTTTTTTTTGATATATTATATCTATATATGACTCAGAACAGTATAATACATAATAAGCTCCACTCACTACTTATTCAATCCACTTTGAAAGATAGCTCTACAGGGATATTATGAACTTCCACTTAGTGATTTTCAAATTATATTTCAGGTATAACAGTACCAGTTAATAATGGCTAATGTCCCAATTTTTTGGTTAATCATTACCAAACTATCTCCAAAATTAGTGGTTTAAGACAAAAATTTATTATGTTTCATGATTCTGTGGGTTGACTGAGCTCAGCTAGATGACCGTATTTGGGATCTTTCATGTAATTAGAGTCAGATCATGGCTGAAACTGGAGCCATCTAAAGGTGTGACTAGGCCAAATGCCCAAGTTGGCTCACTCATATGGCTGCGGTTGGTGCTCATGGTTGCATGGAAACTCAGACTGGGCTGTGAACAAACACATGGGCATGGCCTTTCCATGGATTTGAGTCTCTCACAGCCAGGAAGCTGGCTTCCAAGAGTGAATGTTCCAAGAGGCAGGAAGTAGTAGGAGTCAGTCTCTTAGGGCTGGGACTTGGAAACAAGCACAATGTCATTTCTGTCATATTCTATGGGTCAAACAGTAACAGAACCCACTTAGTTTCACGATGAAGGATACAAACTCTATTCTCAGTGGGATAAGAATCAAAGAATTTGTGACTATCTTCATTTTATCTCCTTGCCTCTGGTGGATACTGTGCCTGGTAGATTATGAACACACTTGCACAATTTATGTATCTTGTAGAAAAAGGGCTACTTGTTGGGTTATCAGGAGCCTTCTTCTAGAATCTAAACTATCCATTTAAGTATTCTAGATGTGATCTTTGTGATATGTTTTGTTAGTGCTAGTAGGAATATAAAAACTATGAAGAAGTGGTCAGCAACAAAATGTATACAGCCATATGACAGGTTCCTAAGCCATATATTGATGTAATTAATGAGAATGAATGTTTGAGATAAGTATTTTTTACTGCTTTCGTATCCTATAGCATAAAGCTTCATCTTTTCTGTTGGTTAAAGCGTAAATATCAAGTATTGCTGTAAATACAGACATACAGACATGTACATATAGACATATAGACATGTAAATATAGACTTCTTCTTGGCATCCAAAAGAAAACTAAAACATGCATTTTTTATGGCTATAGGAAAATTTTAAGATGAAAATTTTGGTGAATAGTATTAATATCCAATTGCTAAGCTTAGGAAAGATACAACTACCCCTCTGATATTCATTAAATTTTTCTCAGAAAATATCAGAGTGGCAATGAACAAATGGCACAATTTTCAAAGCAAAGGGGAAAATTACAAAATGGGAAAAAATAAGTGTGTTAATTTTTTTCTGATGATGACTTTACATATTTTCACTGTAGAAAATGTGGAAAATACCTAAAACCTTGAGATGAAAATAAAAATCATTATAATATTGTTTCTCACTTCAAATACACTTTAAAGATAACAATCTACATATTTGTAATACATCTCTAGAATTTCAAAATGTCTACATATTAGATATAAATAGTAAGATTGTGCCTCGCTATGCATCTTATCATTTTGTCATTAAAATTAAATTATGAGCTTTTTCTAATTTTATCAATTATTTAAGACTTAAAAACCATAGGGACTCACTCACCCTGGTAGAATAGGGGTTGAGTATAGTCCACATACATCTCAAGGTCCCTAGTTCATATCCTGGGACCAGCAGGAACGACCAAGATGAACACGTAAACTAAAATAAATTAAACTATTCTTCTTCCTCCTCTTTCTTCCTGCCTGCCAGTGTCTGCTCGCCTTTATTCCTGCCTCTGCCTTTTCTTATAAAGAAAAAAAAAAACATAGAAAATAATGAATCACATAGATTGAATTATAGGAATTCATTCATTCCTACTCTCAGCAGTATTTTACCATTATAAATAATGCTGTGATAATAATTTATGTTCAGAAAAGTACAAATGATTTTAAATTACAGCATCAACTTTGACAAAATTTTTCACTGAACCTTTATGTTTGGATGAAAGCTCTTATTGGTAGGTAAAATCTTAGCAGGTTAAATAACATATTAAAAACTGAAAAATGTATCTGTAAGGAAGTCTTCAATGAAAAGTATTTGCCATTCCAATTTTCAAAAATTTTATGAAGAATGTGGAAGAACACATTGGCTTTTTTATTTTTATTTTTCTTTGTCCTTCCCCAGGTTCATTTTTCCACATTTCTTTCCTGTCCTCTATTTGGGGTGTAACAATGGATGGTAGCACCAATTCTTACAGAGATTTATATGCTTTCTAGCTCACGTGGAACCCTGTCACACCATGAGAACAAGCTCAAGTTAGCCTACTGGAGGGTCTAAATCTTGTGTAGAAGCGCTGAGTTGTTTCAGCTGAGACGATTCTAAATGACAGTGAGACCCTAGTCAGCTTCCAGTTGATGGCAGACACTTAAGCGAGCCAGTCAAGATCAGAATAAACGAACCACAGTGACCATAATTGACCAAATGAACAACATAATCATGACAAATTTTTTAAAAGTTGTTGAAAATGAATGAGTTGTTTTGTTTCGTTTTTAATGCAGCAATAGTTGTACAGCCTATATTTGCAAATGACACAAAATTGGATAGTTGTCACTTTGGAATGATGGACTGTAAGTAGCAAGATAATTTTGAAAGGTGATGAATATATCATTTTAAACAGCTGCTGTTTCTGATTAAAAACTCATTAAGAACTATTAGGCTATGCTAAGACAAATAGTGTCCCTACACAAAGTACCATTGGTCTGTGACAAAATAAACAAGTTTGTACTACAATGTCAGATTATGCCACAAAGCACAGCTTAAATCCGCTAGTTTTTTATTTTTTTTAATTCATAGCAAGGACTTTCTCAATGAAGGAAGCAGTATGTCAATTTATATTCTGGTACAGCTCCTTATCTTGTTGGACTTAGGATCTAATTTTTCCAGTGGATAATAAGCAGTCATGGGTCAGTATCTACCACAGCACACAATGAATACTCTGACAAAGAGAAAAGGTTGAATAAAATCTAATTGCCTATATAAGGATCAGGCAAACAGAAGAAAAACCAATATGTTGACTGCATATAGAGGAGATTTACTCTGTTTTAGGAAAGAATAAAGGAAGAGGAGAACAAAGGAAGGGAATAGATTTGGTATCAATGCAGAGAATATTAAGAATAACAAAATATGCCACAAAAATAAACTTTATACTGTCCTTATTCCTTATTATAAATATTCACAAAAGGGTGAAGGAGGGATTGAATGGAGAGGGTTAGTGTTGCCTTCCAATTCTGTGATTTAAGCACTCTAGTTTATATTTTCTAATAAATTTTTTTTTCTCCACAAATTCATTTCTGAGTCCTTGAACACCTGTGAATATTATTCTACTATAAAGAAAATAAAGAATACAAACTGTACTTAATGGCTGAAGCTATACTAGACATACAAAATCTCTGTATTAAATATGCTAAATTCTCTTTCCTCTTAGATTATCTTGTAGAAGCAAATTATTTGAAGTATAAAGTTGCTCATTAATGATATGTTAAATTAACTGAAAAGAAATTTCTTAGACAACATATTTTATTCTCTTTAGTTCTCCAAGTATGTAAATGCACTATATTTACATTATTTTCACTTGATAACAGTAAATATCATGAGAAGCCATTTAAAGATTTGGTTAAGAAAAGATATTCATTAAGACGTGGAATCAGAAAATTATTTTTTCTTTTTGTTAAAGTTGAAAATGAACAGTAATTTCAAGTGAACATCTCCTATGAGCTTTATTATTATTATTATTATTATTATTATTATTATTATTATTACATTGCTATGATAATTCCATGGAAACCTATCCTTAATTCTTATATAATTTGAAGGCTCAAACATTCTATGTGAGAACCAAAACCATCCACACCCACATGGCTTACTGTATACATTAATATGACTTTATTATAGCACTGTCCTCTTCAGCATGACTATTATTTCAGGAAAATCTTGCTCAGAAAGATGAAAGTTGCAAGCAAATTTGACTGAAAAACTCATTTTAATTAACAAACATCAAACTGACTTTTCAGTAGATGGTATCAAATGACTGTTTATTCTCTAAGACTCTTTAAAACTCTTACTTCAAAATCTACTCCATATTATGTCAATCAATGTTAAATTTTTATATTATGATCCTTACCCAATCTTAATCCAGATTCTACATTAAAAGATTTACCTTAAAACAAGCTTAAATATCTCCTGAACATCCAACTTGGCTTCCAGATCCCCAAATGCTACTAAGGTAAGCCAGCTCTCCAGGAAAAAAAATATGTTTATACATCTTATTTGTGGAACTTTATTTCTGTGGTACAAATACTCCTATTCTGTCTGATAAGCTACCAACATGACATTACTGAACTGAAATTGGCAAGAGAGGCTCAGTGTCATCTTATAAAATCTGACTCAAGTTGGTTCCAGCAGATCACTTCTCTTGAGGGACTGTCAGGATAGTGTTCTCCCATGCTTCTGTAACCATAAACTCAGATTTCTCTTATCGATGAACTACTTGGGTGATATTTTGGAGAAGGCAATATTCAACAATCTTGGAAATACACAAAGATCTAATCTATAACTTGACCATGATTCAAGATTTCAACTCAGAAACCACAGGTACTTCTGTGATCTCGAGTTATTGGTTTCTCTGACTGTGATGAAATGGTAAATCTTCCATTGAGTCTGAACTTTGATTTATTTTAATTTAATCTCCCTAAAGGTTACATTTATTTCATCTTCTCAGGATATGAAAAAATTTTAGAGGATACCTTTAGTTAGCCAAACAGAAGTGAAAAACTTTATCCTGAGTGGAAATCAGTCTTATTACCAACAGCACAATTTGTCTCTCCCTGTATTTTTTTCTTTTTGGTATATCTATAAGGGAAAAGTCTGTAAGAAGAGGATGGGGCTAAGTCAATCTAGTTCTCAAACTGAATATGAGGAGTAAGGAGTTAATAAAGTATCTTCTGAACTTTGGAAAATCCTGTGGAAAAATTCTGTCTCTGATCACTTAGCAAAATTTTATGACGACTTTCCTCAGTTTTATTATTGTTTTGCTTGTAAAATTTCTCAAAATCTCTCTGTAGGGAACTGAAAATTAGTCAGATTTTCAGGTGGAGACAGAACAGCACACCAGGCTGCAAAGGAGCAAGGCATGAGGTACATTAAGTAGTATGTTCAACAGGCCAGTCATAGACTCTCCTGGACATGCCTCATCTAAACCTAAGACCTTTTCTCCTCTGATACAGACTCTGCTTCTTAAATATATTTACACTATAACCCTTTTTTTACACTTACCTTTCTAAATGGCATAATTTCACAAAGGATAATTTAGAATTATAATAGCCATTTTAAGGAATATCTAAGATAATTAAGAGTTATTTGAGAGGTATCTTAGAACATAAAGGAATCAATTTCAAACACCTAATGTCTATTTTTCAAATGATTCTGAGGAAATATTCAGATTATTTCAGATTCCAAAGCTAGTCCCTTAAAAGATGTCCTCATGATATAAAAAATAAGTGAAAAACTAAAAAAATGATCTATTTTTAGTCCCTCCAAATTACAACAAAAATATAATAGCCTTTATCCTATCTTTGCTCTTCTCCAGCCTATGTTCCTCCAATTCATTCCAGCTAGCCAGAAGCCCCCAAAGTGCAGTTACCTCACAAAGTTAAATCCCCCTCAGAGTAGAAAAAATACTTTGGCTTTAATGTTTAGTCTCACTCTAAGCTAAAAGCCAGTGATAATTTTTTTCAAAGTCTAGAAATACAATTTGCAGAGGAATTAGGAATACTTTTAGGAATGTATAATAAAGGGCACATATATGTAATATCTATGTTCAGATGCAAAAGAATTAGATGAAAATACAGAATTAAAAGACCTAAATTTCATAAGAAATCAGAGGGATTTAGAAATAGTGTACATATTGGGCAAGGTCTTTTGAAAACTGTATCTAATATCATGTCTGTGAACATAGATTGGATACTGATTCAGTCCTATAAACAAAGAAAGGATCCTTTCACTGGGGAATTCAAAGACAGGCTCTTTAATACTTTTAGACAACATTTAGACATAACTCCTGATGCAGATGTAGCCCAGAATTCTGCTCTTCTTTTATAAATAATATTAAACTGCAAATAGAATATTTAATAAGAAAGAAAAATAGAATGAAGAATAGCCTCATTGCCAGATCACATATTCTTGCTGAATGTTTTGAAAGAGTCTAAGAACAATAACAGAGTAATATTCAGAATAAATGTATGGCCTGACAGATAAAACAATCACATTTTCTCAATGATTAAATCCAAAGAGGAAATCCCATGGTAGACATTTATAGATACTGAAATCAGAAAGAAAATAGCCAGGGTGGTGATGGTGGTGGTGGGGTGTTAAAAGAAGTGAACAATGCAGTATGTTCTTTGAGGAAGAGGAGGAACAGGTATCAAATGCTCTATTTCCCATTTTACCCTTAAATTCACAAAGCCAAAGTTCTGACAATGTTAAAGACACCTATTTGATTGATATGAGTTTACTTTAACCTCTGCTGTTCTCATTTAGTATCTCAGGTGGAGTAAACAAGTTTCTCAGGGGTGGGTATCCAATAATCTTCAGACATTCTGCTTGTCCAGGTCCAGAACAGAGGTAGGTACCGTCTTTCCTACTGTGACATCATTCCTGCTAACCTGATAGGAGAGATGTCCTCTGAAAATGGAATTGCCAGATTAAATGATATCTTAATAGTTTCTTTCTTAAAATCCCCGAAGACTCCCTATTCATAATCAGATCACAGCTAATTTTTTCATTGACTTACTTACTGGTATCTCTGTGTCTCAATCAAGCACAAATTAAGCATCTCAAGGAACTGGTAAAATTTTGTGGTTAAAACTATGATATCGGCAGGATTAATGGTAATGAATTCATCAGGATTCAGATTAATATCTTTAACCCACTATCTAGACTTATATAATACTTTCTTAAATAATACACAGAAGAAAGACTAAAACTCATACAATAGGACAGACTGATTCATGAAACTTTTACCTTTCTAGTTATAAACTCCAACAGTGAGAATACAGATTCATTCATATTTAAGAGCCATAAATAGAATATTCATTTCCTGTTTTCCTGAAGTAGCATACTCAAATTCTATCTTATCTTTCAGTCTAAACATTTTAGTTTTAGATCTGTCTCTATATTGTTTCCTCTAGTTTCCCTTTATATCACAATAATCAATTTTCAATTGCCTTCCTCTGGAAATATCAGTTATATAACTCCCCAGGCTATTATACCCTAGGAGTTTACTAAAATAGCATTACACTTTTAACAACTCCTCAACCAGGATTCAAAAAATCTAAAATGTCTCTGTACATCTACTTCAATTATTCAGATGAGGCTTTGGGGTAGAACATGTATTTCAGAATATATGAAGCAGAATTTGACATTTCTAAAAGTTCAAAGTATAAAAATTCAGGTCCATCACCAGATATATTCCTGAAGCACATAGAATAAGAAACATTACAAATACACTAAGCTAGCTATTAGATTTTATAGAAACATTTGATCTTGCAAAATCCCACTTCAGTATTTAGCAGTATCCCAAATTCTATCAGTTGTTAAGTTCCCAATTAAAAAAAAATCAATTCTAAATTCTGGATAATTCAGTAAATATGCAAATTGACTGTTACTACTTATATCATTTAAAAAAATCTAGCTTGCAAATATAAATATAGATAAACTAAGAGCAGGTATATGGAGGTAGACTTAGGTCTTTACTCCAAGCAAATTAATCCATTTATGAATTAAATTCTGTCAAAAGAAAAAGGTATGCTATTAATACATATTTTCAAAAATAATTGGGATAGTCATATTAGGGTAAACTATTCTCATCATGAAATTTAGCGAGAAGATTTATGGTTCATTTAAGATTTCCCGTTTGGAGAGTGCTCAAAAAGTTGAAGATGGAAATCTCATGTGATCTGGTCATCCCACTTCTGGGTATTTACCCAAAAGATACGAAATCACTAATTTGTAGATATTTATGCATCTCCATGTTTACTCTAGCCCTATTCACAATAGCTAAGAATTGGAAACTACCTAAGTGCCCAAGGTCTGATGAATGGATAAAGAAGATGTGGTACATATTTACAAGGGAATACTACACAATCCTTAGAAGAGATGAAATCCTGTCATTTGAATAAACAGAGGGAACTAGAGGGGATTAAGCTAAGTGAAATAAGTAAAAAGAAGAAAGATAGATATCAGATGATCTCACTCATAGGTGGAATATGAATAGACAAAACAAAGGAACAGATGAAACAAAACAAACCCCTGGACACTTGCAACAAAACTGAGGTTACAATAGGAAATGGGACAGGAGGGTTGGAAAGGGGGTCAGAAATGGTGGCAGAGCCCACTGGATGCTGGTGAAGAACACTTGGTGATTTGGTGGAGGGCAGGATGTGTTAACATACACATGAGGAATGGGGAGCTTTTACATGTGAGTTTATTTTAATTTGTAAGAAAAATATATTTCTGTTATCAGTGAAAATCTCTTTTATCAATAGACTAACTAACCAAGTGATGATCTACACAGAATCACTAGTTCAAAGATTCTGACTTTTCTATAAGGTAATTATAAATATGCTATTTTGTGATTCCTCATATGACACATGCCATAAATAACTAATTTTGATTTAGAAAAATACACTGAAAAAACATAACATTTAAAAAACAATTACAATGCCTAAAGCACATTTATATATCATAGGAGCTAATTTTGTCTAATAGGATGGAATAAACATTACTCCTTGAGCAAGCATGAGGCTATATTCTTATTCTCATCAGTTAGAACCCCAACCATATTTTCATATACCTATTTAACAATCTGTTTTAAGTTCACCTGAATTAAAAAAAATTAATTCCTTTCGTATGATTCCTCCTATCATAGTCATCGTTAAGTCTTTACGAAAATCCTCAGTCAAGGCATCCTGATAAAAGGAAGCACCATATTTACACATCAATTTAATTAGTAGAGTTCAAAGGGCTGTGCAAACATTATCTAATTAAACGTCACAATAATTCAGTGAAGCAAGAAAAGTTTTGCTTATTATCCACATTCATAGAGGAGAGATTTTGAGGTGATGAGAGGCTAAATGATTTCTTAGTTTCACAATGATGAGTCAGAGGTGAGGCTGGGAAGACAACCAGAACACTTGCTCAAATATAAAAGTAACACCATGGAAATGCTTATTCAGGTGGATCACTCCTTTAGCTGGAAGTTGTCCTACTACAGAAATATCAGGAGTAATTACAATGGAATCTGTATGAATGTATATGTCTCTTTCCAGATTAGAAAAAACTTTTTTAGCATTATTTGCTTTGGAGATGGATAAATGCATCCCAACTGAATAGAATCTACATTAGTAGTAAAGAGTGCCTCATTGTCTTTCCCCAAAAGGTCCTCCTGTTATTTCTAGGAACGCTTAATAAGTGTTTATAAACCAGTGAGTCAGTGGCAATAACCACATAGCATATCTAATTTTTTCCTTTCCACTGGCTTCTTTGTTTCCTATCTGATACCATGTCCACACCAAGGACAATCTCAATATTCTTTCAAAGCTACTAATTGTCGGGAGTGTCAGAACATTGCTGGGTTCCATACAGAGCTAAGAGCCATCAGGTCCCTGATTTATGACACAGTTAACCATCTCGGGGAATGGAATCCTTTTGATATAAGAAATTCATATCACTCAAGTAACTCCATTTTTTCCATAAACTCTTTATCTGCAAAGTACTGCGTACCTGTGGGAACCTAATGTTTCTCTTTTTCTTACCATCAACAAAAACTTGCTTCTTTCAAATAGACTCTGGTGCATTCAGTGTAAGGATAAAAGTTGGAGGCCAGTGGGGTAACAGGGTAGGATCCATACTATCAGCTATCATGCTATATACAGAGTATGAAAGTAAAATGGAATTGGTTTCAAACATTTTTAGCTTTTACTTTAAAGGAAAAAGGTTTACCAAATTCAATATGTAAAAGAATCACAGCAAGAATAAAGTAATTGAAAAGAGAGGGTCAGGTTGGGGGAGCGCTACGGCCAGCAAGAGCCCGAGGTTCCCTGAGTCCATTTTGAAAACCAGTGAGTCCAGTTACTTCGTTTTAAAGATATAGCTCCTGAAGGTCAGATTGTAGAGATAACATATACAAGTGAGGTTTGATATTTAGAAAGTACAAACTCTGTTTTATAATATGTTGTACAGTCTTGGACTTTAGCTTTTCTACCTTTAAGCATTAAAGTAGGAACTAAGACAAACTGTATTGACTCAGAGAGGTAATACAGACAAGAAAGAGAAACAGGGAAGAAAGAACTTACTCCCTGGCTTCTAGAGTCCAGAAACTAAGCACTTTGGGAAAAAAGAGAGACTCACACTAGAAAATGGAAAGTCTAATATTGTAAGTTGGAATAAGAGTTGGAAGGAGAGTTGGAAGAAATAGTGAGAGCTTAAACTTGAGGCTCTTAGGGAGAGGATCCTAGTCAATGAGCCTTGGGCTGTGTCTTGGAGAGTTGGCAAAAAACACCTATGGGTTTATAATATCAAAAAAAACAAAATTATATTTTCCAGATAGCCTAGATAGATCAGAAGGTGGAATGGTCACTAAATAATTCACACAAGGAGGGTCTAGACAGACATTTTAGATTTGTTAAAATGAATTACAAGGATTAATATTCAAATATTAGCCCAATCAGCTATACCTATCATTAACTTCATTTGGTCATGATGTATTTTCTTTTGAATATATTGGATAAATTTTGTTCAGAATATTTGCATTTATACTCACAAGGTAAACTGGTCTATAGTTTGCATTTCTTATAGTATCTTTTTTTTAATCAGAGAAATGCTGGATACTTGAGAAGTGTTATATCCTTTTTCAATTTTCTGGAAGAACTGATGTAGACTTAGTAGTATTTCTTGCACAAATCATAAATGTTTGGCAAAATTCACTAATAAAGCTATTTGGAGATAGAGCCCCTCTTCTCCCCTCCCAACTCATCACAACCACCTCTTGCCACATACACTTGAAAATAGGATATGAGATGACACAGGTGTCCATCTACAAGCCAGGAAGAGATTCCTCATTAGAAACATAGTTTGTCAGAACCTTGATAACACACTTCAGCCTACAGAAAGATGAGTCACCCATTCTGTGGCATTTTGTTACAGCAGCCCAAGAAGACTAATATACCCACCTTGAAGAGATACTACTCCACTTGGGTATAGTACAAGAACCTTACATAATATATGTTTAATTATTACTTCCGTACATTGATGCTATTATCCAATACATCACACTTTAAAATATATATATATGTATATATATAAAGCCAACATTAAATTGTGACTACTTTTGTGTAACCAATTATCTTTTAAATAGAATTTTAAAATTAGGAAAAGTCTTATGCATTTCTCTGCGAGGTTTCCATTTTCATTTGGATAGGTCCAGTTTTCTATCTCGTGTCATTTTCCTTCTGCCTGAAGGACTTTTGAAAACGTTTTTAGCGTAGGTCTACTGTTAATGAATTGTTTCAGCTTTCTTATATTTTAAGGTATCTTCATTTCATCTTCATTTTGAAAGAATATTTTTCACAATAGTATACAATTCTAGGGTCTTTTTTTTTCTTTCCCTTTCAGGATATTAAAGACTTTGCACCGTCATTATCTCATTCACATTTTTTCCAGTAAGAATTCTGCTGTCACCTTTACATTTTAACATTCACATATTTTGTATCATATGTATTTTAATATTTTTCTGTACTGCTTATTTTTAATAATTATGATATGCTTTGATTTCATTTTTTTTCTTTTCTTTTTTTTTTTTGCTTGGGATCTACTGAACTCTTTAGATATGGAAATTTTTAATTTTTCATAAAATTTGAAATGTATTTGGTCATTTTTTATTCAGAAATTTTCTCCTGTTTCCCCTTCTCCTTTGTGAATTCCAATTACATGGACACTATAGTGCTTGAAATTGTCTCACAGTTCACTGATACTATGTCTATTTTTTATTGTCCTTCCTCTGTGTCTTATTTCAGATTGTTTTAATACTGTATCTTAAATTTTACTAGTCATATTTAAAAGCCACATTTGTGTCTTTTTAATATTTTCCATGTGTCTACTTAACATTTTGAACATATAAAATAAAATTAAAATAACTAGTTCAATGTCCTTGGCTGCTAGTTCTAATATCTGTGTCAGTTCATGGTCAATTACAATTGATTAATTTTATTACAGGTTGTATTTTCTTTGTATGCTTGGTACTTTGAGACTGGATGCCAGACACTGTAAATTTTGCCTCACTGATTGCTGGATATTTTACATGAGGAAGTGTTTGGAAACAAATGAGGATGAAGACATGCATGACCAGAATTTATGGGATGCATCAAAAGAGGAAAATTTGTAATAATCCAGGCCTACTTCAAGAAACAAGAAAATTTTCAAACAATCTAACTCTACATATAAAGCAATTAGAAAAAGAATAATTGAAGCCAAAAGTCAGAAGAAAGTAAATAAAAATTTAAGGAGAAATAAAATATAAATCAAAAAGACAACTCAGAACGAATATGCAACCCAAAGTTGGTCTGCAAAAATAAAATTGACAAACATTTGGTTAGTCTTGCTAAGAGAAAACCCTCATAACAAGAATCATAAATATAAGGGAAGGAGTTAAAACAGATACCTCAGAAATACAAAGCATAATAAGAGAAGTAATTAAAAGTCTCCACACCCCCCCCAAAGAGAAACCCAGGAATAGAGAGTTTTACTAGTGAGTTTTATCAAAACTTTTATCAATATTTCCAAAAAATCGAAGAGCAGGGAATAATTCCAAACACTTTTCCATGAGGCCAACATACTGATGCCAAAAACAGACAATAAGAAATAAAATTGTAGAACAATATCTCTAATGAATATAGATGCAAAAATACTTAACAAAATATCAGCTAATTGAATTCAAGAATACATCAGAAGTATCATTCATCATGACCAAGTAGGATTTATTCTATAGATGCAAGAATGTTTCACCATTCACAAATCTATGTATGTAATATACCACATTATTAAAATGAAAAAAATCACGATATTCAATAAATGCAGAGAAAGAATTAGACAAGATTAAGCACCCATTTTAAAAAATTCTATATAAAGTTGTGATAAAAGGTACTTACCTTGACATAATAAAGGCCATATCTTTTAAACCCATATCCAACATTATACTCTATTGTGAAAAACTAAAATCTTTTCATCTAAGATAGTGAACAAGACAAGACTGTCCATTCTCACCACTGATATATTTAAAAGTGAATTAGAGGTCCTAGCCAGAGCAATTAGACAAGAAGAAGAAATAAAAATGATTCTAAATTAGAAAAAGAGAAGTAAAACTATCACTATTTTTGTATGACATGACATACATAGAAAACCTTAAAGACTCCACCAAAAATACACTTGAATTAAAAAGTGGAAGGTACAAAATTTATACAAAAATCTGTTGCATTTTATATGCAAACAATCTGATAGAAGATAATGAAATAAAGAAAATTATTCCATTTATCATATGAATAAAAAATGAAATACCTTAGAATATACCAAAAAAGGTGGTGAAAAACCTGTAAAGTAAAAACTATAACATTTTGTTAAATGAAATAAAGGAAGATACAAAGACATGGAAAAGATATTCCCTGATTATGGGTGGGAAAAATTCATATTGTTAAAATGGCCATATAACATAAGGTAAAATCTTATACAGGTTTAATGGAATCCCCATTCCCAAGGAAACAGAACAAAATAATTTTAAACTTCTGTGGAATCACAGAAGACACCAAATAACTAAAGCAATCATGATTAAAAAAAGAACAAAACTGGATGTATCACATTCTCAGATATTGAGTTATACTACAAAGTGATAGTGATCGAAACTGTATAGTACTGGAATAATAACAGAAACACAGATCAGTAGAATAGAACTGAAAAACCATAAATAGGCTCACACATAGATGGTCAGTTAATTTATGACAAAATAGCCAAGGGCATATGATGGAGAAAGGAAAGTCATTTCAATGAATGGTATTAGGAAATCAGGACAGCCACACGCAAAAGAATAACTCTAGATCTCTAGATCTCTCTAACACCACACACAAAAATTAATCCAAAATGGATTTGAGACTTGGATGTAATACCAGAAACTATAAAACACTTAGAAAAACATATAGGCATTACTTCTCAGACATCAATCTTAGAGAGGTCTTTGGGAACTCAACTCACTGGCAAAGGAAACAATACCAAAAATAAACATGGGACAATTGGTTAATTGTTAAAGTTTTGCACAGTGAAAGCACTATCACCAAAATAAAGATATTTAACTAAATAAGAGAAGATATTTGCACATAATACATCTGACAAGGGCTTAATATCCAAAATATATAAAGAACTCACACAGTTCAATAACAGAAAAATACACAGTCCAATTAAAAAATGGGCAGAAGAACTGACAGCCATTTCTCCAAATAAGACATTCAGATTGCCAAAAGGCACATCAAAGCATGTTTTCCTTGTTTCTGAACAGGGAAATTCAAATCAATAAAGCAAAGAGGTATCATCTGTGAGAATGACTATTATCCAGAAGATTAGAAACAACAAATATTGGGGAGGATACAGAGAAAGAGTAACTATTTTCAACTGTTGATTCGAGTATAAATTGGTCAAATGTGTATGGAAACCAGTATAGAGACTTCCTCAAAAAATTGAAAATGGAAATCCCATATAATCCTCTTCTGAGTATTTACTCAAAAAAACACTAATTTGCAGGTATATATGCATCCACATATTTATTGCAGCAGTATTTACAATAGCCAAGAATTGGAAACTACCTAAGTGCCTATCATCAGATGAATGCAAAAAGAAGATGCAGTATACATGTGTGAAATGAAAAACTACATATCCCTAAAAAAGATGAAATCCTGTCATTTGTGTCAACATGGATGGATCTAGAGGGAATTATGCTTAGTGAACTAAGTCAGAAGGAGAAAGACAAATATAAAACATACTAACATATATGGAATATAAAGAAATAAAGCAAATAAACAGACAAAAGAAAAATTAACCCTTTGTCATTGACAATAGAAATGAGGTTACTATTGGGGAAGGGGTGGGAGACAGTGGTGGGGGAGGTGTAATGAACAATAGTAGTGGACTTTTCGCAATTTGACAGTGGTTGTAGTATGATGTCATATACTTGATGGTCAATCTGCACATATGGGCAGGTTTTTATAATTCAAGTTACCTCAATAAATAATTTTAAAATGTATTAATGGAAATTAGCTCAAAGCTATCATCTGCTTACTTCTTCAATTCATTATTGAAAGTAGAGTACTGTAGTCTCTCAACTATTATTGTTGAATTGTCTATTTCTCATTATATTCCATCTGTTTTTCCTTCATGGGTTTTAGGTTCTTTGTTTAGGTGCATAAATGTTTAGAATGGTTATATCTTTCAGATAGGCTGAGCTGTTATATAGGAAATATCCCACTTCAGCTCTAAGAACTTTATTTTTTAAAGTATATGTTGTCCTCTTTTTTTTTTTTTAAAGAAGGGTATAGACAGGAATGAAGGTAAGTAGGCAGGCTAGTAGGGAGAGGATGAAGAAGCACTTTATTAATTCAGTTGTTCATCATTGGTTGTTTCCCTGGCCTAGGTATTGAAATGGGGACTTTGGGATGAAGTGAACTGCACTTGGTTTAAACCACTAGTCTACCAGGTTATGACTCAACTCTTATTTTCTTATGTTGCAATTTGCATAATGTAACTTCTGCATCATTTTTACTTTTCAACCTATTTTTATCTTTGAATATGAAGTGTGTTTTCAATATAAAATAGTTGGATCTTGTTTTTGTTAGTCTGAAAACCCCTACTTTTTGATCACATTGTATAATCTATCCATTACAGATTGTTACATCAATAGGGTTGATTTATGTCTTGCATCTTACATTATTTCTGTATATATTTCCCTTATCTTTATTATTTTATATTCCTTACTGCATTCTTTTTAGTTAAAGTCATCTTTTCTAATGTAGCATTTTAAATTCTCAAACATTTTCACTTCGTGATTCTTGAGTATTCTTTGTGGTTGCCTCTAGAGTTATCCTGTATATATTAACTTAGTAGAATTGACTTTAATTGTATATTTAATGATAAACATCTCTATTTTTTTAAAATGTCATTATCATCATATATTACATTTACTTATAACTTTATATTACAAACCTAACAATATACTGTCATAAATATTACTTGACTTAATTTTATGTTTTTACATTATCTTAGAGAAGAAATGAGAGTATGTATTATAGGCCATTTTTGTTTCTATTCACTTGTTCTTGTGGATGGAATTTAATATCCAGTGTCATTTTCTTACAGTTTTGCTTTCATCTGCCTCCCCTGTATGCCATTTCCAAATATATTACATTTCTGTTATAGACCTATCAATATAATTGTGCATATGTTTTTGTGTGTAATTGCTTTTGAAATAGGAAAAGAAAGAAATATACTGTTATATTTCATTTTATAATTACCTACTTAATTACTTTACTGGTGCTCTTGATGTTTGGATATGCTTTTGAACTGCTGTCTGGAGTCACTTGCTTTCACCCTAAACAGGTCCTTTTAGTATTTCTTGTAGGGCAGGCATGATAGCAACAAATTCTCTTACTATTTATTTATCTGAAAATGTCTATTTTTCCCCACCTTCCAATTTTAGAAAGTTTTATTAAATAACATTCTTGCTTGAGATTTTTGCTTCCACATTTTAAGTATGTCATCTCACTGTCTTCTGGCCCTTTGCTTCATGTAATAAATAAGCTATTAATCATACTGGAGTTCCTTACAGGTGATGAGTCATTTTTCTTTTGTTGTTTTCAAGGTTTTGTCTTTCAACATTTTAAGTATGATATATTCGGGGATGAACCTCGTGGGTCTTATCTGGAGCTTGTTAAACTCCAAACAATAATATAGTAATGCTATTCATCAACTTTGGGGAGTTTTCGGCATATTTCCTCAAATGTTCTTTCTTCTCATTCTTCTCTCTCCTGTCATTCTGGTAATCCTATTAAACATATGTTGTTGTGCTTAATAGTCTCCCATATTTCTCTGAAGCTCTGTTTGTTTTTCTTTATCATTATTCTTCTTTTTCTTCTTTAAATGGCACAATCTCTACTGATCTACTTTCAAGTTCACAAGTTCACAAATCTACTGATAAGCCTCTCTAGTAAATTTTTTAATTTATTTAATTTCTCAACCCAGAATTTTCATTATTTTTAATAATTTCTCTCTTGAAATAGGTAAGATATTGTTAGACATTGATAAGACATGTCTTCTTTTACTTCTCTAGGCATGGAGTTTGATTTGTTTTTGTTTTTGTTTTCTTTACTTCTTTGAAGGTATTAATAGTTACTTAGAAGCCTTATTAAATTTGATGTCTAAGTATTCTTAAAGGAATTTTCTTTTGCTTACCTCTCTCCCTGTATATAGATAGATCTCACTGTTTGCTGTTTCTTTGTGTGTCATAATTTTTTGTTGAAAAATGGACACGTTGGATACAGCAACTTTGGATACTGATCTACTTTGCTGGAGTATACTTTTGTTTAACTGCTTATTTGTTTAGTGATATGGCTGTACTATTTCAGTGAAATCTATTTCCCCTGTAGTGTGCAGCCTCTGACGTAATTCCTCAGAAAGCAGTCTTTGGCACACATGCAGTCACCACAGGATGACAGTCATTTAGCAGAATTCTCTTTAATTTTCTCTGATATCGCTTGTAAGCTTTTAACTACTCTTCCGCTACTAGCACCACACACAACTTTTAAGCTCAACTAATTGTTCTGTGGTGCTCTATTAGTTCAACAATAACTTGGGGAACATTTTTTTCTAAACTCTGACTCAGTGAGATTCAAACTCTTTGCAGGAATAATTTTGGAGATCAGTCTTTTTTTCAACCCAGGTGTTTTCTTAGCTTTACCTTTTCCTCTGATAAAATATAGCTGTTCTGTATTTAGTTTGTTGCTTTCATAGATGATTATCCTCTTCTTGTCTACTACCAAAATCTCCATTATTTTGACAGTGTCTTAAAGGCTTGAACTTCCTTAATTCTCCCAATAAAGTCATTTCTCTTAGGAAGAGCTATGAAGCAATCTATTCTTACAGCCTACCAGTCTCCCTAGGCAAAATCTCTGAGTCACTTCTACAGCTGAGGGTGGGGACAGTGATCTAATACTGTCAGTATAACACTCCTGCTTTCTAAGATGGTGTTGGAGGGGTAAAATGGTGATAGACTGGTCTTTGCAGCTTGCCTCTTCTGGAATGAAGTCCCTACCTGATGAGTGTACTAAAAGAGGGAGAAGGAGATCTAGTATTTGTGAAGTAAAGCTGCTGGCCTATCAATGGGAAATGGATGGGGGAAACCCTAGACTTTTTATCTCCTCTTGTCTAGAATAGAGCTCACCAAAGAGTTGAGAGAAATGAGAAATTCTGGCATCCTGCTTCTGCTGGAAAAATACTAGTCTGGGATCTAAGTGGAGAAGGAGCCCTGTGTTCTTGGATTCTTCCCGGACTAGAACTTCTGATATGCTGAACAAAAGGAGGATTGTGAAGCACAGGATCATGGCTCAAATGCCATAGATCTGCACATTTATTAGAGATATTCCATTGATTTTCTTGGATGAATGTTTCACCATTTGTTGTATACCCTTTATGAATTTTCAGAGATTTGAAAATATTTTTCACCAGTTATGGCTGTTTCACTAAGGAGAGGGTCTGTGGACTTCTACCGTCCCAGAGTGTCTTCCTGCCCAGAGGTTGTTAATTTAGTAAAAGATATTATTGTTTGGCACTAATACTTACATTTGGATTATCAAAACAAAAACAAATTTTATCATCTTCAATGATGAAACTTTTAACCTAAATTTATGATAATTTCATAATATATAGCTTATATTATATAGACTAAAATTCTAAAAACAAACATTATTATAATTTCTTGAGTTTCTCTGAAGTACCTGGTGATTATTTTTTAAAATCATCAAGAACCTTGCATGCTGTCCAAAGGAGGAAAGGAGAAAGAAAGATCAGTCATCTCTGTCTTTCAAATGTAACCACAATGACAAGTCTTTTCTCTGCAAAAGTTTGTTATATTACACAAGATCATAACTGGGGTTGGGTTTAGAAAATGAAAGTTATCATATCTGTTCTAGATTTTTAATACAATAATAACAAATACCACTACCACGATCACTATGTTTTTTAAATATATATTCTTCAAGTTCAACACACACTAAATGGAATACCAGAATCAGGAATAAACAAACTATTCTGGGAAAACTGAAACATATGGATATACTATGTATATATTGATTTGGTAAAAAGTGAAATTCACATGGTATGTTTCTCTGTTTGCTTGGGTCCTTTTTAATGATTTTCAAGGAAAACCAAATACCCCTGAAAATTTGAACTACTGAGATTTTCTTTTACTCACCCTCCATAACCTTCTTCTATTCAAATCCTATAGTATTGCTGACTGAACATTTTTTTTCCAAATTATCAGACAGGTTAAATTCAATTATTAATATTATTTTATACAGTGAATACTCATATATTTGGGGGGATGGAAGCTTACCTCTACAACATGTCTTTTACTACTGTTTCTAGACTAATTGTAAGAAAAATAATTTTTCTTAATCTTTATACATCTGGAACTGTCTTTGCTTTACCATTTCTGAGTGGTAGTTTGACTAGGTAAAAACTTCTAAATTAAAAGTTTTCCTGAAAAATTTGAAATGATCACTCCATTGTCTTCTGGCATCTAGAACCTGTAAGTTATTAGTCATCACTCAGATTCTTGTTTGTTTGTAGATATTCTCTTTTTCCCTTGTGAATTTTCAGACTGTTAATGTTATTGATGTTAATGTTAATGTTAATGTTTTAATACTATTCATCACGTATAGTATTTAATTACTTTGTAGGTATTCTCTTTTTCCCTTGTGAATTTTCAGATTGTTAATGTTCTTGATGTTAATGTTAATGTTAATGTTTTAATACTATTCATCACGTATAGTATTTAATTACTTAAATTAAATTATTTAAGTATAGTATTTCTCAACACTCGGTGAATTTTTTCAAAATCAAGTCCCATATCTCTCTTTAGTTTCACACAATTAACTGTGATATTCACTTTAAATGTTTTTTTTACATTTATCTCTAATATCCTCTCCTGTGACTCCTATCTTAGAGTTCTAAAATTTATCATCCACATCCTGAGCCATATCTCTATGCTCTTTTATCCTCTGCTGAATTCTGGGATGAACTCATTCTGTTATTCCAGTGGGTTTACTTCTTTGGTATGTTCATCCTATTATTCAGTCTACTTTTGAAGTTTTATTTTTTATTTCAAAAACTATATTTTTTAAATCTAATACTTCTGATTAATTACTTTCATAACAATCTAATCTTGCACAATCCCATGTGTTTGTTTTTAAACTTTTTTTCTTCTCTCATAGCCATATAACCTTTTTGTCTTCTTTATCTTGATAATCCATCAAAAATACTTTAAAGTTCTTTTTGGTTGTATTAGAATGACTATTTTCCTCACTGTCAGCTTTTCTGTTTATACATTTATTGCTAATCATTGTTTTGTGAAGTGCCTCTGTAGTCATTCTCCATAGGATATCTCCTCCTAGGGCAAATTAGGCTCTAGAGCAATATTCTGGTGGCCTCATCGTAGACTACTGGTATTCTGACTCTAGAGCAAGCCTGGCATTCAGGACTGCACTCTTCAGAGATCCATTTTCAAACAGGCTCCTGCTAAGGCTCAGATTCAGGCTCCCACAATTGTACAGGCTGTGCTGCACAAGCCTCGAGCTATATGGCAGGAAGCACTGCTGTTTTAGCTCAACTGAGACAGCAAAGTAGGTGGCACTTTTCCCAGCACTCAGTTTCACACAAGCTGTGAAGATGTGGCCCTGAGCTACGTGCACAACCTGTGTGGGCATAAAGATACCAGTAACTTTTTCCAGGCATTCACCTGGTCCCCAGCCCTGTCCTTCCTGTCAACTGACTTCACAGCTGCAGACTGTTCTGAACCTTACTTGTTTCACATGACTGTTGTCTTGGGGAAAATATCCTTAATCTAGTCTTACAGAGATTCCTCTTTCTTGTTTTCTGGAACAAATATATCAATTAAAATATATTTCACTCTAATGCCTAATTTTGGAGCAGATGGGAATGAGGCATGTGTTTCAACATGTGCTCAGTTCACCATTATTGACCAGAAGATCATACAAATACTTTCTTTTCTTAAGAGATTTTATATTATCTGCAGTATATGTAGCATATATAATATTTATCATAAAATATGCAGAAATGTCATATACAGGAACACAGAGATATTGAGGGTTAGATTCCAGACAACACAATAAAACAAATATTGAACAGAGTGTACAGAGGCTGCCTATGATCTTGCTCCCCAGTTGAAGAGCTGCAGAGAGGAAGACCCTTGCCACCACCATCAACAAGAAGATTTGGTCTTTCTGCTCAGCAGAGAAAAACTGGGCAATCTGTGAATCTCCCTGCAGTAGACAGGTGTGAAGCCTGTAAGTGCCACCTGAATCTTCATTAGCTACCTATCATGAGAGTGCATTCTAAAGAGCAGAATGGCCCGGTCCCCACTGAAGCCCAGGGGATGGCACCAGGCATCATACAGGAAGGAAGAAATATAAAGTGAAATAAAATAAAAGCTACAGTGCTGGATTCAAGACAGAGAAGAAAGCCATGCCAAAATCTAAGTCACCAAAACCATGGGAGTGGCCAAAGAGAGGAAGATGCCAGAAGCTCCACAGAGAACTCACTGATCTTGATTGGAAGAATCTAACAGATAAAGACTTAAATATAATTATTATAAAAAGCTGAATGAGATGCTGGAAGCCCACGCAACCATGCAAAGGAAACTGGAAGACCTTAGAGAAGAAGTGACACATCAGAGGGAATACTTCACTCAGGAGATTGAAACCATGAGAAAGTCATACCAGAAATGCTAGAGATGAAAGATACTGTCAAGGAATTGAAGACAAACATGGAGCGCTCCGTAAACAGACTTCTTGCAGAGAAGCAAATCTCAGAAATTGAAGACAAGATAAAAGAGGTGACACTCACAGAAGAGGAGACAGAAAAAGATAGAAGAAACCCTATGAGACATATCAGACACTAAGAGAAAAATAAAGATAAAGATAATAGGTCTCCTAGAATAAGAGGAATAGAAGGAAGGAACAGTAAACTTACTTAAAGAAGTAATAAAAGAGAACTTCTGATATCTGTCACAAAAAGCAACCAAAAAGAAGCGAAGACAACCCCAAAATTTCTAAATGTAAAAATATCTGCTCACAGATACTCCATAGCAAAACTAGCAAAAGTCAATGACAAAGAAAAACTACTCAAGGCTACTAGAAAACAGAGAAACATAACCTACAAAGGTATACCCATCAGGATATCATCAGACTTCTCAGTATAAAATTCCAGAGAGTGAAATGACATGTTAAAAATACTAAAAGAAAAAAAAACTATCATCCAAGAATACTAAATCATGCAAAATTACCATTCAAATTTGATGAAGATGTAATGATTTTCAATGATAAACAAGGGTAATGGATTTTTCCATCACCTGCCATTCAAGGAAACTTGAAAGAGACCATACAAGAGGAAAAAAGAAAACCAAGACACACCAACCCCCGAGAATGGTGATGCAAAACAGGAACAAAGACAGGACCATTAGAAAAGAACAAAAAATTACTAAGAGGGAAGAAAATCATAGAATCTGTACAAACATATATATATATATATATACATGTATATATGATATAGTGACAGCTCACAAAAGACTATCATGGAGCAATGAAGAGAGAGATAATCCACATGATGGTAACAAAACTCAATCCTAAAGAGATGCATAACTGGGAAGTAGACAAAGTGAACTAATAGACACCAAAAATTCAGAAAAATAGTAATAAAAACAAAGGAAATATAAAAAAACATAAAACAAAACACCAAATGACAACAATTAAGTTCTATATATCAGTTATCACCCTAAATGTGACTAGATTTATCAACAAAAGATACAGAGTAACTGGATGGATCAAAAAACAGGATTCATCATTATTATGCCTACAAGAAACTCATAAGATGAACAGCTTGAAAGACAAAGGCTATGTAAAAATATGTCAAAATAAAAGTTATGAAAGGAAATAAGGAACTGCAATGCTAATATTAGACAAGATAAACTTACACCTAAGAAGGATATCACAAGGCAAAGACAGATACTACATACGGTCAAGGGGTTAATTCATCAAGAAGTAACTATCATTAACATAAATACACTCAAAGCCAGTCTGTCTCAACATTTAAAATAAATACTGACAGAGCTAAAAGCAAATATTAAGAGTAACAAAATAATAGTAGGAGACTTCAGTACTCCATGTACTTTAATAGACAGATCATCCAGTCATAAAATCAACATAAAAATAAGGAGTCTAAATGAAGTAGTAGAGCACATGGGCCTAAGGAATGTATACAGGGTGTTCTATCCCAACAAAAAATAATATACATTCTACTCAAGTGTACCTGGAACATTCTCAAGGATAGACATAAAACAAGTCTCAAAAATTTTAACAAGACTGAAAATATAGAAAACCTCTTCTCTGACCAGAGTGGGGTGAAATTAGAAATGAATTAGAAGAACAAAAATGGAAAAGCCACAAAAATGTGGAGACTGAACAACATGCTTCTGAACAACTCCTGGATCACTGACTTGAGTTATCTGGAAATAAATTAAAAAGAAGAGACAAACTACCATAACATGTGAAATGAAGTAAAAGTGGTACTGAGAGAAAAGTTTATAGCCATATAAGTACACTGAAACACTAAGAGAAAGCCTAAATTAAATATCTAACCACAAACTGGAAGTAACTAAAAAGGGAAAAATAATAAAAACCAAAAAACCAGCAGCAGAAATAATAAAAATCAGAGCAGAAAGAAATTGAAATTGAAATATAAAACACCATCCAAAAGATCCTAAACCCAAGAGTTGATTCTTTTAAAAGAAAGATGATATATATTTAGTTAGTCACTAAGAAAAATAGAGAAAACTCTAACAACAAAAATCAGAAATGAAAGAGCTTATAACTGACATTATAAAAATAAAGGATCATGTGAGACTACTATGATCATCTATATGTCAACAAATTCATAAATAATAAAGAGATGGACAGGTTACTATAATCCTACAACCTCCCAAAATTGAACCAGAAGACAAAGCAACCAAAACCAATCACAAGAACAGAATTGAAGCAGTAAGAAAACAAAACAAAACAAAAACTCTCAAAAAGCAAGAGCCCATGTCCAGATGGCTTCCCTACCAAAATCTACCAAACTTTGCAAAGAAGAGCTAACCCCCATCTTCCTTAAACTCTTCCATGAAATTGAAGAGGGAGGAAAACTCAGAATTTATAATATGAGGACAATATTACCCTGATTTCAAAATTAGACAAAAACAGGATCAAAAAATAAAACAAAACTATAAACTGATATCACTGATGAATATAGACATAAAAATTCTCAACAAAATCCTAGCACATTACAAAAGTTCTTACACCATGATCAAGTGAGATTTATCCAAGGATGCAACAATAGTTTAACATATACAAATCAATGTAATACACCACAGCAACAAGGGGGAAATAAACACTTTTATCTTCATATCAAGAGGCAGAAAGAGCATTTAACAAAATTCAACTACCATTCATGATAAAAAAACAAACAAACAACAACAGCCAAAATAAGAATCAAAGGCACATACCTGAACATAATAAAATCAAAATATGATACATATAGCTTATATCATACACAATGATGAATATCCGAATGCCTTTCCCTTAAGATCTGGAACAAGACTAGGTTACCCACTTACACCACTACTATTCAATATAGTTCTGGAAGTCTTAGCCAGAGTAATAAGGTAAGGAATGCACATTAAAAGAATCAAAATTGGAAAAGAAAAAAAGAACTATCATTATTTGCAGATGACATTCTATTATACCTAGAAAATCTTAAAAGACTCTACCAAAAAATACTAGAAAAAAATGAATATAACAAAGTGGCAGGATATAAAATCACACAGATATCAGCAGCATTTCTATATGCAAGCAATGAAGTAGAGAAAAAATAAGAAAGAAATCCTATTCATAAGAGTACTAAAAAGATTATATACCTGGGGAATAATCTTAACAAAGGTATTTAGAGACCTCTACAATAAAAACTATAAGAGCTTAACAAAAGATTATGGATTAGATGAATTAACATAGTTAATAAGGCCACCTCCACCCAAAGCAATATATAGATGTAATATGATCCCCATCAAAATCCAGGGACATTTTCAAGGAAATTGAGCAAACAATACTATAGTTTTTAGGGAACCATGAAAGACCTTGAAGAGCAAAGTCTATCCTAAGGAAAAACAAAAAAACAACAGTAAGAAATCATACTACCTGATTTCAAAGTATATATAGTACAGAGTTATCATCATCAAACCAGTATGGAACTGGAACAAAAACAGACACACAGACCAGTGGAATAAAATCAGGAGCCCAGAAATAAAGCCATACCTATATGGATAGTTTATCTATGACAAAGAAGACAAGTGTATACAAAGAAGGAGGGAAAGTCTATCCAACCCAATGGTTCTGGAAAAAGTGGACAGACACAAGCAAAAAAATGAAGCTAGATTATTCATTAGCATCACACACAAAACTTAAAATGAATCAGAGATAAGGACATAAAACCCACAACCATAAAATACTTAGAAGAAAATGTGAGCAAAACACTACACACATCAATCTCAAAGATGCTTTGGGGTCTAGCACACCTATGACAAAAGAAGCCAAAGCAAAAGTAAACAACTAGAGCCACATCAAACTGAAAAGCTTCTGCACAGAAAAAGAAATCACCGCTAAAGCAGAAAGGCAACCCATGGAACTGGAAAAGATATTCATATAACATATATCAGATAAGAATTTAATCTCCTAGATATAAAAAGAGCTCATTACCTCAACAATGAAAAGCAAACAACCCACTCAAAAAATGGCAGAAGCACTGAATAGAGACCCATCTAAAAAAGGCATACAGATGGACTACAGACACATGAAAAAAGTTCTACATCACAAATCATCAGGAGAATGCAAATAAAAACCACAATGAGATACTACCTCAGTTAGTGAGAATGGCCTATATCAAAAAGACTAAAAACAAAAAAAGTTAGAAGGGGTATGGAGTAAAAGGAACCCTCTACACTGTTGGTGGGAGTGTAAATTAGTCTAACCTCTTTGGAAAAAAATATGGTGATTCCTCATAAAAAAATAAAGATGGGTCTACCATTTGATCCAGCAAATATATATATATATATACACACACACACATATATAGACACATATATGTATAGAAATGCATGTGTGTGTCTGTATATATATATACATACACATAATATTGAGGAAATGATGCTAACAGATTTGATCAATAAAGATTATCTCAAACTCGCAATTCTTAAAAAAAGCAATACCTGAAAAACATACTGAAGCATATATATAGGTATATATACATATATATACCTATATATATATACACACACACACATACATACACACTCAATGGAATTCTATATAGTTATTAACAAAAGACAAAAATCGTACTTTTTTTACAAAATCCTGGATGGAAATGAAGGGGATCATGTTAAGTGAATAAGTCAGAAACAAAAGGAAGCACTGGATCATTTCATTCATATGTGGAATATAATGAAAATAAGTAAATGTACAGACAAAGCCCAACGAAATTCACAGGACATATGACAGTAGCTACTAGAGGGGTGTGAGGGCAGAAGGAAGGAAAAAGGGAACAAGGTAGTGACTGCTCAAGGACACTAGAACTATGGTGGCAGGTATGGTATAAAATACTCATGGACTGACATCAATTTCAGTATCCTAAAATGAATATAGCTGGTGAGCCCTGGTGGAGTAATATTTAGGTCAATTGCCTTTGAAGGAGTAGGCCACATACCCCTGGATTCGAGTCCCAGGCCTGGAGGAGAACAATTAGTGTGGACAACTAAATGAAAAATAAAGTGCTTCTTCCTCCTCTCTCTTCCTGCCTGTCTGCCTACTCACCTTTACTCCTGCCTGTATCTTTCCTTAAAAAAAAAAAAAAAGAAAAGAAAATAGCAAAATAAGGAAAATAATATTATTAAGAACAAATGTAATAAAGTTATATGATTTTTCTATTTCCCAATGCATTTAAAAGTTATGCTTATACTATAGTCTATAAAGTACACAGGAGCATTGTGTCTTAAAAAGCATGTACATAACTTTAATTAAAAATATTTTATTAATGAAAGTAGCTAAGCATCATCTAGACTTTCATCAAGTTGCAATCTTTTGGCCGGTGGAGGGGCTTCCATCAATATTGATGCTTCTGACCGATCCAGTATCACCATAATAGGTATAATAAATAAATTTTTTGAAGTGCAGGAATTATCAGATGTAACACAGAGACACAAAGTGAGCACATAATATTGGGAAAATGATGCTAACAGATTTGATCAATAAAGATTATCTCAAATTCGCAATTCTTAAAAAAAGAAAGCAATACCTGAAAAACATACTGAAGCAAAGCATAATAAAATGAGGTTTGACTACATAAAATCCTACCTAATGGAAGGGTAGGTTTTCTAAGCCTACGACAATTAATCTAGGTGCTAAAGAATGAAGAACAACCTACCTCGCCTCTGTCTGGATACTGATAATTCAGAAATTAAGCAAAAGATATGGTTTGTTTTCAGAAGTTATGTTCAAACAAGAGAGACAGAAAATTATAAAGAGTATGGCATTGTGATACAGAAATACCCAGGATGTGGGAAAAAAAAAATCAGTCATGGAGCAGACAGCTAACCTAGAGCTTCTTTTCTGGAGAAGAACATTGATTCTGAGAGACCCTTGAAGGATCACATGAAAGAAGTAAGAAAAGCTTTACCAAACAGAGGAACCTGACTATACCAAAAGGTTAAGCCAAAAAACACATAGACTTCCAATAAAATTGAAAAAGAGTTTAGACTCCAGGTGCCTAGAGTCTAGAATGCATGTTGAGGGCAATGAAAAAAGATGAAGCTGTAGTCTTAACACAGCCACCAAATGATACAAGTGACTTCTCACCAGGCACTTACGAGATGAGAAAGGCAGATTCACTTTCAACTGATCATATTCCCATTTAGGTGAATCCTGAATTTAAAAGAAACTTGGTTTATTCATTGAAAACATCAGAAACATCTACCTTTCTATCACGTTTATTTCTGGGGAAAAAACTATGGCTGGATGCACCCAATGATCCAGAAGGATAAACACAACAGAAGTGTCTGTGGGGAGGACTGCAGAGCCTACAAGAGACAAGTCATGCAGGGCTGCCTATTAGAATCACCTGGGAAGATCTGAATCCTCTCAGTGACCAGTCTGCATCCCAGATCATCTAAATCAGACTTTTTGTGGGTGGGATTCAGGCTTCAGCATTTTTAAAGTTCCTCAGTTGATTTCAGTGTATCGCCAGGGTTGATATCCTGCCCTAAAAAAAGGAGGGAGTCAAGGGTATATGATGGGCTTAAGTCAGTATAACATTTGTGGTTAGGGGAGAGATGATTCCGAATAGATCTTACTGTTCATCACATAAATTGGACTCTGTTCTAGGTTCCTAAGGAATCTGCTCAGGATCGTGGAAGTGAAGCCATAAATAAAACATGTAAAGGGCCTCCCCATTAAAAATTTTGTAATATGTTTTGTGGCCCCTCTAGTAGAAAATACAATGCAGGAAAGGACTTTGTTCCTATTTTGCAACAGAACTTCATGCCTTTCTACCTTGAGTGTTCCAGCAAATCTAGGAAGGATAGGCAGTTAAGAGACAGTATTATGTGATATTAAAAAATCATATTTATTAATATCACCACTGGCTTCTTAAGTATTGGGAATTTGTCAGCTTCATAACGGGGACACTGTTTTAGCAAAAATCTATTTGCTTGAAATCAAATTATAGCCTGCCCCAGAGGACAAGCACAAGTCCATCATAATTCACCTTTTGTAACTATTACCAATGTGCTTAGATATCTTCTTTCCCAACAGTAAAAGCAGGTCACTGACTACTCTGATCCATTTCCTGCAAAGCCAAAGGAAGTTTCTTATCTCTACAACAAAGCAAAGATCTCCCTACCTCATCTATCTTTCTGGTCTGATGATCATACCACTGCCCAGCAGATTGGAAAAACTTTAGTAATAAGTGTAATGAATGATGCCACTCTTCATTTGAGACCCCACCCCCCACAAACAGGGAGTGGCATTTTCTCCCACAGGCCCAGCCTTAAACACATAATAATCACACAACAGCTGGAACAAATAGTAACAAGAGATTTGTTCCGTCACACCTATCAACAAGCTGAATAGTGTTATTTCCCATTTTGTTCCTTCATAAAGTATAAAAATAATATTATTAATAAACACTGTTTGGGGTCAAACTTCATGGATCCTACTATTGGAGAAGATGTCAGGACAAAGCAAAGTCAAGAGAGACTGGGAAATTGGAAGAAAGCTCTCTGTTCTCTTAGGGATTTAATGGGTGGCTCTGTTACCGTGCCTACAAGCTTTGTTTTGGGAGAATTACTAGTTGCTTATAACATACTTTGCAATGTTTTTTGTTTGGTAGCTACAAAAAGTAAGGACAACACATTCATATTCACTAAGAAACACTAAAAATATGCAGAGCACTAAATTCTGAGGTAAAAAGAGGTCTGAGATAAAAGCATGGAAATCAAGTGAACTATTTTTTGAGGTTAAAAAAGCTTATGAAAAAACAAGCAAGATAAAACAATAAAATTATATACACAGAATACCAAATGCTTGTTTTAAAAAAATGAATAAAATCCACAAAACAGGACTTGAGAAATTTTCAAGATTTCCCCTTAAATATGCCAGGGGTCTTTGTGGTAGAGCTCTCATCCTACCACAACAGCCCTTCACAGGCAGCCTAAAGTGACTGTGTTGAGACAGTATACTGGTATTTTGGGAGTGCAGGGATAAATGACAGAGCCCTCTTCTGAGGGATCTTCAACATCCTGTGTGGAAGATGACTGGTAAAAGTGAAATGCACAGTGCTAAAAATATATGACATCTACGAAAGGCGTACAGAAGCAAGAAGACCGGAAGGTCTTTCTTACTTATTATTAATAGATGCTAAAAAAAAACCTAAGTGCCAGCCAAAAAAAGTCACTTAGAATGGGTGGCATTCTGTGGCCACACCAATCCTGATACTAGACCAAGTCCCCTGCACTTTTCTTTCTTACCAGTTTTCAAATGGTGCCATGTATTTGTATATTGCCATTTGATTAACTTCTCTTTAAACTTTATAAGCTCTAGGAGGGTAGAAACTGAATGAGTTTTGTTGTACGTCCAGACTTAACACACTGCCTGCACTACTAGTTGTTCATAAGTGTGTTGAAGAAATAAAGGGAAAGAGGGAAAGTTTGGCTTTAGACTAGCTTGATTTGCCTGTCCTTGGAAGTGTCACATTAATTAGAAGAAAGACAAAAAGAAGAGTCCCATTGGAAAACAGGAAAACCACCAAGGCTCTTGTCTCATATCTTTTAACTTGGGGAAAGGAGTGAATGTGAAAAAACAACTAAATACAGCTATCACCAAGTAGCCATCTTGAGGTAAATAACAGATGAATCTTTAGAATTCTGACTAATAAACTCTAAGATTCATGAGTTAGGTGTCCTTTTTTTTTTTTAATGGTAGTGAAGATGAGAGAACGTCTATGTGAGAGAAAACGGTATTTGAACAGTTTCTCCCACTTGGGCCTTATAATTTAGTTGGCTTGGCTGACATTGCAGAGCTATAGAAAAGGGACGAGACGGTGAAACAGCTGAGTATATGTTTTGGGAGTGTCTTTCTGGCAGTGGTAGCAAGAATTATCAAAAGGGGAAAAAAAGTGAGTAGAAATTCTAGGAGTTCTAAATCCCAAATCCCAAGGGGAAAATGTGAATGGGTACCAGTTACTCTGCTCCAGGTGGCGCTTAGGGCACGGCATGGGCTGAGCAAGTCTGCGTGAGACAAGTGGAAAGATATTGCCCATCTCCACCTTAGAAACTAGTAGTTACCCAGTAGGGTGGTCAGGTTTGTCATGAGAACTGCACAAGGCAACATCCTGAGTCACTGGAAAGAACTTGAGCTTTGGAGGCCAACAGATCTCCACCTTAACAATGAGAAATTATGTGATCTTACACTATTGTGAGATTATATCCCATGTGAGTAAAAATAAACACAACACTTCCACTCTTTCCCTTATGGATGCTGTAAGAATTTGTGTAAATAAAAGTGCAGAACATGTTGTTCGGTATGCTGCAGCGTTCAATAAAAGATAATTGTCTTTGACATCTTAATTTTTCTAATTAAATCTCAAATACAATATGAACATTTGCTGCATATAGCTTTACTGTTAAAGTTATTATAAGTGGCCTTCTTTCTATGTAACTAAAACAGCCATAATTTTTAAGTTGCTTAATTTTTTTTTCCAAAAAGTCAAAAGTATAATTAAGGTTAACAATGACAACAAATGTCATTGTCAATCTACTTTTTGCAATTTAAGAAATTCGATTTACTTGGCAAATGCTTCTGGTTATTTTTTTAGGTAAAAAACAAGTATGTCCTAGAGAACTGAAATCTAAATGAATTAAAATTGATCCTACTTCTTCTGTCCACTATTCCTGTGGGACTATGATCCCCGGCTGATTCCAGGGAACCAAAGTCATAATTAGATATTGTTATGAATCTGGTGGGGGATAGCCTTTCCTAGCCAACTAGCTTCCATCTGGGTTTACAGGCCAGAATTCCTGAGGGAATGAGGCACACTGATGGTGAGAAAACATTTAATGGATATGTAAGAATACATACAAGGTTTAAAAATATTTTGATTTGATTTATAAATTAATTCCTTGGCCACTAAATTCCCACAAAAGATGCTCCAAAAGCTTACATTTTACCAGTTAGAAGATATATTTTGCTAGAAACAAACATAGATCTATGACAAAAGGAATGGTGATGTAGGAATGATTTTTCCTCCTTTCAAGAAATTATTAATTCCTAAAGAATGCAAGCATTACCCTGTAGGAGTATGCTCTGTATCACTACCATATTATGAGAGGAACACATAAGGCAAGCTGTGTTTCATAAAGCAGAACTTGAATAAAAAAGGAAGTAATAGTCAATTCAGCTAAGAAAAATGACAAGATTTTGTTACTTGCGTAAGTGAACATGAAATGTAATTTATTGGCAGAGAGCTATAGAATTATAGTTACAACTCTGCAAGCTTTGTAAATTTAAACACGTGACAATTGTTCCTAAAAATATAGACTTTTGGTTATAATAAGAAGTGTTACTGATAAAAGTGGAGGGTGACCAACATAACTATCAATTTTGGGGACAGTTATGCATGATTCTATCTGCTCCTGCAACTAGTGCAACACTTTTGCTTAAAATAAAGCAACTAAATAAGAAAAATAAGATCACATCTCACTTTCCAAAATCATGGCAGTAATAGCCAAAAGCTAAATCAGGAAGTAAATCAGGGACTTTAGAATATAAGTGTGTTCTGTTTCAGTTACTTAATTTTTTGACTATGGGCAAATCAATTCACTGTAAATCTCAACTTTTAGCATCTATAATGTAAGGATACTATCATAACTGACCTCATAAGGTTATTGTGAGGTTAAAATAAGACAATAGTTCAGAAATAAGTATCACCAATGAGTATTATTATAATAAACAATGGACGCTGATAAACAAAGAAATGATAAAAAAAAATCCCTATACTAAAACTCTATTCAAAGGAATGTCTTTAATAATAACCACTAAATTTTGAAAAAGTAGTTAATGATTCTCAGAAATGTGAGAATGTTTTAATTACTCAATCATATATAAAAGGTTTTTTAAAATTCCATACATTTAAAAATACATATATATTCAAGTTAGTATACCACTCACATGCTGCTCTAATAGTACAGGTTAACAACCCCAGAAAACAACATGGACATGTACTTCATCTTATAATCATGAAACCAATCTATCTTAGAAAATTCACATGAAAAATTCAGAGAAAGATAAGAAAGGAATCAACATTTATCTATTTACTTATAGCCCATTAGTCCTCTGACTTCAGTCTAGACTTCTAATAGTCTTCAAGTTCAATTTTTTTTCTTTTATACTTGGATTTCTGTTTATCAATATGTCTGGTCATATTGGACTTTTAGAATGGATGGTCATATTTTGGATTTCTATAAGGGATGCAATCTAATTACTTTTCAAAGTCTAATTGGCTGCAAAAATTCCTTAATATGTGGACACCATTATTCATTAAATGTCTCCTATTGTTGGATGTTTAGCTTATTCCTATTTTTGCTATCAAAAAGAAATCTGTGATGGAGATCCTTGAATACTACCTCTGTAAGCCTCATTGTAATTCTTTTCAGAAGAAATTATTGGATGTAGTATGTTGGGAACTGAGATAATGTCTTTCCACAAACTTATACTAAAACAAGTTTCAATTTTTTATTGGTATTTGAAGAAATGTACTCAAGTTAACTGCCGAATCTAGTAAATTAACACCATCTTCTAAGTTCTTTCCAAGTCATTCAGTATTCCTATGCTGAACTACTAAAAAGTCAGAAAATTTATCATAAAAGAGAAGAGGGAGAAACCCCTTCAAATAGTATTTTTAATTGAAAAAACTAACATTTTCAGGGTGATATCTAAAGGGATTCTTATCATTCTAACATGGTATAGCACATTATTTTTTAGGACTATCCTAACTATTCTGGGAAGAATATGTATTATAATGTACCCTTTATTGTGCTAATGTATGTATGTGGGGTGTGTGTATTTTACAGGCAAGGGATCTTCTTGGTTACCTTTAAAATAAGTATGAATTATGAAACATACAATAGAAACACTATTGAAATACACCTGCCTTTTTCTGCAATGTACTATCGGATTCCTGTATTGATTACTATCTTGATTTAAAGGGCACATAAAATACCAAGTGAATTGCTTGCAATCTACACACTCATAGAAGAACTATGACTTCTTTGAATTTGTTCCAGTCACAGTCATAAAGCCCACACTCATGTACAGTACATATTAATCTTCAGGCTTTGTAACAAAGGCAAGTCATCTAAAATAAGCAATAAATCAAATCAGAAATAAATATGGAGGAAATGTACTTGGATGAAAGGGAAAATGAAGGGACATAGCCAGAAACTTTTCCTGACTATATAAATGGGTGAAAAAAGAAAGGACTTTCATAGAAAGCTGCCTGAGGAGATATATGCCAGCACAGAGATGCCCTGCTTTTCTCATCACTCATCTTCAGAACTAAAGCCACACCTAAAGTAGGTAGCCAGGAGCACAGTCAGATTCTCCGCAGTCCATTTCAAACACCACCCCTCCATGGATTATTGCACAAGCATTGCTGTGTGAGATTTTGATCCCTGACTTTTTTTTTTTTAATTTTCAATATTCTTGGATTTTAATGAAGTGTGTGGATGCTATTGTGACGCTACAACTAGCAATGATGACACAGGTCTGATGGAATCATTTCACTTTCTTCCAGTGAACACATGTTTGGAAGAGACATTCAGCAATACTACATTCTCTGCCTTTACCATAGGAATGATGACTTCTCCAAAGAAGGGCTCATATTCCTACCCACACCAGAAAGTAAAGACATTAATCATTTCTCAGTTGTATCTCTGTCCCCTGCCTACATAACCTTTGATCTCTGCAGGTGCAAGGTATGAGTCAGTGATGCTGATGCAATGTCCTCTAAGCAGTCAAAAAGTGGAACAGTCCCTAAAAAGGCATTAGGGAGAATCCGAGGTTGAGAGTATACTGAAGAGGTCATCTGCCACTATGAAAGGGCCTCCTAAACTTCTAGGAAAGAGGCTTAAACCAAGATAAGCACCTGACTTTTAAAGAAGGAAGTTTATTCATTCAATAGTGACTTTCCAAGTCCTTGGCGCAAGGCTTTTCACCAGCTGGAAGAAATGAAAAGGCATATAAGACACCGTCCTGGATACTGGAGGTCACAAAACAGCAGTAATCCCTTCAATGCTGTCCCTCTGAAATTCTTCCTGTCCTCTACTCATCATGTACTTATCTAGGTCCTCTCTATCTTTATTCAAACTCTTCTATTTTATTATCTTGTTATATTTCAAGTTTCACAATATGATGCTTGACAGAGTTTCTACTTAAGTAAAGGTACCTCTGCTGTCCCACCCCCACTGCTGCTGCTGACTTCCAAGCCTGTAGCTGCAGATTAGCACTGTCTCCCAGACTCCAATCCACGTATCTCAGCCTTCTTCTGGACTTTCTACTGAATGCAGCACACATGCTCCAAACTCAGCAAATTCAAACTGAATTCATCATCCCTTCCCACTCTCTTATACAGTTCCAGCATCCTGCTTTCTTTCTTTATGCGCTTTCCTGTTCACAGCAGCACACATCCAGGAGCCAAAATCAGAAGATCTTTCTAGTCCACTTCTATTTCTCCTCACTTTTGACTACTTCTATATTAGTTTAGAACCATTTCAGTTCTATTTCTAGCCTCATTCCTGTACAGAGGCTTCCAGGCTAAAATCTGAATAAGATCAATTAATATTTTAATGCTTTAACTATTTAAAGGTTTCCTATGAGCTATAGAATAAAATTCAAATCTCAATTTATTTTGCTATCTGGCTCCTTTCTAAAATCTTTCACTACTCAGGGACAGGCATCTATCATTTTGAAATAGTTACCATTTTTTTGATACATGCATAGCATTTTACAGCTCTAAGCAGTAGGAAGTCCCTCCTAGATGGTGCTAGGTGATTCATTCTCATACTCTCTCTCTCTCTCTCTCTCTCTCTCTCTCTCTCTCTCTCTCTCCCCTCCCACTCCTTCCACCCCTTCCTCCCTCTCACTTCTCCTCTCATACTCTTTCATTTTTTTCTGTTTCTCTCTTTCTAGATGATAGTAGTAGTTCAATGATAGATAGATAGATACAGTCATACAAATCTATACACATATGCGTGCATACAAATGCACACCTCTAATACTACATTAGCAAACTGTTTACACTAATTTGTTGGAAATGTCTTTCTCCTCCAGTCAACTGAACAGCTGAAGAGCCTGAATTACTTTTTAAGTGTCTTTGTTTTTCACACCTCAAATAGGGGTTAATACATAGTAGTAGCAAAATTGTTATATATGTGAAGAGTGGATGAGCCCAGGAAAAAATCTGTAGACTTATACACTACAACACTGTTTATAACAGCAAGAAGTTGAAAGTAACATGCATATCCATAAACAGACAATGGATACTCAGTCAAATTAATGTGATACAACTAGTAACACATGTTTTTAATAAGGGAAAATCTCCAAAATACATTAGTCAGAACAAAAGCAAGTTGTATAAATATGCAGCATGCAGAGATTGAAAACATGCATTTCATAACAATATCCAACTCTGACAAATCCATGCAGTGGTTATATAGGTGTTAACAGTGTTCTTTTGCTTACTTTTGTGCATTTAAAACACGTTTGATAATGCACAATTTTTAAAGACCTGGCCAATAAAATGTAACAAAGTGATATGCTGATAACTAGATATTTATTTTAAAAGGACCATACTCCCTATAATATACATATATGTAGCCAATAATAGTTAGGTATAAACAACATATTATAGAACTTTAAAATATATTTAAAGAAATTTACATCTCTCTATAATGAAGAAAGAACTCCTTACTGAAGTTTTTTAGATATTGTTAGATAGTTTTTATTTGTTCATGAAAATTGAAAAGTGCATATAAGTGCAAAGAACCTCCTAAGAAAAAAAAATCAATCTCTGCTAACCCTGCACTGGCAATATCAAGTGAATATAGTTGTAATCAAAAGAGTAAAGTCCATTTAATCATAACAACGTAAAGGGAAAAAACAAGAGTCCCAGGCGAATGAAAAATAAATAAGCCTCAAAATGCTTTTCAGGTTTTCAAGATGGGGAGAATATTTTCCATTATTTGAGATTGGCATGTGTCAAAGAAAAATAGAAGAGTAAAAATTCATATAGATCTTTTACAGTCTATGTATCAAAGTACCAACAAGGTAAATCTTTTTTGGTACTAGATAAGAAATTTTCATGTAGAGTACATTGTGTTTTTAGTCTGGGGTCACAACACAATATCAGACTGAATGAAGAGAAATCACATTAATTGAATGCCCAGTATGTGCTCAGCACTTAATTTATTATTTTTTTTAAAGGGAAGGTATAGGCAGGCAGGAAGGCAAAAAGAGAGAGGAGGGAGAAGTATTTTATTTAATTGTTCACATTGGTTGTTACCTGGGACCCAGGAATGAGAACCCTAGTCATTGAGATGTGGACTGTGCTCCTCTGGAGGCAGTTGACAGGACCACTACTCCACCAGGATCCTGTACCTTTAATACTATTAATTCCATTTTATACTAGCAGAAAATAAAGTTCAGAGAGTTAGGTGTGATTTTTAAGTTAGAACTTCAATTAAACTACATCTTCTTATATGAAAGGTTACGATTCTTACACTATAACAACCTGCCTCATATTCTTTCCTTTTACCCTTACACTACAACCTCCTTCAACATAAGCCTATAGTAACTTAGTGCACTGACCTGTAATAACAGCAGGCCTAAAGGTTTACAAATGATACACCTATATCACATTTGTATATATTAAGCTGTTTAACAACACACATACAAGGCATAAAATATGCCAAATGTTACATATACATATATAGCCTTTATTATATACAAAATTTAAATGTTAATTTTGTTTTTGAGAATACAAGCAGTTATTCATAAGTAAATAAATTATGACCAAAATAATAAATATTATAGCTTTCTTGTGCAAATAATCTCAGATGTTTATGATGACAATGTTCATGTTTATTGCATTATTTATAACAGTAAAAAACTAGGAACGATTTAAATGTACAACAACCAAGAACTGAAAAAACAAATTAAGGTATATTCATAGCATGGAATACTGCATAATTATTAGAAATAATGTTTTAGAAGAATGCATTTCTTGAGGAAAGAAGTACACACTGTGGAGGTATAAAATACAAATAGTATGTGTAAGGTGAAAGAGCTGTGTGAATATTTGGATTTTCATATAAATACAAAACGGTGGAAGGGCAAAATATCTCATTGCTAATTGCAGATGGTCATGGATTGGACTGTGGATCGATTCTTTATCCCTCTTATTGCCTGTTTTTTCTAGATTTTATGGTAAGGATACATTACAATACCAGGGGAAAAATCAATGACAAGTGTCCTCTTGACATTAATGAAACTTGCTTTATGTATCAGGGTTACTGTGCCTACACAGTAAACCAGGTTCTGGGTATGGACTGTAGAGGCTGGAATGGGCCGTGGAAGGGTAGAAGGTAGAAAGAGAGAAAGGAAGGCTGAGAGGTAGGAAAAGGTCTTAGAGAACAAATTCCTTCACCTCAATGCCTCAAACTTCCTTAACCCCTCACAAAGTCAGATGGTTCCCAAAGAAACAACAAGAGATCCATCCTTTGTTGAATAACAGAATAAAGAACTATTTACCAATGGTTGGTGTCATCCTGAGAAACCACAAATTTTAAGTAAAAATATATTATGAAGTTGATCTCCTAGTAGTAAATCATTTCTTAGATTAATTTATTTGTGTTTATGACCAGTCAACTATGATATACTATGTTAATATCAAAAGCAACCCAAAGGTATGTTATTTTAGTTATGGCAAAGCTCTATTTTAATTATCAACTGATTTATTATTTACAAATATTTCAGTATCCATTTATAATATCTATATACAAAGATTTAACACATGATACTTGTGAGTATGCAATACGCTGTGCTCTATACATGAGGTGGCTGACTTAACCAGATATGTTAGAAGTTCTTCTTCTTCTTCTTAAATGGATGAGATTGAGGCTCAGAGGGATGGGAGGGCTTGACCAAGGTTCTACAATTAGCAAGTGGCAGGTTGGGGTATAAGTTGGGGAATTCTCATTTTAACAAAACCTGTGCATTTATACTACTCCATACCATTGAAAATAATAGACAAAATTGTGATAAGTGATAAACTGAGGGAGGCAGAAGGAAATTCTAAGAGAAGAAATAGACTAGCTAAAGGGACAAGCTAGAGTATGAGAAATACAATGGGAAGAACAATAGCATTAGTCAAACCATGAAATGTGCTGGCATTCACTCAGGAAGCACCCAGGGCTGTAAGTGAGCAAGTTCTACTTCTGAGTTGCATGAGCTCTGGATGGTGGAATCCACTGGTCCCAGGTCCCGCCCCTTGGAACTTTTCAGTGTCCTGACATCCTGAATGTTACTTAACCTGCTCCAGGAACAGGAAATTCATCAGAAGGAAACTATTTTAACCATAGATGGTGCTTGATGGGAGTCTATCTAAAACTTGATAATATGATGGGAAATAAGGTAAAATAATTTAATTGGTCACTTTGTGTTTTATGATGAGTTAAGTCGGAACATTCCAAATTACTCTACTGAATAATCCCATTTATCCTGTTTTATATTACAGTGTCTGTCATTAAAAGTGTTGTAATAGAGACGCTAGAGTTACCACTAGGAAGTTTCATTCATCATGCTGGAACAGACAGCTTAGTGGACAAAACACCAGCTTTCACCAGCTATGACACTCTCTAGACAGAGGTTACTATGCAAGTGGCAATGACTCAGCAGCTCAGCTTCTGAATGAAACTAGTTCCAAAGATTTTACTCAGATGGGTGGAAAGTCTTTTGGACAATGTCTGGAAAAAACCTGCTTACTCTGCCTAAGTAATAAAGATTACTAAAACTTTTACAAACTTAGAATTTTCCCCAGTTTCCCCATATGAGAGAGCCAAAGGATCTTCTAAAACAGTCTTAAAATTGCTATCCTAGTCTACTAATTTTCCCTTCTTTATCACTGCTAGCCTTACACAAGCCAATTTAGCCTTCCCCTAAACTACTTATTTTCACTTAACTGTTTAAGGCTCTATGCATATTTTAGATGTCTATAGTAATCTCTTTGCTTTCTTGCCCTTCTCATAACTCTTAATCGTAACATTTACACTCAAATAAGTCCATCTACTTAAACTATGTACTCTTTCATGAATAAATATTTCATTTTTATGAACTTTTATGGTTTCATCAATTACTTTACAACCACAAACTAGAAATGTTCAGTAATTCAAAAAAAAATGCTACCACTACGAAAATCCACCAAAAACTAGAGTAATGATTCCACTGTTGTCAAATTACATTCTTAAAATTTTTCAACTACATTTACATTAATTGGAGAAAACTGTCAAAAATTAATGTAGCACATATTTACTGAGTACCCATTATGTGTTAGATATTGTTCTAAGTACTTGGCTAAAAAAGGCTAAAAAAAAAAAGAAGAAAAGTGTCCTGTCCCTGCTGCTGTAATACAGTGAAGATTACAGGCAATGACATACAAATATAAAAAGCTGTCAGCTATCATACTGAAGCTTCTTATTTCTAAATGCATGGCTCCAGAGGATCTGACTTTCAGATTTGAGTTTCTAAATTAGTCTCAATTTTTACAAGGATACAGTTAAAACTGTAAAGTAAGCTATAAAGTTATGACTATGGGAATTTGAGAAACTGGAGAGGTGAGATTAATATTAATATAAGCTAATATTATTCATGCCTTAGGATTTTCACATAACAATTTCCTCTTCTACATTTTTTCTTCTACAGCCCATTCCAAGATTTCATCACCGCATTCTTTACTCTCATCATTCAGACATTATCAATGTTTCTAATACATCATGCACTACTCCTCCTTCTACTATCCTGACTTCTAGATGGGACTGCTTCCATATATGCTGACATTCTAGTTATGACAACGATCCAGCCCTCCTTGTTCTAGCTACCTCTGCCATTAGATCACTATCTTCTTGTTTAATACTCATTGCTAATTTTATTTGTTTGTTTCCCACACATAATGCATGATGTACTCATTTTAGCAATATTTTATACCTATTGTCTGGTTACATAGAATTTCATTTTTATATTAATTCATGCTTTCTCTATACTTTCATTATAAGTTACAAATATCTATATATTTATCCTTAAACTCTTTAGGTTATTATTAAGGAATTGATATATAGCAAGCTTTAGTTATTTCTTATAAATTCTTAATTTTATCCCCACCGCCACAAATTTCCTGTTATCCAAATATTTATACCTCCAGGATGACTGCAGAGTTAACATAGGAGTGTCATCTAGCATTCAATATACATATATATCTAGTTAAAGATACATAGTTGGGAATATGAAGAAACAGAAAGAATTGCCATCAAAAAACATTCAAAGAAAAAGAAACCCCCTGAAAAGGGGTGGGGGGACAAGAGAGTCAGAAAGCAAAGGTTCAAATGATAGCAATAAAGACCTACATATCAATCATCAACCTAAATGTGAATGAACTAACCTCATAAATCAAGACATGAATGACTACCTGGATCAAAAAACAGGTCCCATAGATATTATGCCTACTTGAAACTCATATCCAAAGACAAACACAGGTTCAAAACATTCAAAACATGGAAAAAAACATTAAAGCAACCGATACGTAAGGAAATAAGGAACTGCAATATCAATAACAGACGAGAAAACTTCCACCTAGAAAGGGTAACAGGAGCCAAGGACGGATACTACATATGGTCAAGAGGGTAATTCATCAAGAAGAAATAACTTTTGGAACACCCTAGTGGCCCAGGTAAGGACATAGACTATGTAAAAAGCCCAAGGACCAGGGTTTGAGATTCAGGTCCAGGGGCAACAATCAAAAATAACTAGCTAAATTAAAGTGCTTTCTCTTTTCTGTCCTTCTTGGGTTGGGGCAGGGGGAGTGTGTAGAAAGCTTCCTCCTTCCCTACCTACCTGGCTCAAAAAAAAAGAAAGAACTTTCACTATATAGACCACCTATATGTATAAACCAAATACTGACAGAACTAAAGGGAGACATTGACACAATAGCAGTAAGGAACTTTAATAGTCGACTTACATCAATAGAAAGATCATTCAGGCAGAAAATCGATATAGAAATAAGGGCCCTAAATGAGGCACTAGACCATATGTACCTAAGAGACATATAGAGTGTTTTACCTCAACAAAAAATTATACGTTCTTCAAAAACGAAAACAAACAATAAAAGATCCCCAGATATTTGAGCTATATAAAGACAAGAGGTATACAAGACAAGAAATAAGACTGGTGCTCACTGTTTCACTCAAAATGTCTTCCAGCCAGGATTAGGAAGGTACGTGGCCACCTGGCTGGCTAAAACAGCTGCACCTGACTGGCGCCCTCTGGTGGTAGGAAGATACTGCGCATTAAGGTGGCTGCGGTCTAAAGCCTCAATATGCTATGCATACGTAAGGGCCCTAGCACCTCTTGGCTAGTATTTTGTTAATTTTATATAACGTTTATTCTTCTTTCCCTCTCCTTTTACTCCCCTTTATCTTTTCCTGTCTTATGTTTAACACCTTGTACTTGTGATGTTAGCCTTTACAAAAGGAACACACAGTGAGTCTACATGAGAAACTAAAGAATTAGGGTAGTACTGGGATAAAAACCTGTGAACTAAGGTTTGATTTAGTCACAAGAGAATGTCAGTGGTTAGTGACAGAGGATTGTTATCACCTATCTGCCATTTCTCATGATAAAAAAACAAAAGATGAATATAGATTCTTACTGAGGGATTTTGCTCTACTAGAAGAAAATATTCATTCAATATTGTAATTGCTAAAAGGAAACTAAGATGAACTGCAAAATGTTATTTACATGTTGCTAACACAAGGGTCAAGTATCAACTATTAAAGTTAATACAAATTTCATTCTATCTGAAGTTACAGACAGACTCAAATTCCACTCTACTCACCAAATTCAGTCTTTTATATGAATTCAAGTGTTTCTAAAAAGAAGTCAAAGTAATATTTGTCTTCCATGAATATATTGGTTGCTGTAGTAGTATGTGACTTAATGTTGATCTGTGGTGTGAAAAATGTTTATTTCTTCTCTCAACATCTTACTTCTGTCAACCCGGCTCAAACACTTGCCTTTCATATATTCAACATAAAACCTTGGAAAAACAGGAAATGTAGTTAGCTGTATCAGCATACTGGTACTTCTGGACAATGGAATATTTCTATCTTTATAAGAGTCATCATCTATATGTTCAGGACTCCAGAAAGGGACCTATATTAGAGTAAGAAATTGAATTAAATTATGATTATCATTATTCTCTTCATCAAATTCAACTTCTCCTGGAACTTTTACTTTCCCTTCATAGTTTATAAATACTCAAAAAGTCAACTATAAAGTACAGATATTACCAATAACATCTAATTATTGATAATCAACATGAAAAAAGTTCTCATTCAAGCCTGGATGAAACAGTCACATTTATAGAAAAATTATGTGGCGAAAGTAAGGGTAGAATTAAAGGGTATAGTTATTTTGTATTTTTGAATATAAAATAAATTAAGAAAAATCCAAATCCATTCAACAAAAGTGCAATAACTATTCTCTCTGCTCTACTTTTGCCCCCTAAAATCAATTCTTCTTGGCATAGTATGAGTAATCCTTTAAAAACATAAGCATCTTCATGGTTTAGTGGTTAAGTTTACCACCTCCAGCCAGTACAAGAGTTACATACATCCCAAGGACCCTGGTTTGTGTCCCAGGGCTGCAGGAAGCAACTAAGATGAACAACTAAATAAAATAATGTTTCTTTCCTCCCCTCTCTTTTTTTCTGCCTGCCTGCCTAACTTGACTCTTTCCTGCCTATATCTTTCTTAAAAAAAAAAAAAAAAAAAAAATAGAAATCAGAGCACATCAATTTCTTCCTGTCAGTCATCTTGGCTTTTATCAAAGTCCTTATCACAGCCTACAGGCCCTACATGAATTAGCCCTGGTTACCTTTCTAATAGCATTTCCTAGTCTCCCTTTAAGTCATTCTAGTTTCAGATAAATCCTATTTTTCAAAGGAATTGGGAAGGTACATGTTTGTTCTTGTTCTTAATCTGTCATTTGAAAAGACATGAAGGGCCTCATGCCGTCATAGGCACAATGGACCAACAAGATGATTGACAAGGGAGATGAAAGTTAGTCATATAATGTAATCCTAACTTTTCCCAGAAGTTTCTTACAGACATGTCAGTAATTAGGGCAGAATCACTCTTCTGATGACATAAATTCTACCAAATAAGACTTACCTGCTGCTACTATGATAACATCTGCCAGCTGAGTATGGATCTTCAGTTGTTCTTTGGGGGTATATCTGTGAGCTATTGTCACAGTTGCATCACCTGGAATGCAGAAGAATTTCCATTAATGATTACTGAGCATGTTCTAATTTTCTGAATGCTCTTATTCTAGCTGCTTTAAAATTATTAAACCACTTTGAAAGCAAAAGCTACAGAAAGAAATTCATATGACCCAAACTATTGTATGCCTTAGATATATTAGTGAATCTAATGAGAACAAATGAGGACAGGTGGTGACCACTATAGGGAAATAATATAGAATAAGTAAGGTCCTAGAAACCCAGGATTTGACATTCTCTACTGACATGTCAATACAGAGATACAAGAGATAATCACTGATTGACAAAACAACAGAATAAATACTAAAAGTGGGACTACATATTGTGGAGAAAATGTGAGAAATCAATTCTGCCTTAAGGATATATCAAGTAGGGTTCCTAGAGGAGGCAATATACTTTTCAATGCTTTAAGTTATGAGCAGGAGTACACTAAACAGGAAAGGAAGAAACAGACATCCCAAGCCTTTTTTAAAAAGCCAGAAAAATGAGCTCTGAAATTATATGTTTAGGAAATGATGAAGAGGTCTAGGATATAACAGGAAGTATTCATACACACTTTAATGAAGTTGTGAGATGAAGTGAATAAATAAATAAGGCTAACAGTGAGTGATGATGTGAATGAGTAAGAGAGGTCATCAGCATGAGGGATTCCAGTGTTTCAAGTGTAAGCTAAGGAAAAAGAGTAAGAGAAAGGCAGTGATAAAAGCAGACAAGAGAAGAGCTTCTGGTAAGAACATGACAGTGTAAGACATGTTTTTTCTCTCCTCTTCCTGGATAACTATAAAAAGTCACACAATTAACAACAATGAAAACCACAAAATCACCATTTTTAGCAACACTGAAAGATGTATTTTCACAGACTCCCAAAACAGGCAGAAATTACCAGGAGCAGCTGTTAGTAGATATCACACAGGGAGAAAGGCAGCAAAGAAACACAGAACAAGATGGCTAGCAGTGGTAGGTCTCTGAAAATGACAGCAAAAAAATAACATTTCTGAAGGTGAATTGCTCACACCAAAATACAAAATATATCTCTCTTATTTGTAGTAAAGAGAATAGGAATAAAGACAGAAGAAGTCTTCTTGGCTTACAATGTAAGTATGGCTTGCAATGGGTGATAACATGAAGATTCACACAGAGGAATCATTTCAACAGAAGTCTTTTTGACTCTGAAAATGGTGAAGGAGGAAACTGAAGACTTCTTACCACTACTTCCCCAACCCCTAGCAGGAGTATTTTGCAAACATCAGGTCTAAGAAAACACAACTCATTCACTGATAAATAATTTAAAAAGGATTTGACACAGCACCCATAAAAGGATATTATGTAAGGATCAGCCCAGGAGAATTTGCGGGGAATGATGGAACTATGTGAGTCTAGTGGTAGTTCGGTATATACTTGTCTAAATTCCTGGAACTGTATACCAAAAAGTGAATTTTACTAAATGAATGTTTCTAAGAGGGGGAGGATGGAAGAAAGAGGAGGAAGAAACATCTTTATTTAGTTAGCTGTTCATTTTAGTTTTTCACCCCGGCCCCAGGTCTTGAACCCCAGTCCTTGGGATGTATGTTGTTTGCACGTATATTTTGTATTACCGTGTGAACTCTTCACCTTCCAGAAGTTTTTTGGGTTTTTTTTTGGTCATTTTCAGAGATCCACCTCTGCAAGCCTCTGTTTCTTTGCTGTACACAGGCAGTGTCTCAGCTGCCTGAGGCACAAGAGTGTGCCCCTACTGTACAAAAATTTCAAGTAAATAAAAAATTACATACTAGTGGCACAGATAATAAATGCAATTTTTAAAAAGAATTTAATAGCAAACTAATAAAGTCAACATAAAATGTTATTTTATGTAAAAATTGAACACTATGACCAAACAATATACCAAAAATTGAAAAAAGAAACTGAAGTCACAAAAGCGGAAAGATAGACAAATTTAGACTGACTGATACTGGTCAACATCAAGACACATTTCAGAAAAGTTGTCAGAGTTGAAAGATTAAAATAAGAATCCTATGAGCAACCAGATTAAAAATTCAGATAGTTACATTCAACTTCAGAAAACAGCAAAGCAATACCTACAAGAGACATGAAGATATTGTGAGATAAGGATTTTATATCCAGTTAAATCTTCAAAGATTAAAGGTTAAATTTTTGAAAATGCAAGAACTCAGAGATTATTGTTCACCTCAGTTTTTCCTAAAAGATGAATTTTAATGAATAAAATTTTATCTGAAGAAACTAGATAAAGGACTACTGGAGAGTTTTGAATATTTAATTACAAAACTAAGACCAAAATGTAAAAATTTGTATGACAGACAAATATAAATGCTATGTGCTCTGATTATATAGAAAAAATACAACTAAAAATTTCAGAACAGGAAGAGCAAAGATGAGGAAGTTTGCTGATTGACTAGAATTGACAAGTGACTGAAATTGACAATTATCATTTAAAGCTAACCAATCAAGTAATAGAACTATAGTAACATTTAAAGTATATGGTAAACCCACCACAAAGGTAGTTTTTATTGGCAAATGAAACCAGAAGACGAAAAAAAAAATCATCACTTATGATACTGTCTGTAGATACCAGATAAAGAAATAGAGAACTATGAGTACTTATTAAGTTGTAATAATTAAGATAACCACATACATTCTAAATGTCAGAAGAACCATATACACACAAAAAACATATTTAAAAAAATCAATAAAAATCAGCAGAATATTATCTAATATGCCATTTTAGTCCATCTACTTATTAAACAATAAATATTAATTTTGCTGTTATTTACTTAAGAATATTTCACATTTACTCATAAAAACTAATTGTATAATTTATAGAATACAGATACAAAACAAAGCTATTCAGAAATGGTGAAATAAAGGGTGGGCAATCATATAGCAGAAAATAACCGCCCCCCCCCAAGATATTCCTATTGTGAAGTAAGAGGAAAGCATTAACTAAAACAAAGAGGTACACATTACAATGTAGATTGATGATTGAAAACAATAAATATATACATAACAAATAAAATAAAAATAAAATTCTTAAAATAGAAATTATAGGATATACAAATAGAAATTTCAACACATGTATCTGCTGAACTAATTTACCTTTCTCATTCCATAGGAGATCATAGTTAGGAAATGTAAACTATATGTATGTGTGCATATATATGTATATATATAGCTATATTTTATAGCTATATATATACATATCTATAGAAAAATCTATATTTAACTACATGTATATCTATCTATACATATATCTATCTATACATATATCTACACAGATAGATATGATTACAATATATCAGATTCTGAGAGACATATATATTCTTCCATGTACCCAAAGAATATTTGTAAATGAGGTGATTTGGGCTATAAAATACTTTAATACCAAAAAGTTTATAAACTGTAGATTATGTTCTTTGACCACAACTTAATAGTTATACTGACAAAATTGGAAAAAGGTCCTTCCACATTTGTTAAAATGCTATTTTAAGCAAGTCCCACATCAAAAAAGAAATGCAAAACAGTATTATAGAAGTTCTATAAATATTTATGAAGAAAGTACTATATATTAGGTTCTATAAAATAAAGATAAGGTAATGCATAGAGGAAAATTCATACACCCAAATTATTATATTAGTAAAGTAGAAATAAGAAAATAAGTGAATCAATCTTTTAACTGAAAAAGTTAGAGCAATAAAATACACAAAAATAAAACAGAAAAAATAAACACAAATGTTAAAAAGCTTATATTAAATAAATAAAATATTTGAATATTATAAGCAGTGAGGTAATTCAATAGATTTAGCAAGAAATACACATACAGGATAAATAGCTTCCATGTATCACATTTATAAAAACTGAATGAAAGAAAAGACCCCATTAAAATAGTGATACAATAGATAAAATGTTTAGAAGAAACTTAAAAAGAAACATGTAAAATCTGTGTTAAAGAAGGTCTGCAGACCACCAAAGACAGTGCCTATATTCATTATATTGTACTTTAGATCTCTGTGGCCTATTTCCTTCTCATTACAAGTTTTTACCTTAAACACCATCAGTCGTATCCACCCAAAACCCTGGTTCTAGAAGGCATCATTTTACTCTCTGCTTTATTTTTTTTATAGATTTGACTATTTCAGATCCCATGATTTATGCTATTTGTCTGAATTATCTCACTTGCATAATGTGTTCAAGGTCAAACCATGTTGTTGTAAATGGCGACCTAGCCCTCCCTTCTCATGGCTGAAAAACATTCCATTGTGTACACACACATCTTTTTTTTTTTAACCCATTTGTTCTTTGATAGGCATTCAGGCTGTTTCAATACCTTGGCTATTGTAAACAATGCTGTGATAAATATGCTGTGCATATATCTTGCTGAAATCCAGTTTCATACCCTTTGGGTAGACAGAGTGGAGTTGCTAGGTGATATAGTACACTTAGTTTTACTTTTTGAGTAACCTCCATATTGTTTGCTAGTGTTTGAACCAATTTACACTCCCACAAGCAATGTAGTGGCTTTCCCTTTTCAACATATTTTGCCACCACCTGCTATCTCTAATCTTCTTGATAATAGTCATTCTAGCAGGTGTGACATCATATGTCATGCAATTTTGATTTGCCTTTCTCTGATAGTGATGTCAAACATTTTTTTCATTCATCCACTGACCATTTGATGCCCTCTTTGGAAAAAAATCTATTCAGTTCTTCTGTCCATTTTTTAATAAAACCTTGTGCTGTGTTCCTGCTATAGTTACTGAGCTATCTGAGCAATTTATATATTTTGGATATTAACTCCTTATTTATATAAAATTTGCAAAATGTTTTTTTTCCTTTCTGAGGATGTCCATTCATTTTGTTATTTTGTCTTTTGCCGTGCGCACGCTTTTGAGTTTGGTGTAGACTCATTTATTGATTTTTTTTTCTCTTTTGTTGCTTGCTCTATAGACATCATGCCTAAAAAAATTATTGCCGAGACCAGTATCATTGAGTTACTTCCATATGTTTTCCTCTAGAATTTTTATGGCATCAAGTCTTATGTTTAAGTCTCTGATGCATTTCAAATTAATTTTCATGGGTGGTGTGAGATACAAGCTGTATTTCATTGTTCTGCATGATTCTCCAGTTTTTCTGAAAAGACTTTTTCCCCCCACTGAGTATTCTCAGCTCCTTTGTCAAGTATGTATTGATCATAAGTGCTGGGGTTTAATTCTGCCATCTCTATTCTGTTCCAGTAGTCAAGTGTCTATATTTGTGCCAGTGCCATACTGTTTTCAGTATTCATATGGCTTTGCAATATACTTTAAAGGAGGTGAGTGGGGGTATAAACAGGGTAAAGATGTTTAATTGAATACTTAAGGAAAAACTGAAATGGTGGTAAACTTATTATATTATATACAGATGCTAATTTGCTATGATGTATAACTTAAGCATATTTAATATTATATTACAACATCCCTTCAATCAAATTAATATTTAAAAAAAGCATGTTATCTCTGGCTTTTTTTCCTCAAAGTTATTTGAATTATTTAGGTCATCTGTGGTTCCACACACATTTAAAGATTGTTTCTTCTATTTCTGTGAAGAATGCCTTTGGTATTTTGATGAGAATTTAATAGATAGCTCTGGGTGATATGGTCATTTTAACAATATTAATTTTTTTCCAATCCAGGAACACAGGATGTATATTTTTGTCTTCTTAGATTTCTTTTAGCAATCTCATAGATTTCATTGTTCAGATCTTATACTTCCTTTGTTAAATTTCTACCTATGTATTTTGTTGGTTTTGATGCTATATGAATGGAATGGTTTTATTTCTTTTCTGATACTTCATTAATGTAAACAAATGTACCTATTTTCTGTAAGTTAATTTTGTATCATGTATTTTACTGAAATTGTTAACGCCAACAATTTTTTACTGATTGTTTAAGATTGTCTCTGTATAGGACTATACCATCAGCAAATAGTGACAATTTTACTACTTCTTCTCTGATTTGGAAGCTTTTTATTTCTTTTTCTTGCCTGATTACTCTGCCTAGAGCTTCCAGGACTTTCTTAATAGAATTGGTGAGACTGGGCATCCTTGTTTTTTTTTTTCCTGATCTTCGAGATTGCTTCCAATTTCTTTCCATTCAGTATAATGTCAGTTGTGGATCTGTCATATATGGACTTTATTCTATTGAAGCATATTCCTTCTATACACAGTTTGTTAAGGACATTATCATAAAAGGATGTTGTATTTTTTGAAATATGCATTTTGTGTATTAAGAGGCTGCATTAATTCTTATCTTTCATTGTATTCATGTGATGTATCACTGCCATTGATTTGCATATGTTGAATCATCCTAGGGACAAATCCCAAATACATTATTGTCTTTAAGGCCTATTTACATTGAGGTACTAATATATTCCACTAGTTTCATTTGCCTACATATCCAGTTCCTTCCCCAGGAAGGTCTGTTCATAAGTTTGTTGTTATTAATTTAAATATACTCTCTGCTCGCTTCTTCATTTCATGTCCTTCTGGAATACCCATTAGCCTTCTGTTGACTCACCTAAAGGAGTCAGATAGTTTCTTTTATATTATTGCAAACTAAAAAAGGACAAAAGTGCTAAAATGCAGCTCGTGGACAAATATAACTTGTAGTTCAAGTAAGCTCAAGTGCTAAATTGTGATTATCTTCCCTATTACCTCATATGTATGAGAACACTTTCATTTTATAATAATAATTTTATTATTCTCTTAGTTTGTATTGACATATTTATTTTAGGATCATGAAAACAAACCTCAGTCTGTATTTCACATTGCGCCCCACCACCAAAATTCTATTGTCCTTTGCTGACACCATGTTCATCCTTACTCCCTTCCTTCCCCCACCCTCTGGCAACCAAAGACTTGCATTCTGCACTTCTCATTTTCTTTCTGGCTTATTTCGCTTAGCAGAATCCTTTCCAGTTCCATCTAGATTGTTGCGAAGGGGCATGCTTCCATCTTTTTAACAGATGCATAGAGTTCTGTTGAATATATATAACACAACTTCTTTATCCAGCCATCTGTTGATGGGCATTTAGGTTGTTTCCATGTTTAGCTATGTACTGCTATGAGCATAAGGGTGCAGAGTGTTTTATAATTACAGTTTGCTTATTCTCAGGGCATATGTCTATAAAAGGGATTGCTGGATCGAATGGTAGATCCGTATCTTTTTTTGAGGAATCTCCAAACTGTTTTCCAAAGAGGTTAGACTAATTTACATTTCCACCAACAATGTAACAGGGTTCTTTTTCTCCACACTCTTCAACATTTGTTGTTTCTACTCTTGCTGATATTGCTGATATATCTCACTAGTGAGAAGTGATACCTCATTGTAGTTTTAATTTGCATTTCTCTGAAAATGAGTGATGTAAAAAATTTGATCATGTGTCTGTAGGCCATCTGTGTGTCTTCTTTAGTTAGGTGTCTATTCAGTTCTTGGGCTCATTTTTCGAGTGGGTCATTCGCTTATCTATTATTGAAGTTCATGAGTTCTTTAAACATTCTGGAGATTAAGTTTATGTCTGATGCATGTCATGCAAATACCTTCTCACATTTAGTGAGTTTCCTTTAAGTTTAGGTGAAGACTTCTTTCACTGTACAAAAGCTTTTTAGTTAAGATATAGCCCCAAATTTTAGTTTTATTTTAGTTTTCCTTGACATATTTGAGGTCAATGTCATGGAGAATTTTCCCTACATTTTCTTCTATGTAATCTATAGTTTTGGGTCATAAGTCCATGTCTTTGGTCCATTTTAAGTTACTTTTCTGTATGACAGTAATGAATAATCAAGTTTCATTTTTTTGCTGGTGTCTGTCCAGCTTTACCAATACTATCTTTTGAATAGACTTTCCTTCCTCCATTGTATGCTTATGGTTCCTTTGTTGTCAATCAACTGTTCATATAGATGTGGCTTTATTTCCTGGCTCTTTGACTTTATTCCACTGATATCTGTATGTTTTTTGTTCTTATACCATACTGTTTTTATGATGGTCATCTGCAGTAAAGAATGAATTAAAGGACAGTGATTCCCCTACTGTTATTTTCAAAGGATAGCTTCACTATTAAAGGCCTTTTGTAATTAAATGTAAACTTCAGTATAGTATGTTCAGTTTCCTTGAAAAATATCCCTGGAAGTTTGATGGAATTGCATTACATCTGTATATTCCTTTAGGTAGGATGACTATTTGAACTATGGTAATTTTTCCAGTCCATGAGCATGGAATGTTCTTATACCTCTTTGTGTTCTATTTCCTTTGTTAAAGTCTATAGTTTTCATTGCAGAGGTCTTTCAGCAACTTTGTTAAGTTTATTCCCAGGTATTTCATCTTAGTTAGTGCTATTGTAAATAAGATTGTATTCCTTATTTTTCCTCTACTTCATTGTTTGCACAGAGCAATTATACCTATTTTTGTGTGTAGATTTTATATCCTGCCACTTTGTGGTATTCATTTATTCCTTCTAGTAGTTTTTGGGTGGAGACTTCAGGATTTTCTAGGTAAGATATCATAATGTACAAATAATGATAGCTTGACTGCTTCTTTTCCAAATTTGAATCCTTTAAGGAGCCTTTCTTGACTTATTACTTGGTCAAGACTTTCAGAACTTCGTGAATGGTAACAGTAAACACAGGCATCGTTGTCTTGTTTCAAATCTTAAGGTAAAGGCTTTTGATTTTTCACCACTGGGTATGATAATGGCTGTCGGTTTGTCCTATATTGCCTCTGTTATATTGATATATGTGTCTTCTATTCCTGTTTGATGAAGGTTTGCATCATGAATGGGTGTTAAATCTTATCAGATGCTTTTTCTATGCATCTATTGATATGATCATAATTTGTTTCCTTTCGTTGATGTGCTTCATTATATTGATTGATTTGCAGATACTGAACCATCCTTACATCTCTGGAATAAATCCCACCTAATCATGATGTATAGTTTTTTTCCTGTGCCATTGATTCTGGCTTGACAAGGTTTTGCTTGTTTGTTGATATTCTATATTAATCAGTAATACTGGTATTTAATTTTCTTTTTTTGGTGCTATATTGGTCTAATTTTGGAATCTAGGTAATTTTAGCCTCATCAAATATATTTAGTAGGAATTTTCCCATATCTTCAATTTTGTGGTACAATATAAGGAGGAATTCGATTAGATCTTCAATGTTTGATAGAATTCACTAATGAAGCCATCTTGCCCTGGGCTAATTTGCAGGGAGACTTAGATTACCATTTCAATTTCTGTATTTGTCGCCTGTCTAGTCAAGATATCTATGTCTTCCTGGTTCAGTTTTGAAAGTTGCATGATTCTAGAAATCTGTCCATTTCTTCATGATTGAGGAATTTGTTGGCAAGTAGGTGCTCATAATGTTCTCTCATGATCCTTTGTATTTCTGCAATGTCTATTGTAATATCACTTCTTTCATTTCTGATTTTTGTTATTAGAATGTTCCTCTCTGTTTTCTCCATTTATCTAGTTGGGGTTCTATCAATTTTGATTAGTTTTCAAAAAAAACAGCTATTATTCATTGTTCTTTTGAATGGTCTTTTTGCTTTCAGTTTCACTTATTTCTGCTCTAATTTTTCGTTATATCATTCCTTCCACTGATTTTTGTTTTGCTTTTCTTCCCTTTCTAGTTCCTTCAGGTTTGTGGTTAGATAATTACTTTGGGCTCTCTTGGTTTTGGTGTGCACTTGTATGCTATAAACTTTCCTCTCAGAACTATTTTTCCCATATTCCACAAGATCTGGTAGCTTGTGTCTTCATTTTAACTTGTTTCTAGATATTCTTAATTTTATCTTCAATTTCATCAATGATCCAAAAGCATATTGATCACATGTCCATATTTTTGTGGTTCTTCAAGTTTTGTTCTTATGGTTCATTTCTAGTTTTACCACCTTGTAGTCAGAGAAGATGCTTTCTATACCTGCAACCTTTCTAAATTTACTGAGATGTTTTATAGCCCAGAATAATGTCTATCCTTGAGAATGTTGCATGAACACTGGAGAAGAACGTTTATTCTTTTTTGTTGTGGTAGAACCCTCTGTATATGTCTGTTAGATCTACTTAATATATTGCTTCATCTAGGGTCTTTATTTCTTTGTTGATTTTCTGCTTTTATAATCTATATATTAATGTAAATATCCTAGTATTATTACATCGCTGTCAATGTCTCCTTTAGCTCTCTATGTTTTACACAGTTAGGTGCTACAGCACTGGGTATATATATGTTAATAACAGCAACTTCTTGGTGGATTACACCCCATGACCACAATGTAGTATCCCTTCTTGCCTCATGACATCCTTCTTGAAGTGAAAGTTTTTCTTGTCTGATATAAGCATTGCAGTTCCTGATTTTCTTTTATCCTCATTGATTTGGTATATTTTTTTTCTGCTGCCATGGACTTTTAGCCTGTATTTGTCTTTGGATCTGATATGAGTTTCCTGTAAGCATAATATTGATGAGTCCTGTTTTTTTGATCCATCCAGCCACCATTTGACATTTGTGAGTTTAGTCATTTCACATTTATTGTTATAACTGATATGTAGAACCTTATTACTATTATTTGAGTCTGTTTTTTGTCTCTGCTGCTTCTTTTCCCATTCATTTTTTATGCTTTTTCCTGTGGGTGGTTTTTGCTGTCAGTTCTTTCAGTTTCATCTCTTTCATATATGTATCTCTTCGGGATTGGGTTTTGTGGCTACACGTGATTTGCCTTTAACTTTACTGCTCTATATTAGTGTTTTCTGAATTGACGCCATTTTTATATGTCTGTATAGATTCCATGTGTTTCTTTTCCTCTTTAGTGTTTATTTGTTCTCTCCTATTGTTTCTCTCTTTGTTTCTGATTTTCTTTTACTGTTTATCACCATTCTCAACATTTGGTGAATCTTTATTTTAATTTTCTCTGGTATAGAACACATTTCAAGATTTGTTGCAGACTTGGTGATGGAAAGGTTCATTAATATTTATTTATCATTTAGACCTTTATTTTTTTCTTCGCCATATTTCAATGATAATTTTGCAGGGTAGAGTATTCTTAGCTGCTAGGTTTTGTCTTTTAGTATTCTGAGTATTTTGTACTCTTTCCTAGCCCATAGGGTTTCTGCTGAGAAGTCTAGTGATAACCTGATGGGTGTATCATTTAGGTTATGTTTCTTTTCTCTCTAATAATCTTAAGTAATTTTTATTTATCATTGGCATTTTCTACTTTTACTATGATGTGACTTTAAGTCTTTTTCCATTTAGAAATTCCAGTGTTCTGTTTGCTTCTCAAATCCCCATGGTTATTTTTTTGACAAATGTAAGTCTGCTGCTATTATTTTTAAAATAAACTTTCTGCCCCTTTCTCCCTCTCCTCTTCTTCTGTGATACCTATTATCCTTAAATTTGCTTTTCTCATTTTGATATTTCTAGCATGACTTCTTCACTCTTCCTCAATCTTGGCTCTCCTCTTCTGTAAGGATCATCTCTGTGATCTTGTCTTCAATTTCTGAGATTCATTCCTCGAGATTGAGTTTGTTTATGGATTTTTCCATATTTATCCTCAATTCATTGACTGTATTTTTTTTTTTTTTTTATCTCTAGCATCGCTGCTATAACTTTCTTCATAGTCTCAATCTTCCTGGGAAAGTATTCCTTTTGACCTGTCACTTCTTTTCTGAGGTCTTCCCATTGCCTTTGGGTAGCTGACGGTACATTTCATTTGACTGTTTAATAACTATTATTTTGAGTTCTAGCATCGCTGCTATAACTTTCTTCATAGTCTCAATCTTCCTGGGAAAGTATTCCTTTTGACCTGTCACTTCTTTTCTGAGGTCTTCCCATTGCCTTTGGGTAGCTGACGGTACATTTCATTTGACTGTTTAATAACTATTATTTTGAGTTCTTTATTTTTTAGACTGATGCATTCCATGCCAATGTATTCCTGCTCTGAGGAGATCATGGCATTTTCCTGTCTTGGGGCCATTCATATATTTTTGGATGATTTCGATTTTGTCATGGCTTTCTTTGCTTTGTTGCTCTTATTTTCTTTTTCTTTCAGTTTCTTCTGGTAAGATGATGCTAGGTCCTGATACAGCTGGTATCCACTGACTTCAGAGAGGAGAGGGGGTAGTTTCCCTTTCTTATGCTTTAACCTGGGTCACTGTATTCATAGGATTTCTTCATTTAAAAAAGTCATAGTTCTGACTCTTTATCCACCTGAATCATTTCTATATTTCCACCCTTGAGCTCACTGGTTATCTTTTCCATATAACCTGCTCTATTTCCAATGCCATTTGAATGCATTCTTCATCTCATTTATTGAGTTCCTCAGCTATAAAATTATGTTTGGCTCTTTTTCAGAATACCAATCTCTTTGGTAAAGTATACCTATTGGTCTTATTCCTGTTATCATTGCATTTCATCTCCAGGTTTTCTTATAGCTCACTTATTTTCTTCATACAGCTACTTTAAATTCTTAATCAGTTGGACTGCAGTATCACCTATTTTGGAGTTCAGTTGTTAGAAAATTGTCATTTTTGATACCATATTACCACGATTTTCACGGTGTTTGATGAAAAGTGTCTCTTTGGCCACGTTTGAATTAGTGAGCATCTGTTTGTTTAGGGAAGGCTTTTTTCACTTTGATTCTAACAGTTCAACAGGAAAACTTCCTTTTGTTTTCCAGAAGGTGGCAATGTAGCACAAGCTTTTGGAAAACAAGTTGAGAGCATGCATATACAAAAGAAAAGGTAAAAGGTTGTGACAGAGTGAGGTGGGGTGATGTTCAAATCCAAATTCTTGGGGTCTGATATGAATCATTCCCTTTTCCTCTCCTCTTTGATTTACAACAAATTGGACATCCATAGCAGGAATGGGGTTGGGGGAAGCATACTTTTGCACAGTATAGGGGTTTTGAGTGTGCCCATAGTCCAGTAGAAGGTTTCTTAAGGGGAAAATCCCAGAGGTCCATAGTCAATCCTCTTGCCTTCCAGGACAGATTGCAGGAGACGCTTTCCTTCAAATCTTGTTGTCTATTTCTCTCCTCCATCCCCCTCCCATTTACTGTGCTCTCTCCTTAGAGAAAGCAATGGAGTTCCAGCTATAGCATGTATAATCAGGGAGACCCCTCTATTCACTGTCTTCAACCTTGACTTTCTCTTCTACAAAGGTAGTGCTACTCAGTGCTGGACCAGCCATTTCCTTCTCTTTTGTCACCACCTGCTGCAGTCACTAGTTACACTGGCACTTCCCTCACTTTGCTGCCTCTCCCATGATCCAATTCACCAACATTTTAGTGCATAGATTGATGGATCTCTTTGATGTTCTATTATACTGTTCAGAGGTGTCTTTTTTTCTTTTGGGGTGAGGTAGGGAGATATGAATGTCCAGTTAGTTGTATATCGAACGGGAGAGAAAAAAGGAATGACTCATACTGCCATGTTAACAACATCACTCTCAAAAGAAACAAATTCTGATATCAGTAGGATTTAGTTTTGATTTAGTTTCAATTCTTCTTCAACTGTGTTTTTTCCATCCTTTCCAATTGATAGATTACTTTCTAGATTATTTTCCACAAAAATAATAGGAGGGCATATTATTTAGCCCAAACTGCTAGAAATATCTACCTTATAAGAGCTAAAGTCTACTTTTTTGAACTTCTACCATCATTCTAGAACTATTTTTAACATCAGCACAGAACAGGTCTCCACTTCCTTTTCCAAAATGCAAATCTTCAAAAAAACGGTATAAGTAGATAAAGCAAAATTGCAAACCCATGCCACGGCCTAATTTAAAGTAGAAATCATTGAGGAAACTGCATAAAGGAAAATGTATTACTCATCAACAGAGCAGCATCAGATGGAGAAAAGAAGTCATTTCTATGTTTGGACAAATATCTCGGGACCTAAAGTCTGGACCTAAAGTTACTACATGTCTAGTATTGTCTTAGTTCATTACACATATCAACTAATACAATCTTCACAAAATACTGTTAGATTATTTTATGAGTTAAAAATTAATATTTGCACTTTACAAATGAGGAAACTGAAGTACAAAGTCTAGTAATTTGTTCAAGGTCATATAGATAATACAAGAGTCAGAATTCAATTCATTTGGTCTAGCTCTCTCCCCATGCTTCTAATCATTTCACTATATAACCTCCACACTGGGTAGAAAAAAGAACTATCAGAATCCACAATTGTAAAATCAGACTTGGCACACACTAAACTTTCCTTTCTGTCAACAGAAGAACATTTCTGGAATTATCATCCCGACTCTTTCAGGAATTCAATGTGAAATCTTAGATGACACTTCTCTTTCCTTAGGGATAAATTCTGTCTTCAGATCCCACCCAGAGAGCACTGATAGTACTGATAATAAAGCATCTAATAATAGAAAACACATGTGCCTCTAAACAAGGGATTGATTTAGCTTTAATTTTCTTACCACTTGCTAAATGATCGAGAGGATCATTTCCCAGATCTTAACATACTGCACTCTTGGAATACTCTCATGGAGCAGTGGTTTGATCTGCTGCCTCCAGTCATGAGTACAGTCCACATACATCCAGGGACCTCAGTTCATGTGCCGGGGCCAGGAAGAATAACCAAAATGAACAACTAAATAAAAAGAAATCAAATGCTTCCCCCTCCTCTCTCTCTGCCTGCATGCCTCCTTGGTTTCATTCTTGCCTGTACATTTCCTTTAAAAAAAGAAGTTAAAGCAGCAACTGAAAGTGTTTATATCATACATGTTTATTTAAAAAAATAAAACAGATGCATGAAAGGGGGGAAAAAAAAAACTATACTCTCTTCACTCCTGATTCCATTAATTCTAAGTTTTTACCTTGAAGTCAGCTTCTTTTCCTGTATTAAATCATTTGAATAATTTTAGATACAATTATACAACACTCAGATCTAAGTCTTTTTTCACTTAAAAATGAGTTGAGCTTTAGATGATTTCACATCTGGTCAATACCTGGCTCATTTGATCTGATGTTTATCAATCTTTCAGTGATTTTTCAAAAACTCTAGATGGATGATAGCTAAGGAATATGATTTCACTGTCAATTAGTCAAATACCATTATAAGCTCACTCCTTATCAACATCTATCTCAAAGTTCCTTTGAGAAAATGAGAGGGCTGACTGAATTCAGACCATAAGTGTCTCCATATATATTTAACTGAAATCAGAGATTCATTTATTCAACCAAGACAACAGAAAAATGAGCAAATAGTAATATAATACAATTTTACATTGTAATAAGTACCATGAAGAAAAGAGTGCAGGGTAAGTGGATAAAGAGTAACCTCATGGATGCTATAGTGGGAAGTCAGTGATGAGGGGTGAGAATGACAGGTAAGTAAGGAGAGGCAGCCCAGATCAGATCATGAAGGATCTGGTATATCACAGTAAGAAACCTAGATTTTATCCCACTACTCTTAGTTTTGTGGTAGGTCATGGATGAATTGAGACTCACTGTGCAGAAAACATTGCATATGGGAGATGGAATAGGGATGGATGTAGGGAAAACAGTCATAAATTTTATAGGTTCCAAGCAAGAGTTAATGACTATCTGGACTAGGATGTTATTAGCAGCCCAGATCAGATCATGAAGGATCTGGTATATCACAGTAAGAAACCTAGATTTTATCCCACTACTCTTAGTTTTGTGGTAGGTCATGGATGAATTGAGACTCACTGTGCAGAAAACATTGCATATGGGAGATGGGATAGGGATGGATGTAGGGAAAACAGTCATAAATTTTATAGGTTCCAAGCAAGAGTTAATGACTATCTGGACTAGGATGTTATTAGTAGAGATGGTGAGATCATGGGCATATTTTACACAGATTGTTAATGGATTAGACATGGGGTGTATGAGAGAGAAGCTAATTGTTTGTATCAGTTGCTAAGATGGGGAAGACAATGGGGGATAAAATTAAGAGTGGAGGTTAGTATAGGGTCATTTTGAAAAGCCTACTGGACATCCAGATGGAGTTACATAGGTCTAGAGTATAGGGGAGCGACCACTGAACAGAGGTATTTAAAGCCTAGGCTAGAAAAGATCACAAAGAGAAGGACTACAGAAAAAGAAATTAAACCCTAGACTCAATTGCAGTGTTCTGAGCAGTCATCCTAAATCCTGACTGCATTAGAATCTTCTACAGATCTTTCTAAAAAACACTGATGCTCAAGTTCAACTCATAAAAATATGAATTTAATTGTTCTATTTTGGATTCAGGCAACTATATTTTTTTCAAAGCCCTCGGATGAATCCAGTGGACAGGTAGGGTTAAGAGCCACAGGCTGAGAAATTGGAATGAGAATGACCCAGAAACAGAATGGGAATAACTTTCTAGAGAGATAAGAGAAGTGCATGCCACTGGTATTTTTATCTGTGCTTAAACGACAAAATAGTCCTATAAAATTTAAGTTAATTTAAAAGCATGGTATGAATATTACTTCATTCCTTTAGAGTTTCCTGCTTATAAGGATTCTCAAGAGAAATTATTTTTGATCTTAGTATCAGAAAATGTTTGATTCATTGTATTATTTATTTTCAATCTTAAATATACTTACGTAGGTGACTATTTTTATAGTAATATTCATTATTTTTTAGTTCACAATACTTAATTTCATTTAGGATATTGAAATTGCATTTCAGGCTGTATGCCACACCACACCTCCCGCCAGAGTTCCAGTTTCCCTTATCTCCCTCCTCCCTCCCCTTCCTCCCACATCAGTCCTGAGGCTTCTATTTTTAGTGGAATTTGTATGCTCATTTGTTTCATTTCATTATAGTCCACATATAAGTGAAACAATCCCACATTTCTCTTTTTATTTCTGATTTAATGTCACTCAACATGATCTCCTCCAGTTCCATTCAAATTGTAGCAAAGGGCACAATTTCACTTTTTTAAATAGTATTATACAATTCCATTGAGTATATATGAACCACAGCTTCTTTATTCAGTCATCTGTTGATAGGCCTTTAGGTTATTTCTATGTCTTACCTATGGTAAACAGTGCTGCTATGAACACAGGGGTGTAGATGTTTTCCCTGATTAGAGATTTTGTATCTTCTGAGTGTATGTCTAGGAGTGGGATTACTAATTCAAATGGTAAATCCATCTTTATTTGTTTGAGGAATCTCCATACTGTTTTCCTATGAGGCTGCACCAATTTACATTCCCACCAACTGCGCAGAAGGATTCCCTTCTTCCTACATTCCCACTAACACCTAGTATTTCCAGTCTTTTTGATACAGGCCATTCTCACTGGTGTGAGATGGTATCTCATTGCATTTTTTTCTTATGATGAGAGATGTAGAACATTGCTTCAGGTGTCTTTAAGCCATCACTGTGTCTTCTTTAAAAGCTTCTTCAGCTCTTTTGCCCATTCTTGAGTGGGTCATTAGGTTTTTTGTTGTTGAAATGTATGAGCTCTTATATATTTCAGAAATTAAGTTTTTATCTGATGTATGTTGTGAAAATATATTCTCCGGCTCCATGGGTTGTGTTTTTGTTATAGTGGTGATTACTTTTGCTGTGCAGAACCTTTTGTTAGATATGAAGTTCCAATTATTTATTTTTGCTTTGGTTTCTTTTGCTGTCACTGTTCCTCCTCCAAAGACCTCTTTGAGATTGAGGTCATGGAGTGTTTTCCCCACATTTTGTTGTAGGTATTTTATGGTTTTGGACTTATGTTCAGGTCTTTGATCCATTTTCAATTGACTTTCATACTTGGTGGTAATGAGTATTCTAGTTTTTTTGTGTTTTTTTTACAGCTGTCTTTCCAGTTTTCCCAAAAGCATTTATTGAATAGTCTTTCCTTCTTCCATCGTATGCTCTTGACACCTTTGTCAAAGTTGAACCTCATATAGGTGTGGTTTTATTCTCAGCTCTCTATTTGATTCCACTGATCACTGTGTTTGTCTGTTCAAGTACCTGACCAGTTCCTGGCCTGCAGGGTTTATGCTGAGAAGTCTGATGATATCCTGATGGGTATGCCTTTGTAGGCTTTTCTTTTCCCTGGCAGCTTAGAGTAGTTTTCTTTATCATTGACTTCTGCTACTTTTACCATTATGTGTATGAGATAGGTCTATTTATATTTACAAATTTCAGTGTTTTCTCTGCTTCTTGAACTTGTGTGGTTACTCATTGTGACAGTTGTGGGACAGTCTCTGCTGTTACTTCTTTAAACAGGTTTTCTGCTCCTTTCTCCCATCCTTGATTTCTGGAATAATTTATGATCCTTATGTCTGTTCCCATAGCGTTATCTTGTCTTCAATTTCTGATATTTGTTCTTCTGTGTAATTGAGTCTGTTTTATAGACTTTTCCTTGTTTACCTTATATTCCTTGACTATCTTTCATTTATAGCATCTCTGCTAGGACTGTATCAGTCTCACTGGTGACATGTTCCCTATGATCTCTCATTTCTTTTCTGAGATCTTCCAATATCCTTTCAGCAGTTGTGTGAGCCTCCTGAATCTCATTCAGCTTTTTACATAACTATTTCTTATCTGTTAGGTTGTCCCAGTCCATATCCATGGAGATCTTCTCTGGTGCGCTCTTGGTCTCTTCTTCTTTTGTGGCCATCCATGTTTTCTTTGACAACTTTGGTTTGGCATAGCTTTCTTTCTGCACTGAATTCAGTACTGTAGCTTTCCTTTTCTTTTACTTCAGGCAATTTCCTACTTTGGACTGCGCTGGGGGAGCATACATTCTGTGTCTCCAGTGGGGAGAGGACCGTGTACGTGGCTGTGATTTCTGGGCAGGTTGTGCTGTGTGCATGTGGAGGGGCGCAGAGAGCTCATTCTCTCAAAAGGAAGACAGAGAGGTACACACACACCTGTGGTCTCTAGGCCAGCTGAGGAGTGTATAAACACATGAAAACATGACTGGACTTACCGAGCACACTTTCTGTCACTCAGGATGGGGGACATGGTGCACATAAGCCTGTGGCTATGGAGTGATTCACAATGAATCTCAGGGAACAAACTTTCTCCTCAGATGGGGTACTGGGTGCTGTGGGGAGGTGGTACCTGTGGTGTTCAGCCAGCTATGATCTGCTCTGGCCTGTGGAGTAGAACTTCCTCTCAAGCAGACCTAGAGTCTCCCACTAGCTATGGTTACCAGTCTCCAGTAGGGGGGCTGGAGGGCACACTCAGTAACCTCTCCTTGGATTGGGGATGGAGTGTGCATTGTCTCCTTGGTCTCCACTCTGTCTATCTACCTTTCACCCAGTCTGGGCCAACTGTCCCACAGTTCCTTCCCCAAGCTGCCTCTTCTTCAATGTGGATTTTTTTGTTTTGTTTTTTATCATCAGTCAGATGTGTAAAGTCTGTAGATTCTGTTAAGAGGAAGTTTCGTATATAAGCATGGATTCAAGCTGTTTACGAGGGAGGGTAAGACAAGGGTCCTCTTCCAATCACCATCTTGAACTGGAAGCCCAGATCTGGTGAAAAGTATGGCTTCTGGGGTCACTCAGGTCAGGTTTTGAATCCCAGGTTTGCTGCTTATTAGCTCTGTGATCACCTCACAGACGGACTGTCCAGAGGGCTCTTCCAGGTATGTCAAGTAGCCAAATGGGTTACCTTCAGGTCTAAGAATGTATGACGCCTCTGGGTCTTGTCAAAGGGCACTGCCACAGTCTGTGTCAGATGTAAGCCTCCTCACTCACTCTTCTGTGGGAATAACATGATCTAAGTGCAAAATATCTGCGAGGGGCCATGGGAGCATGTGCTGTACCTGGGAAGCTGCAGGATTTCGGTTGCGGCCCATCTTTGTGGCCTCTTTCACTGTGTGGATCATGACCTTCCTGAAGGCCAGTGAACTGGCCCAGATGTATGCAGACCAACATGTGCAGGACGACACGCTTCTCAATGTCTCGCTTCTGCCAGAAGTCAGCTCAGAAGTCAACTAAAAAGTTTTGTGTGTGCTAACAAGTTCTCAGGATGAAATTATTGGCCTAATCCCAAAGTGTATAGTGTAGAAGACTCGAAGTTACTGAACATATATTCAGCATCAGTACATAAAAAATAATATGCTTGGCAGTAGGAATACATTCATGAAGAATTAATTATCTGACTGTTTTCAGCAGTAGCCTTATTCTTGACTCCACCTTAGTTCCAAGCCTTGCATCCCTTTTAGTATTTCTTATTTGTACTGCATTTTATATACTGCTATGGCTCACTTTAAATTCTTTCCAGAATAAGTATAGAGTAAAAGCTAATTGAGAATTGAGAATTGAGTACTTGCTGTGAACACTAAAGTTATAGGTATTAGGTCACTCATTCTCCCTAATACTTCTCAATCCTTATGTCACAAGGAAACGCAGGGCGCCCTCGAGCAATAGAAGAGTTTATGCTCCATAACAGCAGGCCTCCCTGAACCAGGAGTCAGTCTTCACCAATCAGCACTGAAACTATGATGTAAACAAGTTGGCAGAGTCAGATGAAAATATTACTTTGATGTCGTACATTTTTAGGATAATTTTCCCCTTCATAGGGATGAAATGTGTTGAATCATCCACATGAATCTATTCCCTGGCGACCAAATTCCCCACAGTACCAAATTGTCAGGTTGGAGTTAATGGTAGTATTCCTGATTGTGAAACTTATTCTAAGCCATTAAATATATACAAAAACTATGTTCCAAAGTAATCAAACCTCCCCAGTGCCTACTCAGAAAGAGATAGTCAAGTCAGTCATGGAACAAGGGGTAAATTAGTAAGAGGCACAAGTGTTGTCCTCTCCTTTCTCATTGTTTTGGCTAGGAGGTTTGTATATAAGGATCTGTTTGTTAAAGTTCTTTACAATTTTTTGCAATTTTCTGTTTTTTCAAGATTAAGAGCTCAACATAAACTGAAGAACCTTACAACAATGTCTGATTCCGCACATGCTTATAAGATCATATACTTACAATGTAACTAAGTATTCCCAAGGTGCTTGCATTTGAAAGTCATAAATGCAGGTATCATAAAGAGCATAGTCCTCTTAACTACCCGCCTTTTCATCCTCTCTGTGGAAAAAAGTTTAGATCTCTGGTGTATACTAGAACAGTTACAAAAAATATAAATACAAATCTATATAAGCTCCTAGAGTGCAGAGGAAAAATACTTCAAGGTGAAAATAAAAACTATTCTTTTCAGAGAGTCACAGTGCTTTCTATATTATATAATGAATTAGTATATTAAAGTCTCTGAGAAATGTCACAGTCAAATTGTTTGATTTTAGTTAGCCCAGATTTTCTAAACTTGCTTAACCAATTCCTCTCCTTTCTTTAAAGTAAATTAAAACCCATTTAATATCTTGTGGTACATCGATGTTTCCAAGAATACATCTTAGGGATATCTGTATTAAAAGCTTCATGACACTCAGTCTATAAATAAAGTAAACTGATTTATTCATTTATTGAACTAAGATGGCTACTGTGTAGATGTTGGAGATAAAATACAAAGAAAATCAAATCTAGTTCTTGCTCTTCTAAAGTTAATTGTCCAATGAGTATGATGAAAATTAATCAAATGACGACATAAATAAAAGATAATCACAAAGTGATAAAGGTTGCAAAGAAAAAGTTGTTCAGTGTGTCTATAGTGGTATGTGTGAGATGGATAGGGGATTATCAGAGAAGCCTACTGGATGGAGTTACAACTGAGCTGAGATACCATGAATGAGTGGGAAGGAATACCCATTACTTGGGTTTGCTGAAGGATGACAGGTAAGAGATTAAATCAAAACAACATCACTAGTTACTAAGTGACAAAAAGAGATGAAACCTCAGAGTTACTTACTGATCTAACAGAATAGGGACCATATTCTGTAAAGCATTTAGTAGCCGTAAAATCAGATTACAAGGAATTGACTTGCTCTGTTTTATTTTTTTGTTTTTTTTTTTTTATGGTTTAATTCTATGCATTCTTTGATTTTCTAAGGTTTTTTTGTTTGTTTGCTTATTTGTTTTAATCCCTTCAGGCATAATAGAAGTGGAGAATCAGGTGCTTAAATTAATGAATCTGGTGTGCCCTGGTGGAATAGTGGTTGTCAATTGCTTCCAAAGTACTCAGGCCACATACCCCTGGGAGCTTGCTCTTTTTTAATCATGAGATGATCATTTATATGTATGGTATGAACTATTTATTTTGTAGACTAAAATTTTCCTTCCAGAACTTAGGAGTTACTAATAAGTTCAAGTAGAAGACAGAGGCAGATTTTTTAGTTTGAAGTGAACAATAGTAACAGAAGGCAGTCATCCCATTAAAAATAGTAACAGAAGGTGGACAACAAGAGGGAATAATGTTATCATATAACTACAGCCAGAAATAATTCATTCCTTCCTACAACTAAGCTTTATGTAGAAAACTCTACTTCTCCTTTGTAACAATTTGCAATGAGACAATTACAATGAGCTTACATTCATACCTAAGTGTTCATTGACTATTTCCTCCTGGACTATAAACTGAAGAAGATAGGGCATTACCTGAATTATTCCCATTATATGCACTGCACTTAAAATGACAAAGAAATTAGTTCCTCTCTAAAAAGACAGTATTACAAGTCATCAACTTAAAAAATAAAAAGCTAAATGAAATGATAACTCCCCAATGTTTTACTGGAAAAATATCATGACCTCCTCCAATGACTGATGCCACCAACAATGTCTCCTCCTTTGCCCAGTCCTAAAGACTGTTGTCCCCTTCCTAATGATCATGAAGATTCTCCTGCTCTATGATCTGATTCTTGAGAGGAGAGTCTTAAGTTAACTTTATATAAATACCTATCATTTTAAAATATGAAGAAATGAATGCATAATAAGTACCTAGGTACTTTTCTCCCTCCTCTCCTTCCTGTTAATGGGTATTTTTCTAATAAATGATGCTTTATTTTTAATTCCTAGCCTATGGTTGTATTTGTTATTGTAGTCTAACAAACAATACTGGCACAATTCTGGACACCTAAGATTGACTGGCTAGCTGTATTATTACCATTTGCAGCCTACCCGCTAAATTTCAGAGATGCCAAAAGTCTAAGACACAATATGTGTTACTGAAAAATTCACATTTACTACGTGTATGTAGAAAAGGAAAACAAGCAGATAATCAATATACCACTGAGTTTTTATTGTGATGGCAACATAAATAACATGTAATGTAGTGGGTCACATTTTGAAAGACGGGTACGAGGTGAGAGGGAAGTCAGTGAGTAATGGGAAATCGCATTCTACAGAGGAAACAGGCATATAAATCTCAAGGAAGTATGGAAGATATAGTGTGTTTGGGTCACTGTGTGTGCAGTTCAATGGAGCTTCGGAATAAGGTGCCAAGGACAAAGGGACAAGAAGAATGACAAAAAATAGGTTGGAGTAGATCACAGTATCGTTATGAGTGTTGCTTTGAACAATCAGGTTTACAAACATTAGAAGAGAACTGATTTATGATAAATAAAATACATCTCTAGTATTAATAGCAAATACCAAATATGTATGGGTAATAAAACAAATACCCAATGCTTTCAGATCATAGGGAAATAGAGAAAATCAAAAGAAAAGATAATGATTTGAACTTTACATTTTCACTAACATTTAATGTTTCAATACTATCTGATAGGAAAATACATATTTCCTAACTACAGTGTTTTCTAGATACTAGTTGGCTAAATTTAGGATATATTGAAAATGAAAGTGTTCTTATTTACCAGCTTAGAAAATGAGACTTGAACAAGCATTTGTTCTTTTTTAATGCCTTCTATCATACAAACTCAAAGGTGGAATTCAGAAAAACCTAATTAACATGGATGCATTAAAAAATTATAAAAGAGCAAATATCTTATCATGCATACTTTTAATGCAGGTATAAGGGGATGGAAGGAGCAGAGACTAAAGGCCTGCCATCCTCCCTGACCCAGTTTGATAATGGTTCATTTCACAGAGGCAACAAATATGCAAATATCACATTCCACTCCATTGCCAACAAGTCAGAGTCTCAGTCCCAGTAGTGTGATTGCTTTGCGTGACTTCTGCTTCCTAGGCGTTTCTATTTGGCTCCTCTCTTTGAAACCTGAGTGCCCTGGCCAACCTGGCACTGGGTTGAGCTTAATCACACATGCCACTCACATCAGGTTGCACTGACTCAAACATCTACTCCTGTATTATTACTACCTAAAGGTACTTCTAGTAGGTTAGAAATAATGCTCCCAGGTGGGCAAAATTTTCATTTTCACAACGGGAGTCAATTTTTTTACAAATTAAAGGCATTCTGCTGGCAAAATATCTGTGATTTCCTCTTTAGATAGAAGTGTTCCTGAATAAAAAATATCGGATATACATAAAGTTGCAGCAGAAGGGCAGATTGTATGCAAAAGCTGAACACCACTGCAAGAGCACTGCTTTAGAAAACTGTGTCCAGAGATGAACCCTGAAGATGCAGATTGTCATCTTTTGAAAACAGAGGATTTTTTCACTACTGTACACCAAAGTGTTTTATCTAGACTGTGAACTAAACGAATATTGCCTGAATGAAATCAAGAACTCCCCGGTAAGAAAATCACCTGGGTTTTGGCCCTTTCAAAACACTTTTTTTTAAAGTCCCAACATCAATGCTACTGCAATGAGAGCACAATCTTTTAGTTAAAAGAGAAGCATGGAGCCTGTAGCATGACCACTTAGGAGTACCTATTTAGATGAGATGTTCTACATATGAATACAAAATATGCAAAAGGAACTTGCTTAAAAGAATCTGAAATAAAAGGAGCTTCTGTATTCCTTTGGTGATAACAATCACAATAGCTGATGGGGGGCAGCACAGATTACAATCTATAGGACAATATGCCGATATCTGGACAGAAAATTAACTGGCAAAACCTGACACTTCCAAGAGCAAGGACACCGAAGAACAAATTTAGCAACTTGGGTCTGGAATACACCGTAGATACTAGCTCGTTTTTACTCCAGGTAACCCGGACATTCCACAGAGGAAGAAGGCTTTGCCCCTCAGATACTACAAGAATCCATCTTGCCTGTGGGTGAGATGCAGCAGCACTTGCGGGACATGTTTGAGAGTGTCACGCTGTGACTTTCCTAGCCTGCAGGGCCCTTAAACTCGCTGTTACTGCTTTTAATAAACTTGCTGTGTGATCCTGACCAAATGGCTCTCTCCACGAACTATTTTTGGAGGAAGCCTGTGTCTCACAGGGGTTTCTCATCTTTGTCATTATACACTTTAATGTGAAGGAAAAATGCTAGAGAGAACATGAAACTGAAGTGCTTACCTCTTGCTTTCTCATAGGAGAGCTAAAAATAAAGACACTGTCCTAAAGAAAGCCAGCAGTACTCAGTTTTCATTCTGAAGGAAAATAAAACCAAGTGGATTACTACATACAAAGAAGTTAAAAGAATACAAAGCAACCTATAAGTGATCACAATGATACTCGAGCTTCCCAATAAGTAGTGGGGCTCATGAAAATGATGTGTCCCATTGTTGATCTCTTTTGTCCCCTCAATTCACCAAGGTCTTCTGTTTATTTAGGGATGACAGATTTTATTTTGGGCCAATCATCTGAACTTATATAACATAATCCTTCTATAACCTCCACTACATCACCAAGACTATGAATTCTGGGAGGACAAAAAAACATTTGCACCTACTCTCTCTAAGCTATGTAATGGCTCAAATGCTCTCTACAGAGCCCTTTGTGGGGACATGGCCCGTGGAAGGTAATCTTCCTTCAGCATCCTGCTGTGTTTAGCATTACCCCTTTACTTGAAGATTTTAGCATATTCTCAGTTTTCTAAATATTCCAAACCCCTGGAGAATTTAAAGAAGCTCTCTCTCACAAAATAACGGAGATCATGTTCTGAAGCATCCGGACTAAAAGCTAGCCATTACTAGATACACATTAATCAAGTCAAATTACAATATAGTCATTTTTCTTCTAGTGCAAATATCTTTGACTTTAAGACACTAAGGAGTCCTTAGGGCTCTAAATCTCTTCTAGAAAAGAAATGCAATGTGAGCTGAATTCTCAACATTATGAATATCATCAGAACAAGTTCTATAGATATGAATTTGCCAAGTTAATCCTCCTTCATATCTCCATTAGCTAACAATGCACATGCAGTCGCTGTATATAGTTATTGCTCTAATAAACATGGTCTTTGAAATATTAACTTTTCCACAGACTCTAAACCTTCAGTACATAGCCTCAACAATTGACTATATTAATTGCATATCATCACAGTCCTATTAAATATGCATGAGACTAAACACACCCAAGTTGCAAATAGTCCAACATCATTTTAATATAATTTATTACCTTTTAGATAATGTGATTATAACAACACCAAGGTGATGCTATGATAAATGCAATTAAACTAACTGGCTTGTAAATAATCAGTATTATAACTAATTACACCTTTATTCAATTTTAACATGTATTAAACTGGAAATATTTTTTAACAAAAAGTATAAATATTTAAAAGTAAACATGTTTTGTGAATAAGATTATCTATTTAAAATTTCATGAAAATAAATTGACTTTCTTAGACTAAAATATTTTACAGATATATAATTCAGAATTGAAATTTATCAATAAATCAACATATGTTGATATCTATAAGAAAAAGTAGAAGTAAAACACAATTTGGAACATTATGATGCCGTTTATAATCAAATAATTTCTATGCTTTATAAATTGTACATTTATGCTAATTTTAACAACAAAAACAAGATCTCATTCCAAAAAGAGCAAACATAAAATGTACCAGATAAAGAAAAAATTTCAAATGAAGGTGAAAAAACATCATTCACCTTGGATCATGTTATTTAAACTTTATGGTTAGTATGATCACAGATTGTTAACTGCAGTATAACAGTAGAAATAATAGCAATAGTCACAGTTCACCTGTTCCAGGAACTTTATATTCATATCTCATTTAATTTCAGAATAACCCAGTGAAGATATTAATATTATCTGCATTCTACAAATGAGAAAAGAAGAGGCTTACATAGGTTGAATGACTATCCAGGGACACAAAGTCTTGGCAGCAGAGGGTCTGATTCCAAGCCTACCCTCCTAACCACACTATCAGCCCCCAGCTCCCAGTTCTAGATCCACCAATTCCTGTGTGGCTAGGTAAGTACCTGACCTGGGTAAATGATCTGCTAGTCTTTAAGTTCATTTCCTTTAGTTGCTGCAAAATGTGAATATTGCTAATACATACATGCATACATATATACATATATATACAAATATGTGTGTATACACCAGAATTACTGAGAACTAATGAGATAGTTTATGAGAAAGTACTCTACAAGTTGTAGAACTACATATTACTGCTTGTTAAGTTATTGATAAGCATTGAAATGAAGAAAAAGCTGCTTATTGGTTCTTGGTCAAAATTTTTCAATAAAAATGGTATACACAGAAATATTTTCCTCATTATTTTACCTTGCTTAACATAGAACTAGTACCTAAAGGCAAATATGAATCAATATCTTTATTATACTAAAAGAGATAGATAAGCACTAACAGAATAAGTTAAAAGTAAAGAGTAAAAATGAAATGCAACGTTGTAAAGGGTTATGAAAACTACATTCTTACCACCATATTTGGTCTTTCAAAGAGTTCTTCAAAACTAGGTGTTTTTTAACTAGGAAAAATAATATTCAAAAGTCTCATCATCCATCACCTTAGATACATGATACATTATCTTTGGGCTTATTTTTTCCCATAAGAGCTTTGTGGCTTTAAAAAATTATTTCCTACATATTATGTCAACCAAGACCCTAAAATAAGCATTTGAAAATTTGACATGAAGAAACTGGACTTCACCAAGGTTATCACTGATAAGAAATTCATATAGATATGCATTGGTGTCATGTGTTTGTGTGTGTTTGTGTATGCAGGTGTCTATCAACATGTGATTTTTATCTATCTTGTGGATTTTTATCTTTCTTAATGTCTACATTACTAATAATTTAAACAAAGTAAATATAGTCAAAAGAAAAAATGGTAACAAAGGAGTCACCTATTTTTAACAACTCCCTCATTCACTTTCATGATGCTCATGTCACTAGATGAGGAATAGAAGAAGTCTTTATTTGCACAGAACCACAAATATGCTGTCATACATCAAAAACATCTTCATGATTTTAAGATATAAGTGTCAAGAGTATATAAAATCTCCAAGATCCAACCTACCTCCTGGTCGTTCATGTTCTCCATCAGTGTGCAAAAGCATGGCAATGGGCATTCCTACATTCTTGGATCTTCCAGCCACAACCACATTTTTTCCAAATGTTTCAATTCCTTAAAATATAGAGTTTAATTCAAAAGAAGAATAAAAAAGAAACAGATTAAACATTTGAAAAGACAACTGAAACATTCTTTAAAAACTTCTAATTCAATTATATTTAAATTACTGGGGCCTTGACCACATTCATTATTTACAAACAGCTTTTTTCTATATTTCTTGGATTTATTACTTCCTCTCTTAATTACATCCTCATTAAAAACACAAATCTTTTCAAGCTGTCATTAAATTACTTTTAAACATCAACCTTCAGATGAAGTAATCAAAACATATAACTACAAATTATAAAACAAGCAGTATGCCAGAAGGTCAAGTTTAATTGACAATCAAACTCTGAGCAAATCTGGGATAAAATACAGTGGAGGTTTCACAAAGCTCAACCACTTTACTCCACAGGGCACAAGCACTAAACGTATGGATTAGAAAGCTATGAAACTTAAAGCTTGCATATTTAAGACACTTGACCTCTTTAGGAAATAGCTTTTCATAAGTAAAATGAAATTAGAATTAAAGCTTTTCCAAGAACTAACCTTGTAAGAGTATGATTCTAGTATCTGCTTTCCTTATGGAGTTTTCTTTCAAAAAACAGATTAAAAAAGAGATCCCACCAGACATGGAAGTGACAATTATGAAAGAGAGAGAACTGTCCACATAAAAGGCAAAATGAGGTCAGTTAATGTAGAAGTAAACGTCTTTACACTCTTCAAGGGTCTTGGATCAGCGTTTTAATGTATTTACAGCACAATTCAAGTGTAAATATTTATAATGAAATCCTAGGTCCTTGAGATACTTTTTAAGTATGTTCACCATGTTTTGTTTTTAAAGTAAGGAAAAATAACACACCTTTTGGAAGGTGCACATCAGAATATATTGTCTATAGTTCAAAATTCGGGAGACAAACCTACTATTTGGAAATTTCGCTTATAACAAGATGCAAGAGCATTACCTGTAACCTGGCACAAACTCCTCATTTTATTTATTTTGGATTATTCTTTAACTTGTAAAATGTATATATTTCTACAGACTGAAGATTTATGGCTTATTATTTTCTTGCACTTGCTAGGACTCTAGTGATGGTGCACTGGTCTGGTGGAGTAGTGCTTAGGTCAATTGCCTCCAAAGGAATGAGGGTCACATACCCATGGGATCCAGTCCAGAGTCCAGAGGGAAACAACCAGTGTGAACAACTAAATAAAAATAAAATGAAGTGCTTCTCCCTTTTTCTGTCTGCCTGCCTACTTGCCTTCATTCCTGCCTGCACTTCTCCATTATTTAAAAAATATAGGACAGTAGTGGTTCAATCAAGACAATGTACAAATGCTTAGCTTGGTAATAAGTGCTCACGTTGTTTAAACTACAAGTTACCAACCTGCTCTCTTGATTATTTCCCAAACTGCACCAGCAGTGGCAGGTACAAGACAATGCTGATCAAGGCACAGTCTTCCAATATTGATGATATGAAATCCATCTACATCTTTTTCAGGGGTAATTCCATTGCATACTGTTCTTTCATCTATATGATCTGAAAAGCAAGTTAGTTTACTTTCACTTTAGAGCTTTTATTTAGAGGTTCGGATAATGAAACCTGAGGATCTAAAGCCGGGTCAATTAGAATTCAGCTTCAGTAAACATTTAAAATTATCACTCTCTTCTCTTTCTTTCAACCAAAATAATAGGCCAGCGTGCTCTTGTCCAATGGCTATAACTAATTGCTGTTAACAGCACATGCAATTACAGAGCCAGAAGTGACTGGCCTAGTGAAAGGCAAAAAAATGGTTCAATAAAGAGTATCAATGATCCCTGAAAACAGCCAGGTGATGTCATTGCTTAATAAGTTTGCATAGTTAGAGGGTTTATATGTATGTTTTACCTAAACATTTCCATGAATAGCTCTCTATTATGTATTTTTATCATTACAGATTAAAAGAGCTTTGTCAGTGTTAAAATAGTCATAACATTATTAACACCTAGCTTTCTCCAAAATAACATATAACAAAAAAGTAAATGTAAGACACACAGAAACACTCATTTCCCTAAAGCAATAGCTTATTGAAATACAAAGTATCATTAAGTTTTTCTATTTGGGAGGAAAAGAGATCCTCTTAAGTACTGAACTAATCAAATGAGATATGAGATACCAATCATCTCAATCAAAAAAGTAGTAAGTATAGAAATGGAAAATAGGTTCTTATTATTTGCAGAGTAGCTTAGGTTACCCTAAACCCATGCACCTAAAATTTTAAAATAAAGGTATATTGCTATATAAAAACTTTTTGCTCATTACACAATGGATGCCATCTAGATATACTTTTTAAACATTATCAAAGCCCAACCAAATCCAAACTGTTTCAAAAAGGTTTATTTTGAGTCTTAGATCTTTCATAATCTAAAAGTGCCATCTCACCTTAAATAGATCAAACTTAAAACTTCGGACTGCTGAAGTCCTTTACATATATAAAAGTAGTAATTTGAATCATATTTAAATAGAAATTGGGTCTTCAAAATATTTGTCCAATCAATTCAATGTCAATGACTATATTCATTATATAATGCTCTAGCAGAATAAGCCTCCATCTATGTTTTTTGAAGCTAGAATATGACTATTTAGGTTTTAGTAACACTTTTTAAAAATTACATGTGTAATTTATTTGAGGACAAAACAGTGGTTCTTGTATTGACCTAGTCCTAGCATGAAGAACAAAGCTGGAACACAGGAGACAATAAATATTTACTGAATAAATAACTCTGCTTACCTATGATTTATAGAGGAAGAAACTGAGACAAAATTAGTGAACAAATAAAGACTAATTCACTCTTCTATTTACTGAAGGATTATTTACAATAGTCAAGAGCAGGAAACAACCAAGTGCCCATTTATAGATGAGTAAATAAGAAGATGTGGTATATTTACACAATAGACTACCATTAAAAAAAGATGAAATCCTGCCATTTGCAACAACATGGATAAACCTAGAGGGAAGTATGCTTAGTGTGGTAATGCAGAAGGAGAAAGACAAACATTGTGTATGATTTCACTTATATGTATTATATAATCAAAAAAATAGACTTTTAGTCAAGAGACTAAATTAGTGGTTATCAAAAGAAAAGAGAGAGGAGTAGGCAAATCAGGTGAAAGGGGTCAATTCTATGGTGAAGGACAGAGCTGCACTGTTGTGGTGAACTTACTGTATTATATACAGATGTTGATATATGATGATGTGCACCTTAAACTGACATAAGGTTGTGAGGCAATGTTCCTTCAATAATCTTCAATTGGAAAAATACTTCCTTTTACTGCCTTAATTCCTGTTGGATGAGTGAAAGCTTATTAGCTAGTAAATGATACACTCTCTCATTTGATGATATCTTTTCCCTGTATATCCTTTCCAAGTGCCCCATCTCTTTGAACCAATCTCATCACACACCCTGAACTCTACATTACACAGACTGTGTCCCATTCCCAAGTTCTTAAACATCAGTTTTTGAATATCTGTTTTGTTGTTCATGGTAGGTCTCAGTTTTAGAATCATGCTTACATCATCTTTGATTTTCACAAAGATATCAAAAGCAATGTGATGATAAAAGGAAAATCTGTTCAACAATAATATTAGAACTGGATAGTTGTAAAGGGGGTGGTGGGGGGAGCCAAAACAGTCCCTACTTCACATCGTACAGAAAATGTTACTAGAAATGGATTATAAACATAAATAGAAAATCTAAAAGTAGTTTCTGAATGAAAACATAGAATCCGTGTGCTGGGTGCAGGAAGTTTTCTGAAGAAGACCACAAAAAAGCACAAAGTATTTTTTTTCAAACTGACCTAACTTCAAAAAAAAATCTTAGAATCATCGAAAGACACTATTAGGCAAACCAAAGATGAGGAGAAAATACTTGTGTATCTAACAGAATTTGTAGAACTTTCAGAGCTCAATCGTTTAAAGATAAATAGTTCAGTTTTTTTTTAAGGAGCTAAATACTTTCCAAAGAAAGATAATTCAGTGGACAACATGCGTATGAAAAAAAGGAACAATGGTTAGAGAGTGAGGATGGAAAACAGGGATGGTCATTTATTGGGAAGAGACATGAGGAAACTCAGTGGATAAAAAAAAATTCTACAGTTTGATAAGGGCTTAAATTACCATGGGGGAAAATACTTAAATCTGTCAAAAGCATGAATTGGAACACTTAATATGAGTACATTTGAATGCATATATATACATTTTACATAAAGCAAATACTGACCATAGTTTTCAATGTATTTTCATATCTTTGGCAAAATTTATTCCTAAAGATTTCATATTTTTACGCTATTTTATTTCAAGACCTATGTGTTGTACTGTATACATAATGATATGACAGCTTATTTTAGTATATTAATCTTTTATCCTTAACCTTACTGCACTCTCTAATTAGTAGTTTTTTTTCTAGATTCCATTGGATTTTCTGCATAAACAGTCATGTTATCTGCTTTTAATTTTCTTTTATTTGCCTTGTTTTTGTGCAGGTGACAATGCAGGTGTGCAGGTAAGAATCTCCAGTATGATATGATAGATTTTACATACATGTCTTTTAAAAGCTTGAGAAACTTCCTTTTGATTATAGGTTTTATGGAGGCTTTTTCTCAGGAATCAATTATAGATGTTTTAGATACTTTAGATGTTATAGATACTTTATCTATAGATACTGATACAGTATATGATTATTTTCAATTTTAGTTTGCTAATGTGGTGAAACACATTTTTAAATTTCTAATGTTAGGTGCACCACTGTGGCACAGGAGACTAATTTTCTAATATTAAACCAATGCTGCATTCTTGGAATCAAACTGATTTAGTCATGATAAGTTACGTCTTTAATACATAACAGTATTTATTAAATTCTTGCTAATATATTTTGAATTTATGTTCTGGAAGGAAACTGGACTGTGGTTTATTTCTTGGAATTTCTTTGCTGGTTTTTGATAGTTTCAGAGTGAATTAGGAAGCAGTCCTTCTCTTTAGCTATTCTTTTTTCTTCAATATTTGTTATAGTTAACAGTGAAGCCATCTGAACAGGGGGCCTGCTTTCTGAAATAGATTTTAATCACACAATTTATTGATAGAACTATTCAGGTTCTCTATTCTTGAGTGGCTTTTCATAATATGTCTCTTTCAAAATGTTATTTATTTCATCTAAATTGTCAAATTAATTGGCATAAAGTTGTTCATAATATCCCTTTTGCACTTTAAACATATGTAGGATCTGTATCTCTCAGTGTTAACTAGTAATTCATCTTCTTTTTTCCCTGATCAATTTAGCTTTCACTTTATTGATTTTAATAGTTTTGCTTTCTATTTCACTAATTTCTGCTTTGAACTTTACTATTTTATTTCATGTCCTTACTTTGTTTTTAATTTGCTCTTCTCTTTTTGACCCTAAGTAGAAGCTGAGGTTATTGATTTAGGGCTTTTCCTCTTAGTACTACTTCAGCAGCACACCAAAAATTTTAACTTTTTGTTTTCATAAAAAGTTAAAAATAATTTCTGATACTCTTTTATTTTTTCTTTGACACATGAGTTATTTAGAAGTATGTTATTTAGTTTCTAAGTATTCGAGGATTTTCCTGTCTGTGATTTTTAATTTAATTGCATCGTGATAAGAAAACGTGTCAGGTGACATGAATTCTTTTACATTTAAGATTAATTTTATGGTGTAGAACATGGTCCACCTAGGTAAATATTTTAAGTGAATGTTTCAATGTTTAAAAAAAGATGTTTTTTATTATTTGCTTTAAGAGTGTTCTACAAATATCACTTAAGTAAAATTGGTTATTGTACTTCAAATCATTATCCTTACTGATTAATTTTCTCTTAATTATTGAGAAGTTTTTAAGTATATTATCATAATTTAGGGCTTGTCTATTTTTCCTTAAATTACTGTCCATTTTATGAATGTATTTTAAGCTTTATTCTTAGGTATGTAAATAATTAAGTTTATTATTTATTTTTGATAAACTAATTCCTTTATTACTATGAAATGGCACTCTTTATCCCTGGCAATATTTGTTACTTGGAAATATGTTCTGTCTGATATTAACATAACCACTACAGCTTTTATATGATTAGTGTTTGGCCTGTCTTTTCCACCTTTTTATTTTTAACCCATGTCTTTATAGTTGAAGTGTGTTTCTTGTAGGCTGAACACAGTTGAGTCTTGCTTTTTATCCAATCTAACATTATCTGCGTTTAATTGGGTTATTTAAATTACATTTTGTGTAATTAAATCTGCTATTTTGCTGTTTTTATTGTTTTCCCTTTTTCTTCCTTCTTTTAGAATAAATGAGAATTTTAAAGACTTTTATCTTTTATTGGCTTACAAGTTATAGCTGTTATATTATTTTAGTGATTATTTGTAGTCTATATTATATCTTTTTAATTTATCATAGTCTACCCTAAAGTGATATTGTGTCAGTTGCAAACAGTATAAGAATCTAGGTGGTATGGACTGGGAAGAGTTCTCTGAGGCAGTTGCATTAAAGTTTGTGCCTGAAGATGGAAAGAACTGGTATATTTGAAATACAACTAATAAAGGTCAGAGGTTAAAGTCCTTTTCAAGAAATAAAATGTGCATTTTCCTAATATGTCCTCTGTATAATATACCTGTAGGAGGCTTTCAAGGGTATGGGAATATAAGATCCTCACCAAATCTTGATCGGTGACAGAATTTACACACTATTCTTCAGATGAAGAAAAATACGTTGAAGAATGAGATTTAAATACCACCAACCCCCTTCCCCACAAAAAAAACAGTGTGGGGAGCAACTACAAAACTATAGTATTTGTTCATTCCTTCAATAACATTCGTTAAGTCTACATAATGAAAGATAGACTTCAAAAATAAAAATTGGCTGCAATTCTACCTGCTTTGGTGAACAAATAGTCTAGTGAAGGAAACATAAATTAAAAAAAATAATAAAATAGTCCATGAGAAATAATTCTGAACTTGCGCACAGAACTGAGATCTCTCCTAAAGAGAAAGGGGAAAATGAATTAACAAAGTTTGAGTCAAACTTTTGGAGTCTAAAAAATCCAAAATAAATGGTTCGAAAAACACAAAGAATTTCAGGGTAATTAAAATTTCACACACTAAGAAACTAAAAATAAAGTAATACATATTCTGCAAACATGTATTTCACAATCTTGTCTTTAAAAAAAAAAAAAGCATTTATGGCAAAACTTTTTTCCCTCCAATAAGGCATCAAGTTTTAGATAAATACACACATGCTTATCCCCTGGGTCAATATCCACATTTTTATGCCTACTAATTACCAGAAAGATTTACCTCTGTTAAACCTACACAGGGAATTCTAATTCTTCTTATTCATCTACTCCAGATATAATGTTTCAATCCTCCATATTCATTCTTATTTCTCTATTCAGTTTCCTTACATAAATTTTAATCCTCAAAGGCTTCATACTAGATAGCTGAAGGAAAACACCTGCAAAACTATTTTAGGAAAATTATTAGATGGAATAAGTTTTCCCAATCTACCTAATAAATGTGATTCTAAAGTATATGAAAACTAGATTTCTTAGAAAGCAAGTAAATACAAGGGGGTAAGCAAGCATCGCTCTTGGAGCTTGCTTTGCAGAATCCATTGTAAAACTGTGATTATGGTTGAAAGGATGCTGTTATTGGCTCCCGGCTGTAATACTACTTCTGTGATCACAAATGTTTCAGTTCACTTAGTTTCCTTAAACACAGATTAAAACAAAAACAAAAACAAGAATATCTACTCATAAGGGTTGTTGCAATAAGTGAATTATTGTATATAAAGGACTTTAATAGTGTCTAACAATAGTGAATGATAAATATTTGTCATTGCTAATATTTTTAGATTTAATTTTGAATGTTTTCCTGCAGTTCATATAATTTAAACCTTTTTAATCACTCTCTACCAAATCCCATACTATAATGAATATTTACAGCAAATTTCTAGAGTGCTTGAAGCTGATATATATTATAGTTTTTCTTTCTTTGCTTTAGTTTAAAAACAATGTCGCTGGTTCACAATTTTAAAATATCATTATTCTATCTTTTTTAACTTTACATATTACTGATAGATATTCCACAAATGGTTTAAAATTTAGTAGAATCAATGGAATTGATATAATTCAATAAAAATTAAAAGCAAAAAATTACTAATTAGAGGAAATATATGCACCATGACTAGCAGGAATTTTTGTAGCCTTGACACAATTGTCACTTACTTCTATTGATAGAATTTATGCACAGTCAATACAGGAACAGGAAAACATCCATATATAATTGCTTTTATTTTTTTCCTAACTTTCGGGCAAACAGGTCAGCCGTGTAACTGTGGACAAACGACCATATCCTGAATCCTTCCATTCCTGATCAAAGCTGAACAACTTGAATATAAATGGGTTTAACCAATGATAGAGCCATTACTACCAAACAGGCTATTTCTTTAATTTCTACCCAAATGAAATGCATGAAAATTGCTTGTATATTCTACTTAATCCTTATATAAACTTGTCCTCCAACATGAGAATGAAAATTCTAATTTGAAATTCCCTTTTCTCAAAGTATTGTCTTAATTGTGAAAAGCTGTCACAGATTTTTAATCATGACATACTTTGGAATCTAGATTATTAACAAAATAATAGAAAAATGAAGGTTAATTGACTATAATCATATCATTTGGTCTTTTACTCACTGTTTCAATGGTTCAGGAGGGCTTTTCAGGCCTCTTCCACATAACTAATCTAACAAAATGACTCATGAGTGCCATTCCATCTGTAGAGCATGTAGGTTAATGCCCAAGGTTAGAATGGACATCAGAGAATAATTAATAAATTATCCCTGCCCTATGTTGAACTTCATAATAATCAAGGACAAAATAGTGTATGTTTATTGATCTACTTTTGCAGTTTTTTTCAGAGTAAAATATTTCATTTAATCAAAAATGATATAAGCAAATGACAATAGAGAGTTAAAAGGAAAGGTACAAGGAGTAATGAAGGTGAGCGGGCAGGCAGACAGATAGGTAGGAAGAGAAGGAAGAAAGAAGCATTTATTTATTTTATTTTAGTCCTTCATCTTAGTTGTCTTCCCCAACCCTGTTTCCAGATCTAAAATTCAAGTCCTTGGGAGGTATATGGGCTACATGAGCCGGAGGCCACAGACTTAACCACTAAGATACCCAGGCATACCAACAATTGTTATTTCTATGGAAACTAGGTTGAACGTTCTGGAAAGATACTAGAAAACTAAAAAAAAATCAGTAGTGATTTAAACAAAAGCAAGGTAACTATGATGACTGGAAGATATTTAACAATCTAGATGAATTTTCACATTAACCTAAAAATTATAGGCAATATTAATACTAGAAGATGATGCCAAGTTCCAGTCAGTTCCAATCCAAACAAGTTTGGACCTACATCAAAAGACTGATAAATGATGATTACTTAAATATTTTGCATTACAGCACAATGTTTAAGGTAAATATGCATTGTTTTATGATATCCTTGTTTAACCAACTTTTTCCGTAAACTAACAAATCATATGTCCCAAACGAATTAGATAAAAGGTCGATTTTCTATACTATTTTTACAAAGAGGAAAAAATAATTCATCAAAGTTAAGTAACAATGAATCATAAAGCCATATTATAAACTCAGACTGTATGTATTCATAGTTGATTAGTATCTTCTGCTAGCAAGAAAGAACCACACACTACACAAGTACTAAAGTAAGATACAGGTCACTTCAAGAGGAATAGTATATTTAATATCTGTTTTCATTCTCACCGCTATCATTTATGAATCTTACTGAAAATAAGTTATAAATAATAATAATAATACATTGTTAAGCAGGGGAAAATTATTTAAAAATACAGGTTATAAGGGTGGGAAACAGAAATCACTAAAGTAATTCTGGTAAAAATGGTGGTTACATACAATAGGAACTTAAATGTGAATATCTGAAATGTATGTGCCACATTATGCTTTAAAATGTTCAGGGAAAAAGGATAATGTAGGTTAAGAAGTTTAATGTATAAATTAGCTAATAAACAATATAGGTTAATGAAGGTTAAGAAGGCAAGATTTGGAATCTGCCTGGATTTGGGTCCTGGCTCTACCATTTACTATAAAACTATTGGCAATTCATTTAACTTACCCTATTTAAATCTCCTTATCTGTAAAATGAAGAAAACAATGCCTACTCGTGAAGCTGTTTTGAAGAATAAATGAGCCAGTCATATAAAGGAACACCTACCACATAGTAAGCACATATTATTTACTAGCTAATTCTGATATACTACTGAAAATGCTAAATGCAATGGTTAAAAGTAACAGGTAAGGGACCAGTCTGCCTGGATTCACATCCCAGCATAACTGCATACATCTCTGTGACCTCGGGGAAAGTTATTTAATCTTTCTGTTTCTCAAATCCCTCATCTGTAAAATGTACATAATAATAGCTCTACCTTTAAAGAAAGAGTATGAAAATTCAATGAGTTAAGAAATGTAAATTGCCTAAAACATAAATGCTTAAGGTAATAAATGTTAGTAGCCACTGTTATCGTGCATATTACTGGCTTGTCAACTAAATTACAAAAATGTCTTTTTCTCAAAGCATCCAGCTATTTGTTAACCCCCAGTTTCTTTGGCTCTGTGCTCTCACCCTCTAAAATAAACACAGAACTCAAGCAATTCATTTGAGTACAGATAGATCACTAGTGCCATCTAGTGGAAAATAGCTAATAATTTCACCAAATGAGGAATGTCCATAAATGGGTAAAATATCTAGATATAAATTTAATTTCACAAAACAGATTAAATCTAATATAGCTATTTGGAAATTTTGACATTTTTTAAATAATTATTTGGATGTAGTTCAAATGCAAGTGAGGGAAATTTCAAAATCTTTGGAATAAAAGATTATGTGGCAAATTAATACAAAAAGTAGATTTTTTTTTTTTTAAGTTAAATAATTGGGTTTAAACCACTGCCAAAATTTGGGGGGAAGATTCATGATGTAAATAAACTGATATTTTCTAGACCTCAGTTTTGCATGATATGAATGAGGTGCTATATATGCTAAGCTTTTTTCTGGTTCTAAAAGTAAGTTGTAGGTATGGTTTAATAGTTGGGTTTGCTGCTTCCAGCTGGCGCAAGCCACATATATCCCAAAGACCCAGGTTCACATTCGAAGGCCTAGGGAAAAAACCAATTTGAACAACTAAATAAAATAAATTAATGCTTCTTCCTCTTCTCTCTACCTGCCTGCCTGCCTGCCTACTCACCTTCATTTCTGCCTGCACCTTTCCTTTAAAAGGAAAAGGAAGAGATCACTATACCAATTTAATATGTTGAATCTATAGCAGTATCTGTCAGAAACATATATATCTCAGGAAGAACTGATAACTTCTAAGATCCTTTCCAACTTTATAATTTTTAAAATATTCAAATTATAGGGAAAAATAAATGTAAATTTTGAGTATAGTTTAAATAGCACTAAAATTATAACATGTAATATTAAGTTATATGGTTGGACAAATTAAAATATTAATACCATATAAAAATACCATTCAAAGTATCATACAGTCTTACTTTCTGCAAGTCAAAACTTAGAAAAACTCAAGACTAAGGTAACTGCTATACCAGCAGTTCTTACTTTGTTCAGTTGAAATATGCATGAATTACAAAGTCACAATTTAGTCAAATAACATCAGTTCTCCAACAACATAGTTTAGATTTCATTTATCATGGTATATTAACTGTGAGTTATCATGATCAGTGACCAACATGTCACATCTTTCAAAGTCTCAATCAATGATGAGACACATTTGTTATTCAGCAGTTCAAACACAGGCAGCAAAGCATATTGCCTGCCTGTCTTCCAGTGATAAACTCACATGGCATTTTACAAAAGTGAAAAATCAACAGAGAGAATTAGCTTAGAAAGATGAAAGTGTAGCAAAGAAACAAAATGCTCTGATGCTGGAAATGAAATGGATGTGAACAGCTCTGATGGCAAGAGCAAAGAAAAAACAGGAGAGGCCTAGGAGAGGATAAAGCGAGATTAAGAAGGTATGGATGTGAAAAATCAAGAACAAATTACTTTAAAAGGATTCCAATTTAATGTAAATGGGTTGCACATGAAATAGGTAGCCCTGGAATGTTGACATTTGTCTGTTAGAGCAGTGTAGCTAGGCAGCCAGAGGAATTTAATGAAAGTGAGCTGATTGACATAAATGAGGTAGGTGATTGTGACTTAAGAATCACAGTAGTCCAGAAAAATGATACCAGCATGTAACTGCACCTTAAAGGAACTCTCAGGGATATTTCACAACACTGAAAGTATAAATGACATGTCAGAAGTGGATCCAAATTTTTAGAAAAGAATATGACATTTCATCAGCAAGGCATACAAAGGATGTTCTACATCATAAGATGTATGGTGAGAAGGCAAATATATTCAAACTCCTCTTAACAAGTTTTTTTGTGAAGAAATAAAGCACTTTAATTGCCAATTTCTAATGTTTTCAATTACAGTGGACTGGCTTATTATTTTTTCACTTCCCTTCACATTTATAAACCATAGTAAACAAGTTTTTATTGTTTTGAGAAAAGATTTTAAAGGTCACAAAACAATTTATTTTTTTCCTATTATTGTTTGCTTTGCCTGATTTTTTGTTGTATAATCATTTTTATGATCCTGTACTTTTGTACAAAATAAGGACTACATGTCTGCCAAAGCCTAAATTTTTCTTTCATAATTTTCAGTTATTTAATCAATCACCTACTACATACTGGTGTAGCTAGTCTCCTCTAAAAATATTTTCTAAATCACTTGCAGTGTCATGATATAATGATGAAAAGTATCCTTTCTCCTAAACAAACTAAACATATAGAAGAATACTAGGTACCTGGCAGTGGTAATTGAACCAATATACCACTGACTCTTGGGTCCATGTTCAATTGATCAGTCATATCCAAAAGTTCTTCCTGAGAAACATCCTTAGGTTTTAGAATGATCTCACTACAGATACCTGGAAGAAACCCAAGCATAAAAAATCACTTGACTAACAAAGATAAGATTTTCATTAATGGAATTTGACATAGAATGTGATTTTGGTTTCTTCTGCTTCTGTCCTACTGAAAGGGTCGTCTACAAAAAATGATGTTCCATGCATCATCAGGAGGGATTTCTCACATATTGCAGATGTTTTCTTGTGATTCACTGACATTCTTTGGCAAACTGCACTTATTTTTAATAAGTGTTAGTGGATTTGAAGGGAGTAAAAACACCAATATTATCAACATCTCTATTAGGTCAAATTTGACTGAGTGAACTAAAGAAGTTTAATTATATGATTAAAGCAAATATAATTAAAGAAAGGGGACCTTTAAATGTAGTGCTCTTCTCACATATCACCATAGCATCTGAAATCACAATGAACTGAGTCTCTAAGATGTCTGAAGAAAAAAGATTGAGAAATAAACTTTGGTAACTAAATGACCTATAATAATAATAATACATGTAACTATAATTGCATTTATTTGATAATTATCATTAATAATGATCACACTTTGAAACAGGATTTAGTAACAAGTACAACCAAAACACATCCCCACCTACAGCAGAGGCAGCTCTGATCTTCTTCCTGACATATGTATGGCTTGCTGGGTTATCGCCCACTAAAACGATACTGAGATGAGGTCTTCCGTTCCCAAGAGAAATCCAAGATTCCACACCTTGTTGTATTTCTTTCTGAATTTGTTTGGCCATTTCAGTTCCTGAGATAATAATGGCATCATGTCTATGGAAAACAAAAGAATAAACTTAGCACTAAAAAGACAATAGAAAACATCCACCACATAAATTTAAGGTATACGAGTGAAAAGGAGCATCTATGATTCTCCAAATGAACAACCAAAATTTGTTATTTTTCAAGTACATTTGATACCTATTCTTCATGATCGCAAATATAATTTGGATTCCAGCTCTGCTTTTTAGTTCTGCATTATAATCTATCTATAGCATATTTATTTATAACTTTCATGTATGTATTACTTTGCAATTGTCAAACCACATTCTTAATTTCTGTACTACAATATTAGCTCTATAAAAGTTTCTGCTATTTATCCAATAGAGGCAGATCAGCACAGTGTAGGCAAAACCAGCACTCATCTTCAAAGTCCTATGCCATGTTGTATATATGGGACACTAAAGCTAAATAACTTAGTCACTTTTAGGATACCTTGTACAACTCTGAAGTCACGAGCTTTGCACTACACAACACTTCTTAGGAAAATTTTATTCTATGGTCCCAGACAGCCTCATGACAACTGGGACAGCCCTATGACAACTGCCAGCCGCAGGCAGGTCAGTAAGCAAGTAGTTCAGTAGTTTCCCCCAAACCACAGCATCATTGGTAATAGAAACACCACTTCCTCATACTTTATGAGTACTTATGAAGAAATGCTATGCTTTGATATATAAATCTATCTCAGAAAAGGGACAAGAAAATGTGTTATGGGAAGGCTTCTCCAGCTGTCAATAATGTCAAACTTAAAAGTGGTGAGTCATGCTACTCTTTGCATTTATTTCTTAAAGCAACATAATAAAGTATGTTTCCTTCTTTCAGTTGCCCCTGTACTTTCCATACTGAAAAGCCTGAAAAAAACATGATGTGTGGCACAGGATCATTACACCAAATGCAGATCAATTAACAATATGAAGAACAGGGAAAGAAGGAGGAGAAAAAAGAAAAGGAAAAGGAAGAAAGGAAAATCTTATATAGTCTTATTCTTTCTACTAACTGTAAATTTTATTTTCTAACGAAGGCAATTTCCATGAATATCAGCCAACACACAAAATGCAAACCTGCTGTCTGTTCCAAATAAGTCATCTCTCCTATATAATAGATGGGTGCATACACAGGTAGAACCAAATCAAGAACACTCCATCTCAGTCTGGCATGGTAGCCTGCAGAGTTCATCCAGGTTCATTCAATTTTGTTGTAAATAGTGCTCTGCTAAGAAATTATTTCAAAATGTGATGTATGGGTACATAAATCAAAATCACCTGAGAAGTTGCTTAACTTGCAGATTCTCAAACCTCATGTCCATACCCACCACACAAAATATTTGAGTGAACCTGGGAACCTAAATGTCTAACAAGGGTCCACAGGTGAGTCTTATGCATGACCATATCGGAAAAACACTTTTTCAGTTCAACACAAAGATATATTTTAATAATCATCATCACGCTGAGTAATTATTAATTGAATATGCCAACAACATAGTTAGACAAAATAATTATGGAAGCTATGGAGATTCAGTGTATCAATCATGCTACACTCTCCTATATTTAATAGCTTTACTGAAATATAACTGATATAATAAACTGTACACAAAGTATGCAATGTGATGCTGTAATACATTTTATAAACCAGAACATCAAGAAAATTCATATATCTTCACGGGAAAATTTCCTTGTGACCTCACCATTCTACCTGTCTCTAGCATGTCCCATACCCCTGAATTCCAGGCAAACACAAACCAGCTTTCTGTTACTATAGTTTGTTATTATGACTTTTATAAAAATGGACTCATGCGTTTGACTGCTTTTATCCAGATACTTTCACTAAGTATAATTTGTAATCATGCTGTTGCACATATCAATAATTCGTCTACTTTATTATGGAGTAGTTCTCCATTGTATAAATCTTCCAAAAGGTATTTATCTATTCAACTGTTGGATATGTGGGCTGTTTTCAGTTTTTAGTCATAACAAATAAAGCTGCAACAAATATTCATGTATATATGCATTGTATACATATAAACATTCATTTCTCTTGAGCAAATACTTAGGATTGGGATGGCTAGGTCAAATGGTAGGCATGTTTAATTTACAAGAAATTATTCGCCTGTTTTCCAAGGTGGTTGCATCATTTTACATTTCTAAAAGTAGAATATGAGAGTTCCATTGGCCTCACATTCTTACCATCACTTGATATGGTTAAGCTTTTTTCAATTTTTACCATTCTAATGGCGATATAATTGTATTGTATTGTCCTTTTAAATTGCATTACCTTGATGAATGATGTTAAGAAGTGTTTTATGGGTTTATCTACCTTCTGTTTAACTTCTTTGGTATATTCTATAATTTAATCTTTTCTAATTGTTTAACAGGTTGTTTCCTTATTATGTTCTGAGATTTCTTCATATATCCTAGATTTAAGTTCTTTACCAAGCACGTAACTGGAAATATTTTTTCCCAGTCTGTGCTTTGCCTTTTCAGGCTCTTAGCTGTGTCTTTAGAAGATCAGTTCTTAATTCTGATGTACTTAAGTTTTCGTTTTATGGAGCATGATTTGGTGTTGTATAAGAAATATTTGTCTCACTCAAGGTCACAAAGGCTTTCTCCAATCTTTCCTTCTAGAGATATTAATGAGTTCATGTTAATCAGTTATATGATTTAGTTCTATTCCTAGCTGGGTGAGTTTCTATCCAAAACAGTATTAAAAAGCGCTGCTTTCTGTGTCTACTGAGATGATTACATGGTTATTTTGTTTTTTGTTGCTTAATATGGTTAATCACATTTAATTGATTTTCAAATGTTAAAGCAACTTTGCATTCCTGGGATAACCTCACTAAGTCATGATGTACCTGTACATGTCCTTTCCAGATACTATGGATTTCATCTAACATTTTTGTTGAATATTTTGTATCCATGCTCATGAAAGTATTTGTAGTTTTCTTGTAAAGCCTTTGTATGGTTTTGATGTCAGGGTGAAGTTGCTCTTGTAGAATGAGTTGGAAAGTACTCCTTCATCTTCCAAACTCTTTCCAAAAGAGTGTGTGTAGAACTGGTATTATTTCTTACTTAAATGTATGGTGAATACCCAAGATGGCACTTGGCCCTAGAGTTGTCTTGGTGGGAAAACGTAAAGTTACACATATAAATTATTTTATGTAGAGGCCTATTCAGGTTATCTATTATTTTAGAGTGAGTTTTTGTAGTGTGTCTTTGTACATTCAAGTACTTAGTACATAATTACAATTATAGGCTAAGTCAAGATAAAATACATTTACTTTTGAATTTGTCTTATTTTTCAAGATAAAATAACTAAAATTTTTCACTACATATTATGAATTTCTGGTGCCCATTTTTATTCTACATTATATAAATGACCTTTTAACATTAAGAATACAGAGATATTATAAGGGTTGATAAGGGTTGCAAGCATGTCCAACTAATTCTGCAAGATTCATTTCTGTGGTAATAAAAAATACTTTCCATTAAACTGTGATAGAAATATCCGATTAGGGTCAAATGCTATAAAAGCAGACTTATCTGTTAATACACTAGAACTCACTCTTACAGTAAAGAACTTACATTTATATTTTAAAATCAAAAACTACCTGAACTTCATTAAATTTTATAAAACAGCAATGCTGCTGACATGTTTTATTAGTTGATTCTTTGTTAGATACAGTAACTTGTTCATGATTACTGTGAAACTAGTTAATCACTGAACCTGATCAAGGATAACTATGGCCTAGACACTGCAAAGCCGTGTGGCCCTAGGAATACCAGAGATGACAATGGCATGCATGATTCCTGGCTTCCAAAGATACTATCTATATTTAGATCACACTTGACTGCACTTTGCATATTGGGGTCTGAAAGAGCAACTTTATATTACAGCACTGAGGTGCTATGCCAGCTTGCTAATTATAACTGACATAATTAGCCTGGTCTAGCTGGTTTTAATGGGTAACGCCCATAAAAATGCCACTCAATAATGAATAGGAATTCTGAGCATTGTCAGTAGCAACTGGCCCATCCCATTGATTCCCTCAGATACCGCAATGCCCCAGCAAGACTGGCTGTGAGGGCAACACAATTTAAGGATAAATGAAGCAACCTGGAATTAGTGGAGGACCAATGGAAGGATGCCTCTATCAGTTCATATGCTGGAAGAAATGGCAAACACAGGATGCATAAAAAAGCAAGATTTTTTCAACATGCATTTTGTTAAAAAAAAAAAAAAAAGTTAAATATCAGCAAGAATTCAAATGTTCAGTCACATAAGCATATGATCCTAAGAGTTATCTCTCCCCTGAGACTCAATCTCCACCAATCCATTTTCTATAATGGAGCTCCATGCTATAGATGAGGATATACTTAGAGATGTCTTGGGGACACAACTCAATGGAAAGTTAAATAAAAGATAACAAATAAAATTATACCAAACTAAAAAGTTTTTGTACAAAGAAAGAAACTACCATCAGAACAAAAACAAACTGCTCTACTGAATGAGAAGACACTTGCGCATCACACATCTGACAAGAGGTTAAATCCAAGATATATAAAGAACAATAAAAAAAAAAAAGCAGAGGAATTCAATAGACACCTCACTCCAGAGGATGTACAGATGGCCAATCGGCACAGAAAAAAAAAAAAGATTTTCATCACTTATTAGAAAAACACACATCAAAACCACAAGACAAACTGCCTTACAACAGTAAGAATGGCCTATATCAAAAAGACAAAAAAACAAATGCTGGAAAGAATGTGGTGAGAAAGAACCTTCATACAAACTGTAGGAGTGTTAGGTCAGTGCAGTCACTTTGGAAAACAGTAGAGAGATTTCTCAAAAATTTCAAGATAGAACTACCATTTGATTCAGCAATCTCCCTTTTAGGTATCTACTGGAATATGAAAATATTAACTCAAAAAGATGTATGCACCCCTTTGTTTGTTGCATTGCTTTTCAAAAGCCAAAGTATGAAAACATCCTAGGTGTCCACTGAATGAAGAATAAGATCTGGGGAACGTACACATACACACACACAACTCAGCCATAAAAAAGTACAATCTTGCCACTTGTGACAATAAGGAAGGAACTTGAGGGCATTCTGTTGTCATGAGTCAGTAGAAAAAAGATAAATACTGGATGATTTACCTCTATTTATATTATGGAGAAACAATGAAAATAAAGTGATAAAATAAACCCTTGAACTTTGTCAGCAAGACTGTTTGCCGATGGAGGAGGAAAGGGTAGAATCATCGTGGAGATTTACTTATTATTTTATTTTTTCCTTTCTTTTTTGGTTTTGTTTTGTTTTGAACTTTTCTTGTTTAACAAAATATGAACATGAAACTATTCTCTACCTCTAATAAAATTTCTGTCACAAAACACAACAGCACACACAACTGATGAGACAGACGAGCTAAAAAATTACAAGGAACTTTTTGAGACTCCCTATAAAGTTAAATCTGAAAATCCCACAGTGTTTCATTAAAACATCTATGATGCAGTACTGTTGAGACTTGGTTAAGAATTACTGATTTAGGATCCCATCACTCTCAAAGCGGAATCTCCACTCTGATATTCCTGATAGGTGATTAGATACTTTGAATATAAAGAAATCTATGAAAACCATGTGTTCAGAACTGGTTATGAGACATGTTATCCATAACTATGTGCAAACAAGTTATAACATACCAACAAAAGTATACATAGATAATAAAATTAACTAATTTTGTACATATAAAGTTAACAGTAAGTAAATTACAAAACTATTATGATCATTATGTTGAATACAAAAAATGTTCTATTTTAGCAGAATAAACTCTTCGATGCCTATATCAGATTTTAGAAATAAACTTTTGAAATTTACTTTGCAAATCAGGCCTATAATTTGTTGTATTTTGTTACAAATCTGTTGGAAACTACTAATCGACATATTCAAAATACAGACCAAGGAAGTGGTGGGGTTGAGTGGTTTGATTCCAAATTTTTAGTGAATTGCAATCATTGAAAACAAAACTTAGAAACAGAAATGTATCTCTTTAAAACCAAGGGAAGAACTAAACTAATTATACAATGATAGCTCAAACAAAATACAGTACAGACTCTTAAAAGATAATCATTGAGTTGAACTGTGTCCCGCCAAAAAAGAAATACTCAAATTCTAATCCCTGGTACCTGTGACTGTGACCTTATTCAAAAATAGGGTCTTTGCAAATGTAATTAAGACACAAAAATGATACCACGTTGGAGTAGAGTGACCCCTTAATCCAATACGATTGTTGTTCTTCTAAGATACAAACACATACAGAAAGAACACCGCATGAAGACAGAGGGAGGACGGCCATGTGACTGAGAAAGAAATTGGAATTACGCAGCTATAAAGCGAGGAACACAAAGGACTGCCAGCACAACCGGTTAGGAGAGCAGGCCTCTGCAGACAGCTTGATTTTGTAATTTTAGCCTCCAGAAGTATGGGGATATATTTATGCTGTTGGAAGCCATCTATACTGTGGCATTTTGCTTACAACAGTCTTAAAAAAACCATCTGTAATTCCAATTTGGAATATTCCAATATTTGAAAAGAACCTTCTGATGGGGCTTTTATTTTTTGAATAAATTTACTTTATAATGTAATAGAAGACAATTGAGAAGACCTATTATTATACTACATCTAAATAAGTCATGAAGTGGTAAATTTATTTGACTTTTATCTTAAGTATTTGTCCAAAAGTTTCTTTGAAAGGAGACACAAAAACAGCACTGGTGAAAAAAGGCTCAAATACATTCACAATCAATATAAAAAAACTACAATTGAGATTACCTTCCATTTAGTAAAACTGCTCTCAGTTTACCAAGTATTTCAGCATCTACAAAAAAAAATCACTTTTAAAACTAAAAATATTACTTTCTAAAAAATGTCAGTTTGCAAGTTCTGAGAAAGTTGTACCCCCCTCTCCCATTCTAGCTCAGGCAAGTAAGGCACAGTTCATGAAAGCCAGCGACCCAGGCTGGAGACCAGGGCTAGGGTGGGTGGGAAAAAAGAAAACTGCAGTGAATTTAAGCTAAAGATCTGATTAACAGTTTATATTTAGAAGTGAATCATTATGAAGATGTTAAGGGAAGATAAGGCAAAAAACTGATTGAAAGTACATGACCATGTGTTCACTCAGCATGTGTTAATATTCAAAAAACTAACATAAATTAAGTATATCAATATATTAATATACCAAATTATTTTAAAATAAAAGGGTATAAGTTGTTTGTTTTAGTTTTATAGGTCCACTAATATCTTTTAAAATAAGTATTCCAAATATGCAATTTCCATTACTTTAATGAAAGTAATTATTTTTCACCCTCAAAAATAGTGAAAAAAATATATAGCCATCTTGCCATTAACACATCAAAAGTACGGCCAATTTGATCCCTTAATTTTTCATACAATGTACCCTTGTATCACTTGCTGAGGTGATGCTTCCTACAAAGGCAGAAATGTGAACAAACCTCAAAGAAGGCAGGACAAGGACCTCTCCTTTTCAGTACTTTGTACTCATCTCTATTGCTGGACTAACATTAAATATGGTTTCATTAAGCAATAAATCACAGTAAGTGGGTGAGGGACTGTGAATATAGGCAGCACAATGAGTATCAATTACTCACCCTAAGCCGAAGTCCTGAGTGTCAGCCCAGGTTCACATTAGTATCCATAAAGTTGAACAAGTCATTTAACTGCTCTCAAAGGCATGCAGTTGCCTTGTTTGTATAATGGGGATGTTTTCTGTTGGTCTTACATAAGAGTTGGCTAAGAGTTAATTGGCTGGTTTGCAAAATTGGCTCTTTCCTAGTTTCTCTTAAGTGATAGATGAGACTCCACAGATGGAGAATCAGAAGTAAACGAGACCAGATCAGCAATTGGTGCTGTTCTCAAGAGCCTGTTTTATTAACAATATTTCCAGAAAATAAACTGTAACGGTCTTAATCTATGGTTACTAGAATTAAATGAAGTGTTTAACTACAGAAAAATAACAAACGAGGGGAGAAAATAAAATCACTACTTGTATATTAAAATATTCCCTCACAAAATAATAAAATAATAGAATCAACATGTATTAAATTTAAATACTTAGCATCATAGTTCTGCATCTAGGTTTCAATCTCATTTTCAAACTTTTAATAATTTGAGCTGCAAAGAACTGTTTTATGATTTATAAAAATGAAAAAGTCTAATACAAAAATTAGCAATTCAACGTTTTCTGCAGGTCCAAATATAGGTTAATAACTTTGTATCTTAGTGAATAATGGAGAGTTTGAATTCACAAAACAATAAAAATTAAACCCAAGGGAACCAAGGCAAAATTACAAAGGGAATAAAACCAATCACAAGTACTCCAGAGCCTGCTGAAGTGTGTTTTTAAAGTAAAAGTGTGTTTTTAAAGTAAATAAAAACTTATGAATGCTAAGTTTATGACCATCTTAAAAAAATTCATTTCACATCCTAAATGCTCTTGTACCTTGAGGTAATTTTTTCAGAAATTACTCCTACCAATCAATAAAAAGTATTTTTTTCATTATGTATGATTCTGCTACTCAAATTAGCATAATGCTTTCAATACCCTGACAACAGCAGTTAAAACAGCATCCAAGCCTTTGCAAACCAGCTTTGCCAGAATCTTAGCAGCTGAGCTTTGTACCATGAGAACCCTTGGGCAGTTAGTTGAATCCTATGGACACCTTCTCAGAACAAACTTTTAAAATATTTAATATAAAATTCAGAGATTTACAAAGGAAAGTAATTTTACTGAAAGCACCTTTTTAAGAAGCATTAAATAACAGAATCTAGAAGTACGTCTAACAGTTACCCTAATATCAAAGTCGCAATGAATTTACACATCAAACCCTGCGATAGTAAAATCTGTGCGGTTTTTACAGGCAACACCTCTAGTTCTATTATTACTGTGATCTGTTACCAACATTCACAATGGAAGAAAGTGCTAAATTTATCAGGTTAGTAATACCTCCTATCCAAGTTTACAGATCCCCAGAATTCTATCCATGAGCTTCCAAGAATACCCTGCATTAAGAGAATCTGACAACCTAATTTTTGAGATTAATATGCATATCAGCTTTCTTGGTTCACAAAAGTTCTGCAAGTTTTAATGTGTTTTCAGAAAGATGAAAAGCAATAGTGTATATGCCTATTTTAAATTGCTTGCAAAACACTGGGTAAATAAATGATATAGGGTCCCCATCATTTATACCATGTGCTAACTTGGACAAAAATTTTTCTGATTCAGTTTCCCAAATATCTCAACTGGGAATATTAGCAGTAATGACAACCTTCAGTTGTTGTGAGGATTAAAGGATATACTATATGTGAAAAACCTCAGCAAAGTGATTAACAGAGTAAGAACTTATTAAATATTAATAGAATTTTTTTCAACACAACTGGCTTAAAGGCAAGATGACATACATTGCCAAATTAATCATAAAAACACAATGGGAGTGGGCATCTATTTTAAACTTTATGTATATACCCTCATTTTAAAGTTAATCTTTGGATAGTCTTTTGACTCCAAGTAGTCATTTAATGAGAGCAATTATAGAAACCTATGTAGAGAACAGATTAAGTGAACAAATCTGGCTGGTATGTTCATTTGGATGTTGACAAGAATGTGACCTGAATCTGAGTAAATTATTTCATATGTTCCAAGGAACAATAGCAAGATGGTTAGGTAAGTTAAAACCAATTGAATTAATTTGGAATGATACAACCAATAAAACCTTACGAAAACAATGGCAACATAAAGAATGCTTATGATGTAATATTAAGTGGAACAGTTAGATAAGCCTTAACTAAGTGAATTCTTCAACATTCATTTAGGTTTGGAATATGTTCCATTCTGATGATAGTTTTTTTTTTTACCTTTTATGTGTGTTTTTATGTGGTCCAACTTATACTTCTCAAGAGTAAATGTCATTTGTTACTAATCATTAATTTATCCATCATGATCTAAACTCCCATCTCTTTAAACATCCCTCCAAAAATAAATCATCTCTCAGAAAACAAATTTTAAGAACCTCATTAAATTCTATGGAATTCTATGAGAGCATGTGACCATGGAAGATTATCTGGTAGTTTTATTTTTCCCTGCTTTTATCATTCCATCAGGGTATTAACCTGAAAGGATAAGTTCAGAGCTCTGAAAAATATTTTCCTCATTAAGAAACTGCTAAATTATTACCAAGACCATGACTAACAAGAAGAGATTAATATTTGTCTCCATCTATTGATGCAGAAAACTTGATTTCGAAGACATTACATTAGAATACATCATCTCTGAACAGCTAGGCATACAACTTGGTCACAGAAATAAAACTGAAAGATACAAAAAGGCAAAACATTTGTGTTCTAAATTAAAATTACATAAGAACTGCTTAGAAATCAAAATTGTAGCCAGATACTTAACTCATTTTCCTCATATGTATGTGTGTGCATATACGTGTACGTGTGTGTGTGTGTGTGTGTGTGTGTGTGTGTGTGTGTGTGAGATTTTGAGAAACTGCCTTTATCATGAGGAGTAATTCTGTCTTCGTTGAAATCCATCTTTGGACAATCAGCTTTAATAATGGTCCTAAATGGAATCTGGGTGCTTTAAGTTTCACATGAGAATAGGAGTGTCTTTCAATCAAATCACTCTACTGCAGAAATAAAAAATACTAAGTATTAGAGGGGAGTATATGCAGAAAAATAGCCTTACTTTCAACTAGCCATGCTACAAGACATGAATATTTTGATGGCATAAACCAGCATGTTTTAAAAGCTCCAAAAATAGTTAAAAAAAAAAAAAAATTCCTGAAGCCTTGCCCTGGTGGCTCAGGTGCTAAACTGGCAACCAGTAAGGGGTTAGAGGGAAAAGAAGCAACAAATAAATAAGTGCTTCCTTCTCCCTTTCTTCCTTCTCATGCTTCTTCCTCTCAAAAGAAAAAAAGGGGGAGGAGGGGACCAATATAGCTGCAAAAGATTATAGTCACTGGCAGTAAAACATAAAGAAGGGTGAAGTATCAGTAAAGGGTTGTACACCAGCACACAAAATTTTACAACTCATATTATGAGGAAGGGGAAGAAAAAGAGATGACAAATTAATGATTTCCAATTAGTGAAATAAACACAGAACGAACACGGGATATCCATTTAGCTGAAAGAGTCAGTAGCCCAGGCTGTTGATCTAAAGCAGGTTTTGAGGAAGTCCTTATTGTAGGACAACGAAAACAAGCTTTCACCATGACATTCATGTGCGAGGAGTGGGTCCACCCCACCAAAACAGGAGAGGCTGCTGTGGGGCTTCTTATAATAAAAAGCTCTGGGTCAGAGTCTTGTGATTTATAACTCAAGGTTTATAATCCAAGGGCATTTTGATTTATAAACTCACACAGCAAAGCAAAAAGGGAAAATTTAATCAAGTATATATACTTTTAAAAGTTTTGGCTGTTTATTACATATGTCATTCAATATAAGACACAATAAACTGCAACAAATAGATGGGCTTATTTATTTCTTTAATATTACTTATATTTTCTTCCAACTAATAAAAACCAATTTTTTTTTTAAAAAAAAACAACTTCTCATGGCAAATTTTAAAGGAAAAACCAGTGAGAGAAAAAATGCTAAATGATACTTCAAGATTTTGTAACTTTGAAATTCTGTCAAACATTATTCTCAAAATTCCATTTATTGAAAAAATATCCTCCACTAAAAAAGTATTTATATATTCCATCATCATATACATAGGATTAGCCAAATAATGAGAAGGTAATCAAAAATAATTTTCATTTACACCACTATATAGCTAAGAAACCGGGAATAAATTTGTTCATTTAAAGTGGTCAATGTCATGGGGGAAAGAGTTTATCAAACTCAAAGATAATTTTCTGTAAGAATTAACACTTAGGTTCAAATTTCAAGTCTAACAGGAATGATGTCAGATTTAAACCATATTCACTATGAAGAACTAGACAACTTAAGAGTTACTAAAAAAAAATTTTTTTTTTAAATGACTGAGGACGGGGACAAGTGGGGAGGCACACAGTGGCGACCTCTGGAAGATGGAATCTCTTCTCTCTGCTGGTTGGTCCTAGAAGAGAAAAGAGACACCAATAAGCATCAACACACTGTCCGAATTCCTCCCCACCCGAGACCTACCAGTCCACAGGTGTTTTCAATCATATAGCCAACCTCACCATCAGATATATTCAATGGCAAGGAGATGGCAAAAATGGCAAAAAACACTGCCCTATCTAAATTTTATTAGTAATACCTTAAAAAATATACAAACTATCAAAGGTATTATTTTTTATACAATTATAAACTACATCCAGTTAAGGCTGAAAGCAGCTGTTTTGAAAGTAATGCTTCACATCTCTATTAATAACTTTCCAAAAGTACTGCCCTCAACTAGAATATAAAGAGGTATTAAGTATGATTTAAAAAACCTGAATTATCCACAGATGTGTGTGTGGCTCATGTGTTGTATGTAGATCATGTGGCTACAACAAATGTTTGGGTTCTAGTAACAGTTCTGACTCCCATTCCATATAAAGTCATGGAGAGAATGAGACTGTGGCCCTCTTAACATCAAGTTGACAAAGGGAAATTAATCAACGTGTGCAATTTGTAAAAAAGGTTTTCCTCACTCTGGAATAGAAGCTTTGAAACAACTAAAATTCAAGAAACGGTTGCATAGAGTAGATAATCCCTTCAATTCTGCAAATAGAATTCTACAGAGTCATCTTTTCGTAGGTAGTAGAGGTGGTGAAGTCCAAACCAAAGGGCAAGTTCTTTCAGACACCATGAGAGCTTAGACAATCAGAATTCGGAATTAGTTATCTTCCCACATACCCTTGGAAAGACCTACTGATCAGAAACTAAGTCCAAGTAAGCACTAAAGGAAATAATGTATTTCAATCACTCAAGACTAAGGTCAAACTGTATAAACAGGGAGTTAATTTGAATTTAATAAGCAGTAGTTGTATTTCCTTATTATTGCACATTACTTTCTTCCAGGTATTGAGCTGGGTTTCCAAGGATACAAAAACAAAACAAAACTAGCAAAACACAATTTCTGATCATGTGAAACGGCAATGAAGACGGAAGGGCGAAGTGTTCCTAGCAAAATGAATTAAGAGTTAAAACAGTAGTGTTTGTATTTGCAATACAAATACATGCTGCTAGCCAGCAACATGGTCCAAAGAGAATGATGAATTTAAGGTTGAGCACTGCATACAGGGGAAAGAAAAAGAAAAAAAAAAAAAAAAGGAAAGAAAGAAAAATCAAGATTAGTCTGATTTAGTGAAATCATTAAGAATTTTGGAACTAGAAAAAGACCTCAGTATAACCATCAACAAAAGAATTCAGAAACTCAAACAGCAGTAAGCCACCTGGACAATGCCCACTCCACGAAACACAAGAACTAAAAGGTCTGAAACAAGTCAACGTGCTTTATGGCACCTCCTGAGGCGCTCACGCCTCAGTGAATCACGCAACTGCACCTGCTGCAAAGATAGAAACTTCTGGCTCCGGGGCCAGGAGGGGAGAGCGTCCAAGTTGCCGAACTTGATTGAGGTTAGCTCTGCCAGAAAGGTGGGGTTCGGAGCCAAGGCCGGCCTCACGCCCACCCCGCCGCGCCTCCCCAGGGCCCGGGATCAGTCGGCCCGGAGCGCGAGAACCCAGCCCCGGCCAGTTACCCGCGACCCGCCCCTCGGTTCCCCACACAGCCAGCGGCTTCACACCCGAGAGCACAGAGACCCGAAGAGTTTCTGGGAGCGTTCGTACCTGACGCCGCTGCTCCGAAAGCCTCGGAAAGGGCGCGCTGCGGCGCCCTGCGGCCCCTGCAGCGGCGCCGCGCTCCCAGTCAGCGCGGACGCTCGGCCCAGGCGGCCGCGGAGCTGCAAAAGGCCGAGGGTCCGTACTGTCATGGCTGCGGATCCCCGCTTCCGGACCGACGCTCCACTTCCCGCCGTCCGCGCCTGGGCGAACGCCGGCGGGGCTCCGCCCCCACCTGGCGGGCTGTGATCAGCAGCTGGGTTCCGGGGCGTCTGGCAGGGGCGGGACCGGAGTCAACCTCGGGGGCGGGCCCGAGAGAACCCCGGGAGGCGGCGCCAGGAACCAAACTCCCAACTAGGCGGCGGGCGGGGCGCTAGAACTGTGGGACTGCCTGCAGGCGGGGCCTGGATCAGTCTTCCGGCAGTGTGCGTGGAGGTTCGTGTGTGAGGTGTAAAGGCGTTTGGTGTAGCCTGGCCTTGGGCTTGGCACCCACCAGGCACGCCGGTGTCCTTCCCTCCGCAAGGTCACAAGGCAGGTGTCTAGTTAATAATCAGTTTAAACAGTTTGCCCCTTTTCTCCCAAACTCAGTCTCCACCCCAATAGCTTCTGTGTCTACCTGAAATTTTATTTCAGTCTGGAGGGGTGCTGCTGGTTCTGAGTGCGTATTTGGGATATCTTGGAAGCTCAAGAAAGAAACAACAGTGCGAATGTGTGGAGAGAGGAGCTGAACAAGATATGAACATGAGGATTTCTATAGCCCTACTTTATCTCCACTTTTGGAAAGAAAATTCACATATGTACATGTTAACACAGCCTAGGATCTGCATAGCGCGGTCAGTTTGCAGTGAGAAAGTTAAATATACGCTTCCTTTGGAAAAGTAAAAATTATATTGGTAATTCATTATGCTGCTGTAACAAACACATAAAGACAGATAAAACTAGCTGCAAAGTTAAAGGAAAGAATGTTTTTCCAAAAATCAGGCTGCAAACGGAAGTGTCAACAATTCCATTGACCACTGTTCTCTTGTTTATTCTCTAAAATTATACTGTCAGAAAATTTGCTATTTAAAATCATATCAATAAGAATGAAATATCCTACTCTTGCCTGGATGATTTGAGTCAATTTGACACAAAATAGCAAACACAAAAAAGCCTTTTTTCCCAGGCTAGTGTAGAGTTTCAGATTGGGGATTTCTGGACACATTCCACATCTTAGTCTAGTCCAAGGAAGCAGAAGCCTAGATCTGCTTTGTGCTCCAATTGATGTTGGCCCCTTTAAATACAGCTCTTCTTTGCTTTGAACCTACCAAAACCTGTTTTGATTTAAATTTGAACTAAACTCTGCCCTTCCCTATATTCTAAAATAACCATATTTTCCTATCTTTGATGAGACACTCTCGGTTCTTCTAGTGTGCAGTCTCCCTTATGAAAAGGAGACAATTACTATAGTTTATCCCTGGTGATTGTGATCTGATTAGCTTAGGAGAGTAGCTAGTACTCTCCTAAACAAGGGTTTCCTGCCCAGGAGTAGTTGTCAGTCTAGCTAAGTAGGCAATATTCTGTGCTGTTAGATGGAGGAAGGCATGCCCTTTACGACATCAAATACCACATTGAGCATACCTCGTTTTATTGCGCTTCACTTTATTGCTCTTTGCAGTTGTGTTTTCTCAAGACTCTCCACCAGCAAAGAGATTATCATTTGCTGAAGGCTCAGATGATGGTTAGCATTTTCTAGCAATAAAATTATTTTGAATTAAGATATACGCATTGTCTTTTTAGACATATTTTTGCACACTTATTTGCACGGTATAGTGCAAACATGACATAAATGCACTAGGAAACCAAAAAAAATATGTCTCTTTATTGCAATATCCACATTATTGTGGTGCTCTGCAACCAAACCCACAGTATCTCCAAGGTGTGCCAGCACCTCCATTATGCACAGTGCTGGGCCAAGCATGGGTGTTCCATGATTTCTTGAAAAGCTGAATTAGTAAAGAGTCCATTTATACCACCACATTTCAAGATATGACTTTGTCACTCCAAACCTTGCTATAATCCTTTGGCCTTGCAAAGAATAGGTGTGCCTGTCTACTGGAGATGAGTTGATCCTTACTATTCCTTATCCTCTGTTTCAGGTTAGTGCCAACTCCTGCTTTCTCTCTCTTCACACGTAAATAGTATATACTTCCTACTAATGAACAACCTAATTATATTCCACGCCAACAAAAAATAAACTGCTCTTGTTTCTGAGTAATTCAATAAAGTGATTTTGAGGGAAGAGCCCACTCCAAACAAAGGAAGACCACTGTGCTCTGTCATCTAAAGGCAGCCCGCTAGCAAGTCTACCAACTGTCTAATCTCAGTAACGCTTCCACGCTATCACCCCCAGAGCCTAACCCAGTGGGTAGCAAACACGAAGTACCACTAAATATCTGTCGAATGAATGAATAAGTGAATGAATGAATTGGACCTAGACTCAGGAGGAATGAATTGAAATACTTAATGACTCCAACAGTCACTTCTGAGATTTTGACAGAGCTGCTGCTGCCACCCAGAGGTGTGGAGTGTGGAGTTGAACTATCACCAAAGATTATTTATGATCAACCACTACCAGCTTTTGAGTCTATAAATTCTGAGACATGTTGTTGTTGTTTAATTAATTAAATGCCCTCACAGAGCACATCATTAATAATTAAGAATTATGCCTATTCTTCTGGCAAATGGAGAAGTTAATGTCACTCTCAGTACACGAGACTGGGTCATGAGAAATTTTCTCCGGATTTCTAGATGATGCTCTGACCAACAGAATCATAACTCTCCTGAAAGCTAATCCTTCAGATAGCTGGACTAGATGTTTAACTGAGAGCCATATGTATTGATGATGTTATTGAATCCAAGGCATCGAAGAGGACATAAAATATTTTCCAACCTGATTGGAGGAATTATTTCAATATGAGATGTTCCCCCAAGCAAGTGAGTATGAGAAATTATGGCCCTATAATAAATAACACGTAACATCTGATAAGCTCAAAGAAGTAAGCCCTTACATTTTGATTTTCCATAATTAATTTGGCCAGTAGAGGGAGCCCATATTCAGAACCCCGACCGTTTGGCTTGGCAATGATTTGAAAAGCCTAACATCTGTGGATATAAATGCACCAAAAAAAAAAACAAATATGAAAAGTTTTCTTTTGATGGATTTATAAGAAATTAGGAAGAAAGTTTAGTAAAAACCTTTTTTACCCATAATATTATAGGAAATAAAAATGCTACTTGTGAAAGATATGAAGCTCCTTCCATTTGTGTATTTAAGTAGAGTCAATCTTGACTTCATCTTGTGGGTCATTTAAACATAGCCTTAGGATTTTTCAAATAAATATTATATATATATACATATATACATATAATTTACAAAAATTATACATCGTCTTTATTGAAAATATGGAAGTTATAGAAAAGCTGAATAAAAGAAGAGAAAGAGGGTGCTCCCTCGTGAACTTGGTCTAGTCCACCTGAGAGCAGTCCCACATTCATCCCAAGGTACCAGGTTTAAGTCTCAGGACTCAGGGGAACAACCAATGTGAACAACTAAACAGAAAGATGAAGTATTTCCTCCTCCTCTTTTCCTGCCTGCCTTGCTATTGTTCTTCATTCCTGCCTGTACCTTAAAAAAAAACAAAAAAGAGAAGAATCAATGGAAGTTACTCTTGTCACAAATTATAGTCTTCAAATAAGAATGCTATCAATAACAGGGTATATTTATACAGAGCTTTTAATTTAAACATTATTTTTTACTTGGTTATAGTCACATGTAACACAATGTTAGAATTTAATCACTATTTGATGATGTCATAACTGTGAAAGTGGAGTATAAAGTATTTATAGTGTTCAGAATGCTCATAATTGCATTACGTTCTTTTGAAATGTTTCTAGCAATATTTAACTCAAAAAGTTATAATAACAGGCTGTTCATAATTATTAGTTACATAACTTGCCCATATTTCTTTGGCGGTTCTAACTCTTACGTAGAAAAATTCAACTCTATCATTAAACAGGAAAGGGGTGGGCAGTGAATGCTAGAACTCTTTTCCTTATGCTAAATAATCTCCTCTTAAATTGTTACAGTAAAGAAATAATAATCTACAAACAGGAATAAAATTCAGAACAAAAAAAAGGAAGATTTTTGAATTATTTACACATTGGGCTATGCTGTATTTCCAAGGGGAAAAAGAAAACCATACATACATACTAAATCAGCTTACTGCATGACAATAATGCACTCACGTTTAAGTAGATAAGACAAATGAGACACACAGTGAGTTTTGACCCTGCTTGTGGTATTACTTGTATGTTTATTCAAATCTATTTGATACATATGAGTTATATATAGATTTTAAATGATAGAGGAGAAATGAGAGGAAAGTTAACATGAATGTTAATAATGATATAATTGTAAATTAAATATTTACTAATATTTATTGAAAATGTATTCTTGGTACTGTAAGTATTGTTACCTGTATTACCTTTTCTTTACTTGCTTCTTAGAACAGTTTTATAAGGGCAAAGGGAATTATTACTACTCTCTTCCCACTTTATGGATATAAACTCTGAGACTGACAGGTTATGAAACTTTTTCAAAGTCACACATCTAGTGTGTGCCAAAATTGCTGTTATATTTAAGTCTGTTTGGCAATAGCAGCCACACTACCCAACACACTCTTATTTCCAGTGACTTCACATACCTAACCCTTTCAAAGAAGGACTTATTTTTCCCACTTGTAGGTGTTAGCATCATCATGATGCTTTTGTTTTTTGTTTTTAAAGGAAAGGTGTAGGTAGGAATAAAGGTGAGTAGACAGGCAGGTAGGAAAGAAAGGAGGAGGAAGCACTTATTTTTATTTAATTGTTCATATTGGTTGTTCTCCTCTGCCCTGGGTCTTGAACCTTGGACCTTGGACGTGCCATTTGTAACAAATTGGACATACTTTAAGGAGATTACACTAGGTAGGATAAGTCAGATGGAGAAAATTCTATTTTTAATTTGCAGGTAGAAGACAAAGCAAATGAACAAACAAAACAAATGAAATTAAACTCTTAGATTCTTACAACAGAATAGTGGTTACCAGAGAGAAATGAGTTTAGAGGATACATGAAACTGGTGTGGGGTGTCATTGTCTGGTATTGGTGGAAACTAGATTTTCGGTGATGATCACAATGTAGGCTATGCAGATTTCTAAATATCAAACTGTATACCTGAAACATACAATGTCATAAACCAAAGTTAATTCCGTTTAAAATGAAATGAATACATTGGAAAATGTAACTTATTATGTGAGTGAAATAGGCTGCTGACTAAATACCACAAATAAGAAAAGGTCCACCAGAGTTGAAACAAAGGAATCTCATCCACACAAAGGACTCATCCAAGAAGAAAAAGGGAGATACTGAACTGAGTAGAAAGTAAAATTATTACAGGGTAGAAATGGTAGGTCCTAGTGCCCAGTCAGATGCAGAGCAAAAGGAGGTCAGTCTGTGATTAAACTAAGACCCTTGACTTAGGGAGCTGAGTGAATTTTTTTATGAAGCAAAATGGAAAAATGGAGGAACAGTGGATGCTCCAAATGAATTCTGAGGAGAACTAAATTTCGGTGCTTACACACTAACATTGACCAGAAGAAAATGCAGTAGATAGGCAACAGTTCAAATTAAGATTATAGTATCACAGCAGAACTGACAAGGAAGAGCAGTCAAGATGTCATGGGGAAGAAATGTACCTCACCCGAAAATATAATGAGGGTCTCTTTATGGAATTTATGACTCATCATTCCACAGAAGCCGGGTGGAGCTGTCGCTGCTAACTGAAGCTGAAGCAATGGATGAAAATGGAGATAGCAATTCTGGCATCATGTCTCTACACTGCCTTAGCAGGCTTTAAAACCTTGGGCAATTCAGTTGATTTTCCTTTGCCGCATTCCTTTTTACTGGAAAATTATGGTGAAAATAAAATAATTATCACTACACTTCACTAATTAATTCATACTTGGAGGGGATAGGAGATGAGAAGATAACAGGAGTTCCAGTTTGAGGGAATAGCATCTAAAAGACCTGGCACCAAACACAAAATGGTGTTTTCAAAGAACCAAGATGTGATTTAATTTAACCAGAGCATAGATTTTTATAAGGACTAAGTGAAAAAGTTTAATTGCAAGGAATTAAGTAACTTACTCAAAGTCATATCATTAAGTAAGGTACAATATGTGAATTGAGCATGTCTGCACCAGGACTTGCATTTAAACTATTAATTGTATACCACCTTCCTCCAACACTGTATAAACAAGAGCATTACTGTTAGGCTGGGACAAAAGCAGCAGCGGCCATGCCTGGGAAAAAGGTGGCTGACGTCAGACTGAGGCATTGAAGCCCATACCTGGATTCCCAGGGCCAATCCCCAATCGCGAAGTAGGAAGACCGCGAAATTCCTTTGCTTAAAGAGCGCGCCCCCCTTTGTTCAAGCGCGACTTCCCCAGCCCTCCTTCTGCGGACTTGGGAACCTCGCCCGGGTGTGCAAAATCCAATAAAGCCCTGACTATTCGACTTTTTTGTCTAATTGACCTTTTTTCTCCTCGTGGTGAAAACCTTACAATTACCATGAGTAATACAGAAATATTTTTCAGTTTATCTTAGAGGTTATAAATATTCACTTGAAATTAAGTAGAAAATCATGGTGAGAATGTTGGAGCAAGAGTCACTCGTTATATAGAACTAGGACATAAATAAGGAAGTTAAGCTTAGTCAAATAATTCAATGGATAATATACTAACCATTGTTTCTGTTCTAGTCCTCTGGAAATATAGAAGCCTTCTCAAAATGGATTTTATGACTAACCCAAAAAAATCTTTTGATGCTTACTTTCCTGTTGTATACTTGCTAAATACTCAATGAATAGAAAATGAACTCTGAAAAGTCACACTAATTCCATTTTACAACAAAGCAAAACAAAATCAGATCCAGATAATTCCATTTTTAATAAACTTAGCCCTGGGTGAATTTTGTTACATACTATTCAGAGGCTAGATGAATTGATCTGGAGCATTGACCCATATAAGATGATTCCAATTTATTACAGGATCTCTTCATCTTCCATGCACTAATGTTTTACTTTTAGGTGGCATGAGATGGAATTCTTGTTTTTCCTGCAAGAATGTGACGTAGGGATTTCTGCATCTGAAAGACATTCCCGTTACTGAAGGTCGTGATCACTGTGATCTTCTAAACAGAAACCCTTGCAGGCACTAAGCTGATTTCCAATGTGGTAGTTTCTTAACAGTGCATCTTTCATTGGTGATGGTCCCATCTCAATATTGTTTCTGTCAACTTCTGTCCTGACCTTCCTTGCATTTCCCTAATGCATACTTGTTCTTCAGGCCTTGTTTCCGAGTTGCTCTCATTAGTCTGTTTGTACCCAGTGATATGTCAGCTGCATTCGATAATGAATTTCTACCAATATTCTGATGGAGTTAAAGGATTTCCTTCAAAGGAGAAAATGAATATACTTATGCTTTGATCTGCATAAGATCTATGTGTTTATTTGCATAATACAACATGTGGCCATTTTAATCACTTATATGTTTAGTAGGGCTAATGATAATAGGTCATGTTACATTATATAAAAGGTATAGTTTTAATTCACTCAAATCTACAGCAGTGATTTTGATTAAACATAAATCTACTTAAGAAGAAAACTTTTTACTTCAAGTTCCTTGGCATGTACTATGCCTGTCTTTGATACATTTGATGATGATAGTCACTCAGACATTCCCAGGAGTCAAGCGAATTAATTTTCCATCTTTCAGTCAGTATAACTGAAAGCAGACAATTTGAATAACTGAAAATGGGAGGTCTACCTTTAAAAATGCATTTGAATTTTAAAGTGATTTAATGCCATCTATTAAATTTTAAAACCAACTATAAAATACATGTATTCCAAAACTAATTTCAGACATTATAGTACCATATACTTAGGATGCAATGTTCTGTATGTACTGACAAAATTTTCTACTTTAAACTATGAAGAATGTCAGGTAAAATGTAAGATGGGACATATTCAGCAATAAACCAATTAGATATCATATGTATGATATACATAATGCATATAATTTTATATCCAAGGTTCTGTGTTACATTTAGTAATCTATACATATATCTTCCAGTTGCTGCCATAGAATGTTTACTACATGTTGTTTAGCACTATACCTCTGCCCGTCTTTTTGGGATTTGTTCTGTTTTATAATTTCTTAAGACATCTTTTATTGTTGAGGATAGAAAGCATACTTTGCCCAAATCACAAGGAAAGTGTTCTGTGCTTCTATTTAACGTCACCTTTAAATTAATTTTAAACTCTGCATCTATTCTTCACAGACCACAGGGTTCTACCTGCATTTCAAGGATTCCTCCGAAGTTCATAGACATCACTATTTTACCACAGTTGGAACTTAGAGTAGAAATTCCAGTATTTAAAAAAACATAATTCAATATTCATGTGAGATATAAAGAAAACACTTAAGAAATCATTAAAGCAAGTGACTTCGCTAAACTCCAAGCTACAAAACATCTATAATAATTATTGTGCTGAGTGATGAACTATTTAAGAGGTTTGTCAAGGAGTATCTTTGGTCATCACTTCCATTCACACTTACAGTGAACATTTTAACCATGTATTAAGGTTAGAAAAAATACATAAAAATGTATTATGGATGGAAAAACAGAGGTTCAAGACCTAGGGCAGGGAATGACAAAAAACGAAAAGAAACAAATCTCCTAAGTTGCCAGTAAGAGATGGTAGCTGAGCTTGTTCCCTGATTTGCATCTGAGGAGGATGCAGGATCTTTCCAGAGACAACGCACGAGCTCGAGCTCAGTGGCACCCCAGCAACTCAGTGAGAGATGCCATGAAACTGAGAGGAGCCACAGATCAACTGTGTGCATCAGAGAGTTAGTTGGAAGGTGGGCGTGAGAGGCAGGTGCATTGCAGCAGCTGGTGGAGGAGGTGTGCTACAGGGGAGTGGGTTTTCACAATGGAGGTTTGGCAGCTTCTTGGGAGTGAGGCACAGCACCCAGAGCTGACATGGAAGTGGGCCCAGGTTGAATCCCAGGGAAGAAAGTGATAGGGACACTAGGCTTGAAAGAAGTTCAAAAAGAAGGGCTTTGGAGCAGCACAGTAAGGAGCACAAAGGAAAGGACAGTTCCCCTCCCCACCCACACACCTTGGGACCTGGAGCAGAGAGGAGCTCTAGTCACCCAGCCTGTGGACTGCTGGACCCAATTCAGGTGGCATAGTGACACCAATAGGAAGAAACTCCTCCACCCCTGCCCATCTGCAGCTGTAACGAGGAGCTAGCTTCTGGCAGTGAAACAAAAACCTTGGCACCTGGAATGCTAAGTACGGGCCCAGTGAGGAGAGTCTATGCTGGAGGCCTTTCTGTTAATCTGCTGAGATCTAGGAAGAAGTTAAATGTCAAACAGCTGCTATATAAACAATCATTGTAAATAATTTCCTTGTGTGTTAACTGCTAGTTCTGCCTATACCCATACCCACCATACACCTGGAAAAACCAAGTTGTAAATACCCTGGGCCATTTGGGTACGCTGCTGCTTGATTTGGGTACGCTGCTGCTTGATTTGGGTTGGTGCTTTCCCCTTTGCAGCCGCAGGCTAATAAACTCAAAACTAACCTCTGGTCTGTATTTCTGATCTCACCTGGGAGAAAACAATGCAACACAGTAACTGTAAGTTACCTTGCTTCCCCATTCAATGAGACCCTTCTCCACCGAGCAGACATCCTCCACTCCCTGACACAGCAAAAATAAGCACTATGGAAGCCTATAAGTGTCAAATATATAAAACAAAATTAGAGCACCACCTAGCAAAAAGACAAAAACATAGCAGCTCATCAACAAGGACCCATACCATGGGGGGAAAATGAAGACAACACACTTTGAAACTTAGGATACTATGGAAACGAGAGAACATGGCATTTCATCAGAAACCAATTTTGAAGCCATGGAGAATTGGTTCTTTTCAACAGATAAAGAATTCAAAGCTGCAATCATAAATTCAGAGAGAGAGAAGAAAATTCAGAAAAACAAGTCAATGAGCTCAATAAAAAACTATTACAGAACAGAGGGCAGAAATTTTACAAAAGTAGCAGAAGCAATAAATGAGCTCGTGAATACTAAGGAAAGGTATGGAAATAAAATTGACAAATGGAGGAAAGGATCAGTGATCTGGAGGTAGAAATGTAGGTAGGAGCCAGGTGAAAGAGAGAAATTAAATGTAAAAAAAAAAAAAAAAAATGAAGAAACACTCTGAGAAGTATCTCAGGAAAGGCATTAGGAAAGGCAACATATGAATAATGGGTATCCCAAAAGGTCAAGAGAAAAAGAAGGGAGCAGAAAGCATATTCAAAAAATTAATTGCCAAAACTGGAGAAGGAAATGAAGCCAAGTGTTATCTAAATGCAAAAAACCCCTATACATATAATTGTGAAATTATCAAAAGTCTAAGACAAAGAAAGAATTCTAAAGGTGGTAAAGGAAATAAAAGAAGCAAGATATAAAGATACTCCCATTAAACTATTATCAGACTTTTCGACAGAAACGCTGCAGACTAAGAGAGAATGGAATGATGTTTTCAAAGTATTCAAGACAAAAACTTCCAGTTAAGAATACTAGATTCACCAGAACTCTCTCAAATTCGAGGGAGAAATAAAGATTTTTCCCAACAAACAAAGCTGAAAGATTTTGCTGCCACAAGACCCCCTCTATATGAAATGTTAAAAAGAAGTTCTCTTATCTAAATTAATGATTTAGATGAATGGAAGAAATATCACTAAAGCAATACGACATAATCATCTATGTAGAAAATGAAAATTAATTTACATATGCGAACTAAATATAAAAAATCTAGAATTCAGTATTATTTTAATAAAATTTTCTTTAAAGTTCAAAAAACGAAATTTTAAAACAGCATTACAATAGCAAACAGACACAAAAATATCTTGAAACAAATTTAACAAAAAATGTGCAAGAAAAAATTAAGTATCATTGAAATACCTCAACTTATTTACACTGTATCATATTCACAAATTGGAAGATTTATTATTTTTAAAAAAATCAAATACCCCTAACCAAAGTGATTTATAAATCCAGTGTATTTTCACGTAGACTTCCCACAGTGACAAGTTGATTCTAAGATGTGTATGAATGGACTAAGAGTTAAGATACACTTAAAGAGCGATAATATCAAGGGACTTGCCTTTCTACTTATCAAGAATTTTTATGCTATAGTAATTAAGACAGCATGGAACTAGTGTATGTATAAATACATTGGCCAAAGACAAAAAATAAAGACTTACGCCACAAACCCATTAATATACATTAACTTATGGTAGAAATTGGGAAATGATGGACTTTACTATAAATGGTTCTGGGACAATTGGTTACCCACATGTGAAAATATGCAAAATCATTTTCTACCTCACATTGTAGAGAATAATCAAAGCTGAGTTCTAAATATAAGACAAAATTACTCAGTTTTTAGAACACGACATAGAAAACTTTTGACTTTGATTAAAGACTAGTCATAAGAAAAGAGTTAGAAAAACTATTTTAATGTCACCACAGATTCAACTTTTTGCCATATGTATGAATCAAGTGTTTAATATACAATATTTTTAAGGGACCTTTATGAAGTAGCAAATAACATAATAGAATAAACGGGAAAGATAAATAAAATTTCAGAGGATAAAATATGCATGGCTTATAAGCACATGAAAGATATCTAACTTCATTTGTATCAAGGGAAATGCTTGTTAAAACCATAATAAGATACCATTGTATACTAATAGATGGACAATTTTAAAAGTTTGACAATTCCAAGTATTGGCCAGTAGGTGGAGTAAGAGGAATTTCTATGAGTTGCTTGTGGGTGGAGTGAATCTGTAGAGCCATTTTGAAAATCGTTGTCTATTATTTGATATAAAGTTAAAGAAAGCTAATGTGTATTATCTATGTGGCAGCAATTTCACTTCTGCATTGATACTGGAATATCTACAATACATGTGAAGCTGGAAGATAGTTAAAAAAAAAAATTGAGAGCTGCAATGCTCAAAATAAAACCATAAGCAACTGAAATTTCTACCCATGTGGACCATATAAATGAACACCGATGTCATAAAATGGAACAGCAGACATCAGTGAAAATCAGTCAGCCTAGGTTAAACTCAGAAATACATTGTTAAGTGAGAGGATGAAGTCATATTTATAAATCCTCTCCTTTATTCAAAGTTCAAAACCACTACAACTAGAGGAGTGACTATTTAGGATTTCACTCATTGGCAGTAAATATAAAAGATAAGTGATGAATGACAAATAATGAGTTCAAGATGAGGATTAAGGTGTACGTATGAGGTGGGGACTGACAAAGAGGGAAAGGAATTAGATTTGAGAGGGATATACAGAGTACTTCCAGAATCCTGGTAAAATTCCATGTCTTTGACTTGGAAATGAGTAAAGGGGTTCATTTTGTTCCTAAAACCGTGCATACATGTATGTATATACACACAATATACATATGCATACCTATATAATGTTTTATATATTCTTATATTGTATATATAGTATATAACAGTCTTTTATATCTGATGTATTATTCAATTAAAAAACCCTTTTAAACCTATCATAGTGCATCTTTTGAATGTCCTCAATTCAAATGTGTAAGGAATTTCCAAATAATCTAGCATTTTCCATGTATCCTTAATGTTGAATACCTTTAATTATTACGGATGTTATTTGACTTCAGAATGAAATATACACACTCCAATTCATACCTTGCTCATGTTCTAATGTCAGATATTTGAGTTTTTTTTTAATTTTTGTTTTGGAGAGGGCACGTAAGAATGGGACCTTGAAGACTGAGCAATTCTTTCCTGCTCTATATATGAATAATGCTGAAAGAATTGGTCACCTGTGTTCTCAGTCTAGTACATTTGGTAAGCATTTTAGTTCTGAAAACTACTATCAGAGGCTCTTATTTTTCCCTCTCGAGATATCAATTTGTATTATTTCTTTTAACTAACAGCAAGAAGATTGAGAGATCAACTCGACATTGTCAATGAATTTAAGGACATCGAAAAATAACTAAATATACAGAGTAAGGACTAAAGGAGTCTCAAAGGTACAGTTTAGATGCTTTTCTCTATAGAGGTAAAAAGAAATGGGCTTCCAATGCCAATAAGGGGCTTGAAAATAAGCAAATTACTTTTCCAGGTAGAAAGGGGTTGGTTTTGAGGAAACTGGTTGACCAGTCCCACTGCCTGAACCACATCTTTACCATGGAATCTTGTTGAAGGCAGGATGCCTTGTGGGACAAAGTGAGGTATGCATTCTGATCCAGGGCCTGCAGTCCTAGGATGTCACAAGCCTTATTCTAAATGTGGGGGGGGGGGGAAAGGAGGTCGACTGGGACTTCAAATTACCCTGTGACCTGGGAGTATGTCACCCAAAGCAAAGTTTCAGGAAAGACCAACATTCCGTCTGTCTACATATGTAGCTCTTTCAAATGATTTTTTCTACCCACAAGGTATAGCTTGCAGTCTGTCTTGCAGTTCAGGGATCACCATTCTCATGATGGACTGAAGGCACGTGGGTCTCAGGTTCTCTATAGGTGATACCTGCATGCGAGAGGCCAGGACACCTGAGTTTCATACCTGTGTTCTCACCTCTTCTTTCTGTGCAGGCCCAAGCACTTCTCAGCCCGGCTCCCCTCGCCCCGTGCCTGCCTCTATGTGCTCTTCATGGAGCCGGTACTCTCCCGGATGCTGAAGGCTTCCAGCAGTGGCGTGAATGACCAGGGCGGCCTGTTAGCTGGAGGCCAGCTCTGATCTTCGTCTATGCTAAGAAGCATGTCTCCCCATCTTTCTCCATCGTGGAGTGGATTAAGGAACCCCCAGGAATTCTAGCAGAGAACAGGGGTCTACACAGCCAGTGTCCTTTGGAAAAGGACAGGGAGCACCTTTCCAGGCATGTGGGGTTGGTTGCCGAGCCCAGGAGCCAGGAGGCCTCGGCAGTAATCCGGCTCTGTCTTGAGCAGCTCCTGGAAGTCCTGCATGGATTTCTTCTTCATGATGGATTCATAGGCCCCAGTATCTGCCGAGCAGACCGAAGGTTGCTGAGTGCCCACTCTCAGTGCATGTCTGTGCTGTGTAGACAGATGACAGTGCAGAGGCTCACCGTCCCACTTTGTTTCAAAGAGGATATTCTCTGCCAGACACAGCGCCCTCCCCTCTGGAGGTGAGTCTGTAACCACCCCGCCTACCCCCCACCCCCCACCACACACACACACACACATACACACACACACAAACACGCACACTGCCTCTCAGGCAGGAGATTCAGTAGGCAGTGCTCCTGTGTCAGTCTCTTCACTGCTGGGACAGGAAGTTCTGCATCTGCTTGATATCCAAGCCTCTCCAGCACTGTGAGGACATCCCCCTAAGTTCAGCCTCTCCTTGCCCTGAACTGAAGATCCACCACCTTCCCTCAGTTTCCACAACCTCAGAGAAGGGGTAAGGGGCCTGTTTTATTACCATAAGGGGGCCCAGAGGGCAGCACGTTGGATACTACCAAGAACACGAGACAAGGCTATCCCAGAGCCTCACGTCATACTGGGCCTGCAAGCTCCAGGTCTTCTGGCTTAAGAAGTCAAAGATATTGGAGAAGTGCTCGTTCCAAATCATATCAAATACCTGTGGACGCAAGGCTGGAGCCACTTAATGATTAGAACTGAATTGTTTTGTTCCTTCTGCCCCTCACCCCCTTCACTTAGTGACCGTCCAGGAAGGGTGCTCAACTGTTCTGCCAGGCTACGGAGCTGGGTACCCCCAGGTGGCTCAGGCGACTAAGATAAAGTCTATGGACCCAGGTTCGAGACCCAGGGTAGAGTTAAAAGAGTAAAGAGCAGAGCTGGTATCAGTGATACCTGTCAGGTATCATGGTAAGTGAGAGCTCTGGGTCTGGGTTAACTGCCTGTGGTTAACCATGTTAGTGGTCCTGGAAAAAGCCACTGTTGGCAACCACACCTCCCCTTGTCCTCAGCATTGAGTAGTACCTTCAGGTTGTTCTTCAAGGACGTGACTTCTGGGCCAGAGTTGACACTTCCTGTGAGAGCAGAGGGACAGCTTTGAGGAGCTCCTGAGTGCCCTCCTCCTCGCTCTTAAAGGTCCCCCTGCAGTTCACTCCTCTGGCCTCTCCCACCAGCCCCTCTGCAGAAGCCCAGGTCGGGGACCAGCTTGAACGCCTCCAAATGGCCAAGATGCCACTTGCCACACTAGATGCAGATATCATCCAGCAGGCACTCATAGAAGTAAAATGCCATCACAAAGTCTATATCCGAAACTGAGACCCAAACACGAGGGTTCTGCCTGATGGCACTTTCTGCCCTGTTGCTCAGCAACTATTCAGACACCTTCCATGGGTCACATTACCATGGGCCTTATGCCTCCCTTCCCCTGTCAAGACCTGTATTCCCAGCCCTTTCTGAGGATCCCAAACATGCTCTACATGTCCCACATTCCCATGTCTTCCAGGGTTCAAGGACAGGCATGCTGAGCTACATAGAAGGAGATGTCCAATTTCTGGCCTTCACCATCTTCCTCCTCCAGTTTCCTCCACCTTTATGTGACATCTGCCAGAGTCCGAGACATTCTCATTCTCACATCCAGGTTCTGCTGCAGTTTCACCATAAGCTGACAGCTCTGACCACATTCTACTTCTTGACCCCAAGAGGGATCCAGTTTGATTGTTCTCACCTAGTCTACCCCACTTGTCCCTGTCCTTCCCACCCCACCTCACGCCATGGAAACAGGAAGTTAGTAGAGTCATCCAGAAGGCCTTTCTGTGAGACAGAGTCTTCTCTATTCTGGAACAAAGGCAAGATGACTCATAGACCAGAATCACAGATGCCCACAGACACAGGGGATCTGGGGACAGTGGTGCTACACCCAAACCCTGACATGCCTGCCAATTCTGTCGTAGTTAGGAAAAGGCTTGTAGAGAGTACTGAGGAGGTACAGGTCCTGGGTCACCATGCTGACCCAATGCTGATCTCATTCCAGCAGGGGTCATGTGGGCCAAAGACACAGATCAGCACCACAGACCACTGGAGAGTGGGAAGGCAGGGTCGAGGGAACGCTTTGGAGATCAGTTTGATGGGTCTAAAGGAAGTCATTGGGCACCAGTCAGCATTCAATCTCCAAATCACCATGACTCATCAAGAACGGAGTTGGTAAATGATGTCAATGCTTCTAACCCCTCTACCCCATATGGATCCTCACACATGGAGGCCAAGGCCCTGGAGCTCTGAATTTACCAGGAAGTCTCTGAAATATTCGGGTAATTCCATGCTCAGCAGATACATATCAACATCTCATCAGATATACACAGAGAGCATCAGCCCCCCTGCAGAAGGCAGTTGACTCCACATTAAAGAGAGAAGATTTCTATTGTCATGTAAAATCTGAGCCTGCTGGTACTGTGCTCAGCAAGGCACTGTAGAGATGAATGAGACAAGTCTGTGCTCCATAGGGGCTCAGTGTGATAACTAAAGGAGAGGGGTCTGCAAAAATGATGTGACAGGGGCATGTGTTCACTAGGGTACCAGGTGAGTGCTGAGGAAACAGGCATTCAATGGTTTTTCAGCAAATACTGACTGAAAGCCGCATAGGTGTAGGTCTAAGCTAAGCAGGGGTGCAGTGGTGAGCAAGTGGACCTGGCCCCAATCTTCAGGAGCCTACAATCCAGTAGAGAGACGCACACTGGCCAGAGTTAATCAGCTTATCAAGTAAAATAGCCACCCAGGACCTAACCTCCACCAGGGCTCCTGGAAAGACTTCCCTCACTGAGGGACATGGAGACTTGGAATTTGGGTATGAGTGGAGTCGACAAATGTTGTAGAGTGGATGTTGTAGGTGATTGGAAAGGTATGTGCAAGGAGGCCCTGGCTGCAGGGCAGCACATAAGGAGAAAGGATTGGCCCATGATGAAGGTGAAGGGGCCAGGAAGGGCCAGATGACAGCAGAACGAGGGGAAGGAGTAAGGAAAACAGATGGGGGGCGAGGGGCGGGGTACACATCTTTCCCAGGAAGTCCTTGGAAAGGAGATGAGCAGGTGGTCTCCAATCAGAGCCAATCAGTGTTGGTTCTCTCTACCCCCAGGATTCCAATGTGGGGTCCGACTGTCCCCCATTCTCAGACCCTCTCTTCCCACTAGGCCACCAGGAATGAGTCAAGGAAAAGGAGGAGGGGCAGAGGGAGCACTTCTTCTTGTTTGTACCACTCTCCCCCTTCCACTCCTCCATGGCCCTCATCTCCGCAGATCCTCTCCTCCTCCAGCGCCATCTCACAGTCATAAAAATTGAAAGAGAAAGATGTTGATGAGTAAACGTTATCCCTGCAATTTCCATTCCTTGATGGTCACCAATGAGATTGGCATGAGAGTCCAGGCTTTCTATCTAGAAAGGGCCACTGTAATCCACAATTTGTCTCCTTTCACTGGTTTATTTAAAACAACTTTCTTCTTCTATGGGAGATCCTCATGTAAAACCTTTATGTCGTGTCCCCAGAAATCTGTATTTTTCAATAAAAGTATATATTTTAGCTTAGACTATGACAATTCTCTCCCTCAGATTAGCAAACATCTATTAAATGACTCTTCACAATAAGCTTTCTCGACATAAACATCCACAAAAAACGTGTTTGACCCAATTTCTTGTCAGAAAACTAACCAAATAAAAACCCTCACTTAAGTTCCATGAGATATTGATAGATCACCAGGTTTCAGTGTCACCTCAATTGAGTCAGCAAGTGAGTGGCAGGACTATAAAATCTTCAGGCTGCAAAAGTAAAGCTATTCATTATCAGTCTATATAGAACATTCAGCCAAGACTATTCAGCCATTCTATTAAGAAAATAGATTCACTCCTCTTGATGTTTTGATTATTCGATGGAAGAATGCTTGCCATAGAAGATATAATTCTGTTGTCAACTTTGTAGTTTATTTAATGACCTCAGTACTACATTTAAAAATGATTTAGACAATTTGATTTAGAGACCTAAGTACAATATACCATTTATTTTGCCAAGTTCAACATGCCCTGTATCATGATCTGTCTGTTACCAACATATCTATATTATAATCATACAGTGTGAACCTGGGAATCCATTTCTTAAATGTTTAAAATAGTATACTGTTTATTCTGGTAACACATCTCTAATAAAAACTCTCCCTTATATCACGCCTGTGGCTCCAGCAGTTCAGGTAACTAATGTGCAGGACACCTAAAGTCCAGATTTGAGACCCAGGGCCGTGAGTTTAAAAAAAGAAAAGAAAAGAGAACTCTCCATTGACTTTCCATCTCTTTCTAGCTTCTACCCAATTTCAATGTTCATCTTCAGAAAAACTAAAGCAAAATACCTGTGTCCACCACTTACTTCCAGTTCTACCTTGACTATCATCGTTATCACTGAAATAGTTATTGCCAAAAGACACTGTGATTTACATCCTGTAAGTCATTTGTGGCAGAGTCATTAGCTATTTGCAATACACTCGTTTCTTTTCCCTGTGAATATGCTTTGTTTTCTTCAATCTTCATTGCAATTAGGGGTGACCATGTGACTATTTTCAAGCAAGTGCATTGTGGGATATGTGTTACCCCATAAGACTATCCCACTCCAGGTGTGCCCTGGTGACCTAGTGGTTAAATCAGTGACCTCTGGGTGGTTTAGTCCACATGTATCCCAAGGACCCGGGTTTGTGAACTAGGGCTGGAGAAACAGCCAAGAAACATAGTTTTGTGACAGGTAATTGGCTTATTAAGGAAAGATTAAATGCCTTTTTTAACATTTATTTGGTTGCTATGTTCTTGGCCTTGATGTCAAGTAAAACAATCTGCCACAATAAATCAGAAGCACTATTCAGACACAAACTTAATTTTCTTGACTCTCTAGCTATGCAGCAAGTGAAGGCAATCAGATTGAGCTTTATTAGTGTGCGTATTACCTTGGTGATAACAAGCAAATATGTGTGTGAAAAAAGTTTTACAATGTTTTAAACAATCAAAATTGAATAATTTCTGATTCGAAATTCCAGTTTCAAATATAATGGAAATGAATTTAGCTATTATGGAAGATGTCAAAGTGATGGTGATTTGGTTTTTAGGGATCTTCATGTTCAACTGCAGGTGTCTAATTTCAGATCTTTAACTCAATTCAGAGTAATAGTACATCTAATTTGATGTGAATTTTAGACTCTTAATATTCTGAGGTGATCAAATTCTCAGCTTTTTAAAATAAACTATTATACCACGCTGATCTTTAAGCTTCTCTGAGGGTTATCTAATTTTCTAAGTCATATTAAATGCTCCATTTTGAGCTATGTCTTTTATTTCCCTCGTGAAAAATGATTTAATTTAACTTGGATGTGATAAATAGAACTAATAGCAAACTAATAGCAAAACCATTTGTGGAATATTACTTTATGTCTGCCTACATGCTTTTGATGTTTATCTTGAAACTATATAGTGATACTACAAGGATTGCTTTTTTTTTTTCACATGAGGAAATTGAAGCTTGGAGGAGGCAAGTAATTTGGCAAGGTTACAAAAAGTGATAAATAATTTTTCTTTCAAATATATTTGGTCATAATGCCCATAATTTTAGTCTAATCCACGCTATTTGTGACTCAGAGTGAGGGATCTGAGTTAAATCCAGAGAAGCAGAAGGATGATGGTTCTACCATGTGAAGGCTAGACCCTCCCAAGATGTTCACAATAGGCTTTCCCAACACATGTCACTTAGGCATATGTATTATTTTGTTTTAAACTGAGAGCAAGAGGCCCTGTAGGCTCACTTGAAATTCTTACCACTCCCTTAATTACCTAGAATTTAGAAAATTAGGGGTTTTACTCAGAATTAGTATTTTTTTATCAAGAATAACACTTCTATAAGAGAAACTAACCTACATCTAACTAAAGAGCATTTCGTCTTCATCAGGTGAATCATCCTCTCCTTATCTCTTCTCTCTTTGACACTTTAGGCCTCTATTCCATTCCTAATTCAGGATATACTTTCATTTTGCTTCGTTGATTTTAGAATTCACATCCATGTGAATTACTTAGACATACGTAGTTAAATTTGGTTTTTATCCAACTAATTTCGCTGATGTTAATTACCCGAGGAACAAAAGAGTACGGGAACATTTTTACTCTGTCCATACAGTTCAAAGATAATACTAGAGTTGAGAGTCAGCCATCAGGCTTCTTTGACAGTCACGTGAACTGAATTAATGCTCAAAAACCATGGTTCTCTCCCTTGGTTTGTATTTGGATCACTATATGAGGGCACTGTGTCAGGTGTGTCTGTGCACTTGTATCTGTTTTGTGGCCCATAGAGCAGGCTTTGAGTACTAACTTGCTGCTATGAGTGTTGGTCCATTTTATCTGTTCACTTCTCCATCTCATTTTCTTTCTATAGAATTGTTAAAAGTAAAACACATGATGTCAGTCATGAGTTGCTATCACTTCAAAGGCAGAAGATGAAATGTTTCCACAGGGTACTATATACACAAGTGAAGATAATGTCCTGGATGCGGGCTGGTGGATTTACCAGAGCACCAGCACGTAGGCCTTTGCCTTAAGATGACCTTATGAGAAACTTAGGATAAAATAAAATGTTTACCTTATAATTACCCTTTTCCAGCAGAGAAAGCATTGCCTCATCTTGCTATTGCAGTAACTTCATCTCTCTCATCTTTTACATCCCATCTGTTTCTGAAAGTGTCTAGGAAATATCTCAGAACTCTCAGATAAAGAATCATAATCACAAAGTAAGATCATCCATCATTTCTATTCTGTTCTGGATTCTTTGCCCAGAAAGCCTCTGGTACCACTGCTCTTACTGTTCCCTGATGGCTTCTCAGAGTTACATGGTCACATTGTGTCATACTGTTCCAAGACCAATCCGTTAGTGGAGGAAACATCCCCTTCCTACCCTCATAAATTTGAGACCATCTCTCAAATACCCTGTCCTCCACTTCTTGTCTTGATGCCCCCAGTGGTGGTCTGCCTTGTACTCCAAAGTTTTACTCCAATTCAACGCAATACACACATTTACCATTTCTACTCACTCCAGAAATGCATTGATAGCTGTTAGACCAAGCCTGAGGCCCGATGATTAGTGCAAACCCAGAGAGGCTTACCATGCTTTCCCCCAGACCTTCCTCTTGCTCTTTCAGTTATTCACATCTATCTTCCAGTTATATAATAAATAGTTTTTGGCTAACTTTGAAGCTTTCCAGTATTAATCTGGAGAAAAAAATCTTTGTCTGTTTTTCTTTGGCTTAGGAACATTAGTACTGGTTATGTTTACTGAACATTAACCAGTGGTGGCACTATTATGGTTCCATCCATAGTCTCCATCCCCTTCTATGAAATGTACATCTTATTAGCCTAACTAATAGTTCTTTGAACATTGAAATTCAAGCCTCCCAAGGAAGACTGAATAATGACTCCCTAAAAATGCCCTTGTCCTAATTCCCAAAACCTGTGAATATATTACCTTACATTGTAAGAAAATTTACAGATGTGATTAAGGATCTTTAGATGGGAACACGATCCTGGACTATCCTGATATAATCTTAAGAATTCTTATAAAAAGAGGTACATGATATTGAATAGGCTGTGCTGCTGACTTCTAAGATGGCCATGAACAAAGAAAATAGACGACTTCTGGAAACTGGAAAGATCGATGAAACAGCTTCTCCCTTAAAGTCTGCAGAAGGAGCCACTCCTGTGTACACATTGACTTTAGCCTGGTTAAACTGATTTCAGTCTTCCAGCATCCCAACTGTAAGAGAATAAATCTTTGTTATCTTAAGTTACTACATTTACAGTAATTTATATCAGCAGTCACAGAAATCAAATGCATTGCCACCACTTTCAAGCTTATTTCTCTCTCTTTTGTTTTTTCCAAGAATTCCAGAATTATTTTTTTTTCAGAATTGAGAACTGTTTTAATTCGAGACATTACAAAAGGTAGCAAAATACAAGACAAAGAGGAAGATGCTGCTATAATCTGACATAACTGAAGAAATGGCTACCTAGTTTTGTTTTCTGCCTGCAAACCTGATAGGAATTTCATTATTGAAGGTAAAACATGATAAGCACAAAGCTATATAGCTCAGTAGGTACTGAAATCCCCCATTGGACCTAGAAATTATGAGAAAACTGTTGGAACACCCACCTTGACACAAGGTTCTTTTGTTTTATTTATCAGAATTTCAGTAAAATTATAGCCATCTCTCAGGCACTGTGGCGTTTTAGTTTAATTATAATCACAATTTCAGTAACAATGACAAAAATAAATTTAAAAAAAGAAACTGAAAAAAATCACTTTGCTTTTATGAAAGGGGAAATGAAGTTTAGATTGATCAAGAAATTTTACTGCAAATCAAAGTTATAAGGTATTAGAAGTGGAATCTTCTCTGATACCAGTTTAAATTTTTTAAGTGTTAAGTTCTGAGTCACCTTATCAAATAACTGCATATCCTTCATCCTTCTTTCCATAAACCAAATTAATAAGGTTTTAGTATTCATATTTTATTTTATTTTTCCTGAAAGTGTTACCAGCACCATGAATGAGTGATTCTCTGTTCTTATCTTCCGCATGAGAAAGAATTCAAGCACAAGAGAGAAGAACAAAGCCAAGGGAGAATTTAATAAAAATAGAAAACATTCAGAAGTCATCTGAAGAGTCACCTTCACTTGCTCCCAGAGGTGGAGTTTGAAGCTTCCAGCCACACTCTGGAGCCAGACTACAGCCCCACCCTTATCTTCAGAGGCCCATCTGGTGGATTGTTTTAAGACCACCCTTCTCAGGTATTTTGCATAACCACCAGTGGTTTCAAAGTCCTCCTTCCACATTCCGTGGTCCTTGTAGTTTTATCCTGCCTCTGACTCACATTGTCTGTGTGTGCTAAATAGCTATTGCCGTGTTGCTGTCTGGCTACTTATAACATGTCCTTTGTCTGCCCCAGCTCGTGTGTATCTAACTGTGTCCTAAAGCTACTTCTTCATGTGATGCTCACTTAATTCTTTTGGGGAGGTTTAGGGACAATGGTCTGTCTTCTGAAGTTACTTCCTGTTGATAATTGAGCATATAGATGGATATCGGTCAGGCGATCACTTGCTGGCTGTCTGACAGGGACTGGAGATACGTAGAGTAAAAATTTTTGGCACCAACGGTGATAGGGTGGTGTCTGCCAGATGACCATTTGGAGGTGTATTGCTTATATTCTGGAAAAAATGAAATGTGACAGCGCATTTTGAATGCAAGATCTAAAAAGGAGTGTGCCCAAGATGATGAGGAGAACTTCTATGGGTCCAAAGAGTGTCTGGAGTTAAGCACTCCAACTCCATGAGGAGGATGTGATCATGCCAGGTAAGAGTTGTGTCTCCCTAATGTTCTTTAACGAGGGTGCATGGATTAATATTTCATTGGCCCCAGTTTCTATGTTGGTAGAAAACATGTCATATTTAGGATTGTGTATAATCCTCCTTCAGATGAACCAGAGTGAAGAGAGTGGCCTAAGTGGGTGGCTTGAAAGTGTAAGGTAGATTTGAGTGCCACAAGGTATTAGTGTGGCTAAATTTGAGTTCTGGTCTGACTAGATATTGTGTAGGGCCAACTGCTTGTGGGTGCCTGTGACAGACCCAAAAATCAGTTAACACACCTGCCTTGGGCAACATAATCAGTGAATTTTTGTCATAGGTTGTCACCCAAAACAGAGATTATTTTGGCCCATCCATATGTGTAGAATACACACCAGAGTCACATTAGGATGAATGTCTCCATTTACAAAGGAAGTGGTTGATGTCCTTAGTAAGAAGATACAGTTCACTTAAAAGGACAAGAGTTCAGGCTAGTCCCAGGATTATTTACCTAAAATGTTGTGTGTGTATAATGGAGTTTTAAGTTTACTTAACTTTTGGCATTGGTTTGAATAGGAACCTTATGTCTTCCAATGACTCACTAGTCCAGAGATCTTGGTCAAGTGACTCAGATGGGGACCTGCAAGGAATCAGGGCTTCTGGCTTCACCTTTGCATGATGAATCCAGCTTGAGAAATCAGGCACCTTAATGGCTGTACAGGTATAAAGAATGACAGTACAGGGCCCTTGGCAAGCAGATATCAATTGTGATGCCAGGAATCCATCCTTCCAAGTTTTTATTAAGACTAGGTCTCCTGGTTCATGTAAAGGTGCATCCACTGAGGCAGGCTCCTGCAATCCTAAATCCGTAATTGTCCTTTGAAAGCTAGCTAGTAAAGTAATAAAGGTCACTAGCTTGTTCATTTCATTGTCAAACAGCAAATAAATATAGAAATATTCTCCCATATAGAGTTTCATATGGGCTCAGTCCCAATTGGGAAGTGAGGCTGGTGCTGATTTAGAGGACGACTGGCAATTTTAATGAGTTTCTTGACACAACTTAATAATATTTCTTTTACTGGTCCAGTTGACCCTATCTATCTTTCCTGAGGATTGAGGCCTCTGAATAGTGTGGATGTGCCACTTGATGTCGATGGCTATACTAACCTGTTGGGTGACCTGTAGTATGAATGCTGACCCATTGTCACTTTGTATTGGGTAAGGGAGGTCAGACCTGAGGATGATTTCTTGTAATAGGACTTTATAACTTCTCTGGTCTCTTCTGTCTTTGTGGGGAATGCTTCTTACTCATCCTGTGAAAGTATCAATAAATACTAGTAAATATTTATACCCCTGACACTGGGATTTTGAGTGCAATCAATCTGCCCATCCTCACCTGGATATATTCCCCTACTTTGTCCTGGCTCCAGCAGTGCTGGAGGCTGTGTAAGCCCCTGTGGGGTGGTGGCTGTACAGAGGTGACACCCCTGGCAAACTTGTTTAATTACTATGTGCAGGCCTTTTCCAGTAAATAATCAGGTGCACGTATGCCCGAGATTTTCCTTTTCAAGATGGCAAGAGTCACATACACTTTGAATTACTTTCCCCTGGACATTCTGGGTAAATGGTCAAAGTCACCTGACTTGAGTTGCCCAGTCTCATCCTCCATACACCCACTGTTTTGGGTTTTGTTTTGTTTTTGCCCATTTCCTTTCCTCAGAGTATTGGGGTTGGTAAGGTAAGAGGCTAACTGATAGTATAAGGGTGTCAAGTAAAGAGTCCATTCCACTTGTTCAGCTACTGCCTTGGTGGTCTGATGTGCCAACTTGTTTTTTCAGGACACTTCGCTGTCCTCTGTGCTGGCCCTTACTGTGTACTGCTGCTATCTCTTTTGACATTTACTGCCTAAAGCAGCAACTTAGTTTGAAGTTCATATTTTATCCATCCGTTCTATGTGTAAGTATCTCTTCCTTTCCAGATAACTGTATGTGCAAGTAGGACCAAAAAACAGACTTAGAGTCCATGTAAACAGCGAGTCTTTCATTCTTCACTAATTCCGGTGCCCTAGTAATAGTTATCAATTCTCCCAATTATGCTGATGTCCCAGGTGCAGTGAATTAGCTTCTTCCTTGGTAGGAGGAGACGACAATGTATCCTGCCATACGTAACCCTTTTCTTGTATAACTGTTTCCATCAGTAAATCATATCTCATTGGAATTTTGAAGAGGTTGATCTCAAAGATCCTTTCTCTCCCATGTTTGTTTCACAATGTTATGCGCAAGTTGTAGAGGTTCTCCAGGTCAGGTTGGGGCAAAAGGTAGCGAGGTTTAGTGCTGAATAGGTTTGTAGTTTTATCTGAGGTTTTTCTAATAAAACTACCTGGCACCTTAAGAGTCAGACATCTATAAGTCAATGATACCTGTTAAGATTTAGGAGAGACTTTACTTGGTGGGAAGTGTACAGGGTTAGTTGCTGTCCCAAGGAAATGTAGAAAGACCCTTCCAACCAGAATGCAGCCACTGCAGCCTCTGCAAACAGCATGGCCATCCCTTTGCCTCTGTGCCCAGCTACGTGGACAGGTATCTGATTGATCTTTGTACCAGTCCCACCTTTTGGGCCAGCGCTCCCATGCTGTTTCCTCTATTTTCTGTTACATACAGGTGATGGTGTTGTTGGCACAGGAAATTCCAAGAACAGGTGCTGTTAATGTTAGGCTGGCCCAGAGGGACAAAACGGCGGCCGTACCCGGGAAAAAGGCAACTGACGTCAAACTGAGGAATAAAAACCCACACCTGGAATCACAGGACCAATCCCCAACCGCCACGCATGAAGCCCGCAAAATTTTTTTTGCTTAAAGTGAGCACTTCCCTTTGTTTGGGTGAGACTTCCCCGCCCCAGTTCTGCGCACCGGAGAACCTCGCCCGGGTGCGCAAACCCCAATAAAGCGCTGGCTATTCGACTTTTTGTCTGCTTGGCATTCTTTCTTCGCGGAGCCCGGAGAAAAAACCTTTCAGTTAATAGGGCTTCGTTCCCTCTCCTGTTCTTGTTGCCACACGAGAAAACTGCCCTCTGTTTGATCGCTTATTTGTAATGCTTCATACAGAGGGGCAGCTAGCTCCCGTCCCCCAGAATTCATAGTCTGCAATAGCTGATCAGCCCAAGGAAAGCCTGCAGCTGCTTCGGGATAGTGGACCTGGGCAGATTTTGGATAGCCTTAACTCTCTTGGGTAAGATTATGCTGTGTCCTGAAGTTACGATTACTCCCAGGTATTCTACCTACTGTTTGAGAATTTGAGCCTTCTTCCTGGAAAACTTATAGCCCCTTACAGCCAGGAAGTTAAGAACTCTACCAAATGATTTTTGTCCCTGGATCTTAGTGGGGGAACAGATTGAAAGATCATCTACTTATTGTATTCCCTATCCCCCCTCAAGTGACAGGTCACTTATGTCTGTGTCAGTGCTTGGCCAAACAAGTGAGGGGTCTCCCTAAATCCTGATGGGAGAACTGTCCAGGTCAGCTGCTGTTTAACTCCATTTCCATTAATCCATTCAAAGATTCAAGGGAACTGGTCAGCTGAATTCAGTGGGCGACAGGAGAATGCATCTTTAAGGCTCCTAAGGTGCTCAGCCCTTGTGCCCACAGGCCCCCTTGGCATATCATTTTAGCCATTCCCGGTTATTCCTCCTTTTGCCACTGGTAATGAGCCAAAAGGAATAGCACAATTTTCCTTCATGCCAGTCTATGCGATGAGGGTACCTGGTCTTCATCTTGTACCAGTACCAAGCATAAAGCATAAATATAGACCCAGACAGCCTGATTCTAAGAGTGGGGTATAGCCTCCATTCTCCTATCTACACTGTCCACCTGGAATTCTAATCAGTTTCCCCCCTGGGGCTCAGGCACATAAAATGTCTAAACAGCTGTGCAATCCCTTTTATGGCTAATGGAAAGGACAGCAGCCTTGAGTACCCCTCCTCATCAAAGTCCCTCCAGGGTCAGAGCAAACATTCCTTAATTTGTCTATCTGTCTCTTCTACATACAGAGCAAATCTTCTAAGGGTCTGAAAGTTGGGGATAAGAGCACTAACCATGCCGAAGAAAAAGTTTCCCTGCTCCTTTTTTGTTGTAAGCTGATGCTTCTAGGTCTGATTATCAAGGGTTTCTGACAGCATGCCCAATAGAGTCTAATAAGTAGTTTAAACACCAGTGCCTGTTTATTCCTATAACATTTGGAATTGAAATTTTAACCGGAACTTAATCCGAATTTTCGGAGCAAGGAGTCAGTTTGGTGCTGCTTCTCAATGTGTCTCAAGTAAATAAAGTTGCTCCTCCTTGTGGCCCAGAAATAGTTACCTTATAATTCTTTCTGGGGTTTGTCCAAGAGCATATTGAACAGCAGTCAGAGCATATAGGCGGCCTAGGATGCAGCTCAAGGAACCACTTGGAACAGGATGGGCAGAGCAGACTCCACATGGATTATTGAACCAAGAAAATATATTTCGATATTTTGATCTTGCATGCTGTGAAGCCTTGGCTGCCAGTAGGGACGGATGATGTGAGCTGAAGTGTGCTGCTTGTGGATGGAACTTCCATAGCGTGTCATCTGTTGGTTGATTCCAATCCTCTTACATGTCTAGGTTCCTCTCACGGGTTATCCTAAGGTTGCCATAAGGACCCAGGACATTGGGTGGTCAACCCTTATTTACATCCACTCAGCATGTTATAATTTATTAATCTGTGGAGTGGGTTCCCTATAAGGCCCTTACATGTTGCAAGTAATTTCCTTTGACACTTCCACTAAGGTCCCCAGTTTGCCTCCAAAAGTGCCTGAACTGGAAGGAAAATGTGCCTCTTTTCTTTGACCCCAGCTCATCCTCTGGTGCTCATACACTTACTTACCCGGTCACCACATGGTCTCACACTTTTAATTTTATAAGTGTCTGCCTGTCCCTTTGGGGAGAAAAGAGAGAGCAAGGGGAAAGAGTCATGGTTTTGAATACAATGACACAAATAACATGAGTCACACCACCACAGATTTTACCGATGTGAAGGAATGGTCCTCAGATTTTAACTCTGAGGTGAGAAAAAATTCAAGTATGAGACAGAAGAAGCAAAACCAACTTAATAAGCAATAGGAAACCATATTCAGAAGTGATCTGAGCAGGAACATCCATTGCTCGGATATGTGGAGCTTGAAGTGCCCTCATCATGCTCTGGAACTGGCTTATATCCCTCCCCTTAGCCCAGGTGTCCATCTGGTAGACTGTTTCAATGCCAAATCTCTCTCGGATATTTCACATAAATACCTGGTAGTCTCAAATCACCACTTCCTCAAAGTCCCCCTTCCACATTCTTTGGCTCCTGCAGCTTTTTTCTTTTTTCTTTCCTGTGTGTCGTAGCATATTGACATGGCCATCAGCTTTTTGCAGGTTTCTGGTCTCTTCTTATACCTTACCTGACCCCAGCTTATGTTTTCCTAACTGCCTGTCCTAACAAAGGCACACAAGAAATGTTCTAGATTAAAGACAGATGTCTTATCCATCACCTCACAATGAATGTTTGTCACTTCCAACTTCCCTCAGGCTTTTTCACTTCCGCCCTGCAAAGAAAGTCAGGTTATTGTCCTATTCCACCAGTCTGACTCTCCATAAACTAGGAACCAGAAGTAGATTATTTTCTCTGTTGCTGAAGGGGAGCATGGATTTTGTCTCATGCTTCTCCTGCAAGGGTCACTTTGGAAACACAATGGATCCAATTCCTAACTCCAGTGATTTGACATGTAAATAAATCTCTCTGAAGTGCCATGTCCTTATCTCTTCTTATATGACCTAGGATATTGCCTAATTCTGTAGCTTCATCTCTTTTGACATGTAAATACTTACGGAGATACCATTTCAGTCTCCACAAGCTGAGACTTAACCCTGTCATTTAGTTCTAGCTGTAACCAAAGTTTTATTATTCTTTGGATCTGTAGGAGTAAAGGGGAAAAATTCTCCCATACCTCTGAGGTTCTTCTCAGGCTGGTAGAGCAAACAAATTAACACCAAACAGATTTGTAGGGGAAAAAACTCAAAACTTAACTACATGTGTATCTGAATTTACACTGCTATAATTTCTAGAGTAAATATGACAGACTGAGGGTTTATATCCTAAGGTAAGGAATGGAATAGGAGCCTAGGATATCCAGGAAAAAGGAAGGGATATCACATGATGAGGAGAGGATAGATTCATATGACAAAAGCCTGCTCCTAGACATATGCCCTGCTTTAAGGTGAGTTTCTCTGATAAAAAAAAAAAAAAAAGAAATAAAATTAAAAAATCGCTTAATTCTGGAGATGACCCTAAATCTGGGAAATCTTCCTTCTTTGAGGTAATGGTATCCGTTTCTCTTGAAGCCCATTAGCACTTGATTGACCTAGTTCCATATACCAAGTTGATGCCAACTGGGAAAAGACAGCTTCACTGGACATCTTGGAAAAAAATTGTCTGAGCATGTTTGTAGAAGCCTGTCCTACAGATCAGAATGATTAGTCAGACAAATGGCTACAGATTTAATTCTCATGATACATGAAGAGGCTAGGACTTGTCCCTAGAACACTGAGAAATCTAAGAAATTGTATTTCCCTTCACCTAAAACTTAAATCCCTGACTTGGAGTTTTGGGAGGAATTAATGAAGGCATTCATGGAGCTTCCGGAATGATTTGGATGGTGGTGGAAAGACCTGTGGTTACCTCTGTACAGTCTGAAAATTGTTTTTTCATCTTATCTTGTTCATTTTGAGCAAATAGTGACAGGTAGCTAACCAGATATGAGCAGAGTGCAGAAAAAGGGAAATCCAGAGCCAGAAAGTAATAGATCAGTGCAACTGGTTTAACCCAACCATCAGCGCAGAACCTTAGTGGTGCCAGCCCAGGTTAACATACCAAAAGCTGGGAAGCCAGTACAGTTACGTTTAAAGTACAGGTAAACCTCCAAAACTCCAAGCCTGTATGCCAAGGAGCTACTGAAAGGAAATGAATCATAGTGGAGCTGATAGGAAAACTTCCAATCAATTCAAGGAGAGACCACCAATGGGCCAGTAAGAAAATTTGTCCCACCTTGGCATACTCAATGGCAGGTTAGGGATGGAGAGTGAGCTGGTATACCCCTTAAACCTAGATCTCCAGTCTATCATCCCAAAGCTTTATATGTGTGGTGGATGGTTTAAAAGTTTAGAAACTGGTAAATTTACATTTGAATTGCCCAGAGTGATAGGAGCATTGATTGTATAATTGCTTGGAAAAGAATTCTAACCAGACAATTTAAATGAGGGTTTTAAAGCTTATGTATAAACATCTGAAACACTTTGAAGAGTTAGAATTTAGTGAAAGGTTGACTACACTAAAACGGGAGGGATATTTTATGTAAAACAGGGATTCTTAAGGTGGGGGCCTGCCTTGACTAAAATTATCAGATAAGTCTTGAACAAGAATGAGACAGGAGGTCAGCAGTGACAGCCCTTATGTAGGTGTTAATGATACCTTGCTGAAATCTATAGCATTCGGGCTTTCAAGAAGAAAAAAGAGTAAAAATAAACCAGAAATTTTTGTAAATACCTTTATTTTCATGTTACTTATAAAAATACATGAATAAACATTTGAACTTCTCTATTTCAGGATATAGAGAAACACCGCATAATGAATGCTAAACAAGGCATTATGCCTTACGAGAAAGACATAAAATGTCCAAGGGATAATTAGAACATAGTAGTTTTTAAAACTTCAACATCAGAAATGTTGGCCATATACTGTGAAATTTTTTCAATAAATAACAACTGACATTCTTCTCAACAGTACAGAAAACAGGTAAACTCACTCATCATTCTACTTTAATAATGATCTGTTTACTTGGATCCCCACTATTTCTTCTAATCCCTGTCATAGTGGATTAGGTATTGTGTGTTCTCCTCTGCAAACAAGAGTTAACTTAATGAATGAGGAACATATAAAATATATCATCTTTAAATTAAATAATAGGACAAAACTGATTCAGCTTGGAAATCACCTTTTAAAAGTAACAGTGCTGCAGATTACCAAACACCTGAATATCTTTAAATATTAGACCATTAATATATAAGCTTTTCAAAATAAATAAATAAATATATGCAAATAAATAGAAAAACTCTTGTAAGAAATAATCAAACACATGAAACACAGTCCATGTTCTCAGGAACAGGTGTTCTCAGGAACTACTTGTCTTCTTCCATTCTGATTCCTCTAAGGCTGGAACAGTCACAGATGAGCTTTCAGCTTTTCTTCAGGACAGTGGGCGCCTGTGATGATACAATGGTCGCAGTTAATAGGACTATAAAAATTAACAGCATAGCCCTGCACCAGGTGGTTACTGCCTACACAAATGCTGCCCTGTGTGGCAGAAAATGCCAGGTTATTGGATGTTGTTTACCTAGCAATAGGAGGCCTGTGGTCACAGTATATCATTAATTTCAAAAAGTCAAAACGTAATGTCACATTGGACTAGGAATGTACTTATTCAACCTCAAGAGATAATTATTATTATTTTTCAATTGTACTGATACTCAAAGAGATTAAGTAATTTCCCGGGTGGTAGAGAAATAACAAAAGGTGGAGCGGAGACTACTCCTGGGAGTGGGTAGGAGTCAATGCAAAGTCCCTATGCTTCACAAAGCTTCAGAGCACCACCAGCTCAAACCAAGGACTCTACTTTTCTCAGCTAAAGTCCCTGAAGGACCAAAACAAATATTATTTATTGCTTAGTTGGTAAGAAGCACTTTAGGTCATTGGCTAATCTACTCAATCTCTTAGGGACACACTTTTATCCACATACATAGAAATGGCAAAGAAGAGGGCGATGGGGCACAGGGTTCTGAAAATACCCTCCTGGTACCAGAGCAAGTTTAAAAGCTTAATAGCACATTTAACTGTGAAACGTTAATGATTTTCAGTGCTTCAGCTAAGCCCTGGATGTCCCTGGTACAATGTTCAGGAGGTGGCTGTCAGTGTTTGTCATGGGATGAATAAAACCCAACTCACGTTTTTAGCATCTTCTGGATCATTTTGCTAATCATCGGGGCTGCAGGGTTGAGACAAACTTGCTGTCCATTCTTGAGAATGGCTCTGCAGAGGAGGGAAAGGCCATGAGGTTGGGGGTCAGGCTGAGGTGGGGGGCCGGGGTGTCAGGGGGACAGTGGGGTGACAACAGGAGCACATGGCACCAACTTACAGCACTTCTGTCTGGTCGCAGTGGGGTCCCGGGGGCGTCACCTTCACACTCTGGATGTTCTTGAGGTGAATCCCTTGCACGGTCTGCAGACACTGGCAGCGCAGTTCATTG